>CM060981.1:49639079-50848722 GCA_030765065.1 Deroplatys truncata | reverse complement strand
CTGCATATCCGCGGTATTTAAATAAAACGTAGTTTGAAGAAATAATTACAAGTATATGACGTCATTATAACCCGTTATTTTGGCGGAGTTCCTACTCTGCTTAGCTGATACCTCGTGAGCAACAATATTTTGGGGGTTTTGAGAATATTGCTAGAACATATTGTATATTCTGTTGTTACACGAGTACTAACAAGAAAATATATTTATGAAAGTGGCCTTGACTCGGTAAAAATTCTTGTACATAAAGATTTCTCCTAGCCTAACGAGAAAAAATCTGCCTGTCATTTACACAGCCTTAAACCTTAAAAATTCTGCGTAAGCAATTGTTTGAAAAAAACTTAAATACACACATTAAGTTTTGTTCATATTACAAAAGGCAAATGAGAGAAATGCATTTGGACAAGTAATTCTATTTACCTGGGAAAGACAGTTTTATGTCGTCATTTCTATCGCTCCCCATATGGCTTATGACATTCTGAGATACCTCATTCCACCAAGCGATGACTGGACCCATTTCTGAGGTGGAGGCGTCCAGCGGGCCGAATCCGTTGCCTCCGATGGTAGGTTAAAATTAAATTGAGTTTTTTTATTTATGGACGCTCTTTAACTGCTGCGGTCCTTAGCGTCCCATTCTATATTGGGTGTGAAAGACCAGTAATTTTGCTCAGAGGTCTCTTTATCAGGCTTGAGGTTCTTTTACCGGCTTTACTTCCCTTCCGAAGGAAGCCATGCTAAGGATTTTTACGCCTGAAAAAATCCATCACCCTCCGCCGGGTTTGAACACGCGACCTCGGGAACTAGAGGCTGGCATGGTAACCACTACACCACGGAGGACGACCCGATGGTAGGGTGATGATGGTAGCGTGGACTCCAAATAACATTGGGCCTTGGGGGTACTTCACATGAGCAAGTCATAGATAAAGTGTGGATAGGCTGACTTAAAATTGCCACCCCAGAGCCGGGAAGCGTACCCCGGACTCTTCAGTACGAGAGCTGGAAACAAGACCACTGCGCTACACGACGCCTCTTATACAGTTTTGTGTTATAATTAAGCCCCGGATTCATAAGTTCTGACCTATTTTATTCCTGACCTCCTACACTCCAAACTTCGGTTTATTTTAATGTTTTAGTTACCAACGAGTAATATACTTCAATTTTATAGAGCCTAAATTGACCTAATTTTACGTTAGGACCTAATAAAACCTATTTTTCGTGATAGAACCTGAAAGTGCCTAATTCGGTTATTTAAGCAAATAAGAGTAGATTTATGAATATAAAAGTATTTTTAAAACGAAGGGAAACCGTTCGAATAAGGAAACTATTAAATAATTACATTATGAAATCTTGCGCAATACCTTACAATAATAAACTTTAATTAAACCGTCCGCCACAATAATAAAGTAATTAAAACGTTCGCCGCCTTCAGTTATCATTTTCTAGCTATAGTCGAAAGAGGTGGTCAGGGGCACGCGGCATTTCTGAAACGTGTGATGTTTACATGCCGCAACAATAGGTGAAAACTAGACGCAAACATTTTAATAGCGCTGTTGAGTAGTATGCATTATTGCTTCTTCCGTTATAGGGAGTTTCTAACACGACATTTTTGAATTTGGTACTTTCAAATACATACTAAAGTTACAGTTAATTTAACTTCTTACAATTTAAAGTTAATGTTTTAAACAAAGTGCCCAGTGATTTGCATGAATATATGTGTATATACATATATAGGTATGCCAAAGATCCTATAAATTCCTAAATTCAACATATAAGATCCTATAAAGATCCTACACTGATACATAGAACCTAATTTTAACTTTTTAAAACCTAAAACTCCGGGGCTTAGTTATAATGTAGCTCTACAGCATTATTCAAATAACATGTCCATATTTTTGTTTCCATCCAAACTAGTATTTATTTTCTGAAGGGGAAAGTGCAAGTTTTCACTTTTCGAAGCTAGTTTGAGCAAAAGAGGATCGTCTACATTCAGTTACACTGCCATTATTTCTCATTTGTGCCATGCATTATCTTTACAGCGTTTCACTTTCAGTTTCCTTTGATGGCGGAGGCTTCAGAAAGGCCGCCTTAAATACATTATTGAGTCGCAGCAACCTTATAGTGCCGCTAAGTAAAGATGTCATTTGAGAGAAAGCTTGTGGTTTAATCGTATCATTTTACCGTGAGATAGTGTAGCGTTTACCGAGCCCCATCTTCCTTCCTTCATTCAAGTGTCTTCTCGAACAGTGCGTAAAGCCTTCGGCTGTGATGACAACCTTTAGAAGCGTTCGGTGCTAGTGACATCCATTAGTGATAGTTCTTCATTTCTCTTTCGCCTACCTCTTCCAGGTAGAGAAAGTATTGCATTCCATCCAAATATCTAAATACTTTCTATTCAAATTTCATTCAAAATACATTTTGAGGTCCATTGAACCCGTAACTACAATTTTTACTTGTTCTACTACATGGAAGAAGCATTGTATTACACCCAAAAATTCGATAACGAGATTTCACCGGAAACTCGTTTAAAAACTACCCCAATAAAAAAAATCGGATGTGTTACACTCACATGACTCTCTACTCGTATACAAACTATTTTTCTCCATCTACTTCATGTTAATCGAGTTAAACATTTGCAGAAACGTATTACTAGTTTTCTTGTAGATGCAAGGGGAATGTGATAAGCTTTAAGCGAGAGTCAAATATTTTAAGAGCTGGTTGCTATGTGGAGCATTCTATTCTCTTTGTATGTCCAGGATAAATTCAAACAAATAACAAGGAATATCTCGGAAATGGTTCACTCGGCCCCCCCAAAACAAAGTACATTACATATATTGTGTTTTAACGAGATCTATTTTTTTTGCGTAGTAAGGTACCAGTCTTGCCAGACAGAACGAAGAGCACTTTTGGGGGCATTCCCAGAAAAATCAAGATATACATTTCATTTTCCATAAAAATATTAGAACCATTTTTGAGAACATCAAAATTTTATAAGGTTGTTCCATGTAAAGGGTAGTCTGGGGAGGAGGAATTTTCTTTAAAATATTCGTGTCACTTCCTTGGAAAATATTAAACTCAAATACCAACTTTGGTATTTATCCGACTTATCGTTTTTGAGTTACGCTGTTCACAGACAGACAGACAGACACACACACACACACACACACACACACACGGGCATGTTTTCAAAAATTCTTTATTTGGATTCAGGGGGCCTCAAAACGTATATTTCCGCTAAAATTTCCGTATCGAATTTCTGGGTGGAATGGATTTCTTCCCCTACTTACTATACATAGTAGTGAAAATAAAAAAAAAGAAAAAAAGAAAACATTATTAGAACAAGCTCCGTAGGTGTGTGTATCCCGTCTGTGAACAGCGTAACACAAACACAGTAAGTACGCAAATTACTAAACTTGATATTTAAGTTCAGCATCTTCCAAAATTGAGACACGAAGATATTCAAGAAAATTCCTCATTCCAAACTACTCTTTAAATTTAAGATTTTTCTAAAATTTTGATTTTCTCAAAAATGGCACGATTTTGATTAAAGTATCATTTCATTTCTCGTGAGAATATCTTGAATTTACTGGGAAATGCCCGTGAAGTCCTCTTCATTCTGAATGACCTGTATAGTAAGATAGACAAACTCTTACAAAAAAAATCTGGTGTGTTACACTCACATGACTTTCTTTACTCTTGTACAATCTATTTTTACAAACGCTTATTCTCCATATGCTGCATGTTAATCGAGATATCGAGATGTTAATCTTATTTCTAATTTTCTTTTACATGCAAGGGGAATTGCTAGGCTTTAAGCAATAGTCAAATATTTTAAGAGATGGTTGCTATGTGGAGTATTCCATTCTCTTTGCATGTCAAGACAAAAAAAATTGAATAAGGAATTCCCATTTGAGAAAAACTATAAGAAAGTTTAAGGGAATAACAAGCAATATCTCGAAAATGGCTCACTCAAAAAAAAAAAAAAAAAAAAAAAAAAAACGTATGACATAAATTGTGTATTTTAACGCGATCTACATGTTTTGTGTAGTAAAATTTTGTCTATCTCTTATGGTTTACCAGTTATGCAAAACTCGTTCACAATGAAGAATACTTTTGGAGACAGTCCCAGAAAATTCAAGATATACATTTCATTTGTCATAAAAGTATCTTAAATATATGATATTTAAACAAACTCGTTAGAGCCATTTTTGAGAAAATTAAAATTTTCGAAAAATGTTCCATGTAAAAGGTAATCTAGGGTAGGGGGATTTTCTTGAAAACCTTCGTGTCGCATCTCTAGAAGATACTGAACCTAAATACCAAGTTTGGTGTTTATCCGACTTTTCGTTTCTGAGTTATGCTGTTCACAGACACACACACACACACACACACACACACACACATACAGACACACACACACGGACATGTTTCCAAAAGTCCTTTTTTTGGATTCAGGAGGCCTCAAAATATGTATTTCCGGTGAAATCTCGGTATCGTATTTTTGGGTGGAATGCAATACTTCCCCTACTTACTATACGTAGTAGAGAAAGTAAAAATCTGATGTGATATATTCACGTGACTTTCTCTAAACTCTATCTTTATTAGTGTGTATACAGATTATTCTTACTAAAGCTTATTTTTCTGTCTACTACGTTTTAATCCAAATAAATCTTTGCAGAAATAGCTACATTACACATTTCGTTATAGATACAAAGAGAACAGCGATAGTCAAATGATTAAGAACTGAACGCTATATGCTGGCCTTAAAATTCCATTCTCTTTCATGCAATCGCGAGAAACAACTGACTGTTGAAAGGACTTTAAGAGTACGGCCAAGAAATGAACAGCTCGAACCATTAATCCATATCTCAGAAATGGCTTATACCACAAAAAAGCTTGTTTGAAATAAACTGTATGTTTTAAAGAGATCTAGACCTTTTATGTAGTACGTTTTCGTCTACAGCTTAACATTTACCAATTATACATTATGCAAAACACCTTCCGAATGAAGAGGACTTAAAAGGCTATTCGCAGAAAATTCAAGATATAAATTTTATTTCTATGTAAATATTTTTAAAACAAGGCATTTTCATCAAAATCTTTAACCGCTTTTTAGAAAATCAAAATTTTCGAAATGTGTTGCATATAAAGGTTAGTCGGGGAGGGGAGATTTTCTTGAAAATCTTCGTGGCCCATCCTTGGAAGATACTGAGTTTAAATACTAAGTTTGATACTTATCCGACTTTTCATTTTTGAGTTATGCTGTTCACACACACACACACACACACGGACCTTTTTCTAAGAATGCTTCTTTTTGGATTCAGGGAGCCTCAAAACATGTATTTCCGTGAAATTTCGAATCAATTTTTGGGTGGAATACAATACTTCCACCACTTACTATACGTAGTAGAGAAAGTAAAAACCTGAATCTCGTTAAAGCACCCAACTTGTTTCATATAATTTTTGTAGAGTTAAACATGTCCGAGATATTCCTTGTTATTGGTTTGAATCTTCAAGTTCTTATATTTTACCCATCAAGTTACAGCGTCAACTGCCTTTAAGTTGGGTAGGAGACTGGCAGCACATTTCCGGCGTGCAAGGACTGGATTCGACCAAATCACACCGCAATGTTGCCACCAATATAGAGTTCCAGTAGGCTAATATTTTGTTAGAAGGTATAGCCTCCATAATTGCTGCACTTTTTGATAATACAAGTTTAAATATATGAATAGATTTTGTTTTAGTTTATGACAATACGAACCTTCACTTATAAAAGAATTACAGGTTTGCTCATTTTATCACAAACGATTGTCCCTTTAACGGAGCGTAAACTAATATATTTCGCCATGTATAAGATGTAACACTTGATAAACAATTTTTTAGACAGAAGTAGAACTTCTAACATAGTGCACACGAGCTAAAAGCTTTATATTATCGCACTAGTACGATAATCTTCATTGTAGCCAACCTTGGTTTCATTAGGTTTTACTTTTCATTATGTCCTTTTACATGATTAATTTCTCATAGCGCTCGCATTATCTGTTCACGATACAAATTGCCATTTCTTCAAATTATCGCAATTTATTGTAGGGTTAACCTATACGGTATATTGGCAGTCTGTTTCTTTGATACAAAACGTCACTCTTTTATCTACGATAACCTACATAAAGATTAAATGGCGGAAATTATGAATTCAAAAGAAACTGAAATTAAAAAAGCAGTAGAAAAAATAACACTAGAAGTACTTACCTAAAATAATCCAGAAAGCAACCTGATATAGCATTTAATCGTTTCATTTGTTAGTGTAAGACAAAACATGTTGAAAATAATTTCATTGAAAATGACTGCTAGTGAATCAAGAAAACATCAATATATCTGCCATCTCTCTTTTTTAACGGCATTCCTCTTGTTTCAAGAATGCGTTCTAAATGTGATCTCTGTTTGTTTGAATCATCAATATAATAATATTGATATTTTAGAAATTCGAGCGCTGTCTAAAAAAATCTGATGTGTTACACTCACCTGACTTTCTCTCCTCTTGTACAAACTATTTTTACAAACGCTTATTCTCCATATCCTTTATGTTAATCGAGATATTAAACTTATTGCTAATTTTCTTGTAAGTGCAAGGGGAATATGGTAGGCTTTAAGCGATAGTCAAATATTTTAAGAGCTGGTTGCTATGTGGCGCATTCCATTCTATTTCCCCGCCCAGGACATAAAAAAAATGAATAACGAATTTGAGAAAAAGTATTGCAAAATCTAATGGAATAACAAGCAATGTCTCTAAAATGGTTCACTCAAAAACAAAAAAATGTATATGACATAAATTGTGTATTTTAACGCGATCGACATTTTTGGTGTAGTAAAATTTTGTCTATATCTTATGGTTTACCAGTTATGCAAACGCCGTTCACCATGAAGAATAATTTTGGAGACATTCACAGAAAACTCAAGATATACATTTCATTTGTCATGAAAATATCTTAAACATATGATATTTTAATCAAAATTGTTAGATCCATTTTTGAGAAAATTAAAATTTTCGAAAAATGTTCCATGTAAAGGGTAATCTGGGGTGGGGGGATTTTCTTGAAAACTTTCGTGTCGCATCTCTGGAAGATACTAAATCTAAATACCAAGTTTGGTGTTTATCCGACTGTTTGTTTCTGAGTTATGCTGTTCACAGACACACAGACAGACACAGACACACACACGGATATGTTTCCAAAAATGCTTTTTTTTTTTGGATTCAGGGGGGTCTCAAAACATGTATTTCCGGTGAAATCTCGGTATCGAATTTTTGGGTGGAATACAATACTTCCCCTACTTACCAATACTTATACTTATTCTGAAATTCGTTATTTATTTTTTTTGTCCTGGTAATGCAAAGGGAATGGAATACTGCACATAGCAACCAGCACTTAAAATATTTGACTATTGCTTAAAGCCTACCAATTCCCCTTGCACCTACAAGAAAATTAGCAATAAGATTAACATCTCGATATCTCGATTAACATGAAGCATATGGCAAATAAGTGTTCGTAAAAATAGTTTGTACAAGAGTAGAGGAAGTCTTGTGAGTGTAACACATCAGATTTTTTGAGTAAAAATCGAATCACTCATGTGCAGAGATTTACGAGAAATGAATTTAATACCGGCATGGAAGAAATCTGTTCTGAAAGACTATCCCAAAGTGGATGAGTAAATTTAAAAACTCTGGCAATGTTTGTGATAAGTTTGTTATTTATGCAAAGCATTCCGCATGCTTGAGAACGTTTTGAAAGTGCAGCAAAGTTCAACTCGTTCTGCAAGGCGCCAGTCAATGGCTTGGGAATTATATTGGACAGAAGTTTTTGCTGCATTCTACACTGAGACCTCAAATTTCATCCGTACAAATTTCAACTTCTGCATCATTTAAACCCACTAATAAACTTCCTGAATTACAGTTTTTTAGACATATTCACATTTTAATGCTAATCCGGGTATTTTGAACAAAATGGTTATGTACGATGATGCACATTTTTGCAACAGGAGCGATGAGCAACCATTAAAAGTATGGAAAAACCCCTGAACAGTCCAAAAAGTGGCGGTCTGGTGTGCCGTGTGAAATTATCGGCATGTATTTTTTTCGAAGGTGGAGGTCAGCTTAGAACGTACCAACAGATGTTCATAATTTTGGACATTTCTGACGAAATTAATTTTGATGATGAATTACGTTTCAACAAGATGGCGCCATAGTGCACATTGCTCATGATTCAATGACTTGTCTGAGAAACATGTTTCAAGGACGCATAATTTCATGGGGCCATTTGAAAAGTAGGGTGTATCACAACAAACCTCGCACTCATCCAGCTGGAAGGAAACATAAGAAACGAAATTAGTTTCATCGATCATGTTTTGTTGTGAGTTATGCAGAACTTTCGTGGCAGATTGCACGAATGTATTCGTTTCCATGAAGGCAACTTCCAAAACGTAGCTTCCACAAAGTAATGAGACATTAAAAAATTGCATTGTACTAGATTACTTTCAGTATGTGTGTTTTCTTTTAATTTGTACTTAGTGTTCCACAACAGGGTTGTTAAAACCGTCATATCCCACTGCCGCACCCTGTAACTCCGAAGGTTCCGATCTCTTCACCACGATTTTTTACTTAAAGATGCCTTTGACAACTCAGATGATTTTACACAGTATTTTTGTTGCTGTCCTTAAACTTGTATTGTACTACCTTAATGATATTCGTAATAATATTCTGTATAAATTTCAACAACACGATATTGCAATAATAAACGTCTATGCTTTAAAACATCGCGATTGAGGCAAATTTTGAAATAGATTTCGTAGTTGTTACTTCTGTATTACTATTTGATACATTTTGAAGCCAAGGTAAAACTAATTTTAAAAATAAATACTATTTCAGTTTTAAACGAAAATTGTATCCATGTTTTGGGATTAATTTACCTATTCAGTACGTCTAAATGTTTCAAATAAGAAGTATTCTACGAGGGCGGATCAAAAAGTAACGCACAATATTTTTTTCTGCCTTGGTATTGCAGCTGGAATGTTGCAATTTCACACAGATATAGTTTGAAGTTTTCCCTACAGAGGGTATTGTTTGTTTCATGTGTAGCTCTAGCAAGAGAAGCGTGAACTAAGCAACAAAGATGGCGTGCATGTTACTGTCGTCCACGTGTGAAGAGCAGAGAGTTGTGGTTCGATATTTTTGGGACAAAGGGCATAAACCGAGTGATATTCACAGGGACATGCCTGGCGTGTATGGGGATGATTGTATGGACCGTAGCAATGTCTCCAGGTGGTGTGCATTCTTCCTAGAGGGCCGTGTGAACCTTAGTGATTCGCCACGCCCCCGTAGGCGGGTAACAGCGGGTAACAGCTGTCAGAGGTATTGAGGCGTCAATTTTGAACGACCGGCGTGTGCAACTGTGAACTTATCACAACAGTTCCTATGGTGCAGTGTGCGATATTGTTCATGACACGTTTAAATTTCGTAAAGTCAGTGCTCGCTAGGTGCCTAAGAACCTAACAGACAACCACAAGGGCCAGAGAATGATGACCAGCTTGGATCACCTAACGCGGTACACCGCAGAAGGGCATGACTTTCTGAAAGGAATCGTCACTGGCGATGAGTCGTGGGCACATCAATACACGTCCGAAACCAAGCAGGCAAGTATGGAGTGGAAACATGCTGGTTCCCCAATGTGACTCAATCTTCTAAGAAAGTGCTCGTGACGGTGTTCTGGGATATACATGGTGTTGTATTGGTGGACTTTGAACACGGGACCACTGTGAATGCTGAAGCCTACATAAAAGCTTTAGTGAATTTGCGTCGTGCCCTTCGTGACAAACGCCACAACATGAATGCTGACGATGTCAGAATTCTTCATGACAATGTTTGCCCCAATGTTGCTGTTGCTGTTCGTCAAAAAGTCACCAAATTTGGTTAGGAGGTGCTCCAGTATCCAATACAGTCCGGACCTTACACCGTCGGATTTCATCTGTTTGGTCTCATGAAGAAATTTCTGGCTGGCCAAAACTTTGGGACAGAAGCGGAAGTGAAATCAGCAGACCGCAAATGGTTATACTCCAAGGAAGCGGACTTCTACGAACAGGGCATATTGAAACTGGTATGGCGGTGGGAGAAATGTGTTGAGAAACTTGGTGACTATGTCGAAAAGTAGGTAAAAGGTGTAAGTTCATTTGTGATTTTTTGTTGTTGTTTTAACTATTAAACTTTTTTGTAAAAAAATTATTGTGCGATTCTTTTCGATCCGCCCTCGTACATATTTTTTGCATTCGTACTTGGAATATTTGTGGAAACTTTCTTTCAAATGGGATAAAAGTATATGATGTGGAAAAAAGCGTAAATTTTAGCAAAATGAAGTTAATTTAAATGACCGTAAAACCATTTAAAGTAACTAATCTCCAAAACTCAAACATATACGCCTGAATTGCATTATGGTTTATTTTCGGAAACATTATAAAACAGCAGAAAAGTTTACTAAAAATCGCGTACTCTTGTGTCTTTCGCATGATTATTGCTTAAGTCTTGAAGATTTGGTTCACATGTGCATGATAGGAAAGGAAGGATTTTATTCACTGCTGAATTTAAGAAGTTGCATTGAATCTTCTAGATGTTTTCTTGTACAGGTAAATAATTAAACAGAAACCGAAGTAAAGGAAAATCATTAAGAATGTCTCTCTAAACGATAACATTGGAGAAGGTAGAATTTTTGCATACTAAAAATTCAAGTACAAGGAAAGTGTTTTAAACGGAACCTTGGACTTCAGTATGTTTAGTTTCTAAAGGATCATTGAGCCTTAAAGATTTTTTTACAGAAATGGCTTTTCCCTCGCCTCTTTTCTTTTCAGGAGGGCTGAATACCGTGCAAGAGAAATGGAAAGTTGTAAACTAAAGGATAAAGTTATGCAAAGCACTAACCACTCTTCTTTAGATTCTTTACGAACGCTCATGAAAATTCATGCAGCGGTTGCATGCTTGATGTGGCAATACTCAAACTTGACTGCGAAACTACTGCCTTACATATAAATATGATTATTTATTCAAAAATAATATTAAGAGCAGTTGAGGTTGTAGATCGGATTATATTCTCCAAACAGTTTTGCTGCTTTTCTTCAAAGTTGATGTCACCTTTTCACAGACTTCATCCTCAATATTACGACAGTTCAACATTTGATAGAAAGCATAGATCGTTCTTGTTATTCTTTAAAATTTACTTATCTAAAAGAACTAAAATGCATTAATTGCATAATATCAAACACTGATACTTCAATATTGTTGATATTGGCCTCCTCTATCGCACTAGAGTAGTGAAGATCTGTTTAAGGCCGCAGTAAATTTCTACTTTGTTCCGACGCACTACCATAATTCAGTTGTGCATTATAAATACATTCGCTTCTCGCATGAAAACTTCATTGCATCATGCAAAACCTAAGCTAAAATGTTTAATTACTAGAGCCCGGATTTTTAGGTCTTCATTTTAGGTTTCTTATATGCTTAAAATAGGTTTTTGGGGTTTGTTTTATTGATTAAAACGGTTTTTTTTAATGTTTTGCTTAGTGGATCAATACAAGTATAAATAGTTTTGATTTTCTGGTACTTAGTTGCAAGATTTATTTTTTGGCATTGCAGTAGATACATACATTCTCAAATTTTCTGGCGTAAACGATTTCCTGTTATCATTAACACATTCTTAAATGAAGAAAGGCTTCAACGAAACATGACGTCATTGGAGCGTAGAACATAAATGCCAGTGCAGCAGGTTCTAGGGGTAGTTCTACTGTATACTCCCTGCAATACTAAATTGATGATTTTCATATCTTCAAAAGCAGGATTTCGTTGAAGAATCTTCTGCAACTTCGAAGAACATGCAACTCCCACTGTCCTGACGTTTCTTTACTGGAAACATTGCCAATTATATCTAGAGCATCTTTCAGTGGCAAAGTTGTACTTTCCAACGGGAGAGTAGCTTCTGGTATAAAACAAAAATGTGTCTTAATATACACAAGGGAAGGAGCAAGAGTGGGGTACTCGAGTGATTTCTTAGCCTTGGCAATGCAGGAAGCTTCTGTTTCATCCAATTCATGCCGGCCCTCGTAGCCGTAGCCGTGGTCGCTGGAGTGTGTAGCTTTGGCGCTCCGCCAAGCTGAGAGTTGCTGGTTCGAGTCCCGCCATGGGCATGGATGTTTGTGTGTGTGTGTGTGTGTGTGTGTGTGTGTAATTGCGGTAATAAGCGGTAATGAAAAACAGTAAAAACACGTAAAAAAACAGTTCAAAAGAGAGAAAAATATCATTGACGAATTTTTAACGTCTTTTAAGTGCTCGGCATAGTAAATGGTAGCAGACAGCCAAGTACACTCCCCCTGACCTTCTATCAGCTGCATCCAGATGTCACCATGTCACATGTACTGCGTTTAACTGCAGTAACTTGAACTATCTACTGGCTATAAGATGTGGAAATAATTTTACAATGAGTTTCAATCCGAAAATAACATTCTTCATTTCAAAAAAGGAAAAACAGCTATTTAGGTTATTTTAGGTGTCAACCCCTCATTTAGGTTTTTTTAGGTGTAATGAAATTCGCATAGTCTGCTCCAGGAAGTGTGAAACGAGTACATATCTTGAAATGTGTTAATTAAATAGTGAGGAAAAATATAGGTTAAAACCTAAAAATCCGGGCCCTAGTAATAACCCAGTGTAATTACTAAAGATAATTGATATGTACATAAATGTATAATAAAGGTTAGTTCTTTTTATCAGCCAGAAAAATTAAACTTAACAATAAAAGCCACATATTTAGTACTAGAGAGATGCATGGCGATAAGTAAGCCATAAGTACACATAAGTATCAGTCCTGGAAAATGCAGTGCTACGAAAGGGATTCGAACTGCGTAACTCAAGCTGTCCGTAACCATGTTCTTACAAAATAACAACTCATTAATTGGTGAAGAAAAACTCTGGAAAAATTCCAATACGGAACTTCAAGTTTGGTTTGGAATAACGTTACTGGTGATAAATCTTGGATTTATTATTATGATTCTCAATATAAATGTCAATCAGCTCAATGGATTTTTCAAACAGAACCTAATCCTACAAAAGTCAGACGAATTCGCAGTATTGATAAAAAGATGGTTGCTACTTTTTTCCAATACGGGCTATATTGCAACTATAGCATTAGAAGATGAACTAACAGCTACTGCCGATTTGTGCACAGATGTCTGTTTACCGCAAAGTTTTGAAAAAGTTTGTGAAAAACGCCCAGAAAGAAAAATAATGCTACAACTCATTATCAACTCATCATCATATAGCAAAACTAACAACAGAGTGTCTGGATACCCTAAAAGTCAGCAACATGGACCCTCCATCATAGAGTCCTGATCAAGCACCTTGTGATTTCTTTGTGCTTACAAAAATTAAACATAAAATTGTGGAATCATTTTTACTTTCTCTACTACGTATAGTAAGTAGGGGAAGTATTGTATTCCACCCAAAAATTCGATACCGAGATTTCAAAGGAAATACATGTTTTGAGACCCCCTGAATCCAAAAAAAGCATTTTTGGAAACATGTCGTGTGTGTGTCTGTGTGTGTGTGTGTGTGTGTGTGTGTGAACAGCATAACTCAGAAACGAACAGTCGGATAAACACAAAACTTGGTATTTAGGTTCAGTATCTTCCAAGGATGCGACACAAAGGTTTTCAAGAAACTTCCCCCACCCCAGATTACCCTTTACATGAAACATTTTTCGAAAATTTTAATTTTCTCAAAAATCTATTTTGATTAAAATACCATATGTTTACGATATTTTTATGACAAATAAAATGTATATCTTTAATTTCCTGGGAATGTCTCCAAAAATATTCTTCATTGTGAACGACTTTTGCATAACTGGTAAACCATAAGAGATAGACATAATTTTACTACACAAAACATGTAGATCACGTTAAAATACATAATTTATGTCATATACATTTTTTTTGTTGAGTGTACCATTTTCGAGATATTACTTGTTATTCCCTTAAATTTTTCAATACTTATTTTCTCAAATGGGAATTCGTTATTCATTTTTACTTTCTCTACTACGTATAGTAAGTAGGGTAAGTATTGCATTCCACCCAAAAATTCGAAACCGAGATTTCACCGGAAATACATGTTTTGAGACCTCCTGAATCCAAAAAAAGCATTTTTGGAAACATGTCCGTGTGTGTGTCTGTGTGTGTGTGTCTGTGAACAGCATAACTCAAAAACAAACAGTCGGATAAACACCAAACTTGGTATTTAGGTTCAGTATCTTCCAGAGATGCGACACGAAGGTTTTCAAGAAAATCCCCCCACCCCAAACTACCCTTTACATGGAACACTTTTCGAAAATTTTAATTTTCTCAAAAATGGCTCTAACGATTTTGATTAAAATATCATATGTTTAAGATAATGTCATGAGAAATGAAATGTATATCTCGAATTTTCTTGGAATGTCTCCAAAAGCATTCTTCATTGTGAACGACTTTTGCATAACTGGTAAACCATAAGAGATAGACAAAATTTTACTACACAGAAAATGTAGATCGCGTTAAAATACACAACTTATGTCATATACATTTCTTTTGTTGAGTGAACCGTTTTCGAGATATTGCTTGTTATTTGCTTAAATTTTCCAATACTTATACTTTTTCTCAAATTCGTTATTCATTTTTTTTATGTCCTGGACATGCAAAGAGAATGGAATGCGCCACATAGCAACCAGCGTTAAAATATTTGACTATCGCTTAAAGCCTGCCATATTCCCCTTGCATCTACAAGAAAATTACCAATAAGATTGACATCTCGATATCTCGATTAACATGAAGCATATGGAGAATAGGCGTTTGTAAAAATAGATTGTACAAGAGTTGAGAAAGTCATGTGAGTGTAACACATCAGATTTTTTGTCTTAGTTGTGGGAAAGGGAATGGTGCTGCACCTAGCAACCAGCTATTAAGAGATATGTATGTGCTTAAAGGCTATTGTATTTCCAAATTGCCCTTGTAAATATATATTCCCCTTACATCTACAAGAAAATTAGCAATAAGATAGACTCTGCAAATGTTTATCTCGATTAACATGAAGTAGATGGAGAATAAGCGTTTGTATAAAAAGTTTGTACAAGAGTAGAGAAAGTCATGTGAGTGTAACACATCAGATTTTTTCGTTAACACATGAAGTAGTGCCTCTAAAAGAGTGGTATCATTACTTTAAGGACAGGTTTCATCGGATGCTAAAATGTATTGATGTTAAAGGGCAATATTTTTAAAAACAATAATATCATTCAACATTTTTAAAACTAGTCCTTTTTTTCTAAACATTTTCAGTGTCACCCATGCACTAGCGGAGTTAATTAGTAAATTAATGAAATAAATAACGTACTTAGGCTCCAAGGGCTATGCCACGAGATATTAATAGAAAAGTGAATTCACTGTTACTTTTTACAGACTTTACCCCCGCTCCGTCATTGGTCGAGAATACGAGGAAGAGCAAAAAACGCGTCTTTAAAAATATCCTGTCCATTGTCGACAGACAATTACAGATGCGATGTGGATTTTTGTTTGTCATTTGCAAACATCAATATGGGTAATTCAACTAAACCCTGTACCACAAATATCTCATTACACAAAAATACCTTCTCTAGAAGGTAGGCTAAGGTCCCGAAGTAGATGATACAGACTATTCAACAAATAGTCAAACAAATATGGTTTTCAAGATAAAACTACGTTTTTAAATGGAAACTGTGTATTAATTTTGATGCTAATAATAATATGGAAAATAATTTTAGAATGGCGTTTGTTGAATCGCAATAGGTCAATTATATCCCGATAAATTGTAATTTGAAGTGGATGTTTGTGATACAACAAAACGCACATCAGTTGCACATTCTGAGGTTCAACCACGTGGTCGAGTCTCAAGCGCAAACTACACGCGAGGTGATTGACGTGTTACAATTCTACAATAAGTGTTGTTAATGCTATTTTAGCTGTTATTAATCTGATCTGATACATTCACATGACCATCTCTACCTCTCTGTATTAGTGGGTCTACAAACTATTCTTACTAAAGCTTATTTTTCTATCTACTACTTTTAATCCAAATAAGCTTTTGCAAAAATAGCTACATGACACATTTCGTTATAAATACACAGAACAGTGATAGTCAAACGTTTAAGAACTGGACGCTATAAGCTGGCCTTAAAATTCCAAACTGTTTCCATGCAATCGCTAGAAACAACTCAAAATCGTTGGAGTTTTAAAAGAATGATAAGTATTGAACAATTCGAATCTTTAATAACGGATATCTCATAAATGGCTTATGCCACAAAAAACTTATTTTAAGTAAAGCGTGTGTTTTAAAGAAATGTATATTTTTTGTGTGGTACTTTTCGCCTATCGTTTAACGTTTGCAAGTTATACAATATTACACTAAATTCCTTCCAAATTAAGAGGACTTTCTAGGCTATTCCCAGAAAATTCAATATATATATTTAATTTGTGTAAATATCTTTCATATATGTCATTTTAATCAAAATGTTTAGAGCCGTTTTTAGCAAGTCAAATTTTTCGAAAAATGTTTCATTTAAAGAATAATTGGGTCAAGAAGATATTCTTGAAAATCTGCGTGTCTGACACTGAAATCAAGTACCAAATTTGGTATTTATCGGACTTTACTATATACGTAGACAGAAAGTTAAAAGGGAGAAATAAATAAAGGTTTATCTCTGGTTATATATCAAGCGTCCAGCTCACGTTAGAATTTCTCAATATAAGAAGCAACAAACGCCATTGCAAATTTTATTTTCGGAGTTATCAATTGCGCAAAAAACAATATGAGGTTTCGATTTAAAGAAAATCTGATGTGTTACACTCACATGACTTTCTCTACTCTTGTACAAATAATTTATACAAACGCTTATTCTCCATCTTCTTCATGTTAATCGAGATAAACATTTACAGAGTCTATCTTATTGCTAATTTTCTTATAGATGTAAGGGGAATATACATTTACAAGGGCAATTTGGAAATATAGTAGCCTTTAAGCACATACAAATCTCTTAATAGCTGGTTGCTAGGTGCAGCACCATTCCCTTTCCCACAGATTAATACTCTTTGCATATCCAAGACAAAAAAATGAATAACGAATTCCCATTTGAGAAAATAAGTATTGAAAAATTTAAGCGAATAAGAAGCAATATCTCGAAAATGGTTCAGTCAACAAAAAAATGTATAGGACATAAATTGTGTATATTAACGCGATCTACATTTTTGTGTAATAAAATTTTGTCTATCTCTTATGGTTTACCAGTTATGAAAAAGTCGTTCACAATGAAGAATACTTTTGGAGACATCCCCAGGAAATTGAAGATATAAATTTTATTTGTCATAAAAATATCTTAAACACATGATATTTTAATTAAAATCGTTAGAGCCGTTTTTGAGAAAATTAAAATTTTCAAAATATCTTCCCTATAAAGGGTACTCTGGGGTGGGGGGATTTTCTTGAAAACCTTCGTGTCGCATCTCTGGAAGATACTGAACCTAAATACCAAGTTTGGTGTTTATTCGACTGTTCGTTTTTGAGTTATGCTGTTCACAGACGGACACACAGACACACACACGGACATGTTTCCAAAAATGTTTTTTTGGGATTCAGGGGGTCTCAAAACATGTATTTCCGAAGAAATCTCGGTATCGAATTTTTGGGTGGAATACAATACTTCCCCTACTTACTGTACGTAGTAGAGAAAGTAATAAAATTGTTTATGTTTCTGAATGGCCTAAATGACTTGCTTTAATAAGCTCCTCCTTTGGCTTCATGTCTGAGAAAATCGTTTTTCATTCCTATTGAAGAAGGTTTGTTGCTGCTACGTATGGAAAGCCGATTTGAAGTAGGAGTTGTATTGTAGTTCAAATGTTGGGGAGCCGAACTTGAAGTACTTGCAACCACACGTATGGTAAAAAGTTTCCGGTAGCCTTCTCCCCAAATGTACTTTCCGATGGCCTTTGCCCCAAAAAATGTTTAAAAAATATTAACTTTGTAATTTTGACTGTTTCTTTAAATATTATATATATGTTTGCCTCGGCTGCGTCAGTATTTATACTTTTCTTAGAGACATGAATGTCTTAGCAGGGAGTGGTGCGACTGAAGAATGTAGGCTTACACAGATTATAATTTTACTTCACCCCTTTATTCACGATTTAAATAACACTGCACTGATAGAGAGAGAGAGCTGTGGGATTTTTACTTTCTCTACTACGTATAGTAAGTAGGGGAAGTATTGTATTCCACAAAAATTTCGATACCGAGATTTCACCGGAAATACATGTTTTGAGACTCACTGAATCCAAAAAAAGCATTTTTGGAAACATCTCCGTGTGTGTGTCTGTCTGTGTGTCTGTGTGTGTGTCTGTGTGTCTGTGTGTCTGTGAACAGCATAACTCAAAAACGAAGAGTCGGATAAATACCAAACTTGGTATTTACGTTCAGCATCTTCCAGAGATGCGACACAAAGATTTTCAAGAAAATCCCCCCACCCCAGACTACCCTTTACATGGAACATTTTTCGAAAATTTTAATTTTCTCAAAAATGGCTCTAACGATTTTGATGAAAATATCATATGTTTAAGATAATGTCATGACAAATAAAATGTATATCTCGAATTTTCTGGGAATGTCTCGAAAAGTATTCTTCGTTATGAACGACTTTTTCATAACTGGTAAACCATAAGAGATAGACAAACGTTTACTACACGAAAAATGTAGATCGCGTTAAAATACACAATTTATGTCATATACATTTCCTTTGTTGAGTGAACCGTTTTCGAGATATTGCTTGTTACTCCCTTAAATTTTCCAATACTTATACTTTTTCTCAAATTCGTTATTCATTTTTTTTATGTCCTGGACATGCAAAGAGAATGGAATGCGCCACATAGCAACCAGCGTTAAAATATTTGACTATCGCTTAAAACCTACCATATTCCCCTTGCATCTACAAGAAAATTATCAATAAGATTGACATCTCGATATCTCCATTAACATGAAGCATATGGAGAATAAGCGTTTGTAAAAATAGTTTGTACAAGAGTAGAGAAAGTCATGTGAGTGTAACACATCAAATTTTTTACTTTCTCTACTACATATAGTAAGTAGGGGAAGTATTGCATTCCACCCAAAAATTCGATACTGAGATTTCATCGGAAATACATGTTTTGAGACCTCCTGAATCCAAAAAAAGCATTTTTGGAAACATGTCCGTGTGTGTGTCTGTGTGTGTGTGTGTGTGTGTGTCTGTGTGTGTGTGTCTGTGAACAGCATAACTCAAAAACTAACAGTCGGATAAATACCAAACTTGGTATTTACGTTCAGCATCTTCCAGAGATGCGACACAAAGATTTTCAAGAAAATCCCCCCACCCCAGACTACCCTTTACATGGAACATTTTTCGAAAATTTTAATTTTCTCAAAAATGGCTCTAACGATTTTGATGAAAATATCATATGTTTAAGATAATGTCATGAGAAATGAAATATATATCTCGAAATTTTGGGAATGTCTCCAAAAGTATTCTTCATTATGAACGACTTTTGCATAACTGGTAAACCATAAGAGATAGACAAAATTGTACTACACAAACAATGTAGATCGCGTTAAAATACAAACTTATATCATATACATTTTTTTTGTTGAGTGAACCGTTTTCGAGATAATGCTTGTTATTTCCTTAAATTTTCCAATACTTATACTTTTTCTGAAATTCGTTATTCATTTTTACTTTCTCTACTACGTATAGTAAGTAGGGGAAGTATTGCATTCCACCCTAAAATTCGATACCGAGATTTCACCGGAAATACACGTTTTGCGACCTCCTGAATCCAAAAAAAGCATTTTTGGAAACATGTCCGTGTGTGTGCCTGTGTGTGTGTGTGTGTGTGTGTGTGTGTCTGTGAACAGCATAACTCAAAAACGAACAATCGGATAAACACCAAACTAGGTATTTAGGTTCAGTATCTTCCAGAGATGCGACACGAAGGTTTTCAAGAAAATCCCCCCACCCCCAGACTACCCTTTACATGGAAGATTTTTCGAAAATTTTAATTTTCTCAAAAATGGCTCTAACGATTTTGATGAAAATATCATATGTTTAGGTTAATGTCATGAGAAATGAAATGTATATCTCGAATTTTCTGGGAATGTCTCCAAAAGTATTCTTCATTGTGAACGACTTTTGCATAACTGGTAAACCATAAGAGATAGACAAAATTTTACTGCACAAAAAATGTAGATCGCGTTAAAATACACAACTTATGTCATATACATTTCTTTTGTTGAGTGAACCGTTTTCGAGATATTGCCTGTTATTTCCTTAAATTTTTCAATACTTATACTTTTTCTCAAATGCGTTATTCACTTTTTTTATGTCCTGGACATGCAAAGAGAATGGAATGCGTCACATAGCAACCAGCGTTAAAATATTTGACTATCGCTTAAAAGCTACCATATTTTCCTTGCATCTACAAGAAAATTACCAATAAGATTGACATCTCGATATCTCGATTAACATGAAGCATATGGAGAATAGGCGTTTGTAAAATTAGACTGTACAAGAGTAGAGAAAGTCATGTGAGTGTAACACATCAGACTTTTTTATTAATTAATTGCACTTTTTAATACATAAACTATTTTCGTCTCACACTGAATACGTATTAAACTTCTCGAGGACGCATCTCGCGTCCGGTTAGAAACGCTGTCTACAAGCAACTGACTTCTGAATTTGTAAATTTTGCTTCATTTTTAGTTTCCGTTTGGCTAATCCTAGTCCAATAGAATACGTTCATTTAACTAAAGCTTTTTCTGGTTATTGATTGGCTATTTTATAAACTGTCACTAAAATTACATTATTGCTTCCAAGAATTACAGGTAGCATCGTTAAACTTTTAAAGTTATTATTATGGCCTCAAGGTTACCTCACTGTTACTTCATTGTTAGCAACTTTTGGCCTATTTCTCACAGCTCCTACATTATTAAATTACGTAATACATTCACATAACATTATTAAACATGTATACAATAATACAAACATATATATTGACTGTAATATGCACTTTTTGTATATTGTTACATACACGTATTGCTTTAAGACGGACTGTTGTTGAATTTATATATTATATAATTTCACTGAAATCATTGAAGTGTTAAAAACACTGCCTCACTATTCTTGCTTTAGAGTTATTTTCGGTGGAAGTTTTGGATGACTCATGTTGTGTTCACACAGTGCTGCAGGCATATATGTGTAGCAATATCCTAAATGTAGGTCCACAAATTTTTGTTTGAAAGTTCTATCAAAATGTGCAACGTTTTGAAAGATTGAACCCCTTTTGTTGATTTTCTTTGGCTTATGGCGATCGCTTTTGTGTTTCAGACAAGGAAGACAGTGGCGTCTGAACGCGCTATGAAGATGAGTAAAGTGGGGAACCAGACTAATTCACAAGACCCTCAGGCGGTCAACTCGCGCGTCTTTGTCGGCAATCTCAACACTTTCCAGTGCAGCAAGACAGACGTGGAGAGGATGTTCCAGAGATACGGACGCATCGCCGGTGAGTCTTCAAAACTTTGACAGGTTTAACTTTGATCTTGGCAGTCTAAAGGTGTTAATCTAGTAAACTGTTAGTAATATTCTCTTAATTATAGGGAATTTAACTCTAAATATTAATCATTTATAGTTTGAACGCTTTACTATATGCAGGGTGGACCATTTAAGTTGAGACTGTACAATATGTCCAAAACCAAGCGTTGTAGAAAGAAATGTCCTTGACAAAAGTTGCTTGATATCATTGGGGAAAGTAAATACCATTGGTTGTGTTTTGTTTGGAGGACGCTATGGTGGTCATTTTAGGATCAATTTAATTTTTTAAAATGGGAACCCACATTTTTATGGTTTTCTCATTAGAAAATGGTGTATAAAAACTGTCTATTTTGTGACGAGGAATAAGGAAACAAAATAAAAAATGTTGGTTCCCAATTACGAAACGTCACTTGACCCTCAAATGACCATCCATGGATGGTCCAACTATTCATTGCACTCTTCGTAACAGCCTTTCAGAATTTTCGCTGTTATTTACGTTGGTGTAGAACAATTGCAAAGTGCTCTATACAAATAGTTTTTTATGAGGGGTGAGTAAACAACACAAAAAAGTACGTTCCCATTTAAAAAAGTTTAGTTGACCCTAAAATGACCATCGCAACGTTCTCCAAATAAAACGTGACTAATGGAATTTATTTTCCCCCATAATATCAAACAGCTTTTATCTAAGACATTTCTTTCTAAAACGTTTAGTTTTGGAGATATTTTACAGTCTTAACTTAAACGGTCAGGAGCTTTCTTATGGATCTGTTTGATACTTCTAAAATGAGACAAAATGCAGCAGCACGCAGGTGATAAGATTTTATATTAATTTTATGAACATTAAAAGTTCCTTTTGCTCATGACTTTTCCCACCAGATTGCCAAACCAAAAAACACGAGGGTTACACATGGTATAAGTCAAGAAGTATAAATGGTGTTTTTCTTGAGCATCCTCCTGGCCGATATGGACAGAGGTGAAAAGACAGATGATCCCCAGTCTCTGAAGGCCAATACCGTTTATTAGGATGAATTCAAGTTGCTCTAAAAGCAACGGTAACCAATGAGACATGTGTACTCCGAGTGTAAGCCCCGATTTGGACGGGAACTTTCAGTGTCCTCGAGACAGGAGTTTTATGTCGACAGCGGCAGAGCACGATGCAAAATACAGTATCCCGGTTTAGGCATGAAATAATGCGTACTGAAAGACTATCATTACCTATGAGAGAAGTAGTGATGACTTGCGAGAGATAAAGGAATTTGTTAAATTCGGAAATTATCTCCAAATGTATAACTGCGTTAGCATAATAAGAAAGGAATTAAATAGAGGATATTTTAAACGGCGATTTCGTATATGTAATAATTGTTGTGTGTCTGGTAAAATCCCATCTGAGAAGAGACTCTTGCCAATCCCTTCTACCCTTCGCTCCTGAACCTAATTAACACACCTGAGCAGATAGGTGCAAAGAAAGGAAACCACTGAGGTCAACAGAGCAACGAACCAAAGACCGGTGAAATATCCTTAGCCTTCCCACGCAGCAACCGAGGTAGCGCCTCAAACTTCGCAGATAAAGAACTACTTTATTCTCCCAAAAATTTATATTGAGATTTCACCAGAAATAACGTTACATGTTGGGGTAAAAGGCCAAAAAGGTTTTCATAAAATGATTAATTTAGATCACCACACCACGCACATGGGGGGGCCGCAACTCGCTGGCAGCAAAAGTCCGGGACTTTGGTGTGTAGAATTAAGGGGAAGGCGTGGGTTTTATATTACATTGAAAGATTGCGTAACACAAATTACCTGGAGTTTATTCACAAATACGTTTGGCTTCTATAATTAACAAAGGAAACAGGATGGAGGGAGATGCCACAGACCGTAGACCGACCACACACGCTTCTGGCTCCAGCGACCATTTCCACTCAAGTGACGCTATCTTTTCCCCCACCGAGCCAAAGCCAGACAGGGCTGACGTCACATCAGACAGTTTCAAGCAGATCTCTCTCTTTGGCGTGATCCGCACTGAAAGGAGAGACCGTTAAGCCGAAATATATGTAAGGAGACCCAATAATGCTACGTCTGGTAACAACAATACAGCACAACAGTGGGTCTGGTAATGGAAATGAAATTATTATGCCGCAGTAAATGTTTTGAAGCTCCCAAGTCCAAATATGTTTTAGAAAACGCGCGCGCGCGTGTGTGAGAGAGAGAGAGAGAGACAGAGAGGGAGAAAGAGAGATAATCCGAGGATGAAAAGTTGGATGACTATCGAAATTGTTATTGTATTTAAGGCCGGTATCTTTCAAGATGCAACTTCACGAAATTCCCACCATCCCAAACTACCGCTCCCATGGAAACATATTATTTAATTACTACCTCTAACTCTTACGTATAATAAATAGATAAAGTATTTTTTTCTCTATTTATTTTACGTCGCTTTATCTACGCGATCATATGGTGATGGATCTGTTAGGAGTTACCTTGTGGATCGGTGTGTACCGAGTTAGCCTTCTTAGTTTCATCCCCGTACCATACCACCTTATTTCGTCACATTTCCACAGAGGCATGCGCATGGCAACTGTACCTCTGCTTCTATGACGGTAGGTTATAGCTTCGACACGTGTTCACACAGCCGTAGTGCAAGGAAACTTTTTCTCTGCATGCCGGGAAGATAGCATTAGGGCGCCGTTCAGTTTACTTGCTTTCATTTTCTGTGGATAGATGGTAGAGCATTCGCTATTATCTCTATTTTTACTTTCTCTACCACGTATCTTTACATCACACCCAGAAGTTCGATACCGAGATTTCACCGGAAATACATGTTTTGAGCCCCTGAATAAAAAAAACATTTTTAGAAAAGGTCCGTGTGTGTGTCTATGTGTTTGTGAGCAGATAACTTAAAACCGAAAAGTAGGATAAATACCAAACTTGGTATTTAGCTTTAGTTCCTTACAAAGATGCGGCTCGAAGATTTTTAAAAAAATCCCCTCATCTCAAACTACACTTTACATGGAACATTTTTCGGAATTTTTTATTTTCTAAAAAATGGCTCAAACGATTTTGATTAAAATGCCATATATTAAAGATATTTACGTTACAAATAAAATTTATATCTTAATTTTCTGGGAATAGCCTGTAAAGTCCACTTCATTCGGAAGAAAGTTTGTAGTGTTGTATAACTGGTAAACGTTAAGTGATAGACAAAAGCGTACTTTACAACAGAAAAAGGATCTCTTTAAAATATACAATTTATTACAAATAAGCTGTTTTATAGCATCAGTCATTACCATATCCGTTATTAATGGTTCTAATTGTTTAATACTTTGCCATTCTTTTCAAATTTCAAAAGGACAGTTCTTGGTGTCAAGTTCTTAAACGTTTGACTATTGCTATTCCCTTTATATTTATAATAAATGTATAATACAGCTATTTCTGGAAAGTTTTATGTGGATTAAAATGAAGTAGATAAGAAAATAAACTTTCGTAAAAATAATTTGTAGCGATAGAGGGTAGAGAAAATCATGTGAATGTAACACATCAGAAAATGTGCTTACTATCAGCTAGAATGTACATTTCCAGAATTATCAACTTATCCATTAAGGTCAAAGCAGATAGAAAGGATTTCCTTCGAGTCAGATACGAGCATCGTATATCATATGTAGCATTTTGTATTGTGGTTTACGTGAACTAGGTAGATAAATTTGTTACAACAAAAAGTAAACTCTATTCTAACCCGATTTCAAACAAAAAGAATAAACAAGTTTGACCAGTCTCTATTGAAACAGCAGGTGCTATTTGCATAGGTTCTCCTGAAGGAAACAACGTTTAAAACAATCAGCTGCGAAACAGGTAATCAACGTTTGTATTCTGAATGCAGGTTTGTGTTGATGAACTACAAATTAGTTTGCAGCACAGCGTTTTAACTTCACAAAGTGAAACTTTTATAACCAAAGTTACATGTAAATTAGTGAACCGTTTGACAAACACGCAAATATTCCTTTGTACAAGAGCTGCATGATTGGTTCATCAAGCCAGGCTACGTCAGGTGTTCATGAGTAAGTAACGAAAAGTAGATGTGACGTAATTCCTGTTTAATCTAGTCCAGCCTTTTGACGCTCCATGCGTTTGTCACTTCAATCGCTCACTTGTTTTTGTTTTATGCGGACAGTAACGCCGGCCAGGAAACTTCAAAATGTCCGCTAAACATCGAAACGCTTCAAACACCTTACAATACTTTACTATTCACAGATTTCTTGATTTCATTCTGACTTGGTAGACATTGGGATTTAGAAATAATCACAAAATATTACTTATGAATGAGTGATTCACTCAAAAGTAAAGACGAAAAATACTTGTCATCATTTCTACATTTTCTTCCGTTTAACTATACAGGTATCTAAATTTTCCATATCGATATTTCCCCGTTAAACATGTTTTGAAATCGTTGAGCCCAAAAGCGTCGTTTTGGAGACGACTGCTGTGTTACATTCACATAACTTTCTCTACCCAGTATCATTCATTAACCCTTTCACGTACATGAGATACGTTTGTCCCATTTATCAATTCTTTTAATAAGTGAGAAAATCGAAATGTTCGAAAAACGTTCCATGTAAAGGGCAGTCTGCGGTGGGAAATTTTCTTGAAAAATTTGATGTCGAATCCTTGGAAGATATTAAACTCAAATATCAAGTTTGGTATTATTTATCAGACCTTTGGACTCAGTGGGGCTCAATACAAGTATTCCCGGAGAAATTTCGGTATCGAATCTTTGAGTGGAATGCAATACTCCCGCTACTTGCCATATGCAGCAGAGAAAGTAAAAATGTTTTTTTTTTAACCCAGTGGGCCTCAATACATGTATTCCCGGTGAAATTTAAGTATCGGATTTTTGGGTGGAATGCAATACTTCTGCTACTTGCTATATGTACACAGAAATTAAAAATGTTTTTTTTTCTTTATTTCTTTCTTTTTTTTGACCCAGTGGGCCTCAATACATGTATTTCCGGTGAAATCTCGGTATCGAATTTCGGGTTGGAATACAATCCTTCCCCTACATACTATACGTAGTGGAGAAAGTAAAAAAATTTTTTTGCACCCAGTGGGCCTCAATACATGTATTCCTGGTGAAATTTCGGTATCGGATTTTTGGGTGGGTTGCAATACTCTCGCTACTTGCTATAGCTAGTAGAGAAAGTAAAAAATGCTTTCTTTGGACTCGGTGGGCCTCAAAACATGTATTTCCGGTGAAATCTCGGTATCGAATTTTTGGATGGAATGCAATACTTCCCCTACTTTACGTAGTAGAGAAAGTAAAATGATTTTTTTGGACCCAGTGGGCCTCAAAACATGTATTTCCGGTGAAATCTCGGTAACGAATTTTTGGATTGAATGCAATACTTCCCCTACTTACTATATGTAGTAGAGAAAGTAAAATGATTTCTTTTTGGACCCAGTAGGCCTCAATACATGTATTTCCGGTGGAATCTCGGTATCGAATTTTTGAGCGGCATGCAATACTTCCCCTACTTACTATACGTAGTACAGAAAGTAAATATAAAGATTCACATAGTATTTAAATCCCCCTATAATACCAGTACTGGAAAGTCAGATACCTAAATCCATCAACCTAAGTGCTTTTTAGTGCTAAATTACTTGCGCATCGCCTAAAATATTCCTTGGGGATTGGAGAAACTGAAGATATTCTCATGTGTGTTAAATTGCTAATAGCTTACAAGTTTTAAGTCTGCTTCAGCAGAATTATATTACATTCTCATAGAAAGTATTCAGCAATATTCGTTATCCGTAGGGTATACAACGCACGTTTCCTTAAATTTCTGATGAAGGGCTTAGGCTTGTCTGCCTTGCCGTTTTTCCTTTTCACACAAAAGCCAAAACAAGCTACCAATTTGCATAACTAAATAATGAATTGTATGCATCAAATATAGAAGCCAAGTTGAAGCCCGGAAATTTATTGCCACAGTAATGCCAGCTAATGTCACATTAATCATCTAATTTGAATTACTAACATATTTACGACTAATAAGGGGCTAGTTAAGCAATCATTCTATTCTCAATACAAATACATCATAGCATAATTTCAGTATAAATACATTTTTTGAGATTTTCGGGGGAGAAAAAGTCTAAAACAACTTTTTTGCGTGTCAGTCTATGAACAGAACGAAATTTCAGAAAATTACTACGCATGTTCAGATTTTTTCTTTATTTTTTTTTAAGTTCCCTTGTTTAGCCAGTTTATCATTACTGTGTTTTCACTGTTTTTCATTACACACACACACACACACACACACAACACAGACGGACACACACACGGACTTGTTTCCAAAAATGTTATTTTTGGATTCATGGGGTCTCAAAACATGAAATCTCGGTATCGAATTTTTGGATGGAATACAATACTTCCCCTACTTACTATACGTAGTAGAGAAAGTAATATACACCTCTTTAAAGTGCACATGTCAAATACCCTGTTATGGATTAGCCATTTCTGAGACAACCATTAATATTTCTTTAAAATGTTCAACACTTATTTCATATTTTATGGTGCTGTCGCGACACAGTTGTTTCTCGCGATGTCATGGAGAGACTATGTAATTTTAAGGCCAGCATGCATGGTACCGCTTTTAATCGGCTGGCTATTGATTTGGTTTCCCTTGTACCTACAACGAAATGTGAAGTATAACTATTTCTGAAAATACTTATTTCTATTAACATAAATAGAAACATATGCCTTCGTAAGAAAAGTTGGTAGTAGTAGTTATATAGCGAAAGTAATTTGAATGTAATATCAGATTTTCCGGATCGTTAGCTCATATTTTGTGGGAGCATTTACCTTTTAAAAATATATTGTTTCAAACACCTTCAATAATTCAAAAACTATAAAATTGATTGCTACCTATGAAATTCGATGGCGACAATACCAATGACGAGATTGCAATGCAAAAAGTTAAATGTGTAGCATTAAAAAAAAGGGAAAATAAACATTTTAACAGGACTGCCCCTTCTTCCAACCTAGCCGGCCCTCGTAGTCGTGGTCACTATAGAGTCTGCAGATTCGCCAAGCTGAGTGTCGCGAGTTCGTGTCCCGCTATGGGCATGGGTGTTTGTGTGTGTGTGTGTGTGTGTGAGTGTGTGTGTGAGTGTGTGTGTGTGTAATTGCTGTAATATTTGACTATTGCTTAAAGCCTGCCAATTCCCTTTGCATCTACAAGAAAATTAGCAGTAAGATTAACATCTCGATATCTCGATTAATATGAAGCATATGGAGAATAAGCTTTTGTAAAAATAATTTGTACAAGAGTAGAGAAAGTCATGTGAGTGTAACACATCAGATTTTTTCCTTTCTCTATACACGTAGAGGAAATATTGTAGGTATTCCACCCAAAAATTCTATACCGATATTTCACCGGTTTGAAATAGTAAGAGAATTTCAAAGCTCTATATAAATCGTTATTTGGTTCGGGAGGAATTAAGTGTAGTAGTTTGCCTTTCATCCTTAAGATGTTTGATGAGAGAACTTTCATTCATTTTTCAAGAAAATTAGATTTAATTTTTTTAAAAACATGATACTAACAATAATAATAAGCTGAGATGTACATGCTGGCCAAATGTTGGAGCTTTATGATGCTGTAAATATTTTTAATTACACGATATAAATACCTACTCACATGAAACGTCCCTTAAATCAATTTCCCTCCGCTTTTACTAGCTTAATCACGTTCAAACCATTTAGAATGTCAAACATTTCCAGGCTGGGCACCTGAAACTTGGTATTTATGTTTAGTACCCTTCAAAGAAGCGACAGGAAATTTTCAATAAAATTCCTCAACCCCAAGCTACTTATTAAAAAGAAAAATGTTCAAAGTTCTTACTTTCCGAAAAATGGCTCCAACGATTTAGATTGAAAACACCATATGTTCAAGATATTTACATGACAAATAAAGGTATGTCTTGAATTTTCTGGAAATAGCCTGTGAGGTCGTCTTTGTTCGAAAGACATTTTGTATAATTTGCTATAACTGGTAAATCATAAAAGATAGACAAAAACATACTAAACCAAAAAAATTCTGATGTGTTACACTCACATGACTTTCTCTACAATTGTACAAAATATTTTTACAAAATCTTATTCTCCATCTATTTCATATTAATCGAGATAAACATTTGCAGAAACGATCTTTTGACATGAAAGGAGAATTACATTTTACACATAGCGACCAGTTCTAAAAATATCTGACTATCGCTTAAGGCGTACTATGTTCCCCTTGTTTTGTATTTGCAAGGGCAATATAGAAATACAGTAGCCTTTAAGCACAGGCATGTCTCTTAATAGCTGGTTGCTATGTGCAGCACCATTCTCTTTGTCACAGACTAATACCCTTTGCATATCCAAGACATAAAAATGAATAACGAATTCCCATTTGAGAAAATAAGTATTGAAAAATTTAAGGGAAAACACAAGCAATATCTCGAAAATGGTTCACTCAACAAAAAAAAATGTATAGGACATACATTGTGTATTTTAACGCGATATACATTTTTTGTGTAGTTAAATTTTGTCTATCTCTTATGGTTTACCAGTTATGCAAAAGTCGTTCACAATGAAGAATACTTTTGGAGACATTCTCAGAAAATTCAAGATATACATTTTATTTGTCATGAAAATATCTTAAAAATATGATATTTTAATCAAAATCGTTAGAGCTATTTTTGAGAAAATTAAAATTTTCGAAAAATGTTCCATGTAAAGGGTAATCTGGGGTGGGGAGATTTTCTTGAAAACCTTCGTGTCGTATCTCTGGAAGATACTGAAACTAAATACCAAGTTTGTGTTTATCCGACTGTTCGTTTCTGAGTTATGCTGTTCACAGACACACACACGGCCATGTTTCCAAAAATGCTTTTTTTGTATTCACGGGGTCTCAAAACATATATTTCCGATGAAATCTCGGTATCGAATTTTTGGGTCGAGTGCTATACTTCCCCTACTTAGTATACGTAGTAGAGAAAGTAAAAATGGATCTATTGGAAAATGATTGAAAGAAGCGGTGGTCTTCAATATACGAGAATAATTTTCAGAATCGCTAAGAAATAGTAATGGGAAGAGAAAATCGTATGATCATCTGGACTATTTGTTACTTCAAAGTACTCGTATAATTGTTTGAAGATAACGTCTACCTTGTGTAAGAGGTACGAGTCAAGTTCCAACTTCATTGTTAAGGAACAGCCCTTTGTGCTCTTTGCCTTTCTATTGCAAAGCTACAGGAGGATGTAAATCTCTTTACGAATAGACTTTAATGATGCTTCCATTTAACTGCGGTGAAAATTTACTGCCCTTGCAGGGCCCATTTTCTTTCACGCTTTTCCACGACTATCTCCACCATATCCTTGTGGCCCGATGACTTATCTGTATATAATACGCAACTGACTTCAGTACATAGCGAGTTTGAAAATATTGGGAGGAAACTTTGCTCAAGAAACAGTTTCCATTAAGGAAACTTCTCCTGCCGATATTTCTTCAGTATTTTACCACGTACATTGTCGTGCGTAAAAAGCAGCTCATTCCCCTAGATCGCCATAGTGTTTTTCCCTGCGAAAGGTTTTCTCCCTCAGCTTTTGAGTCCATCCCGCCGGTATCAGTTCTCTATTAGACTGGCCTGAAAAACAATTCGGGTCGTACAAACTAACCTATGATCGATTTTTATAATCTATATGTAATAAGGCATGTTTATTTATTTATTGACGCTCTTTAACTACGATTCTTAGCGTCCCATTCTATATTGGGGCGTAAAATCAAAGTTTGCTTAAAGGTCTCTATCCGGCTGGAAGCTCTTTTACTTGCCGAAAATCTACGATACGGGACCACCGGCTTTACTTACCTTCCGAAGGAAGCCATGCTAAGTTAAGATTTTTACGCCGAAAAAGAAAATCCATCGCCCTCCGCTGGGTTTGAACCCGCGACCTCGGGAACTAGAGCGTAGCATGGCAACTCTAGACCACGGAAGACGACAGGGATGTTTGGGATACCACCTCTATGAAAGAGTTTCGCTACGATTGGCACACAAAGAATGATTAAACCTATTACATATAAGTCGACCTTCTAGAGGATGGGACGGTCCTCTCGGATGCTTCTCGTCTTCATTCCAGATGTGAGTGTTGGTATGCTGTAAGAAATGGTCCCTGCAACACTCTTAATTTTTCTTTAGGGCGTGGCAACAGGAGACGGAATAAAACGCTTAGGTTCACTTTAACTGTAATTTATTAAAACTTGTTTGCAGCTAGTCGTGATTTCTATCCCACAAATATTACAGAGTTATAGGACCTATTTGTTAAGCTATCCTTATACTCTATACAGTGGCTTGAAGTTCACCCCCTGACGATATTGTAACAAATCGTGAAAACTTCGGGGTTCCTGCAAATGACACTATTTTCTCTTAACTATTTTAAAGGGCTAAGGTGATTGGCTGAACACCTTAGCGTCGTGTGGGAATATTTTCCCTCATATCTCCTGACGGGTCTGGATTTTCCATTTATGTCCAAGCCTCTTGCTATCTCTTTCTAACCTCTATCTATGTTTCTCACCCTAGCGTCTCTGCAACTCATGTTTAGCCTAGGTCCTGTGCTTTATGCTACCCGGAGATGTCTCCGCCTGGTACCGCTTGGCATTATGCGCCTGACTTTCACTTTCACTACTAGCTAGCTTCCATTACATTTAACATACAGGTATTTATAATTTTATAACATAATTTACATTAATATCAATATTTACATTGATATACCATTGTTCCCGCTACAAGGAAGGGGCGAAGGGTTATTTTCATGTGAGGTTAAACTGAACAACAGCTAAAACATAATATACGAGAGCTTTCATCAGCGACATGGACGAAGGTTAAAGTTGTTGCTGCTACTAAACGGCAATAAAAACCTCGGTGTTAAGAAAACAGTAGTGTAGCATTAAGATATAAAGTTTCTATTATAATTATATCCTTGGCCATACTTCGGGGGAGGTAAACTACCCTGCTAACCAGTGGCTGTAATTATGCTCGAAAAACAGTAGAGGTCACGCTGTTGGGGGGAGGCTTGATTTTGTCAGTGCCAACATAAATAGCTCCGTTCCATTGTAGGCCACATTTTGTGCACGCCAGTATACTTATACGAATCGCGTTATTGATGTAATCGCAATGTTGAAACATTATTGTGTCATACGACTTTCTCTACCCATTACCACCTTAGGAAATATTTGAGATGCCTAGCGCTATGAATACATATTTGACATTGCATGTTTTAACAAGATCTAGATTTCCTCAGTAAGATTTTGTCTGCTCTTTATGGTTTCCTAGTTGTGTCAAATTCATTGGGAATGAAGAGTATACAGGCTAGATGTAGAACACTTAAGAAATTGTTTTTTTTTTCTGTTATTTGAAATTTGCGACGTTAATCATAATCGTTAGTATAGTTTTAAGAAAACAACTGTAACAATTTCTATGGAAAAGTGCTGTTTTGGATGAAATGATTTTTTCCAACCGCTTTTTGTCTTGTGTGTTTAAAAGTCACTCGACTTAAAAACGAAATTTATATCGATCCGAGTTATAGCTCGAGATAAATACACACAACGTTGCGCTGTCAGTTGGAATATGTTTAAATCTTGGGATATGTTATGTAAAGAGACATGTGCAATAGCATATAAGTATGGGAAAATTATATATAAACATTGGAAATAATAGGATTAAGAATCAATGTTAAAATGCGCACAGGGCTCTGGCAAAACCTAGAAAATAGGAAGAGAGAGCTGAGAATAGAAAGAGACAAATAGAGTCTCAATTCCTGGAACTCGAAGGAGTTGGCAAAATAGAAAGAGAAACATGTTTTAGAGTAGGATGAAGATAGTGGGTTTTACCAAAGCAGTCATCAGGACGCGTGACTTCCAAAACTTGGCTCATTTTATTCCCATAGCATACTAGGTAATGCTACGTAAGAACCAATAGAAGTTATTGTAACAAATAAAGGCGAATTCTGGCGTCATAGTAAAACTGATAAGAGGGGAGGGAGGCTCCAAATTTGGTCACTCTTCATTCTTTCTCCTATTTGCTCAGATACCAGTAGCAGTCGTCATATTCAATGATGTGATTAAGTTTATGCAGTCAGGCGTAAGATTCTGCGTGTGTGTGGATGGGAATATCATGTGACACATTATATACTTCCACAGAATAATTTCAATAGTAGCGGGAAGTAAATTGAAATTGAGTTTTATTTATGGACGCTCTTTAACTGCTGTGGTCCATAGCGTCCCATTCTATATTGGGCGTTAAAGACCGGATATTTTGCCAAGATGCATCTTTATCAGGCTTGAGGTTCTTTTACGTGCCGTAAATCTACGACACGGGACCACCAGCTTTACTTCCCTTCCGAAGGAAGCAACGCTAAGGATTTTTACGCCCGAAAAAAATCCATCGCCCTCCGCTGGGTATTGAATCCGCGACCTCGGGAACTAGAGGCTAGCATGGTAAGTTAGAGTTAAAATGTAAAGGTTTATACCAAAGAAAGAGGAAATTGCTAGCCGCCTGAGTAGGCATTAATCTTTTAATAAACCAAAGTTTAAGGGAAATCGTTTTGTTATTTCTCTTTACCTACAAAATCCTTGAGGTCACATTATCAAACTAGCTAGGATAGGAAATTTTCCTCAGCTCTCCAACCAGCCGGCGCAGAATATCTAGAAATACGGAGATCTGGACTGTACACGAGAACACGTGTACACTCGCTACAGTGAATAGAAATACAATAAATAATTTCCGTACATTAAACCAAAGTGCAATATAATAAGCTTAGTTTGAAAGATCTGTTCGAAGAAAAAGGTAATTAGCGAGTCGTGTTAAGCAAAGTCATTAGTAACAGCGTTAGGAGAGAAAGCATTAGCTTAGAGATTCTTGGAATGCAGTTAGGTTATAATTTCAGTGCGTTTGAACAGTCACTTAGGCCAGAATTCTGAAAAAGAGAAAGGTAATAAACTTCTGAGATTTGCGGGGGGGGGGCCGTACAGCCTAATAAAGAGTGTCACACACACATACGTAGGGGTTTTGAGATTGCAGCTCGTATGAAGTAAGTTGGTTGGGAAAGTAAAATGTAGGTGGAGCTTGAGTTAATAAAAGGCCGTGTATTCTAATCAGAGACGCATTCGTCCGTGCACACATTCGTGCATACATTCATGTTTCTCTTTCTTGAAAATTAGCCACTTAATCTGATGATTCGCGTATTCTTTTAAGCGCTCAGTGACGCGCTTGTGTGAGTTTTATTTAGCGGCCATCGCATGGGGTTTTGCCGGTAAGCATTTTAACGACTCACGGCAATTTATGCTGATGACTTCATTGCGGAAAGTTATTCCAAACCGTAAAACTGATACTGCAGAAGTTAGCAAGTACAATAATTAAATTTTTATGGTTTCGAGTGCTATGATTTATAATCAGTGTCATTCTTTATTTTCAAACGTTTGGCAACTCGCTTCAATAGCTTAGGTCACATGTCACATGACTTCGTCTTTCCGGACAAACATTATTACGTTATATACGGATTTAATATGTGATAATTATTTATAGCAATTATATCTCTATCTTACTGTTATTTCATTCTTTCTTTATATATTTCCATCAATAATTATGATATCAATTGTTTCTCTAGGACTCTGGAAAGAGTACCTAATATTAAGATAGGTATATACAAAACAGTTGGCTGCGGATCAGGCCGCTGTACTCCGATGATAACTTGCTACAAAATGTAGGTATATAGGAAGTTTTTCTACCAGTATTTATTATGGTTAACAAATAGTAACCACAAGAAAAGCTTTTGTGTAAGTAATTTGTAGAATGGATATGAAAATAAAAAGTGGGTAGATAAAGTAATGTGATCAGTAAGAAATCCACATGAGAAGATGGTTTGTTGTATTGTAGTTCGAATGTTGGGGAGCCGAACTTGAAGTAGTTGCAACCGCACGTATGGTAAAAAGTTTCCGGTGGCCTTCACCCCAAATGTACTTTCCGGTGGCCTTTGCCCCCCCAAAAAAGGTTTAAAGATATTAACTTTGTAATTTTTGCTGTTTCTTTAAATAGTATATATTTATGTTTGCCTCGGCTGCGTCAGTATTTATATTTCTTTAAAGACATGAATGTCTTAGCAGGGAGTGGTGCGACTGGAGAATGTAGGCTTACACATTATAATTTTACTTGATTCCTTTTATTAATACTTGACACGATTTAAATAATACTGATATACTGTGAGATTGTTTTATTAATTACTTCCACTTTTTAACACGTAAACTATTTTCGTCTCACACTGAATACCTGTTAAATTTCTCGAGGACGCATCATGCGTCCGGTTAGAAACGCTGTCTGCTAGCAACTGCCTTCTGAATTTGTAAATTTTGCTCCATTTTAGTTTCTGATGGGATAGTCCTAGTCCAATAGAATACGTTCATTTAACTAAAGCTTTTTCTGGCTGTTGATTGGCTATTTTATAAACTGTCAAAAAATTACATTATTGCTTACAAGAATCGCAAGCAGCATTATTAAACTTTCAAATTCATTATTGCCTCAAGGTTTCCTCATTGTTAGCAACTTTCAACCTATTATTCTCAAAGCTCCTACATTATTAAATTACGTAATACATCACATAACATTATTACACATGTATACAATAATATAAATATTAATACAATGACTGTTACATGCATTTTATATATTGTTACATACACATATTGCTTTCAGGCGGGCTGTTATTGAATTTATATATTATATAATTTGACTGAAATCATTTAAGTGTTAAAAACACTGCCTCACACATCAAAGTGTACCTTAGCGCAGTGTCGTCAAAATTCCTCTTCGACATTGCCATGAACAATCTATACTGTTCTGTAATAATGAAACAGTTGTTTGTAGGCGGCTCTGAAACCGTGAATGTTGAAAATTGCCTTTGTTTTGAGGTCTCGGTCGAGAAGCATTTTTAAACGTTTGTTATTGTTGGTCTTTTGCATGAAAGAACTATTCTTGTACACCCAGAACTGCTGGTGCCTTTGCTTTCCACTATTCAAACTTTACGGCTCCTCCTTAAGTGAGGTTATAAATATCCACGTGGAATGCTTCTTCTCTGCACAAGATTTGTCACTTTATCTCCTTTCTTCAAAGGGACCGAGGAGATATATAAATGAGACATTTTTCGTCTCTTTCACGGAACCGTTTAATAGACCTGTGGTGGACCTGAGCGCGCTTGTCCAAATAATGCTTTGGAACTGGGGGCCGTTTCTCGGTCCTAAATCACGCACGACTCCCGAAATGAGGTTCCTTTTGTCTGGCAACTCGCCCTTCATTTGGTTTCTTTATGACAGTGTGGAAAATTGATGGCAACAGATGTGATACGTGTAGATGGACTCTGCTCTTTACGGCTAATAAGGTCCAGGGTTTTGATCAGCACGAATGAAGCCGTCGCTGGGGAATGCATATGGAGCAGAGTGAATGCAATAATCCTCGCGTGTATGTGTGGAGATCTCCCCTGTGATGAACCGGACTGATATTGCACGAGGTAGCTAAATATCAACGTTCTCAACTTCACGAGGTCAGTTAGATACGTTCAGAAACTTCGCTCTTCTTCAATATTTATTTAAAATTTACCTGGAGTACAGCAAGTAATGCACTACATCCACAAATTCTGTTTCCATATTTCACCCTAAATATTCTTTTGAGATTCCCTGAAACTCACCTTAAAAAGCATGGAAAAGTTTTCATTATATTTACTTTCTTTACCACCTAGGTATATTGTCGTCCTCTGTGGTGTAGTGGTTACCACGCTAGCCTCTAGTTCCCGAGGTCGCGGGTTCAAATTTGGCGGAGGGCGATGAATTTTTTCGGGCGTAAAAATCCTTAACATGGCTTCCTTCGGAAGGGAAGTAAAGCCGGTGGTCCCGCGTTGTAGATTTACGGCATATAAAATAACCTCAACCTGACAAAGGGACCTCTGAGCAAAATTACCGGTCTTTCACGCCCAGTATAGAATGGGACGCTAAGGACCACAGCATTTAAAGAGCGTCCATAAATAAAATTTAAATCTAACTATAGTAGGTACGGGAAAAATTGCATTCGATCCCAAAATTTATTATCGAAATTTCACCAGAAATACATCGTTTTAGTAGAGTTTAATGCCCATTCTTACTAATTATGACTTAAGGTAATGGAATTAACTCATGGCACAGAGTTAGTTAACACAGACTTAACTCATGGCAATTGCCAGTTATGAGGACTGAGGAAAACATGAAAAAACCTCAGTCAAAAAAAAAACTGATTGAAGTCCAGACATCCCGATTGAAAGAATGCCTCAAGGACTTTGCTACCCGTGCCAATAATACATGTTTTCAAGTCCTCTGAACCAAAAAAAAAACCATTTTAAGAAAAAGCTCTGTGTGTGTCATGGAGTCATCATGAATTATTTGAAAATAAACTATAATCAAGCCATTCAAGGATTAACTTTCACTATTATTTTGTGTAATATAGGTATTTAAATACAAGCTTGATATAGGTATAAGTTCAGTTTCTTCCACACCGAACTACCTTTTACATAGAAAAATGTTTATTAATTTTTATTTTCTCTAAAAGGGGTCAAATAATTTTGGTTAGAATATTATATGTTTCATATTATATTGGCATGAGTATTAAAATGTCTTTTCAGTTTTCTGTTAACGATCTGTGAAGTTGAATTTATTTGATTTAATTGTCGTCCTCCGTGGACTAGTGGTACCGTGCTAGCCTCTAGTTCCCGAGGTCGCGGGTTCAAACTCGGTGGAGGGCGATGAATTTTTCGGGCGTAAAATTCCTTAGCATGGCTTCCTTCGGAAGGGAAGTAAAGCCGGTGTTCCCGCGTTGTAGATTTACGGCACGTAAAATAACCTCAACCTGACAAAGGGACCTCTGAGCAAAGTTACCGTTCTTTCACGCCCAATATAGAATGGGACGCTAAGGACCACAGCATTTAAAGAGCGTCCATAAATAAAATTTAAATCTAACTATAGTAGGTACGGGAAGAATTGCATTCGATACCAAAATTTATGATCCAAATTTCACCAGAAATACATAGTTTTAGTAGTGTTTAACGTCCATTCTTACTAATTATGGCACCACAAGCGGTGGAAATTGATGATACGTGAAATGAAATGATAGCTGGGAGAGGGAATTTGAGAAGGGAACGTTCCAGACTTAAGGTTGTACCTTATGGCAATTGCCAGATATGAGGACTGAGAGAAAGGAAAAAAACCTCAGTCGGGAAGACGATCGTAGGATGATTGAAGTCCAGATATCACGATTCTCGTATTTTAAGAAAAAGCTCTGTGCGTATGTGTAATATTGGTATTTAAATACAAGCTTGATATATAAGTTCAGTTTCTTCCGCACAGAAGAAAAAATTTTATTAATTTTTATTTTCTCTAAAAGGGCTCATAATTTTGGTTAGAATATTGTATGTTTCATATTATATATGAATGAGGATTAAAATGTGTTTTCAGTTTTCTGTCAACGGTCTGTGAAGTTGCATTTATTTGATTTAATTGTATACAAGTTGGTATTACTAAGAAACTATAAGAGATAGACGAAAACTTATAACTTGAAAACTATAGAGCTCATTAATATTTATTTCGTTGTAATGCAACATTTTCTACCATTAGGTTTTACGAAATATTCATGTTGCAAGTTTAGTCCCTTTCCAAGTATCTTCAAACCGACATAGTTGAAATTTGCAAATGTTTAATTTTCTTATAGTCGTAAGCGCTTGTTGATATGAATAAGCATTGGAATAATATTTCTTTATTTTGTAACCTTGTGAGTGAGATTATTGGCTTTATTTGAAATGACCGCTAGACAAAAATGTGTCGTAACAAAAAAAATTCTGATGTGTTACACTCGCATGACTTTTTCTACTCTTGTACAAACTATTTTTACAAACGCTTATTCTCCATCTACTTCATGTTAATCAAGATAAACATTTGCAGACTCTATCTTATTGCTCATTTTCTTGTAGATGTAAGGGGAATATATATTTACAAGAACAATATTGAATTACAGTAGCCTTTAAGCACCTACATATCTCTTAATAGCTGGTTGCTAGGTGCAGCACCATTCCCTTTCCCACAGATTAATACTCTTTGCATATCCAAGACAAAAAAATGAATAAGGAATTCCCATTTGAGAAAATAAGTATTGAAAAATTTAAGCGAATAACAAGCAATATCTCGAAAATGGTTCACTCAACAAAAAAAATGTATATGACATAAATTGTGTATTTTAACGCGATCTACATTTTTTGTATAGTAAAATTTTGTCTATCTCTTATGGTTTACCAGTCATGCAAAAGTTGTTCACAATGAAGAATACTTTTGGAGACATTCCCAGGAAATTCAAGATATACGTTTTATTTGTCATAAAAATATCTTAAACATATGATATTTTAATTAAAATCGTTAGAGCCGTTTTTGAGAAAATTAAAATTTTCGAAAAATCTTCCATGTAAAGGGTAATTTGGGGTGGGGGGATTTTCTTGAAAACTTTCGTGTCGCATCTCTGGAAGATACTGAACCTAAATACCAAGTTTGGTGTTTATCCGACTGTTCGTTTCTGAGTTATGCTGTTCACAGATAGACACACAGACAGACACACACACGGACATGTTTCCAAAAATGCTTTTTTTGGATTCAGGGGTCTCAAAACATGTATTTCCGGTGAAATCTCGGTATCGAATTTTTGGGTGGAATGCAATATTTCCCCTACTTACTATACGTAGTAGAGAAAGTAATAAAAGTATGCACGAGTATTAGTTTTTCTAAAAATAGTTTGTAGAAGAGTGTGTATAAAAACTCTGTGGACGTATCGCATCCAATTTTTCAAACTTTTACATACTTTTAAGACATTTGGATAATTAAAAATATCTTCTGAGCTTGATGTTTCACATGAATTTTTCTACTCACTATTCTACTAATTCTTACGATTGCTTAATGTTCTAGCTACTTCTTACAGATAAACTGTCAATTCATATTTACACATTTCATTGTAGGATATAGTAGGACGTCAGACTTTTACAGATCTTGTCGCTTTGTGATGGGTTTGAAATTCCATGCTCTTTGCATGACCATTAGAGGAAAAAAAGAAGAATAACGACTATGCATTTGACAAAAATATAATTAAGTGAAAATTCAAACTAACAAGAAATAAATCGGAAATGATTAATCCCGCCCCCAGAAATGATATATATCGTTTGCTTTAACCAGATCTAATTTTTTCGATAGTTAGACTGTATCCCTTACGGTTTACCAATTATACAAAAATGGTTCATAAAAAAACTGACTCCAGAGGCCATTCCAAGTGAATAAACATATTTCATTTGTCATGAAAATATCTTAAACTTATGATATTTTAATCCAAATCGTCCGATCCATTTTTGAGAAAATCAAAATTTTCGAAAAATGTTCCATGTAAACGGTAGTCTGGGATGGGGGGAATTTCTTTAAAATCTTCTATCACATTTTTGAAAGATGCTGAACCTAAATACCAACTTTGGCATTTATCCTACTCTTCGTTTTTGAGCTATGCTGTTCATAGACACACATACATACGGAACCTTTTCTATTTTTTTTTATTCAGAGGCTCAAAACATGTATTTCCGGTGAAATCTATGTATCGAATTTTTGGGTGTAATAATTTCCTTACTTACTATACGTAGTAGAGAAAGTAAAAACGTAAATCTCTTTAAAACACATAATTTATTTGAAATAACTTTTGTGTGGCATTAGCCATTTCCAGATATGTTATGAATGGTTCGAATTGTTCGTTACTTGGTCGTTCTTTAAAGTCCTTTCAACATGGAAACAGTGTGGAAATATCTTTATCTCGATTAAAATGAAGTAGATAGGAAAATAAAATTTCGTAAGAATAAGTTGTATATCCACTAATACGCGTTGGAGGATAGAGAAAGTCAGTGAATGTAAAGCATCACATTTGTTTATTAATAATTCCTTCGAAACAATACCACACATTCTTACAAAATTAGTGTGCGAACTGCATAACGGAACTCAGAAATAAATATTCTTCTCTTCGTCTCGTCTTTTTAAGGCATTCCTCGGTTCTGTAATAATGCAATTGTCACACGCATATCGCAATGTGCTTTTACAAAAACAACAGAATGTGAAACATGGTAATGAAAACGGGACATTAAATTTCGTCGCTTCTAATCGCAAGATACGCACTCTTGAAATTCAGCTTCGTGTAAAAAAGAGAGCATCACGATGTTGTTATGACTAGAGGAGGCATGCTCCTCGGCTATCATAGAAAATTGATCGAAGTGAATGGCGAACAAATAATGAGTTTCCAGCAGCTAGAGAACGGTGAAGGGATCTGCCCCCGATAATTCGGTTGGAAGACTTTGAAGCGTTTCCCTTATAGCACCATCAGATTCTCTCTCGTTCGGCTCTACTGAAAAAGCAGTTGGGGATAAACGGTTTTCAGATGAAAACAGTGTTCGGGAATACTTGAAGGTCAATAGCCTACGAAAGTACTGGGGACATAATGGGGAATTTTCACCGTGATACTGGCCCAAACTGCTTCGGCTAATAGCAGGTATACAAGACTCTTTGTTCAGTGGAAAGGGATGGAGGGTAAGCTGTTTGTAACAGCAGTTTTAATTTACTTCGTTGCTTCAGGATATCTTATGATAAATATTATCATTTTAATGTCATACTTTCATATAGCCTTTCTTTTATTCAGTAATTTGTTTATGTCCTATCTTGTAGCTCATATCAGTGGTGGAAGACAGTGCTTTTCAATGATGCATTTATCAACGCCCATTTTTACTGTATACACTACAACATGGGGCTGGGTACTGGATATACATGAAATGAAATGATAATTTGGAAAAGAAAGTGGGAAGTTTGGGGTTCTTACTGCGGCATTTGCTTGTTATTAGTACTGAGGAAAATCTGGAAAAAATCTGGGTCAGGGATGACGGTACTGGCGGGATTTGAACAGCAGACCTCGACCACAAGTTCACGAGTCCATGCATTAACGCCGTTGGCTACCCGTGTCTTTTACCAAAACTAATTGAGTAGTTTCTGAGATTATATATCTTTATATTCTCTACTACCTAGCTATAGTGTAAAGAAAATATTGCATTTCATCCAAAAATTCGATACTGAGATCTCTGAAAATATACATAGGAGACTCCCTTAATATTTTTTTTTTAGAAAACATAAGTTTGTGTGTGTGTGTCTGTCTGTCTGTCTGTCTTCTGTCTTTGAACATCGTAACTCAAAAACAAAACGCCAGTTCAGTACCAAACTTGATACTTATGTTCAGCATCTTCTAAGATTGGATTGGATTGGACTCGGCACCGATATTGCACCTATGTCTAGGCATTCCCGGGAGGAAGGATGAGACGAGAGGCGACACCCGGTGACGGGAAACCAAGAGCGACGGCACAGCAATGACAGGCTCCCTAAGCTTCCAGATAGATCTTCCGAGATTACCTCACGAAGATTTTCAAGAAAATTCCCCACCCCAAACTACACTTTACATGTAATATGCTTGGTTTTTTCCTAAAAAAAAAAGCTCTAATGAGTTTGATTAAAATTTAAAATAAATATTAAGATAAAAATCTGATGTGTTACACTCACATGACTTTCTCTACTCTTGTACAAACTATTTTTACAAACGCTTATTTTCCATCTACTTCATGTTAATCGAGATAAACATTTGAAGAAACTATCTTATTGTTAGTTTTCTTATAAGTCCAAGGGGAATATGGTAGGCTTTAAGCGATAGTCAAATCTTTTAAGAGCTGGTTGCTATGTGGAGTAATCCATTCTCTTTGTATGTCCAAGACATAAAAAAAACTAATAAGAATTCCCATTTAAGAAAAAGTATTGTAAAATTCAAACAAATAACAAGGAATACTTCGGAAATGGTTCAGTCGACAAAAAAGTGAATATGACATAAATTGTGTGCTTTAACGAGATCTACATTTTTTGTGTAGTAAAATTTTGTCTATCTCTTACGGTGTACCAGTTATGCGAAAGTCATTCAGAATGAAGAGGACTTTTGGGGACATTCCAGAACATTCAGGATATACATTTCCTTTGCTATAAAAATAGCTTCAATTTATGATAATGTAATAAAAATTGTTAACCATTTTCGAGAAAAGCAAAATGTTCAAAAAATGTTCCATGTGGAGGGTAGTCTGGTGCAGGGGTTTTTCTTGAAAATCTTCGTGACGCATCCTTGGAAGATAGTAAACTCAGTACAAGTTTGGTATTTATCCGACTTTTCGCTTTTGAGTTATGCTGTTCAAAGACAGGCACACCGATAGACACACACACGGACATGTTTCCAAAACTGTTGTATTTGGATTTAGGGCACCTCAAAACTTGAGAAATTTGGATATCGAGTTTTTAGGTGGAATGAAGTACGTCGCTTATTTCCAAGGATGCACCAAGAAAATCCTCCCACCCTAGACTACCCTTTACGTGGAACATTTTTCGAAAATTATGATTTTGTCAAAAATGGCACTAAAGATTTTGATTAAAATATCAATTATTTTCATGACAAATTAAATTATATTTTGAATATTCTGGGAATGTCCCCAAAAGTTGTCATAATTCTGAATGATTTTCGCATAACTGTTAAACCGTAGGGTATAGATAAAATTTTGTTACACAAAAAATGTAGATCTCGTTAATACACACAATTTATGTCTACAAAACACAAAATGTTTATCTCTATTAACATGAAGTAGATGGAGAATAAGCGTTTCTAAAAATGTTTGTACAAGAGTTGAGAAAGTGGTGAGTGCAACATATCAGATTTTTACTTCTACTATGTATAGTAAGTAGGGGAAGTATTGTATTCCACCCAAAAATTCGATACCGAGATTTCAACGGAAATACATGTTTTGAGACCCCCTGAATCCAAAAAAGCATTTTTGGAAACATGTCCGTGTGTCTGACTGTGAACAGTATAACTCGGAAACGAACAGTCGGATAAACACCAAACTTGGTATTTAGGTTCAGTATCTTCCAGAGATGCGACACGAAGGTTTTCAAGAAAATCCCCCACCCCAGATTACCCTTTACATGGAATAATTTTCGAACACTTTAATTTTCTCAAAAATGCCTCTAACGATTTTGATTAAAATATCATATGTTTAAGGTATTTTCATGACAAATAAAATGTATATCTTGAATTTTCTGGCAATATCTCCAAAAGTATTCTTCATTGTGAACGACTTTTGCATAACTGGTAAACCATAAGAGATAGACAGAATTTTACTACACAAAAAATGTAGATCGCGTTAAAAGACACAATTTATGTCATACATTTTTTTGTTGAATGAACCATTTTCGAGTTATTGCTTGTTATTCCCTTAAATTTTTCAATACTTGTTTTCTCAAATGGGAATTCGTTATTCATTTTTTTGTCTTGGATATGCAAAGAGTATTAATCTGTAGCAAAGGGAATGGTGCTGCACCTAGCAACCAGCTATTAAGAGATATGTATGTGCTTAAAGGCTACTGTTTTTCTATATTGCCCTTGTAAATATATTTTTTATAAATCTATCACTTTAGGGTAATTATTTTTCTTATACCTAAACGAAAAGTTTAAATATGTAATGAAAGTTTATCTAGGTTAACAAGAAGTGGACAGAAGAATAAGCTTTTCTAAGAATTGTTTGTAGAAGAGTGAGTAGGGAAAGTGATGCGAATGGAGCGCATATGTTTTTCTTTTAATGATATTAGGATGGAAATATAGAATCCAAGAATGCCCACAACTTTCCAGTTTAAACTTGTCAGACTGTCAGGTCTGACTCGTAGTAGGAAATCGCTGTCTCGCATTACGTGTTTTTGAAGACGGAATAACCGATTGGTCTACTTCTCCAGATTTAAATCCATGTGATTTATATCTGTTGGAAGCGCTTAAAGATAAAGTTTATGTAGTAAATTCCCAGACGTTCCGCAAATTAGAGGACAGTATCTGGAATGTGTTTTCCAATATTTTGCGTGCATAATTTTTTCGAGTGTTCAGGTGGGAGACAGTGCGTTCTGCCCAGCGAGAAATATAAAATGATAGTCATAATAATGTGAAAGTAAATATTAGTAACAGTAAGAATAAGATTATTAAATAAGACTGGGAAATGAATACTACTTGTAAAGATGAATATGGGTTGGAGAGAGAGTAAAAACCGCAGGCAGGTAACGGGATTGGTTTTTCCTCATTGTAGCCGAGCAAGGGCAGGAGACGTTTTGGTTCTTGTACAGTTAGGTCGGCTGAAAAACAGGTGCATAGGAACGAAGGTCAGTGCTGTGATGCCGCAGGCATACGACTTCATGTAGAAACTTTCAATAGGAAAGAAGGTAGAAATCACATGATAGCAAAATTGGGAGATAGAAAAATTCGAAATAAAGAAGCAGGAGAGTTTTGAAAATCACTTGTTCTTAGTATTCCCTTGGAGGTTGTTCTATAAAAGCCAACGTAGGTGCAGTTCAAAGCAAATTGATAGAAAAGTGTCGGCAGATAGGCACGGTAGTTTGAAGTATAGAAGTATGTTTGGCGCCCAAAGAAATGCGTGCGTGTGGTGGGACTACTTAGGAGACAAATATGAAAGGTGACGGAAAATAAACAGGTAGGAAAACGAACCAGTCCTTTTGTGCACCACATCCTACATCCAAGATCCATGCAAGGACCTGAGCTGCATGGAACCCGGGACTATTCCTACAAATCCCGTGCGGCCAAGCTGGCGCTGCTTGCGCCCTCTCAGGTGCCAGCTTGCACAGACGCAGAGAGGCATTGCTTCGAGTACCGGTTGTAACAAAGATTAAGCGCAACATATGTATATCTTCGCATTTTACTATTATCTAAGGGAGTAACGCTAGGCCTATGTTACTGCAGACGGATTCGTATATTAGTGTCGTGGGAGCTGCGGGCTCCCAGTCGTATTATTCAAGAGAAACTATACATGGTATTCTCAGTTAGGCTGGTGAGTTTTTAAACACGCTGAATTGATGGTTAGATAATTGAGGGGGAAGAACCAATGTTATGATCAGGTTGAATCGTAAACCTTTTTGTAGCTAACTGTACATACATTTGAATATTACTTTTGTTCTGTTAATGGACTTGCTGTTATATTACAGCATTAAACAGCTTATAATAAGAGACACGAATAGCTACTATGAAATTTGATGACAGCTGTTCCACCCCGCCCTATGTCAGGAAACGGAAAAGAAAACCGCCATGATCCATGTAGAGCGTGAAGTGCAAATGGAACGCTTCTCTCTTGTCCCACACATTTACATTTTTATTGCGTTCACGTGGCGATTATAGTTGAGAGAATGATATTCATAGTGCCTGTTTCTGCCCATTCACCCATTAAATGCTCACTTAACAAAAGGGACAGCAATCTGTTTCGTTTCCATATCATTCAGGGCAGTCCTCGGTTGATTAACTTTCAATTGATTTTGATAGCGCTAACTGAAATACCCGTACATGTGATTGCCTCTGCTACTTACAGAATGCATTGAAAATGATCCACACGCATGTATTGCAGGAAGAATGAAATTCAAATGGTCTCAACTTCCTTTTTAAAGATTTCAGTGGTAAATATGATACATTTGCAAAACCATTTATAGCCTACTTCATACAGAAAAGCAAAACAGCAAAGGTCAATTAACAATTTACGAACTGACAGGTGTTAATGATCAGTGTTTTTCCATTTCTAGTAACTCCACGTTGAGGCAGTATTTTTTTATCAGTTAAATGATATCACTCTAATTATATAATATAAAAAAATCTGATGTGTTACACTCACATGGCTTTATCTACTCTTGTACAAACTATTTTTACAAATGCTTATTCTCCATATGCTTCATGTTAATCGAGATGTTTAATTTTCTTGTAGGTGCAAGGCGAATATGGTAATATTTAAGCGATAGTCAAATCTTTTAAGAGCTGGTTGCTATGTGCAGCATTCCATTCTCTTTGCATTATCAGGACAAAAAAAGAAAAAAAATAAGAATGACGAATTCCCATTTGAGAAAAAGTATAAGTATTGGAAAATTTAAGGGAATAACAAGCAATATCTCGAAAATGGTTCACTCAACAAAAACATGTAAATGACAAATTGTGTATTATAATGCCATCTACATTTTTTGTGCAGAAAATTTTGTCTATCTCTTATGGTTTACCAGTTATGCAAAAGTCGTTCACAATGAAGAATACTTTTGGAAACATTCCCAGAAAATTCGAGATATACATTTCATTTGTCATGAAAATATCTTAAACATATGATATTTTAATCAAAATCGTTAGACATTTGTGAGAAAATTAAAATTTTTGAAAAATTTTCCATGTAAAGGGTAATCTGGGGTGGGGTATTTTCTTGAAAACCTTCGTGTCGCATCTCTGGAAGATACTGAACCTAAATATCAAGTTTGGTGTTTATCCGACTGTTCGTTTCTGAGTTATGCTGTTCACAGACACACACAGACAGACGCACACCCAGACACACACGGACATGTTTCCAAAAATTCTTCTCTTTTTTTTGGATTCAGGGGGTCTCAAAATATATAATAATTCCGGTGAAATCTCGGTATCGAATTCTTGGGTGGAAATCAATACTTCCCCTACTTACTATACGTAGTAGAGAAAGCAAAAATAGCAGCCCGCCTAGAAGCAATATGCGTATGTTATAATATATAAATTGTATATACAGTCATTGTATTATGTTTATATTATTATATACATGTATAAAAATGTTATGTGAATGTATTAAGTAGTTTAACAATATAGGAGCAATGATAATAGAAGCAAGCTGCTTTGCATAGCAAACAGAATTACAAAGTAAATGCCGAAAGTCGCTAACAATAAGGTAAGCTTGAGACAACAATAAATTAGAAAGCTTAAAAAGGCTACTAATAGTTCTTAGTACAATAATAATGTAATATTTAAAACAGTTTATAAACAGCCAATCAAAAACTAGAAAACCTAAAAGTATAATAAAGGTATTCTATTGGAGTAGCATTAGCCAATCAGAGTCTAGAAATAGAGAAAATGTACAAATTTAAACGTTAGACACTACAAGACAGCATAACCAAGCAGTTCGGTTTTTTACAGGTCAGTGATTGTATGTGAGACATAAAAATTCATTGCGGTGAGAATAATATAAAGTTTACCTGTTAAAAGTGCAATTAACAATAATCTCACAGCTCTATAGTAGGATACATCAGTAAAGTGTTATTTAACCGTGTGAAGAATTAATAAAAGAATAAAATACAATAATGATGTGTTAATATATATATGCATTTTAATATATTATATATATATAATATATTAAAATGCATTTAATTCGAGCAGCATGTTGATTTTCAGATTAGCATACCACGTAAAACAAGCCATCATTTTTCCCATCGAACCACTTTTTACTTTCTCTACTACATACAGTAAGTAGGGGAAGTGTTTACTTTATCTACTACGTACCTAGTAGGTAGGGAAGGTATTGCATTCCACCCAAAAATACCGAGATTTCGCCGGAAATACACGTTTTTGACACCCCGAATACAAGAAGAAAGCATTTTAAAAGAAATTTCTGATATGTGTGTGTTTGTGTTTAGCTTCAGTATCTTCTAAAGCTGCGACACCAAGATTTTCAAGAAAATTCCCCCTCCTCTATAACGATTTAGATTAAAGGGCCATATATAAAAGATATTTACATGACATAAAATATATATCTTGGATTTTCTGGGAATAACCTATGAAGTCCTCTTCAGTCGGAAGGAATTTTGTATAATCTTGTATAACTGATAAACAATTATAGACGAAGACATGCTACACAAAACATGTACATTTCTTTAAAACACACAATTACTTTAAATAAATTTTTTGTGGCATAAGCCACAGTGGTTCGAATTGTTTATTATTTGGTCATTCTCTTATAGTCCTTTCAACGTTCAGTAGATGTGAATTTGTTATTGTTATTAATAGGAGGGAAAATTTGAGTTTATATAGGTTGGAGGTGGAGTTGGTGTTAGAATAAAATGGTGGATGTGAGGGAAGTGAAATGTTGTGGGGTAAAATGAATAGATATTAGTGACAGAAGAAAGAAGGTTTAGGGTCTAGTTACAGGAGGTAAAGGTTTAATATATAGTGACAAAATTTATAAAATTGATATAAAAACAATTAAATGGAGATAGTAGAAGATTAATATTGAGATTAAATAAAATGTTATAAGGTGAATGAATAAACAAATAAACACAAGTATATAAATAAAGACATAAATGAATTAAATAATATATTGAATTATTATACATTAAATAATTACTATGAGAATAATGGAATGTTATAAATAGATAACTTTAATTTTATAAAACATTTTAATTAAGGGCAATTTTAAATAAAATATAAACATAAATAAGCTTATCAAAATGATTAGTAGTTTAGTAGAAGGTTTTGTGCTGGCTATCACAAGTGAATATAGTTACATAGGAGTAGATGATAGCTGGTTACCAGTTGCTAAGTTTGCTGGGATAAATATAGAATTTAGAATTTAATTAATTTTTTTACGCCTTTCCTCTAATTCAATAATTTCTATTTTTCTTTCTTTGTTTCTTTTATTTATTTTTCTTTGTTTATTTTTAAATTATTATTTTGTAGACATTGTGTAATTTTTAGTTATTTTATCCGAAAAAAATTTGATGTAATCTAAAATCTAATGTGTTTTTGAGAATAAATGAAAATTTGAATTTAATTTGAATGTATGTCCCGGTGTAGTAACCAAGGTACCGGAATAGTATATTCAGATTTTATTCATTTATTTATTTGTGTCTCACGATTGCATGGAATTTTAAGGCCGGCATATGGCACCCTCTTCTTAAACATTTGACTATCGCTGTTCTCTTTGTATCTATAACAAAATGTGTAATGTAGCTATTTTTGCAAAGGTTTCCTTGGATAAAAGTCAGCTTTAGTGAAAATAGTTTGTATACTCACTACTCGTAAAACATAGAGGGTAGAAAAAGTCATGTGAATGTATCACATCAGACTTTTTAATATAACACATGCTCTATCGTACCTTGATTTGAATTTATTAGGAACGAAAGAAACACGTCATATTTCATGTGTCCCTTCAATTCCGACACGGTTTTCCACAATGATGTGGACTTCTTAAATGTTTCCCTAATGCCAGGCCAAAATTGCATTGCACTTTCGAAGCTCGACTTAAATCGATCTGGAGTTTATTTGAAAATAAAGTTTCTCATGGAACAGGGGTTCTTTCATATGTAGTATTTTTAAGGCTGGAACTCAAGGCTTGTTACTCAAAAATTATTGGGTAGAAGGCTGAAACCTTGTGTGCTACTTGAACTATTTAAAAATTAGACCACCTTTTTGTAAAATTATGGATTTCTATTACAGGAACTTTTTATAATCAAACTGAAAATTGTATTTGCACAAAATTTCATATAAGAAACACTAAAGTGCTGGTATACTGAATAGAATAATTGTTAAAGAAGTATCAGTAAAAATTTCAAGTTCTTAAACTTATTCTAATTTGAAATATGGATACAAAAAACATTCATGCAACCTTATTTTTTTCTTTCCACCTGACATAGAGTAGTGTCTATACAAGTAACTATGGGATTAAACATTATTTTTATATGTTAAAATATTGCTGAATGATCAGTAAGACACTATATAAATAATATCAAATTCTAACAGCAACTTATGGAGATAGAACAGTTCAAATATTGGTAATGTTTTCTCTTTTTACTATTCGTTCACGTACCATCCCCTTAACGAACTCTGAAAACAGGAAAATCAATTATTTAACAATCTCAGGGCATAGAGCACAAAAAACACGATGATCCAAAAAGGTTAGTTTTACAAATAAATGTCATCCGGTGTCTATATGTTATGTGTTTATTTTAATAAAGGCAAGGATTTTGAAAGCTCCAGTAAACGTGCATGGATTCCAGTGTTCGTTAACACAGAGGTAAACAATTATTTTGTTACTGGATGGCAAGTTTTGCACAGGGTTACAATTACGCGCAGTCCATTTGGCAGGGAAACTTTTAAATAGCCTGACATCATATCATTATTTCGCAGACCATTTCCTGAAAAAACGAGAGGGAGAAGCAGTGCCCTGTAATAGGACGGATACACGATCCACTAACTTTCGCCATGCAGCGTACTGTTACAATGGTAGCCGCAAATAAAACGCCCTGATGAGCTTTACACAACACATAGCACAGCTGGGTGATATTTTACATGTAGAAGTACCAGGCCTCGTTACTTCCTTCGGTGTTTCATTATATGGAACATGACATATCCAAACTCGGTACCAAAAGAATCCAGAGTAATGGCGAGGAATCAAAATCTCCACAACTTTTCGGTAGAAATAGGAATTTTTACTTTCTTTAGCACCTGCCTATTGTAGGCTGAGGGGATAATTGTGTTTGAAACGAACTGAATATCTAGAATACACGTTTCGAGGTCGCCTAAACCCAAAAAGTATTGCCTATCACTTGCCTATAGTAGCTGGAGGAAATAATTGTATTTGAAACGAATTTGGTATCTAGAATACACGTTTCGAGGTCCCCTGAACCCCAAAAATATAGCCAACCGCTTTCCTATAGTAGGCTAAGGAATTAATTGTATTTGAAACTAATTTGATGGCTAGAATACACGTTTCGAGGTCCCTGAACACAAAGTATTATCTACCACTTACCTATAGTAGGCTGAGGAAAGAATTGTATTTGAAACGAATTTGATATATAGAGTACACGTTTCGAGGTTCCCTGAACACAAAGTATTGTCTATCACTTACCTACAGTAAGCTGAGAAAGTAACTTATTTGAAACGAATTTGATATATAGAATACACATTTCGAGGTCCCCAGAACACAAAATCTTGCCTACCACTTACCTATAGTAAGCTGAGAAAATAACTTATTTGAAACGAATTTGATATATAGAATACACATTTCGAGGTCCCCAGAACACAAAATATTGTCTACCACTTACCTACAGTAGGCTGAGGAAATAATTGTATTTGAAACGAATTTTATCGTATATAGATACATGTGTCGAGGGCCCTTGAACCCAAAAAGTATTGTTTACCGCTTACCTATAGTAGATGAACGAAATAGTTGTATTTGAAACGAATTTGGCATCTAGAATACACATTTCGAGGTTCTCTGAACCCGAAAATGTATTACCTACCACTTGCCTACAGTAGGTGGAGGAAATAATTTATTTAAAACGAATTTGATATCTATAATACGTGTTTTGAAGTCCCCTAAACCCCAAAAAGGTATTGTCTACCTCTTACCTATAGTGGGCTGAGAGAATAATTGTATTTGAAATGAATTTGATATTTACAATATGCATTTTGAGGTCCCCTGAACACAAAAAAGTATTGTTTACCACTTGCTTACAGTAGGTGGAGGAAATAATTGTATCTAAAACGAATTTTATATCTATAATACACGTTTTTATATCTCCTAAACCCCAAAAATATATTTACTATCTCTACCACTTACCTATAGTAAGCAGATGAAGTATTGCATTCCACTAAAAAATTCTATATGAGATTTCAATGGAAATATATGTTTTGTGGCTCCGCGAATAAAAAAAAGATATAATATTTGGAAAAAGTTGTGTGCGGTAAACGGGATAACTCAAAAACGAAAAGTCAGTTAAATACCAAACTTATTTAAGTTCAGCATCTTCCAAGGATGGGATAAAAATATTTGCAAGGAAATCTGCACACCATAAACTGCCCTTTATATAGAATATTTTTCGTTATTTTGTATTTTCCCAAGAGTGGATCTTTAAGATACTTGCATGATAAATAAAGTCTACTCAATTTTCCGCAGATGGCCTGTGAAATGTCTCCATTTTTAATGACTTTATAAATGGTAAACTGTGAGAGATATGCAAAATATTGCAACACAAAAACGGCATTTCTCATTAGATCACACAATTTTTATTGATACATTGTTTGTAGCGTTAATCATTTCCGCGATATTCTTTGTTATTGGTTTGCATTTTCAAATATTTTTACTCTTTTTAAGTGGGTAAGTTGCTATTCGTTTTTTTTGTCGTTACCATGCGAAAAGTCTAGAATTTCAATATCACCACATGGTTATGTGCATTTTAAAAATCTGACTATCTCTTTAGGCAACTGTATCCTGTATATACAGAAGAATGTGTAAGTGTGTAATGAAAGTTTATTCTCAGTTAAGAAGAAGAAGAAGAAGCCAGAAGAATAAGCTTTTGTAAGAATAGTTTGTAGATGAGTGAATAGAGAAAATCATGTGAATGCAACGTATAAGAGTTTATAAAATCATGTGATACATACACATGACTTTCTCTACCCGCTTTTATTAGTGGGTATACAAATCATTCTTACACAAGCTTATTGTTCTTTCTACTACATCTTAGTACGAATTAAACTTTGCAGAAATAGCTACATTAAAAATTTCGTTATAGATACAAAGAGAACAGCGATAGTCAAATGTTTAAGAACCGGACGCTATATGCTGCCTTAAAAGTCCACACTGTTTCCATGCAATCGCGAGAAACGTTGAATGTTAAAAAGGAGTTTAGGAGCATGACCAAGAAATGAATAATTCGAACCTTTAATAACGGATATCTCAAAAATGGCTTTATACCACAAAAAAGCTTATGTTAAATAAATTGTGTATTTTAACGAGATCCACATTTTTTGTGGAGTGCGTTTTCGCGTATTGCTTAACGTTCACCAGTTATACAAGGTTATGCAAAATTTCTCTCAAATGAAGTGGACTTCACAGGCTATCCTAGAAGATTCAAGATATACATCTTGTTTGTCATGTAAATATCTTTACTATGTGCTACTTTAATCAAAACGTTTAGAGCCAATTTTGAGAAAAACAAAATTTTCGAAAAATTTTCCATGTAAAGGGAAATCTGAGGTGCGGGGCATATTCTTGAAAATTTTAGTGTCGCATCTTTGAACATACTGAACCTATGTACCAAGTTTGGTATTTATCCGACATTTCTTTTTGAGTTATGCTGTTCACAGACACACACACGCACCTTTTTCTAAAAATGTTTTTTACTTTATCTACTACGTATAGTAAGTAGGGGAAGTATTGTATTCCACCCAAAAATTCGATACCGAGATTTCACCGGAAATATATGTTTTAAGACCCCCTGAATCCAAAGCATTTTTGGAAACATGTCCGTGTCTGTGTCTGTGGTGTGTGTGTGTGTGTGTGTGTGTGTGTGTGTGTGTGTGTGTGTGTGTGTGTGTGTGTCTGTGATCAGTATAACTTAGAAACGAACAGTCAGATAAACACCAAACTTGGTCTTTAGGTTCAGGATCTTCCAGAGATGCGACACGAAGATTTTCAAGAAAATCCCCCACCCCAGATTACCCTTTACGTGGAACATTTTTCAAAAATTTTAATTTTCTCAAAAATGGCTCTTAACGATTTTGATTAAAACATTATATGTTTAAGATATTTTCAGGACAAATGAAATGTATTATCTCGAATTTTCTGGGAATGTCTCCAAAAGTATTCTTCATTGTGAAGGACTCTTGCATAACTGGTAAACCATAAGAGATAGACAAAATTTTACTACACAAAAAATGTAGATCGCGTTAAAATACACAATCTATGTCATATACATTTTTTTTTGTTTGAGTGAACCATTTTCGAGATATTGCTTGTTATTCCCTTAAAGTTTCCAATACTTATATTTTTTCTTAAATGGGAATTCGTTATTCATTTTTTGTACTAGTAATGCAAAGAGAATGGAATACTCCACATAGCAACCAGCTCTTAAAATATTTGACTATCGCTTAAAACCTACCATATTCCCCTTGCATCTACAAGAAAATTAGCAATAAGATTAACATCTCGATATCTCGATTAACATGAAGCATATGGAGAATAAGCGTTTGTAAAAATAGTTTGTACAAGAGTAGAGAAAGTCATTTGAGTGAAACACATAAGATTTTTTATTCAAGGGGCCTCAAAACATGTAGTTCCCGAGGAATCTCGGTATCTAATTTTTTGTTGGAATACAACACTTCCCCCTACTTACTATACATAGTAGAGAAGCTAAAATAACTGTAAAGCGATAGTTTTTTCACTGAGTTATTTTCGTATTAGTAGTTTTCTGAGTATATACGCATGTATCAAGTTTTGTATTGTATGCTGAATCCGAAATTGTTCCTGTTTAACATTCTCCAATTGGCAGAAAATTTTATCTTGATAATGCCACAGGTTATGTATACACAATTGTTAGTCAAGATGAATAATAATAATAACAATAATATTTATATAGTTAAAAACTATAATATATAATAGTTTCGTTACTTCGCTTTTATATAACTAAATTTTGTGTTGAAAAGTTTCTTTAAAAAGAGTTTTCTATCCATATTATGCAAATTAGTGGTACGGTATACCTGTAAGCTACGCTCCTGACCCGAGTTTACTTACGTAAACACAAACTAACAGATGGAAGGACAGAACAAATATTTTCATGCACTGTATTATCTCATGTCTTTAGTTCTGATTTATTTCTGCTGGATTCGCAGATTTTGCTCACCAGAGTTGATAAATGTAATGGCTGAGAGCGAGTCCACCAAACCAGGCTATTGCAGAAACGTGATTTAGTGCTTCAGCTAAATCAGCTTCATTCTCAACTCAGTTAAAGCAGCACGTTACATGAATATCTCTACTCCTTCCCCCACTGTTTGATGTTTTCATTTAGACACAATTGTTGCATTGATTCATCTACAGGAAACGCAGTAAAGGTCTATCAAGAACTATAATACAAGAACTCTTTGCGAAGCAATATCGTAAATCCTGGACTTCTTTCATTCACTGTGTAGCATACAGTTAAACCCAACAACTTAAAATTTTAAAAGCATTCAAAAAGTATCGAAGGTTTTGTCTGACAGTACTAAACGTATTTCGATACCAGCTAGTATCGAGTATATCGATGTATCGAGGTCCCATTCCTAAAAAATATATTTACAATGTAAGTATTGTGCATAATAAAAATATATATCAAGTTTTAGATAAAATTCGAATTAATAAGCCTGCATAAAACTTAAAATGTTTTTTTTTGTTGCAATTTTTGCGATTTAATTTCCCTTTAAAGGAAGGGTTTATTTAATTGTCTTAAGTATTTATTCCCCAAGAATAGAAATTTTAATACTGTACATGATTTAACATGAATACCACTGGCAACGCAACGACGTCAAGCCTGTTGTCAAACTCTATTCAAGTATTCCTCAGACGGTATCAATCAGTAATGTTCTATACGAGGGGTCGTCCTCCGTGGTGTAGTGGTTACCATGCTAACTTCTAGTTCCTGAGGTCGCGGGTTAAAACCCGGCGGAGAGCGATGAATTTTTTCGGACGTAAAAATCCTTAGCATGACTTTCTTCGGAAGGGAAGTAAAGCCGGTGGTCCCGTGTCTTACGGCACGTAAAAGAACCTCAAGCCTGATAGAGGCCTCTGAGCAAAATTACCGGTCTTTCACGCCCAGTATAGAATGGGACGTTAAGGACCACAGCAGTTAAAGAGCGTCCATAAATAAAACACAATTTAATTTTTATTTTCTTACGAGGGCGGTTCAATAAGTTTCAAAATAGATTGTGTTACTAAGGCAAGTTGGTTTTACCATCGTGCACTGTCATTTGTTAGACGTCATCATAATAAATTTGGTACTGATTGAAAGGTTAGTTTAGATTTGGCAGCATTTCAGTTAGTCGTTCAAGTGTTTTCGCTAAAATGGAAAAAGTACAGTAGCGTTCAGTTTTCGCTTTTTACTTTTGGATGGGAGAAATTGCGAGGAGATAAAAGCGAAATTGGATGCTGTTTATGAGGACCTTTCGCCATCTATGACAACAGTTAGATATTGGTTCAACGACTTTAAACGTGGTCGAAAGTTTGTGATAAGGAGCGGCGCCCTGGAAGCCCGGCAGATGTAGTTACCAAGGAAACATTGAAAAAGTCCACAATTTGATTCTCGCTGAAAGAAAGTTCGCAAAATGGCAGAGACCATAGGTGTGTCGATGGGAACGGCAATTTATATGTTGGAGATGAAAAAGTTGTCGGCACGATGGGTGCCGTTATTGCTTAGAGTGGAGTATATGCAGTTGCGGCTTTCAACGTCGAAGCCTGTGTTTGGAGCAATTTAAGGGAAATTTGAAGGATTTTGGCGCCGAGTTGTCACCATCCATGAGAACTAGATTTTTGCCCTGAACAACATTTACTATAAATAACATTTTCTTGTATAAACGAACCGTTTTCTCAGAAACTACTGGAGATAGCTAATGACATTTTACGTTTATTAACCCTAAGTGTTGTAATATGTCTATTTTGGTGTTAGTAAAATGTTTGAAGCATTTTTGGAAACATGTACGTGCGCGTCTTTCTGTGAATAGCATGACTCAAAAACGAAAATTCGGATAAATACCAAACTTTGTATTTAGGTTCAGCATCTTTTAAAGTTGCGACACGAAGATTTTCAAGAAGATCCTCCCACCCCAGACTACCCTTTACATGAAACATATTTCGGAAATTTTCATTTTCTCAAAAATGGCTCTAACTTCTTTTGATTAAAATATATGTTTAAGATACTTTCATTACAAATCAAATGTATATCTTGAATTTTCTGGGAATCTCCCCAAAAGTCCTCTTCATTTTGAATTACTTTCGCATAACTGGTAAACCGTAAGAGATAGACAAAATTTTACCACACAAAAATGTAGATCTCGTTAAAACACACAATTTATGTCATTATACTTTTTTGTCCAATAAACCATTTCCAAGATATTCCTTGTTATGTGTTTCAGTTTTCCAATACTTATACTTTTTCTCAAATGGGAATACGTTAATCGCTTTTTTATATCCTGGACATGCAAAGAGAATGGAATGCGCCACATAGCAACCAGCTCTTAAAATATTTGACTATCGCTTAAAGCCTACCAATTCCCCTTGCAACTACAAGAAAATTAGCCATAAGTTTCTGCAAATGTTTATCTCGATTAAGGTGAGGTAGACGGAGAATAAGGGTTTGTAAGAATAGTTTGTATAAGAGTAAAGAAAGTCATGTGTGTGCAACACATCAGATTTTTCTATATCCTGGACATGCAAAGAGAATGGAGTACTCCACATAGCAACCAGCTCTTAAAACATTTTACTATCGCTTAAAGCCTACCATATTCCCCTTGCAACTACAAGAAAATTAGCCATAAGTTTCTGCAAATGTTTATCTCGATTAAGGTGAGGTAGACGGAGAATAAGGGTTTGTAAGAATAGTTTGTATAAGAGTAAAGAAAGTCATGTGTGTGCAACGCATCAGATTTTTTTAAAAAGAATATAATACTGATAAATTTTAATCAAAAGATGGTATAATTAAAAAAATCCCTATATTACTAAATGAACAAATTCTTTTGGATAAAATTAAATGAATGTACTTATAAGGCATGTATCTACATTCTGCAAATATTTCAGTCTGATATCTTAAATTTTTTTTGAGATAACGGCTCATGTATTTAACAGATTTGCATTGGTGCAATAGGCCTTTTAATCTCTTCTGAACATCTATAGGAATTTCTTTTCTTGGTATTTTAAGTGGAACATCCTGTTTAAGGATTATGTGAAGTTGTAATTTGGAGAGGGATTCATGAAGTGAATGTAAACACGTAATATGGAACATACTTAACTAAGCATAAATTTCCGATTTCTGTACTGTAATGCGTTTCGAAACAGGTAAATTTTGATAGTGTGGTACAAAAACGTCTGCGGAAATTACCATAGCCAGAGTTTTATACACACGTTATAGGCTATATTTCTTCAATTAAATGACATACTCTAGGAATTCAATGGTACATTCTGTAGAATGTAAATCGCAATTTGACTGCCCCGGTGTGATAAACGCAATGCGAGGCATTGCTTGCGTGGCAGTATCATTCTGGCTCGCTAAGTCCACGTTCTTTTTAACGCTGTTCGTTTGTTCGCTGAAGTGGACAGTATGCTTGCCATTCGCCCCGCTGCCTTCGCTCATTCAAACACAGTAGGCCGCTTCAGGAGATTAACTGTTATCGGCCTGCCTGCATTCTCTTGATAAAGGGCTTTATTTTCGGTCAAAGGAATCATTCTGAGAGCAAAAAAATCGATCCTGAAAGGCAGCCAACGAGAAGTATTCCTGTTTGCTTCTACTGACCAATGTCGCTTTAATGTCACATTCAGAAATATTATGACACTGTTTATGAATACATTGTCATACAATAAATGGAATCGAACTAAGTTACAAAAGTGTTCAATACCCACTGTATTACAACCAAAAATTCAATGTCGAGATTTCAGTGCAGAATAATATTTTTAGGCCCCCTGTATCCAAAAGAGGCAACTTTTAAAACATAATCTGATGTGTTACACTCACATGACTTTCTCTACTCTTGTACAATCTATTTTTACAAACGCCTATTCTCCATATGCTTTATGTTAATCGAGATATCGAGATGTCAATCTTATTGGTAATTTTCTTGTAGATGCAAGGGAAATATGGTAGCTTTTAAGCGATAGTCAAATATTTTAACGCTGGTTGCTATGTGGCGCATTCCATTCTCTTTGCATGTCCAGGACATAAAAAAATGAATAACGAATTTGAGAAAAAGTATAAGTATTGGAAAATTTAAGGAAATAACAAGCAATATCTCGAAAACGGTTCACTCAACAAAAAAAATGTATATGATATAAGTTGTGTATTTTAACGCGATCTACATTTTTTGTGTAGTAAACCTTTGTCTATCTCTTATGGTTTACCAGTTATGGAAAAGTCGTTCATAATGAAGAATACTTTTGGAGACATTCTCAGAAAATTCGGGATATACATTTTAATTATCATGACAATATCTTAAACATATGATATTTTAATCAAAATCGTTAGAGCCGTTTTTGAGAAAATTAAAATTTTCGAAAAATGTTCCATGTAAAGGGTAGTCTGGGGTGGGGGGATTTTCTTGAAAACCTTCGTGTCGCATCTCTGGAAGATACTGAACCTAAATACCAAGTTTGGTGTTTATCCGACTCTTCGTTTTTGAGTTATGCTGTTCACAGACACACAGACACACAGACACACAGACAGACACACACACGGACATGTTTCCAAAAATCCCGGCCGTGGCATTGAATATTTCAGTTGACTCTATATTAAGAAGTACAGGAGCCCTGAAATAAAGATGTAAGTGTATGTAATGGAAAAGCACTATAAATAAGTATAGATATTAATTTTGAAATACAACAATGGAAATAATATGGATGATTACTGAAGGGAAAATACTCCAAAGAAAAAACACTGATAATTTTATAAATCTGACTAAGTCATGTGAATATAATGCTGCAAAAATATATGATTTATATTTTAATTACCTGTAAAACACACTTGAAGTTTAAAACTAAATGACTAAGGGGGATGGCTCCGACGTTAACGTCCGTGGCCCACATTCGGGAGGTCCCGGTTCTGAGGCAGTATTTGATATCATAACATGCTGTGAATGCCAGAGTGATTGTAGTGTAAATTAATATTATTGTATGTACAGGATTTTAGATGTTTGTTAGCCATAAGTATTGTTAGGAAATAAGTTTACACGGCCTCACTGAAACTGACAATAGAAGTGGGTAACAATAAACCGAGGGGGTGAGTTGCTTATCACTAAGAAGAGACAAACAAATGTCGTCAGGGTAGCGTGCCTTTCTTTAGAAATGGAGGGAATATCTTCCCTAGAGCATATATGTTAGTAGCAGTGATTGGCTGACCAAAACAGACGCTAATGTTGGCGCGATTTGGTAACCAATAGCAGCTCTATTATAATGTTTAGGCATATCGAGGTGAAGGAGTATATATTCTCGAGCCGTAAGCAAGTTTCGTGCAGTCTTGTAGAATCTCTCGTGAGGTGCACGTCATACAGTTTGGAAGAATCTCTCGCGAGGTAAACGTCGTAAAGTTAGTTACAAAATGTGAAGTACGCGCAGTAATTGGTACACGGCAATTAAAGACGACTGTAGCTACATTCGGAAATATCACAGTTTCAGTCAGGCGTGTATAAAGATTAAATATGTCAATTATTAATTAAGTGTGACGGCAATAAAAGTGTAGAAACAATTTATTATATCATTGTTATCTTTTAGCAACAATCCTTTCCGTTTACACGCCCTGCTCAGAGACACTTGCTAGACTGATAATAATAGCTAGCCGGAGGACAAAGAACCCAAATTTAAAATAATTAAACAATAACAGGCGACCAGCAAAGAAGATAATACGAGGCGATTTCCGCGACAGTTCAAACCCCCGGGGGTGATAAATCTGATCGAAGGATTTTTCGATTTTCCTCTGTCGCTAGGCGAATGCTGGATTGTTTAATTTGATCCCTGATTTATCCTTTTTCACTACATTTCATATCCTTCCTCTTCACTGCCATACCATGCATTGGGCTGATCACACATCCTGGATGTGCTATGATCTAGGGTTTGCTTGCTACTCCATAGTCTACTGATCCAAGGCATTGGCTTGTAAGTCCTTGGGGGTGTAGGTCCTACAACGAGCAGGGTAATCCGTTAAAGAAGAAGAAGAATAAACTAAATGGGGGTATTTATTTTTGGGCTTCCTTTGACACGCGTTTCGATAGACCCTAAAGCCCTCTTAAGGAAACTTCATTATCGATTTATTTGCCAGCGCATTTGGTGGTATTTGACCTCTGGCCGTTTTGAACAACTACCGACGTTTCACCGCCAATTTCTATTAAAGTTTCATTGCCATTTGCTTTACACGGTTGATGCTCCTAATTCCTAATGCTAAGTTACATATAACAACAAAAGGGCAGAGCTACGGATGCAGCTGTTGGATTATCGCGGCAGGAGTTGAAAGCTTTTGTTCTCGGAGTCCAAGTTGGACAACACATGCGCTGGGATTTGTTAGAAAATACGGTCAAATGCACTGGTGGGTGTTACAAATTAAACTTCAGGGTTTATTTGGACGGGTAGTTTGTGTCCCTGTGTAGCAAATATCCAAGGATCCATCTGTTTGCACGTATCACAATGTAGCCACACTGTAGGTTATAGCTAGGACAAGGGATCCTAAATTATATGAGACAACCTAAACATTCAAAAATTATCATCTGTTACATACACATGACTGCTCTCCCATTTTGCTAAAACTAGTTACAAAACCTTGTTTTTATATCTACTTCATGTTTACAGAAATACATTCATTAAACATTTGGTTGTAGGTTTAAAAAAGGACATAGCAGGCTTTACAATGACGTCGCGAGAAATAACCTAATGGTGAGAACATTTCAAACCATCTGATGTGTTGCACTCACGTGAACTTCTCTACTCTTGTACACACTATTTTTACAACCCTTATTCTCCATCTACTTGTTCTTTTTGCTAATTTTCTTGTAGGTACAAGAGGAATATGGTAGGCTTTAAGCGATAATCAAATCATTTAAGAGCTGGTTGCTACACTACGTGATCAAAAGTATCCGGACACCTGGCTGAAAATGACGTACAAGTTCGTGGCGCCCTCCATCGGTAATGCTGGAAGTCAATATGGTGTTGGTCCAGCCTTAGCCTTGATGACAGCGTTCACTCTCGCAGGCATACTTTCAATACGGTGCTGAAAGGTTTCTTGGGGAATGGCAGCCCATTCTTTACACAGTGCGGAACTGAGGAGAGGTATCGATGTAGGTCGGTGAGGCCTGACACGAAGTCGGCGTTCCAAAACATCCCAAAGGTGTTCTATAGGATTCAAGTCAGAACTCTGTACAGGCCAGTCTATTACAGGGATGTTATTGTCGTGTTACCACTCCGCCACAGCCCGTGCAGCATCGTGTTGAAAGATGCAATCGCCATCCCCGAATTGCTCTTCAACACTGGGAAGCAAAACGGTGCTTAAAATATCAATGTAGGTCTGTGCTGTGACCCTGCCACGCAAGAAAGCAAGGGGTGCAAGCCCCCTCCAGGAAAAACACAACCACATCATAACACCACCACCTTCTAATTTCACTGTTGGTACTACACACGCTGGCAGATGACGTTCACAGGGAATTCGCCATACACACCCTGCCATCGAATCGCCACATTATGTACCGTGATTCTTCACTCCACACGTTTTGCCACTGTTCAATCGTGTAATGCTGACGCTCCTTACACCAAGCAAGGCGTCGAATGGCATTTTCCTACGTGATGTATGGCTTATGAGCAGCCGCTCGACCATGGAATCCAAGGTTTCTCACCTCACGCCTAACTTTCATAGTACTTGGAGTGGATCCTGATGCAGTTTGGAATTCCTATGTGATGGTCTGGATAGATGTCTGCTTATTAGTCTTTACGACCCTCTTCAAATGTCGGCGGTCTCTGTCAGTCATCAGACAAGATCGGCCTGTACGCTTTTGTGCTGTACATGTCCCTTCACGTTTCCACTTCACTATCACATCAGAAACAATGGACCTAGGGATGTTTAGGAGTGTGGAAATCTCGCGTACAGACTTCTGACACATGTGACACCCAATCACCCGACCACGTTCGAAGTCCGTGAGTTCCACGGAGCGTGCCATTCTGCTGTTTCACAATGTCTAATGACTACTGAGATCGAGATAAAGAGTAACAGGCAGTAGGTGGCAGCACAATGCACCTAAGATGAAAAACGTATGCTTATGGGGGTGTCTGGATGCTTTTGATCACATAGCGTATGTGGAGTATTCCATTCTCTTTGCATGTCCAGGACATAGAAACCGAATAACGAATTCCCATTCGAGAAAAAGTACAACTATTGGAAAATTAAAAAAAAAATAACAAGGAATATCTCGGAAATGGTTCACTCGGCAAAAAATGTATTTGACATAAATTGTGTGTTTTAACAAGATCTACAGTTTTTGTGTAGTAAATTTCAGAATGAAGAGGCCTTTTGGGGACATCCGCAGAAAATTCTAGGTTTACACTTCATTTGCCATGAAAAATCTTAAACTCGATGTTTAACCAAAATCGTTAAAGCTATTTTTGAGAAAATGAAAATTTACGAAAAGTGTTCCATGTAAAGGGGAGTGCAACATCTTCGTGTTGCATCCTTGGAACATACCAGAATCAAATACCAAGTTTGGTTTTTATCCTACTTTTCGTTTTCGAGTTACGATGCTCACAGTCTCACAAACGGACCTTTTTCTAAAATTTTTTTTTATTCAGGCACCTTAAAACATTTATTTCCGGTGAAATTTGATATAGAATTTTTGAGTGAAATTCAATACTTCTCCTACTTACTATACGTAGTAGTTAAAGTAAGTTTGACAAAATATTGAATATATTCAAAACAGTAACAACGAATAATTTGGAAGTATTCGATACTATAAAAAGTCATTTGAAGTAAATTGTATGTCTTATAGAGATTACCTTTTGTGTGTAAGTGTCTGTTCTATTTCTTTTTTGTCTCTATAGCTTGTCAGTTATACGAATTTTATTGCGAATGATAAGGACTTCATGGTTTATTAGCAGAAAATTTACGATACACACTTCATTATTCATGTCAGTTGCTCAAAAATATGGTACTTTATTTAAAATCATTAGAACCGTTTTGAGAAAATTAAAATTAAGGAGTGTTTTTTCATGTAAAGGATAGTTACTGGTTAGGGGATTTCCCTGAAAATCTTATTGCTTCTTTGGAAGACATTTGGACCAAGTTTGGTGTTTATCCGACATTTAGTTTTCGAGTGATTCTCTTCACATACACACCCACCTTTCTCAGAAGACTATTTCGGTTCAGGTGACCTCAAAACGTGTATTTACTGTAAAGTCGAGATGTGGAATGTTTGGATCGAATACAATATTTCCTCTGTCTACTAAAGATAGGGGGCAGAGATAGTGAAAACCATAAATGCTATGTTCATGCAAATGGAACTCATTCTTTAAAACATATTCCAGTGATACATAATTTTTTCTTAATTTAATTTAATCTCGTTACGCTACAGCTCCTGAAGGTATTTGCCCTGCCAACCCAACCGCCGGCTTCACGCCCACGTACGCGCGGCAGAGGTGGGTGATCATCCAAGTGATACAACCAGCAGCACACATTCCCAGCAAGAATGTTAGCCTCTGGGGATCGCTGCTTATCGTAGCTCCTTACTTTCCTCAAAATGCTGAGTGGGCACCAGCCCCACACTTGGGACTTTAAATCCGCACCCCAATGAGTGGGATCGAATCCGGGTGCTTTTCATAGCCCGGAAGTTAAGCACCACCTCTAACACACAGCGACACGGCGCAGGACAGGACGTTTGTCCTACCTTGTACAAAATGTTGCAATGAAAGCTAGGAAGAAACTTAAGGGGACAAGGTACTCTGAAATGATCAAAAATTACATGTTTTGTTTTAGGCACTAATAAAATCTTTATTATTTTCAGCTTCAGAAAATGTATAGTTTTAGGGCGTTAGGAGGTTTTTAAGACATTTAAATACCATTTAAATGCAAGTGTGCATTGCTTTAAAGCTTTCATGCAACGCACCTTTTTACGAGCAGAATATTTTTGTATCTTTCAACAACGAATGACTATATCATGCCCAGCGAGCAGTTCAGCAATTAACAAAAGAGGGCAGGACCAAGAGAAGGCAATCATAAAAGCTGCAGTAGTCCAGATGATAATGACTCTGGAATGTACTGAAGTGTGTCAGAATTTTAACGTTCAAATTTTAAATACAGTTTTCTCAAAACAACATTTTTTTCATACTTATGTACACTTTTTCTCAGAAAGTATGAAAGTAGAGAGCTGAAATTTTCAGTACATGTATAAAACATACAGTTAAACCTTCTGAACCAAAATCATAATTTTGTAATGTATATTAGTGATATTAAGAAAGCAATAACTTTGCAAATTTTCCATTTCTTCTTGCAATTAAATTTTTCCAACTTCTAGTGAACTGATATACATAATTAAGTAATTGAAGTTCAGAAGATAGCTGATTATACTAAGAACATTCAAGCAAAAGTGTGATTGTGCATTGCAAGTAGTATCAGAGAAAAAGGTACATGAATTCACGTTTTAAGAGTAAATTTTATTATTTTTCTGCTGAATGAAATAATTTTTACGGACTCAACTACATAAGCTATCAATACAAACCACCACTTTAAATAACTGCTATGATTTATAGAGTAATTCATAAATATTTCAGGAAAAACCATTGAGAACTTTAAGAGCAGTGGTAATTTAACACACTTAAGGTGTAATTTCCATGTGTTCAGACTACCTTGTCCCCTTAAGAGAGAATAAAATAATATCATTGACTATAACTTTGAACATTCTTTCCTTGCACAAATCTTTGTTTATTTCTATCCAGCACAGTAAATGTTAGTTCTTTGCAAAATCCAGAGTTAGTAAAAATACTCAGGAAATCCTACGTATGAATCCTTTGTTTCCCTTGCTCATCGTTAATTTAATAAAACAAGTGCTCAAATACTGTATTAGTCTTGTAGATCCATTTCAAATATTAGGTTTTTGAAACCAGGGGATCGTAGCTTCAGCGGTGCTGAAGAACAATCGGCGCATTTTCCCTTTGATGGATGAAGTATGGAGCCAGGTCGGGACTATGTGACGACGGAGTCATTATTTCCACCTGAAGGAACTAAAAAGTCCTTTATCTATTCCACTGTGTGAGACGATGAACTGACATGACATAGAATGATCAGTGTTTGTTGTCGTTATACGCTTTTCAGTTCACAAAAAATGGAGACATACTATAACGTTGATGCAAATACAATGTTGGAGAATAAATCTGTCATATCGGTTGCCTTTGACATGCATTTTTACAAACTATTTTTACAAACGCTTATTCTCCATATGCTTTATGTTAATCGAGATGTTAATCTTATTGCTAATTTTCTTGTAAGTGCAAGGAGAATATGGTAGTATTTAAGCGATAGTCAAATATTTTAAGCGCTGGTTGCTATGTGGCGCATTCCATTCTCTTTGTATGTCCAGGACATAAAAAAGTGAATAACGAATTCATATTTGAGAAAAAGTATTGGAAAATTTAAGGGAATAACAAGCAATATCTCGAAAATGATTCAATCAACAAAAAAAATATATATGACATAAATTGTGTATTTTAACGCAATCTACATTTTTTATTAGTAAATCTCTCTTGGTTTACCAGTTATACAAAAGTCGTTCACAATGAAGATAATTTTGGAGACATCCCAGAAAATTCGAGATATACATTTCATTTGTCATAAAAAAATCTTAAACAAATGATATTTTAATCAAAATCGTTAGAGCCATTTTTGATAAAATTAAAATTTTCGAAAAATGTTCCTGTAAAGGGTAATCTGGGGTGGGGAGATTTTCTTGAAAACCTTCGTGTCGCATCTCTGGAAGATACTGAACCTAAATGCCAGGTTTGGTGTTTATCCGACTGTTCGTTTCTGAGTTATGCTGTTCACAGACAGAGAAAGACACACACGGACATGTTTCCAAAAATGCTTTTTTTGGATTCAGGGGGTCTCAAAACATATATTTCCGGTGAAATCTTGGTATCGAATTTTTGGGTGGAATACAATACTTCCGCCTACTTACTATACGTAGTAGAGAAAGTAAAAATTATATATGGCAAGTTCGTTGGAAATACATGTTTTGAGCTCCTATGAATCCAAAGAAAGAAAAGAGAAAGCAAATTTTAGAAAAAAATCTGCATTTGTGTCTGAACAGCATAACTCAAAAACGAAATAACGGATAAATACCAAACTATATATATATATATATATATATAATTTCGGCATTTTTCAGGGATGCCACGCAAAACTTTTGAAGAAAATTCTCCCACTTCAAAGTACCGTTGGCATGAAAAGTATATCTTTATGCTTTATTTTCTCAAAATGCCCAGATAGATTTTGATTAAAATACATATTTAAAATAATTCATGACTAATGAAATCTATATCTCTAACTTTTTGTTGACCTTTTCATTCTGATTTAATTTTTTACTTTCTCTACTATGTATGGTAAGTAAGGGAAGTATTGCATTCCACACAAAAATTCAATACCGAGATTTCAACGCAATACATGTTTTGAGGTACCAGGGATCCAAATAAAGTATTTTTGGAAACATGTCCGTCTGTGTGTATTTGTATGTTTGTCTGTCTGTCAGTCTATGAACAGCATGACTCAAAAACTAAAAGTCGGATAAATACCAAACTTGGTTTTTGAGTTTAGTATATTCCAAGGATGCGACATAATTATCAAGAAAATCCCCCGCCCCAGACTACCTTTACACAGAACATTTTTCGTGAAGTTTGAATGTCTCAAAAATGATTCTAACGATTTTTATTAAAATATCATATGTTTAAGATGTTTACCTGGCAAATGAGATGTATATATTGAATTTTCTGGGAATATCCACAAAAGTCCTCGTTATTCTGAATGACTTTCGTATAAGTAGTAAACCGTAAGATATAGACACAGTTCCATGCTAGCCTCTAGTTCTCGAGGTTGCGGGTTCAAACCCGGCGGAGGGCGATGGATTTTTTCGGGCGTAAAAATCATTAGCATGACTTCCTTCGGAAGGGAAGTAATGCCGGTGGTCCGTAGATTTACGGCATGCAAAAGAACCTCAAGCCTGATAAAGAGGTCTCTGAGCAAAATTACCGGTCTTTCACGCCCAATATAGAATGGGACGCTAAGAACCACAGCAGTTAAAGAGCGTCCATAAATAAAAAAACTCAATTCAATAGACACAGTTTTACTACACAAAAAATGTAGATCGCGTTAAAACACACAATTTATGTCCTATACATTGTTTTGTTCAACGAACCATTTTCGAGATATTCCCTGTTATTTGTTTGAATTTTCCAATACATATACTTTTTCTCAAATTGGAATTCGCGATTCGCTTTTTCTATGTTCTGGACATGCAAAGAGAATGGAATGCTCCAATAGCAACTATCTCTTAAAAGATTTGACTATCGCTCAAAGCCGTTTGCGCGTTTGCCTAGTGCCCCCGAGAAATCCCCGAAAAAGCCCATGGGTCAGAAATGGTCGGCCGCGGGAATAGAACCTATGATCTTCCGAATGCAGGCTGCAGATGCAACCACCGAAGCCATCCCACTCGATCTACTATAAACCATGGGTATAAGTGTAACATGAAAACATTAAGGATATTAAATGTGTCTCCCTAAGAAATAGCAGTTAGAGTTTACCTAGTTTAACTTGCATTGCTGACCAACATTAACTTGGATGAGAAGAGAGCTCTAGGAAGCAATACACTGAATGATGATGAATTGAGGCGTTTTAGTTGGCGAGGGTTAAACTGCAGTGAATACTCCAGATTCGAGGAAGTGAAACGCTCACTTTTCGAGTGGCAATATGAAGTGGTTGCAGCCCCACGTATGGGAACCAAACTTGAAGTAGTTGTAGCCCCACTGTTGGAGAACCAAACTTGAAGGTGTTTAATTGTTGTGGTTGCACCACGTATTGCGGGAGATATGTTTCTTGGAGTGTTCGCCCCACGTACAGTACAAAGTTTCCGGTGTACTTCACCTCACGTTTACCTTTCCTTGGCCTTCGCCCCTACGGTTTACTTTTCCGGTGGCCTTCGCCCCACGTTTACTTTCCGGTGGTCTTCGCCCACATTTAAGAACCAACTTTTTATTTTCATTTTTATTTATTTGTTTGTGTACCTCGGCTGCGTCATTAGTAATTTGTAAAGCACGTATCACTTAGCAGGGCTGGTACGGCTAAAGAATGAAGGCTTACACAAATGTTAATTGTATTGCACTTTGTTTATTAATCCTTCACACGATTAAATAACACTTAACTGATATATCCTACTACAGAGCTGTGAGAGTATTGTTTAGTTACACTTTTAACAGGTAAACTTTGTATTGTTCTCTCCGCAATGAATTTTTGTGTCTCACACTGAACCTGTACCGAGCGAACTGCTTGGTTACGCTTCCTTTTAGCGTCTCCCGCCTGAATTTGTACATTTACTCTATTTCAAGTCTCTGATTGGCTAAGCCTACTTCAATATAATACTTTTATTTAACTTAAGCTTTTTATGCTTTTTGATTGGCTATTTATAAACTGTTTTAAGTATTGCGCTATTGTTGTTCCAAGAATTATTAGTAGCCTTTATTAAACTTTCTAATTTATTGTTGTCTCAAAGTTACGTCATTGTTAGCAACTTTCGGCTTCTACTTTGTAATTCTGTTTGCTACGGAAGGCAGCTTGCTTCTATTCTCACAGCTCCTACATTGTTAAACTGCGTAATAACATTCACATAACATTATTATACATGTACATAATAATATAAATATAATACAATGACTGTAGCATACACTTTATATATTTATTACATACACATCGATTTAAGCCGGGCTGTTATTATTTTTTTATATTATATGATTAGTCTGATATCATTAAGTGTTAAAAATACTGCCTCAAATATGACGATAAATGTAGAATATTATAAACTAATGTAAGAGCATTGAGAAATACTTGTTCCATCAAGAATAGACATATGCATACCAAGGCAGTCAAAAACAGTATCAAAAAGGAAACTTAAGTTAAGACAGAGCTTCCATTGGGGTGTATAAGGAACACATGTCAGGTGGCCTGAAAGAGCCTAGGGAATAAAATGTCATAATATTGCACGCCATTTTATTTATTTTATTCCTTCTTAAGGATATGCCACCATGTTCTATTATTGCATAAAATATATGTGAATTTATTAGAGCACAGGATACTACCTGGGGTTTTGTGACGAAGGCCGGCCTGCCAACATTATTGTAGGTGTCCGTCCCCGAGGTGGGAACTATTGCATTCCTAACTTCCAATTTTCATCACGTGATTTAATGAAAGTAAAAGCTTTCCCATAGAAAGAGGATTTTAGTTCGGGTTTCCACATTTTTCAAACTGAAAAGATAAAAAAATGTAATAAAAAAATTATATGTTTTACTTCACATGACTTTCTCTACTCACCATCGTTTATTTTTATATAGTGTATACAAAATATTTTTTGTAAAAGTTTATTCTTCTTATCCACTTCGTGTTAAACAAGATAAATGTATTTAGAAATAGTTTCAGTATACATTTCGTTGTAGGTATAAGAGAGATACAGGAAACCGAATTGACAGTTAATATCGCCATATACTAGCTTGAAATTCGTACTCCTTTCATGACATCCCGAGAAACAGCTGAACAGCGACAGTACTTTAAAATAATGGCTAAGTATGGACAAATTTAAACCAATAACAACTGATATCTCGGAAATGGTTCATACAAGCTATTTTGAGGTAGCTTTAAAGACATCTACATTTCTGTGAAGTATGTTTATGTCTATTTCTTATACAAAGTTATAAAATATTTCTTGCGAATGAAGAGGACTTCAGAGGCTATTCACAAAAAACTCAGTATATGCTTTCTACTTGCTATGCAAATATATTAAATATATGGTATTTTAAACAAAATCGTTGTAACCATTGTTGAAAAAATCAATATTACCCAAAAGGTTTTAATATAAAGGGTAGATAGAGATGGTGGGATATTCTTGAAAGTTTTCCCGTCGCATCTTTGAAAGACAAGAACTTAAATACCCTGTTTAATAATTATCGATCATTTCGTTTTGGGGATATAATGTTCACAAACATGGACCTTTTTTACTTTCTCTATTACGTATAGTAAGTACGGGAAGTATTGTGTTCCAACCAAAAATACTATATCGAAATTTCATCGGAAATACATGTTTTAAGGCACCCTGCACCCAAAAAAGAAGCATTTTTTTGGAAAAAAGTTCTATGTGTGTGTCTGTGAACAGCATAACTCAAAAACGATAAGTCAGATGAATACTAAACTTGGTATTTAGGTTCAGTACCTTCCCAGGATAAAGTATCCTCCACGAATATTTTCAGGAAAATCCCTCACCCCAAACTACCTTTTACATGGAACATTTCATGAAATTTTTGATTTTATAAAGAAATGACACTAAATATTTTTATTAAAATACAATATATTAAATATATTTACATGAAAAATAATATATATAGCTGGAATTTCCTGGAAATAGCCTGTTAAACCCACTTCATTCGGAAGGAATTTTGTATAATCTTGTATAGCTGGTAAGCTTAAGCGACGGACGAAAACGTACTACACAAAAAAGTAGATCTCTTTAAAACACACAGTTTACTTCCAATACCCTTTTTTCGTGGCAGAAGCCGTTTCTGAGATATCTGTTATCAATGGCTCGAAGTGTTCATTTCTTGGTCATTTTCTTCAAGTCCTGTCAACATTCAGTTGTTTCTCAAGAGTACATGGAAGGTCGTCTTCCGTGGTGTAGTGTTTACTATGTTAGCTTCTAGTTGACGACCCGAGCTCACGGATTCAAACCCGGCGGAGTGCGTTGGATTTTTTCGGGCGTAAAAATCCTTGGCATGGTTTCCTTCAGAAGGGAACCAAAGTTGGTGGTCCCGTGTCGTAGATTTACGGCACGTAAAAGAACCTTACGCCTAATAAAGAGGCCTCTGAGGAAAATTGCGATCTTTCACGCGCAATATAGATGGGACGTTTAGGACCATAGTAGTTAAAGAGCGTCCATAAATAAAACTCAATTTTTCTAGTTCCCGAAGACGCGGTTTCATACCCGGCGGAGTGCGATGGAATTTTTCGGGCGTAAAAATCCTTAGCATTGCTTTCTTCGGAAGGGAAGTAAAGCCAGTGGTTCCGTGTCGTATATATATACAAGCCTGTTAAAGAGGCCTCTGAGGAAAATTATCGGCTTGTCATGCCCAATATAGAATGGGACGCTAAGGACCACAGTAGTGGGAGAGCGTCCATAAATAAATCTCAATTTAGTTTTCATTTCCTGGAAACAGTATGGAACTTTGAGGCAGCGTATAGGGTCTAGTTCTTAAACATTTGACTATCGCTTCTGTCTTTGTATCTATAACGAAATGTGTAATGTTATTTCTCCAAAAGTTTATTTATAGATAAACGCAGTAGAAAGAAAAGTAAACTTTAGTAAATATAGTAGTTATTTCCACTAAAAACGATAGAAGTTAGAGAAAGTAATATGAATTTATCATCAGATTTTTATTGTATAATATTTTATTTTGAGCCAAGCAAACGGTACTCCAGTGGCAAGTATTATGCTCAAGGGACAGAGGGGGTCACACTGGCAGAGGGTGGGGTTAGATTTGTCGGTACCAACGATCCTTTATGGCCACATTTTATGCAGCCAGTATACGTGTGGAGAGAAAGTAAAAATAAATCTATTATTTGATCCAGAGGGGCTATAAAAGCATCCCTCACGCAGTAGCTGTTATCACTTGTTGAAGGAAAGCAAGAGAATATGTGGGAAGCAAAACCGCGAACGTCTTCGTTTTGGCGAGAAGCCAGTACCTCACACAGGTCCCGGTATGTTGGCCTATTAAGTAGGTAGAAGCAACGGGAAGGTGATTAATGATTATAGAGCTGGGTAGGTGGTCGCCGCAGAAACTTTCTTAAACTGTGAGCATGCATGTCAACATCAGAGCTTACGTCACGATTGTATAATCCTGACTGCTTAACACGCCGAGTTTATTAATCATTATGGTCATTTGTGGCATTGTCCTCTTTTCCTCTATGTAACAAGCCAGCTGTTATGTATCCAGGTTAATGGCGTGTATTGCAGAAATATTGCAACTGGTGTCAGGAATGTAAAAGTAAAAATCTGATGTGTTACACTCACATGACATTCACTACTCTTGTACAAAATATTTTTACAAACGCTTATTCTCCATATACTTATGTTAATCGAGATATCGAGATGTTAATCTTATTGCTAATTTTCTTGTAGATGCAAGGGGAATTGCTAGGCTTTAAGCGATAGTCAAATATTTTAAGAGCTGGTTGCTATGTGGAGTATTCCATTCTCTTTGCATTACCAGGACCAAACAAAAATTAATAACGAATTCCCATTTGAGAAAAAGTATAAGTATTGGAAAATTTAAGGGAATAACGAGCAATATCTCAAAAATGGTCCACTCAAAAAAAAATGTAATTGACTTAAATTGTGTATTTTAACGCGATCTACATTTTTGTGTAGTAAAATTTTGTCTATCTCTTATGGTTTACCAGTTATGCAAAAGTCGTTCAGAATGAAGAATACTTTTGGAGAGATTCCCAGAAAATTCGAGATATACATTTCATTTGTCATGAAAATATCTTAAACATATGATATTTTAATCAAAATCGTTAGCCATTTTTGAGAAAATTACAATTTTCGAAAAATGTTCCATGTAAAGGGTAATCTGGGGGTTTTTCTTGAAAACCTTCGTGTCGCATCTCTGGAAGATACTGAACCTAAATACCAAGTTTGGTGTTTATCCGACTGTTCGTTTCTGAGTTATGCTGTTCACAGACACACACACGGACATGTTTCCAAAAATGCTTCATATGCATTCACTGCACCTCAAAACATGTATTTCCTGTGAAATCTCGGTATCGAATTTTTGGGTGGAATGCAATACTTTCTCTACTACGTATACTTCCCCTACTTACTATACGTAGTAGAGAAAGTTAAAACCCGCTGTGTTATAATCACACAACTTTCTCTCTCTTCTATCGTTCATTTTTGTGTTATAACTTCCAGAAACTATTCTTAAACAGTATTACTTTTTGACTAATTCACGTTAATACAAATAAACCTTTGCAGAAATAGTTTATTACACAGGTACAAGAGGAATACATAGGTTGAAGCGATATTCAAATGTTTAATAGCGCGTCGTAATGATGGCCTACAAATTCCATACCTTTTCACCGAAAGCGAGAAATAACTTAAAGATGGCAGCGTCTCAGAAAGTAACAAAAGTATTAAAAAATTCAAACCAATAATAACGGATATCTTGGAAATGGCTGATGCCACAAACAATTAATTGATTTAAATTGTGTGTACAGATCAAATATAGTCGTTTCTGTAGTAAGCTTTATCTCGGTATTTGATACAACATTTCACCGAAAAAAATATTTTGAAGCTCCCTGAATCCAAAAACAGCAATTTTAGAAAAAAACTCGTGTGTCTGTCTGTGAACAGCATAATTCAAAAACGAAAAGTCGGATAAATAGCAAACTTGGTATTTAGGTTCAGTATCTTCCAAAGATGTGACACAAAGATTTTAGATATTGCCCCACTCCAAACTATTCTTAACATGGAAGATTTTTCGAAATATTTGACTTTCTAAAAAATACCTCTAATTATTTTGATCAAAGTACCATATGCTAAAGATATTTACATGGCAAATAAAATGTATATCTTGAATTTTCAGGAAATAGTCTTTGAAGTCCTCTTCATTCGGAAGGATTTTGTATAATCTTATATAACTGGTAAGGGTTGAGCGATAGACGAAAACGTACTACACAAGAAATGTAAATTTCCTTAAGCCACAGTTTATTTTAAATAATTTTTTGCAGCAACAACCATTTCCGAGATATCCCTTATTAATGGTTATAATTGTACATTATTACTTTCTCTATTACTATTCCATGCCCTTTCATGACATTGCGAGAAATAATTGAAAATCGACAGGACTTTAAAAGAAGTGTTGAACAATTCGAACTACTAATAACGTATATCTCGGAAATGGTTAATGCCACAAAAAAAGTTATTTGAAATGAATTGTTTGTTTTAAAGAGATCTACATCTTTATATAGTGCGTTTCCGTCTATCGCTTGACGTTTACCACTTACACAAGATTATACAAAATTCCTTCCAAATGAAGAGGACTTCACAGACTATTCCCAAAAAATTCAAGATATACATTTTATTTATGTAAATATCTTTAATATATACTATAACAATTAAAATCATTATACTATTTTTTAGGAAATAAAAAAATTCGAAAAATGTTCTGTGTAAAGGGTAGTTCGGGGGAAGGTTTTCTTGAAAATATTTGTGTCGCGTGTTTGGAAGGTACTGAGCTTAAATATCAGGTTGGGTATTTTCCGACTTTTTATTTTCGAGTTATACTGTTCACAACATACTCATGGACCTTTTTTAAAAATGATTTTTTATTAAAGGGTTCTCAAAACATGTATTTCCGGTGAAATCTCGGTATCGATCTCTTGGGTAGAATGCAATACTTTCTCTACCTACTATGTACATGGTAGAGAAAGTAAAAAGAAGAGACAGCACATCAAACCATGCTTTCAACCAACGTGGCGAAAATTCTAATAAATCCTGACAATCTGGTGGTGGAGTTAAGAATATCGATAATGTAGTATTTTCTCGTCATTCCATTTTACCTCCAGTTACATTCTTTTCTTCCATTTCATAGATATTTGTCAAGTTGGTGCAAATTGTTCTCACGGGTTAGCTAGTATATGTATAAAATTTAAAAAATAGTTGTATTTAGACAAAATCGATATTCGTAAGGACCTTAGAGAATGCTCAATAAACTGTGGAATGTTTGGGTGGAATACAATACTTTCTCTAAACATACTTCTCGCAAAATTTAGAAAAGGTACAAACGATACCGCTTCTGTGTAGGAGATATGAACATAACAAGCCATGTGTCATGCCGGTTCTTTGTAGAAGAGGACGTGTCTTTGTTACATGGGATGGGAACTGTAGTCAACATAACTCTCATAAATCTGTATGGACAGGAAAGAATGGCAAATTTTATTTGTTCTTTCAAGCGGCATTGCGTTTGAACCTTTTCTAAATTTTGCAGCAATTATACGATGGATAAGTTGCGAGGAAGTAAAAACGAACATATGTTTTGATTTAATTCTGATATCGTTTGAGCAAGTGATAGTAGCCTGTAACACTCAGGTCATATCAGCGCCTTTCACCCTAGGAGCAGTTGCCCATTGGCAATAATGTTAACTCGCTTTACAGAATTGTTACTCTTTGGACTGGTATTACTTTGCGTTATTACATTTTCACACGCATATTCATACTTTCAGACTCTAGGGAGGATAGGGCATAATCCTGAATAAAAAAGTGAGATATTTTTGGGCGCCAAACTTGAGATATTTGCAGCCCCACCACGTACGATACAAAGTTTCCGGTGGCCTTCGCCCCAACGTTCACTTTTCCGGTGGCCTTCGCCCCCATGTTTAGAAATCAACTTTGTATTTTAATGTTTATTTAAATATTACATATATGTATGCCTCGGCTGTTTCAGTAGTAATTTGCAGAAACACGTATCTCTTAGCAGGGGTAGTACGGTTAAAGAATGAAGGCTTACACAAGTCATAATGGTATTTAACTTCGTTTTATTAATCCTTCACACGGTTAAATAACACTTCACTGATGTATTCTACTGTAGAGCTGTGAGATTATTGTTACTTGTACTTTATAACACGTAGACTTTATATTATTCACGCCGTAATGCCTTTTTTTATGTCTCACACTGAATACACACCGAGCGAACTGCTCGGGAGCGCTGCCTTCTAGCATCTGGTTCTACCGTTTAAATTCGTATATTTACACTATTTCAAGTCTCTGATTGGCTAATTCTACTCGAATAGAATACTTTTATTTAACTTAAAGCTTTACTAGTTGTTGATTGGCTATTTATAAACTGTTTTAAATATTACATTATTGTTCCAAGAATTATAGGTAGCATTATTAAAGTTTCTAATTTATTGTTGTCTCAAGGTTACCTCATTATTAGCAACTTTCGGCTTCTATTCTCACAGCTCCTACATTGTTAAATTACTTAATACATTCACATAACATTATTATTCATATAAATACAATACAATGACTTACATACATTGTACATATTATACACATATTGCTTTAAGGCGAGCTGTTATTATATTTTATATTATATAATCAGACTGATATCATTTAAGTGTTAAAAATACTGCCTCAAAAAGAAAACCCTCAAGCCGGGACCTCTGGATTTGGAGGATAGCAAACCTACAACCAGACCACAGAGGCAGTCAATAGCTGGAGTTGTCAGTGTCTCGCTGAGATAGCTAGCGTTTCCTATGCTCTGCTTTAAGCACAACTCTGGAATAGCATGTTGGCCCACTGGGCGAAACAGTTTACAATGGTTGCTTGCACTTTGCCAAGATGGAGTAATAGCTGGAATCTCCCGCGGGCAGACTCGACTCCGAAGTTCTCACAAAGTATCTGTCTGCCCCCCTCTCCACACAAACACAATTCAGGTTTCACCAGATAGCCAATAATTACTGGACAAATAAAGGAACGAGGGATGGACCAGCAGCGACACAAGAAGGTTATTGATCGCCACCGTTGACAACTTAAGGGCGGTGTTGGAGTGAGAACTGTCCATATGGGACGTCAATATGAGCTTGTTACTTTGGTCTATCGCTTAGATAACGAAAATATTGCCTGTAATTCAACAATTCAATACCAGAATTTCACTGGAAATTCACATTTTCAGATTATATGAAACCTTTAACACGCATTCTTATTAAATACAGCTCTTTTGTGTGTTTATGTGAGAAAATGAGCTGCATTCTGGTCGGGCACGGTATGAATTCGCTTGGAGGAGGGCGCCAGTTTTTATTTCTGTGCTACGTATAGTAAGTAGGGGAAGTATTGCGTTCCACCCAAACATTCCATATCGAAATTTCACCGGAAATACATGTTTTGAGGTGTTCTGAATCCAAATAAATCATTTTTTTAAACATGACCGTGTGTGTGTGTGTGTGCGCGGATAAATACCAAGTTTGGTATTTATCCGACTTTTCGTGTTTGAGTTATGCTGTTCACAGACAGACACACGGACATGTTTCCAAAAATGCTTTATTTGGATTCGGGGAACCTCAAAACACGTATTTCCGGTGAAATCTCGGTATCAAATTTTTGGATGGAATACAATACTAAACTATATTCACTCTTAGGTTGCTCCGCGGCAAAACCAACCCACTTGATCAGTGCACCGTTGTGCAACACGGTAGCAATGCGCGCAGGAATGTAGTCCCATGCTAATACTCTAAATTTTAGAATGAATTTATCCTTAAACGGTATAATATTCTAAACAAATACCTATGGTTTTATTTAACGATGATTTATACTGTAAAACAGTTCTGCAACTCCCATGATGCAATTTGTATGAGTCACTTGACATCCGGGTAGGCGCAGAATATTGTTTACAGCCAGAAACCAACAGTTGTGTTTATTATCATGCAGAACGATGAATTTGTTCCTGTGTTTTCGTCGAATTACGTAAAGCATTAGCCGCGCAAACCATTGACTAGAGGTGAAAAAACAATACTGTTGAATCTTTATTATAAGTTATGTGAGAAATATCCAACACTTTCCGCGAAAGAAATGGTGAAATTAACTTCTGAGTTCACTGGGATATCGAGTACAAGTATAAACAGTGCTTGTGCAGAAAAATCTGAAACGGCAAAAGTGGTTACACCCGGAAAAAAAAACTATCAATCTTATCTTTAACCCTTAACAGAATATGCTAGTCACCGTTTCAGTCGTTGAAATAAAGACTGTTCTTTTTTGCACTACGTGCCGCTTGTACTCGCCACATGGTCTGAAAGTGTGACAGTGTTTCTAGTGCGAATGGCGGAAGGATACATTATAGCAGTGCACTGGTCACCTAGGGTTTGTTTTGACGCGGATCAAAACAGAATAGACTGAATTCATCGAATATTTTTATTACCCATTTTCTTAACTGCATTGTGGACAATTTTCGAATCTCTAGCTATACGTTTGTGGTTTTGAATACGGAAAAATGACAAAACATTTGATGTTATACATTCACATGACTTTTTCTACCCTCTATCGTTTAGAGTGAGTATACAAACTATTCTTAATAAAACTTATTTGCCTATCTACTACGTTTTATCCAAACGAACCTTTGCAGAAATAGCTACATTACACATATTATCGATATAACGAGGACAGCGCTAGTCCAATGTTTAAGACATGGGTGCTATATACTAGCCTTAAAATTCCATGCTGTTTCAATACAATCACAAAAAACAACTGAATGTTGAAAGGTCTTTAAAGAATGACCAAGAAATGAAAAATTCGAACCATTAATAACGCTCAGAAATTGTTTATGCCACAAAATAGTTATTTTAAATAATTTGTGTGTTTTAAAGTAATCTACATTTTTTTGCAGTACGTTTTCGTCTATGGCTTAACGTTTACCATTTATACAAGATTATAGAAAATTCCTTCCAAATGAAGAGGACTTCAAAGGCCATTCCAGAAAATTCAAGCTATACATTATATTCGTCATGTAAACATCATTAATATATAGTATTTTAAAAAACATCATTACAGCAATTTTTTAGAGAATCAACATTTTCGAGAAAAATAAATTTCATTGTAAAGTTTAATTGGAGTGGGTGTGTTTTTCTTTAAAATCTTTGTGCTAAATTGATTTTTATTTATGGACGCTCTTTAACTGCTGTGGTTCTTAGCGTCCCATTCTATATTGGGTGTGAAAGACCGGTAATTTTTCTCAGAGGCCTCTTTATCAGGCTTGAGGTTCTTTTACGTGCTGTAATAATCGCCTCCACCGGGTTTGAAACCGCGACCTTGGGAACTAGAGGCTAGCACGGTACCATTAGTCCACGGAGGACGACTTAAAAATCTTTGTGTCGTATCCTTGGAAGATACTGAACATAAACATCAAGTTTAGTGCTTATCTGACACTTCGTTTTCGAGTTATTCTGTTCACAGACACACACGGACATTTTTCTAAAAAATCAGGAGACCTCAAAACGTGTGTTTCCGATGAAATATCGGTGAAATAGAACTTTTGGGTGGAATTTCTTTTAATGGACGCTCTTTAACTGCTGTGGTCCTTGGTGGCCCATTCTATATTGGGCGTGAAAGAGCGTAATTTTGCTAAGAGACCTCTTTTATCAGGATTGAGGTTCCTTTACGTGCTGTAAATCTACGACACGGGATTACCGGCTTTACTTCCCTTCCGAAGGAAGCAATGCTAAGGATTTTTACACCCGAAAAGAATCCATCGCCCGGATTTGAACCCGCGACCTCGGTCACTAGAGACTTTTTTGCTTGGAATGAAATACCTTTTCTTCCTACTAGGTATACGCGGTAGAAAAAGTAACAACTGAACTTGAGAAAATGCGCATCAGGACAGAGAATAATTTAATCGGCGCAGCGTTTTAGTACTAGCGTTTAAACATGTTATATCCGCCCAAGGGAATTAAAATTTCGCAGATGTGTAGTTTGAAGTATAGTGCTTTTTTCACTAAAAATATAAAAATTTATTTATTTTACCAAGATAGTTAAAATAGGAACTCGATCTCCCCTTAATGATTGAGATAGTATTTTTAACATTTAAATGATTTCAGTCTAATTATATAACATAAATTCAATAACAGCCCGCCTTAAACCAATATTTGTATGTAAGAATATATAAAAAGTGTATATTACAGTCATTGAATATGTTTATATTATTGTATCCATGTGTAATAATGCTATGCGTATATATTACGTAATTTAATAATGTAGGAGCTGTGAGAATAATAAGTTAACAGTTGCTAACAATGAGGTAAATTTGAGGCAATAATGAGTAAGAATGCTACTAATTTAGTGACAGTTTATAAAATAGCCAATCAACAACCAGAAAAAGCTTTAGTTAAATGAAGGTATTCTATTGGATTAGGAATAGCCAATCAGAGACTTGAAATACAGAAATTTACAAGTTTAGACGCCAGTAATCTTGTCAGTTGCCTGCAAACAGTGTTCCTAACCGGACGCGAGATACATCCTCGAGAGATTTAATACGTATTCGTGTGAGACGAAAATAGTTTTACGTGTTAAAAAGTGTAATAAATTAATAAAAAGAGTCTCACAGCTCTCTATATCAGTGAAGTGTAATTTAAACTTGTCAAGGATTAATACATGTAGTGAAGTAAATTATAATCTGTGTAAGCCTGCATTCTTGTCACATCACAACCCTGCTAAGAGAAACGTGTCTCTAACAAAAATACTGACGCAGCCGAGGCAACCATAAATGTATAATATTTAAAGAAACAGTCAAATTACAAAGAAATAATTTTTTTTTAAAACTTGGGGCAAAGGCTACCGGAAACTGTTTACTATAGGCACATGCGGTTGCAACTACTACAAGTTCGGCTCCCCAACAGTTGAACTACAACTCCTATTTCAAATCGGCTTTCGTGGTGCTAACAAACCAATTTCATGATACACTACATATTAAGAGAATCCTTGCTAACAGGACGCTTTGTGCGTTTTAATCAGACGTTCTATTGGGCAAGCTATACTCTACACCGTTTCCACATTGATTTTGCTTATATTACCAGACTTTAAGGGTTAGTAGTTTGTGAATTAGCGAGAAAAAATCTACATAAGACATTGGCATCTTTGTGATGGCAGTGAAGTGATATAGTTAGTGAAGATTCGTGTGACTATAATCTGAAGCAAGGTTCACCAGAGGCGTCTGGCGTCTTTTGTCGCCCAACTCAAGCTGAAATATTAACCGAGCCCTGCTCTCCTTCTGCCGACTTCAATAAAAAAGGAAAGGAACGCGGCGCCGCTGACGAGAAACGACGAAGAAACGAACGATGGACGGACGCGAGATGCAGATGAAACGACTGTGACGTGAAGATTCCCCTTCCTTCCTCCCACCCTTTTCCGCTACTGGCTGGTGCGAATCTTGAGAAATTGAAGCCACACACTCAAGCGAACAGGGCGTCCCGAAATTAAACTCTTCCCATCCCAGCATCGAATGAAAACTCTTGCACCATCATGTAGCTACCAAGTTATTGTCGGTGTCGCATTCCACTCGAAATTACCGGGGAAACATTACACGGGTGCAGTGATGGATGAGAAGTGCAAATGAGGAGCCTGGATATGGATACATTCCCAGCAAGATGAGGAAGCGGAACAAAAATCGGGTCGGAAAATTGCAAAGGATCTTCCGACGTCGTCATTACTCTCTGAAGACGGCGAATAAACAAATGTGACCTACTTCTGCAACCTCAACTGTATTTCAAATGTTAATATCAAAAGCTTTATTATTCATCTTTATTTTGTAGAAGATGGATTGTTGTTATTTGTTTTTGCACCACGCTTTGGGCGTTAGTTTGAAGTACCTTGTTTGTTACGTAATATGCTGCTACGTATGAAAAAGCCGATTTAAAGATGTATTTTTGTTGTTACTCGCCAAGTTTAAAAAATATTATATTAACTTTGTTATTAAACTGTTTCTATATATATTATTTATGTTTATGTTTGCCTCGGCTGCGTCAGTATTACATTAGAGACACGTTTCTCTTAATCAGGGCGTGGTGCGACAAGAATGTAGGCTTACACAGATTTTAAGTTTAAATTTACTTCTTTTTATTAATCCTTGACACAAATTAAATAGCACTACACTGATATTAAGAGCTGCGAGATTCCTTAATTTAATATTTGCACTTTGTTAACGAGTATACATAATTTTCGTTTCACACGAATACGTAACATTTCTTTAGAGAACACATCTTCTGGTCACTACCAAGCTCTGCAGGCAACTGAACATATTTCAACCGTCCATACCCGTGAACTTCTGTATTTCAAGTCTGTGATTGGCTAATCCTATTCCAATAGAATACCTGCATTTTACAAAAGCTTTTTCTGGCTATTTTTAAACTGTCACAAAATTTACATTATCATTGCTCTAATCATGACTAGTAACATTTAAACTCTCAAACTCATTATTGCCTCAAGGTTACCTAATTGTTACCTCATTTTTAGCAACCTTAAACTTATTATTCTCACAGCTTCTACATTATTAAATTACGTAATGCATTCAGATAACATTATTAAACATGTTTACAATAATATAAGCATATGCAATGACTGTTACATACAGTTTTACAAATTATTACATACATATTGCTTCAAGGTGGGCTGTTACTGAATTTACATTTATATAATTTAATTCAAATTATTCAAGTGTTAAAAAAACCTGCCTCAATTTAGCTGAACTCTTATCCGTGCAGCTTCAGAAGACGCCTGCACCGCAAGATTTTAACAACTCGGCAGACAGTTTTCCTAAAATAGTTATAGGCTACTAATTTTTACTTGAATGTAATCTTTCCAACAATAATTTTCTCTTTGTAGCAGTTTACTTTCTCTACTACAGGGTGATTTAAGAAGAACTAACACATTTATTTCTTTAATTGCTTCAAAACTAGTTATGCTAGCGACAACTTATTTTGGGAGATTATTTATTTTTATAGTAAATGTTGAAAATGTCCTCCATCCTGCATAAGGCACAACTCAACACGTTCCATGTTACTGGCCACTCGTTGAAGGACTCTGTCTTTTAAGTAGAAAGACGTCCGGCGATGTCAAATCCGGAGATCTCAGTGGCCACGGGTGTTTTTGGAAATTATGCGGTCGTCAAAGAAACTTGCAATTAGTGCCATAGATTCATTTGATGCATCAATGACATGTAGCGTCGTCCTGCTGAAAATATCCTTGTCTCAGCTCTACATCGTCTACTTGATCAGCAAAATCCATGAAAATCCGTTGGTACTCTGCATTGTTTACATTGTTTAAAAAAATTGGTCCCACTATTCTCTGTGCGAATATTGCGCACCAAACTCCGATTTTTAGAGGGTGCATGTGTGCTTCATGAATAACATGTGGATTTTTCCTGGCCCAATGACGTGAGTTATTTGAGTTCAATAGCCGGATAAATGGAACCATCTGTGAACCATGTGATGGACAATATGGCCGGATTTTGCACAATGAACGCCTGAAACCAACGACAATAATTCCGTCATCTATCCTTATCTGGTTCCTGTAACTGGCGGACAACAGTAATCCTATACGGCTTTAGGCCTGCACTTTTCACAGCTCTCTGACACATTGAGTAGCTGTACCCTGCGATAAACATCTTAATGATTTTCTGGGTGATTGATCCAGTCGTGCTCTTACGTCAACAACAGCCGTGAGAAACCTAGATGAACGAGTTTTGCCTTTTTCACCCACCAGTAATTCCAGTTGTTTCCAATCTGTTTACTAGTCCCAGTGTAGCGTTTCTTTGGGAAGGATTCCGAACATCAAATTCTCTCTGGATGCCCTTTGAGTAGGTGTAATTGAATTCATAATCCAGTATTGCTTTACAAGGAAGAGTCGTTAATTTAATGTGTACTCCATTTTCACGTTAAGTTGAACAAAATCTCAAAAACATTTGCCGACAATAAAACTAACAATTACGAATAAACATGAACATCTTCGCATCTAGTGATGGGCAATCGAAACTCCAGAATATTCTGATTAATTTGGTGCTAATATTGGGGCATTGAGTGAATTTCGAACAGAATAATTAAAGAAAGAAGTGTGTCAGTTCTTCATAAATCACCCTGTACTTACCTATAGTAAGTAGAGGAAGTATTGCTACCCATTGTAGCGGTACGCGACTTTTGGTAAGATTTTGTGATGACTGAGTTATAGGTGAGAGAATTAACTCTTGGAAGGATAGTGTTTTCCTGTCCCTCAAGGCAGAGGATGACTGGTTCGTCAGGTATGACTCTCATCTCAGGATAGTTTGGATAGGAGATGAATAACACATGATAGTTTCTCTTTGACGTATCTTTTAGTGATAATTCACACAAGAAATACTAACACTTTTTACCTTTTCGATTTCCCGTCACACAAGATTTTTAGTTGCGACCAGGTATACGATTTAAATTCGGTGTAACATACTTCCCTTTCCTATTCCCGTCTGCATACGATAACGACTGCTTAATTCTTTGCGAACTTAGCACATATTTCAGTACGTGTACTTCTTCGTCGAGCACATACCTTCACCATACAACAGAATGACACGGAGTGAGGATCTTTCACACGACTAAAACTGCTCTCCCGTTCATAGATACAATCCTTTTTTACTTTCTCAACTACGTATAGTAAGTAGGGGAAGTATTGCATTCCACTCAAAAATTCGATACCGAGATTTCACTGGAAATACACGTTTTGAGGCCTTTTTGGAAACATGTCCGTGTGTGTGTGTATCTGTGAACAGTATGACTCAGAAACGAACAGTCAGATAAACACCAAACTTGGTATTTAGGTTCAGTATCTTCCAGAGATGCGACACGAAGGTTTTCAAGAAAATCCCCCCACCCCAGATTACCCTTTACATAGAACATTTTTTCGAAAATTTTAATTTTCTCAAAATTGGCTCTGGCGATTTTGAATAAAATACCATAGGTTTAAGACATTTTTGTGGCAAATGAATTGGGAATGTTTCCAATAGTATTCTTCATTGTGAACGACTTTTGCATAACTGGTAAATCATAAGAGATAGACAAAATTTTACTATACAAAAAATGTAGATCGCGTTAAAATACACAATTTATGTGATATACATTGTTTTTGTTGAGTGAACCATTTCCGAGATATTGCTTGTTATTGCCTTAAATTTTTCAATACTTATTTTCTCAAATGGGAATTCGTTATTCATCTTTTTGTCTTGGATATGCAAAGAGTATTAATCTGTGGCAAAGAGAATGGTGCTGCACCTACCAACCAGTTATTAAGAGATATGTATATGCTTAAAGGCTACTGTATTTCTATATTGCCCTTGCAAATACAAAACAAGGGGAACATAGTACGCGTTAAGTGATAGTCAAATATTTTTAGAACTGGTCCCTATGTGTAAAATGTAATTCTCTTTGCATGTCAAAAGATCGTTTCTGCAAATGTTTATCTCGATTAATATGAAATAGATGGAGAATAAGAGTTTGCAAAAGTAGTTTGTACAAGAGTAGAGAAAGTCATGTGAGTGCAACACATCAGATTTTTCTATTTTAAGTCAGGTGTTTTTCTATGCACGTGATTTTCGCATCTATTCATTGGCTATTCCTATAATTTTTCTCTGTTTCTATTGGTCAACATGAATTATAAAGTCTGTCTTCCTCGCGTCTAACATTATTTCTGCTTGTTTTAATTTTCTGTACACTTGAGCGACTTTGGCTTTCTCGTCTATTGTACCTCTTGCTGGCCGCTATCTAAATGCTTTTTAATGACTTGCTGCTGACTGCTAGTCCTTGCTAAAGCACTTGATTCTAACTCACTTCTCTCCATTTGGAAATACATAGCTTCCTACATTGTACCATTTATTCATTTTATTTGTATTAAACTCCCTTATTTATTGCGTTCTGTTTGCTTTCTTAGATTCTATACTGAATGATTAGGCCAGCCACCGATGGTCATTTGAGGGTCAAGTTATGTTTAGTAAAATTGACGTAGTATTGTTACGGAATTGATACATGATGTGGTCGTGCCAGCAAATACGGTTTTGGCCGTCACACCAACGTAATATTATAGAACACGCATTGTGCTGCATTTGTGATGTGTCCTTTCTTCATGGAAAACACCTCGTACGTTTGTAAATATCTTAAACAAGCACATCTCATAAATGAATATTGCTCCGAGATGAGGGTTCAGGGGAGTTCATCCACTCATATTGGCAACCTGTTTACTGTTGCCTACCGTACAGGAAGGGTTGTGCCAAACGGAACCGTGACGAGTTTATCTTCTGGCGTGGAGTTTGTATACTACTATGTGAATGCAGTCCCCTCGCAGAGCTCGACTTGTTTGGTTGGCAACGCCGGGTCTGCGTGCACGCGCACGCAAGTGAGAAATAAATTGGTACATAGCACACTTTTGTTGTTAGCATTGTTGTCATCTGCGGACTGTAAGAAAGGAACCAAATATACTCCTAGCTTTAATTTTGATTGAATTCATGTTGAATGTGTAAAATATATTATATTTTGGCAAATAATCCCAAGAACTGTAAACCTCATATCAATCGTTTCCTGCTCTGAAAACGCAAATTTCTGCATTTCTTTCCACTTTACTCGAATGATCCATTTATCGTAATATTCTTCACTATCTGGTATATTTCCAGTATGTCTCTTAATTTCCTTATCATCCAATATTTAAGCCGTTCTTTTTTTCGTCCTGATTCGTTCCAAAACTTTCTTCCTTTACTCACCCTTCACTATATCGGTCCTTTTCCCAAGCTCCCTTCTTCTTCGTAACCACATTTAAAATGCTTCCAGTTGTTTTTAAGTCCATATCAACGTGAAATTTTACACACTATAATTACCACGCTCTACACAAAACATGTTACTTATTTTTATTCCTAGTTTATACTTCCAAAGATACACAAAATAGCAAACGACAGATAGGTTTATACAGATCTTAAGCAAATCTAAGGTGTATGGACAAATTTTCTTCAAAATATAGAGTTGAGTAAGCATAATTGTTCATGAATTATTTCATGTTTATTAATAGATGTACCATCTTATGCTGTTAGGTGTTTCTGATATAGTGCGTAGCATTTATTCGAAGTTAAAGTAAAGGATTTAACACTTGTATTCTACATCGTAACCGACGTAAATGGACACATTTCAGCTGCATATATTTAGAGAGTGATAGGGTAAATTTCCTGAATGAAATATCCCGGTTAGTACCGTTAGCGTATCTAGAACAATCCCGTTTCAAGATGCAAACATTGCCTTGCCTCCCTCTACAGCAATGAAGGCCTTATCTGCCCAAGAAGAGAAGTAAGGGATAATAATGCAAAGAAGAAAGCTGTTTGGCGCAATTAAAGGAACTTCACTGCGCACTAGCAAGAAGGATTGCATCAGGAAAGAAGAGTGAGGCGGAAAGAGATAGCGTGGTAAAATATGAGTTGAGGGAAACGTGCTCGCAGAAAGAGAGAAAGGACCGGAACAGGATCTGGCGAGACATGTCGCAACAAATCGAATGATGTGCTTGCTGACTTTGACTTCTCCTCGTGAGAAGACGCAAATAGTGGGTGGGGAGGAAGAAAGGGAAAATTCAATTGGCGACGTTTCGCGTGCTTATGAGGACGCTACAGCAGCCGTAGTTATAATACAAGGTTCCACAGCACTGCCCCAGTTGATATTGGATTTTATCACTTTCCGGCCAGGCTTGCTGCGTCTTGGCGTTTCACAAGATAACTCCTTCCTTCCTTCAATCCGACGGTTTTCCTTCTTCCGCAACAACGAGCCCCTGATCGTAATGTTATTGTAGACAGAGTGAACAGAAAACTCGATTGAAATGTGCACAAGAAGAGGCAGATATGATCCGATTTCCGAAAAGCAGCGAAGTTCCATACCACATATCGCTTCCACCTTCTCATTACTAAATCAAAACACAATAGCTACCAAGGGATCTTGAGTTTCAAATGTTTTTGTATATAAGCTGTCTTTCTGCTTCACAGGACCTGCCATAAATATACACCCCATTTTCTATATACCGAAAACATGCTGTTTACACAATTTTAAATGTTATAGCAGATCACACAATAGATGCAGATCTCATCAGGATCTACTTCATCCCACATTGAGTAATATTCTCTGCTACTTATTTCCATTGAATGGCTACGGTTTGAGTTCGTATCTTCTGCCACCGTTTCCCGTCGTCTCTAACATGTGCTGTTGATCGTGATGCCGGCTGCTCCAATGGTTGAGCTATGAGTGTTTTCCCTCAGGGTATGCGGGGAAATATCACACGAGCAAGTACCGCTGGTGGTACCTGAGAATAGCAACCCTCGGAGTTAAATGCACAAACATTGATTAATTTTAGCTCCACCTACATATCATTCCCCCACCGACATTTCTACCTTATACGTTGCCAAATCTAAAAAATCTCAGTATCCAAATGTGAGATTGTTGCTAAGGGCTTAGCAAAAATTCTCAGTATTTCCGTCGCTTCTCTAATTTACAGAATTAGCGTAGTGCCTGGGTAACGTACTGAACTTAACTCTAAACTGCCTTCCCAGAAATTCTTAAGCTAACGCGTTCGCTATTCTGGGCTGATACTACTGGCTTTGCTTAATCTGACTGGCTAATTACCTTCATCTTTTCAGACAAGTATTTCAACTTAAACTTGTTGCATTATACACTGATTGAATATACGGAAATTATTTTTATAATTATTTCGCTAGCTTACTGTCATTTCTTTATTTAATTATTCATTTTTCCAGTCGGTAATCATGGTATCAAACTTTACAAAAGATATTGCTGCCTCTGTCTATACTTTGAAAGAAAAACAGAAAATGCTAAACGTCTGACAGTCATACAAATGCAGGAGGCAGGGCTTTCTCTACAGGAAATAGAGGTGGGGTAAAATGTTTATTTTTCAGTAACAGTTCCCATCACTGCATTTCCAAAATAACAGTCAAGTACGTCCACGAGTATTTAGCATAACCAAACAACAAGATCCTCTAAGGCCATCATTACGTTGACTCGAGTTCTTTCGCTACAAGCATGATTCTTCGTTTCGGTATCGAAAAAACGATGCTTCTATCCTTTCATCATGCACGCGGGAATTCGAATATACTGTTATCAACAACACACCTATATACTTATTACAATTAAGAAGTTCATTTCCGTCATCATCATCATCCAGTTGTTTCCACGATGCTAATGATTTTTACTTTCTCTGCCACGTACATAGTAGGTAGAGGAAGTATTGTTGTCCACATAAAAATTTGATGTCGAGATTTCACCGAAAATACATATTTTGAGACACGCGAATCAAAAAAGAAGCTCAGTTATTACACAAACATTTGTAAAAATAACTGTACACCCCAAACTAACCTTTACTAGAAAATGTTTTCTTGTTTTTTATATTCTCAAAAGTAGATCTAATGATTTCGATTAAAATACCATATAGTATTTAAGATATTAACGTGACAAAATGTATATCTTGAATTTTTAAAAAATAGCCTCTGAAATTCTTTTCATTCGGACAGAGCTTTGTATACTTTTGTATAACCGGTATACCATAAAGGATAGACAAAACATTACTACACGAATATGTGAATCTCTTGAAAAAGCACCATTTATTTCAAATGATATTTTTGTTGCACTTTTGTTATTTGTTGAAGTGGTCAACATTCAGTTGTTTCCTGCGCTACCATGCGAAGAATATGGTATTTCAATTCTAGCATATAGCGAGCCGCTTTTAAACATTTGACCATCACTTTGATTTCCTGTATCCTCTTGTATTCTATAACGAAATGCATATGAAACTATTTCTACAAAAGTTTATTCGATTAATGTGAAGCATATGGACAAATAAGCTTTTGTAAAAGTTGTTTGTAGAAGTTCTATAAAAGGAAACAATAGTGGGTAGAGAAAGTTGTGTTAATGTAGCACAATATATTTTTCCCGTACCTCCTAATGGGGAAATAGGAAATGCTATCCAGTGAGGTGTATGGATACTAAAATATGGAATGAAATATTGTGATATTACGAGTTTATTTTCCTCATTCTTAGATTAAGATTAGAAATAGAGCACTTCTGAGAGCTAAGCGGAGTGCAGCGATACGTTTTCGTTCCCAGAACTACTTTAAGATAATTTCCAATCTGCTAAAGGAATTGTCTAGCAGGAAGCTATTTACCAGTTTCTAGTATTCATAGAAATTTGAAACTGTGCTGATGCTGTTCGAAGAGGAAGAACATAACACAAGGCAGTTGGGTTACAGAATAATAATTGATACTTAATAAATTTGCGTATGAAAACTAATCCTAAATAAAATGCTTGTAGCTATAACATTCCCCCAGATAATATAACTGGTGAAACTAACCTTTCTTTTCACTACGACCTTCCACTTATCAGATATCAATAATGATTTTCAGTCAAATATGAAGAGCAGCAACATGTTCACAGAACTGAGCTAAAGCTTAACATTACCAAATCATGAATAAAGGAATAAGTACCTACTTATACTTGATGGTATACATTAAAACTTCGGAAAAATCTCTTTGAGAACTGATTTCTTTAAGAAGTATAATTAAAATCCAAAAAAACATAAAGAAAATTAAACAATAATTGCAGGTTGATATGAGTTATTGAAACATGCATTAAAACGATATGTAACTGCTTTGTTAATTCCTTTGTGTGTGTTTGCTAACCTAAAATTAAACTCAGTTTATAGGGCCACTGCCACAGCTGTTCAACTGCTTGGGGAGTTTTCCCCATTTTAAGAATACTTTACACAGAAAAATCGAATTATTTGCAATCAAAAGAATATGCGAGTCTTGGTATTCTAAACAATGGGTACACATTTTAAAAACCTACATATATTTTATATTTTTCGTTTGACATTTTCACAGCACGCTTTGTCTCCATTTTAGCAAGGAAAAGTAACAAAAACACTCGGTAGTCGGTATTCCAGCCTGGCGGTAATGTGAAAGCAAAACGCGTTCGCAGAGCGCACGGATTTTCGATTAAATCCCTCCAGTGGGCTAACAAACCGCGAGAAAACAAATATCGCTATAACAGACAAGTTACAATATGCCAAACAGCGGTTCTTTAAGCTTATCAAATAATTGTATTCATCTTCTTAACAATAAAATTACAGTTTAGACCTATATGACTGGTTTCGATTTAAAGAAGTTGTAAGAATATAGATATATTAAAAAATCTGATGTGTTACTATCACATGACTTTCTCTACTCTTGTACACACTATTTTTACAAACGCTTTTTCTCCATATGCTTCATGTTAATCGAGATATCGAGATGTTAATCTTATTGCTAATTTTCTTGTAGATGCAAGGGAAATTGGAGGCTTTAAGCGATAGTCGAGTATTTTAAGAGCAGGTTTCTATGTGAAGTATTCCATTCTCTTTGCATTACTAGGACAAAAAATGAATAACGAATTCCCATTTGAGGAAAAGTATAAGTATTGGAAAATTTAAGGCAATAACAAGCAATATCTCGAAATTGGTTCACTTAACAAAAAAATGTATATGACAAATCTGTATTTTAACGCGATCTAAATTTTTTGTGTAGTAAAATTTTGTTTATCTCTTACGGTTTACCAGTCATGCAAAAGTCGTTCACAATGAAGAATACTTTTGGAGACATTCCCAAAAATTCGAGATATACATTTCATTTTTCAATATCTTAAACATGTGATATTTTAATCAAAATTGTTAGAGCCATTTTTGAAAGAATTAAAATTTTCGAAAAATGTTCCATGTAAAGGATAATCTGGGGTGGAGGATTTTCTTGAAAACCTTCGTGTCGCATCTCTAGAAGATACTGAACCTAAATACCAAGTTTGGTGTTTATCCGACTGTTCGTTTCTGACTTATGCTGTTCACAGACACACGCACGGACATGTTTCCAAAAATGCTTTTTTTGGATTCAGGGAGTCTCAAAACATGTATTTGCGGTGAAACCTCGGTATCGAATTTTTGGGTGCAATACAAAACTTCCCTAATACAATACTACTATACGTAGTATAGAAAGTAAAAAGGATGCGACTTTGTTACAGAACTACCAAATCAACCGTCAATGAAACGAATTATGTATCATCAGAGAAGTAAATTGCTTGAAAGCTATGACAATGCATTCCTCTATATGTGGGGCACTTTTGATGCCTTCTCCAATATCTCCGTTATTGATGAATCTGCTGCCAGCTGCTACAGTGGTGAGCTATGGGATCTTTCTCAGAGGTACATATGAGTGGGTGTGAGAATAGATAACACCCATTACGTTGACTGATAAATTTAATGGAGGCTAATACATGAACGATTTGAAGCGAGTGGCCATTAGTTTGAGGATGAAGAATTAAACTGTTTCTGGAATCATAGTACGAAAAACTGTAACTTATGAAGTATTATATCTGTTAACTTCTGAAGTATCAACAGCTTTCGGTTTAAAGTCACTGTTTCCCAATAACTACGAGAAGAGTGTGTTGCCATGAATCGCTGAAACGTTTAGCAGCGAATCTCCTTGCGACTACCGCCAAGTATGCGAGAACCCAAGCGCGGTTTTTAGGCGCTACGGACTGCCGATAATCATCACAGTAAAACACTTATATAAAATGTAAAATACTGTAAAACCCTAATTTTAGAAATACAGGGCCTTTTATCGACTTAAGTCCTGCATGCTTTATGACTACCCCACCAAAGTTCCTACGTTATGCGTTGTCAAATGTTAAGCTTCTTATTCTCATCTGAAACACATGTTACTCTTTGACTTGCTAAATTTTATGAATTCTTTCCCTTCTTAATTTTCAGAATGGTATGCGTGCATTTTTATGCAACCGTCTTAATTCTGAACGTGCTGAGTTCTAATTATCTGAACCTTGAACTAATAGGTTTCTGTTGACTGAGTTCGCCGGGACACCTTGATGCCTTAGCTACTCGGACTTCTAATTACTTTTCCTGGTAATGACTTCTTATCCACTGGAGAATTGTATCTCATTTTTCTTACATTCTGCATTCATTTTGAATAGAGAAAAATTATTTATTGCAATTGTTTATCTATCTCCCTAGTCCTTTGTAAAATTATTACTCGTACTTGTCAGTAATTCCGGTATCAACCAGAAGGAATCTCTAAGCTGTGGCAACGAAATGCTAAGAATGAACGACGGGACGAGCTTCTTTTTCCACGACATACCACCCCATTCCCCTTTCCTGTACCTGCTCTAAACTGCATTCTCTCTTAGGTTAATCCGCACCAAAACAAACGCACGTAACCAGTGCACCGTGGTACAATTCTGTAGCAATGAGTGCAGGAAAGTAGTTCCATGGTAATAATCTAAATTTTAGAATGAATTTATTCTTAGATGGTATAATATTCTATAGAAATTCCTTAAAGTCTAATTAGCGTTAATTTGTACAGTTAAATAGAGCTACAAGTCCCATCATGCAATTCGTATATGTACCTGACATCCGGGTATGCGCAAAATATTGTTTGTAGCCAGAAACCAGCAGTTTCTGTTAGTATCATGGCGGACGGTGACTTGCTCTTGCGTTTTCGTCGACTGACATAAAGCATAAGCGGGCAAACCATTGACTGGTGGTGAAAAAACAATAGGGTTGGAAGTTTATTGTAACTTACGTGAGAAATATTTAACACTTCCTGTGAAAGAAATGGTGAAATTAACTTTTGAGTTCATCGGTGTTTCCAGTACAAGTATAAACTCGCTCGTATGCTCGTTAAGAAAAGTCTGAAACGGGAAAGTGGTTACGCGCGGGAAAAACAGAAAGCGTGTGAAATACACGATGCAGGAATGTGACAAGAATGCAATTCACGTAACAATATAAATGTCGTTTTTAAAAGCCAGCCGCCACAAGTGGATAAATGCCGCTTCCAGAGAGCGAATAAATGTAAGATATCGCATACCTGTTACTTTCTTTTTCGCTCGTTTCTTTTAGAATTAACTATTATTATATGTGTAAACATTTATTTTGTTACAACTATCAATCTTATCCCCTTCAACTCTAACAGAATATGTTAGTCACCGTTTAAGTTGTCGGACCCTGTTCTTTTTGGCTGTACTCATCACATAGTCGTGAAGTATGACAGTATTTCTGGCGCGAATGGCGGAGGGATACATTATAACGGTGAACTGGTCACCTGAGTTTTGTTTTAGTGCGGATCAACCTAAGAGTGAATACAGTTTAGAAGGCTGACCGCTTTTTTTCACCGCACGGTTTTTTCGTTACACCATTTGGCCAGTTTCTACTAGTGGAGAAAGGAGCTATAACAAAATAACTGTAACACCAAGAAAAATCCATTAGGATGTTATTAGGTTAACACCGGGAAATCGTGTCACATTACACTTGTAATAATTTGTAGTCGAAATGTTTGATGTGGAACATGCGAGCACGCAAAGGTTGCAGGTCAGCGACAGTGTCTTTACTTAAGGAACTGTTGACATTGTGAATTAATAATATGATACCGACGAATGGTAACATCTTTTATGTGACAACCTCGTTTCAAACTAATAATAGATGCAGAGCATGTTATAACTTTGTATTCTGTTATTTTTTCAATTGTCAATTTTGTCATATTAATGAACACAATCGTTATCTTTTCAGAAAAATCTGATGAACATAACGGAATAATTTCTCTTACTACAAATTCGTAGGCATGCCACATGTAGCATTAATTAAAAAGTGATACTTCTTTCCAAATTAAATTATTTTCCATACATTTTTGTGTACAAATGATTTGAAGTTAACCTTTAAGTGCTTAGTTAAATAAACAATTCAAAATACATTTAGATTTAAAGTTATGCCATAGCAACAACCCCTGGTAAAGAAAAAGAAAACAAAATCTGATATGTTGCACTTACACGACTTTTTCTACTCACCCTTCTATAAAATATGCTTACAAAAGTTATTCTTCTATTGTCGACATCTTGTTAATTGAGAAAGACATTTATTACATATTTACATATTTCGTTATAGGTACAAGTAGTACACTGTATACTGAAGTGAAAAGCGTATCGCTATGGATAGCTTTGGCATTCCACGCTCCTTTGTTGACAAGAAAAAAATACCCACTTTGAAAAAATTCAAACCAATAAAAACTAATATCTCGGAAATGATTAGCACCCTCCCCCTATCAATTGACGTAAATTGTGTTCTTTAATGTGATCTACATAATTTTCTGTTGTAAGATTTTGTGTATATGCTACAGTTTACCAATAATATACAAAGTTCGTTCAGAATGAAGATAACTTCATAGGCTATTCGCAGAAAATTCAACATATACATTTTTACTTTCTACTACATATAGTAAGTAGGGGAAGTATTGTATTCCACACAAAAATTCGATACCGAGATTTCACCGGAAATACATATTTTGAGATCCCCTGAATCCAAAAAAAGCATTTTTGGAAACATGTCCGTGTGTGTGTCTGTGTGTCCTTGAACAGCATAACTCAGAAACGAACAGTCGGATAAATACCAAACTTGGTATTTAGGTTCAGTATCTTCCAGAGATGCGACACGAAGGTTTTCAAGGAAATTCCCCCACCACAGATTACCCTTTACATGGAACATTTTTCGAAGATTTTAATTTTCTCAAAAATGGCTCTAACGATTTTGATTAAAATATCATATGTTTAAGATATTTTCATAACAAATGAAATGTATATCTCGAATTTTCTGTGAATGTCTCCAAAAATATTCTTCATTGTGAACGACTTTTGCATATAACTGGTAAACCATAAGAGATAGACAAAATTTTACTACACAAAAAATGTGGATCGCATTAAAATACACAATTTAAGTCATATACATTTTTTTTTGTTGAGTGAACCATTTCAAAGATATTGCTTGTTATTCCCTTAAATACTTTTTCTCAAATTGGAATTAATTATTCATTTTTTTGTCCTGGTAATGCAAAGAGAATGGACTACTCCACATAGCAACCACCTCTTAAAATATTTGACTATCGCTTAAAGCCTACCAATTCCCCTTGCATCTACAAGAAAATTAGCAATAAGATTAACTTCTCGATATCCCGATTAACATGAAGCATATGGAGAATAAGCGTTTGTAAAAATAGTTTGTACATGAGTAGAGAAAGTCATGTGAGTGTAACACATCAGATTTGTTATCATGCAAATATAAAATAATGTGGCTCTTTATGGGGACTAGTGCATGAACGAATAGGAAAAACAGAGAAAAATTGCCTGTATTTGAACCGTTCTACCTCCAAACGTTGCTGTTAGAATTTAATATGATTATTATAGTCTTTTACTGGTGCATTCACCAATATTTCAATATATGAAACATAATTTATACGCATAGTTACTTATGTGGACACCATTGTATACCAGGTGGAAAAAAATAAGAAAAGCGTTCCTATGACTATTGTACCCATATCTCAAATTAAAACTAGTTCAAAAGCTTGAAATTTTTACTGATGCTTCCTCAAGAATAGTCAATTAGACCAGTGCCTTAGTGTCTCCGTGGTTACGTTTGTGCAAATTGAATCTTAAGGTTGATTATAAATAGTATACTATTATTAAAATCCATCATTTCATAAAATGTGCAAATGTCTTGCACATTTATAATAATAAATATAGTTTTTTAAATATTTATGTACTCAAGTAGCACATAAAGTTTCAGTCTTCTAACCCAAATAGTTTTTGAGTAATGGGTACAAAAGTCATATATGGAACTTTTTTATTTCATTCCATCTGAAAAATAATAGTATCTACACAAGTAACTATGGGATTAAAATTGTATTATATTAAAATATTGTTAAAAATTGAGTTTTATTTATGGGCGCCTTTTAACTGCTTTGGTCTTTAGCGTCCCACTCTATATTTCCGGTAATTTTGCTCAAAGACCTCTTTATCAGACTTGAGGTTCTTTTACATGCCGTAAAACTACGATACGGGATCACCGGCTTTACTTCCGTTCCGAAGCAAGCCATGCTAAGGATTGTTGCGCCCGAAAAAATTCACCGCCCTCCGCCGGGTTTGAACCCTCGATCTCGGGAACTAGAGGCTAGCATGGTAACCACTATACCACGGAGGATGAGTAAACTATTGTTGAATTATCCAGTAAGAGACTATATAAATCACATTAAATTCAAACGGCAACTTTTGGAGATAAGACTGTTCAAATATAGGCAACGTTTTCTATTTTTCCTGTTCGTTCAGATACTAGTCCCCTTAATCAAAACCGTTACAGTCATTTTTGAGAAAATACAAACATTTCCCCTTATTTTTCATGTAAAGGATATTTTTTGGGGTGGAGGAATTTTACTGAAAATTTTCATGTTTCATCCTTGGAAGATGCTGAAATTAAAATACCAAGTTTGATATATTTAACCGATTTTTCTTTTTTGGACTCTGCTATACACAAGTAATTTTTTAATTCAGAGTGTCTCAAAAGATATATTTCCAGTGAAATATTGATACTGAGTGTAACATTCTCTACTACATATAGTAAGCAAGGGAAGTATTGCATTCCACTAAAAAACTTGATAGCGTGATTTCACCGGAAATACGTGTTTTGATGTGCCCTGAATCCAAATAAAGCATTTTTGGAAACATGTTCGTGTGTGTGTCTATGTCTGTGAAGAGCATAACTCAAAAACGAAAAGTCGGATAAATACCAAACTTTGTATTTAAGTTTAGTGTTTTCTAAGGATGCAAGACAAATATTTTCAAGATAATGCCCCCCAGACTACCCTTTACATGGAACATTTTTCAAAAATGTTGATTTTCTCAGAAATGACTAACGATCTTGATTAAAATGCTGTATGTTTAAGGTATTATCAATGAAATGTATATATTGAATTTTCTGGGAATGTCCCTAAAATTCCTAATTTTGGATGACTTACGCGTAACTGGTGAACTGTAAGAGATAGACAATATTTTACTACACAAAAATGTAGATCTTGTTAAAGCACACAATTTATGCTATATACTTTTTTTTTGTAGAGTGAACCAATTTCGAGATATTCCTTGTTATTTGTTTGAATTTTCCAATACTTATACTTTTTCTCAAATAGAAATTCGTTATTTGTTTATTTCTGTCCTGGACATACAAAGAGAATGGAATGCTCCACATAGTAACCATCTCTTAAAAGATTTGACTATCGCTTAAAGCCTGCCATATTCCTCTGATACATACAAGAAAATTAGCAACAAGAATGTGTATGCAAATGTTTATCTCTATTAACATGAATTAGATGGAAAATAAGCGTTTATAAAAATAGTGTGTACAAGATTAGAGAAAGTCATTGAGTGTAAAACATCAGATTTGTTTAGTTGGAATGCAATAACAACTTCCCCTCCTACTACAGTAGTAGATAAAGTCAAAACCTGTTGCACACTCAACTTTTTTCGGTGTTTTGTGTTATTATTTTCCAAAGTCATTTAATCTCAAATTTTCTTTGCACAAACATCTTAATACTTTTTGTAGTTGCGTTTCTTACCTACAAATGGAATTTAAATAAATATTCTCTTCTAATCTAAAATATACTCGGCAGTTCACGAGAGTTTTGCAAGTAGGAGAATTGCAGCGGGTCGCAGATGTCCTTACTGCCGACGTCCAGTAGAGGATACCGAAGTGGTTTGTCTTTAATGACGAGAATCCTTGTGCAACACTTACCCATTCCCACCCTGAACCTCTAGATTTATAACCTAGCCCGTTAAGGAGAAGTGAAACTTCACAAGATTCTAATGAGCGTCATTTTCTCTCGTTCCCACAGGCATCTCCATGCACAAGGGCTATGCTTTTGTGCAGTTCACCAACCCCTTCGACGCTCGAAGCGCCTGTCTCGGCGAAGATGGCCGCACCGTCCTGGGCCAAACTTTGGGTGAGTTTTTATCCTTCTTGATGTTTGTATGTTCATCTTTAGTTCAAGCTTTCAGGTGGCAAAAACCAGCTAATCCATGCTTTTTAATTTTAAATTAGCGTAAATAGTTTTGGAAGGTTTACAACCTGCAATACAGTAAACCCTGCCTAAAACGGAATGAGCTCGTTGCGGTACTTTTTCCGTTTCCACAAGTTTCCGCTTTACAAAGTGTTGTATTTTAATAAAACAAAGAACAAAAAATTTGATGGCATATAATTGCAATGAAGGAATAATTTTAAACAGGTGTATAGCTAAATAAAAATAGGTTTAATGTATGCTTTTCTGTATTTTCAACTTACATGCAATAAATGCAGTTCTTCTATGGATTTCTCTGTCGCCAAATATCTTGTGACAAATTAAATTTCGGTAAACAATTCTAAAACTTCGGTTCAGGTACAGTCGCGCTCAAAATTAAAGCGTAAATTTTAAAAATTTAACACGTAGCTATGTGTTACAAATATCTAATAATTCATGTTAGGTTATTTACACTAACGGTTCCAGAAACGTATGCCGTTTCCGCGTTAGAGCATTCTTTAACATAGGAAATAGCTCCGTTCCGAGACTTATTTTACTTTTGTCCAGATTTCCAGTCTACCAGGTATTAAAAGAAACGTAGTGTAGTGGTAGCGTATATCAAAACAAGAAACAAATGCCCAGTAAACATGGGCTCTAAATCATATACTTTAAGAGCTATGAGCACTTATTCATCTTCGCTACTGTGAAACAACTCTTCTACTGCAAGCTCTTTGCTATTACGTACAACCTACAGCAGGCAGTAAACAAATGAGGACACATTACTCTTATTGTCCTTGGATACAGCATGCAGCAAACATCAGTTAGTTTTGTTACTGTATAACGTTTTCACACTTCTGGGTAATTGCAATGCATATTCTTATTAGTTCTAATGGAATCAGTTTGTGTTTTGATAAGTTTGTGAAATGGGGAGGCATAGCTGTAGAAGTAGCAAGAGGACCAGAATCTTAAACAACACATTCCAGAGCATGCGTGGGATAATTATAACAAAATACACAGAGTTTTACATTAATCATATTACCTGTGGTTTATTCAGTATAAACACGGTGCCCCTACATCACACTAAAGATCAAAAGTAAGAAATTGAAGGGAGATGTTACACACACGAGACTACATTCACACAATTCACATACAACCCTTCAGACACAACACTCAAACAAAAGTGACGCTAACACACAAAGGCATAACGCTCACTTCTCCCAATCTCCACCGCTAGCTAGGACCGCCAGCTAGACAGTGGCGAGTCGCCACGCCAGACGAACTTCAAAACCCAAAGCCGAAAGAATTACCCCAACAATACTGTCGCCAACGACGCAATAATGTGTCTGGCGTGACAATGCATACACATACACGTCTCAATATCGTAGCTTAAAATTATAGATTAATGCACCGTGCTACTTATATACAGTGCTATGATAGACCAAAGCTTATCTGCGTCTATCCTCCATTAAGATTGTGGTACCCCTTCACTAGGCTTCAACAAAATGCATATCCTGCGGATTTAATCCTTGGATGCACCACCTTCTAGTAACCAGCAGTAAATGGACGCGAGCATTCAGTAATGGAAGATGTGAAGTGTAAGGTATCCTCCACGTTAACTATTTATCTCATTTTCTCATTTTCATCCTATGGCTGAAGGATATGTTTCCCATTTTTGTGACAGTTTTTGTTTATGGTTCATGCTATGAAGCGTAATGTATGGACCAAAAATCTATGTATAGCCTAGGAAGTGATATTGTTTGCTTTAGTACGTGTTCATTGTGGTACCAGGAAGCATTACAGCATGTGTGACAAAGAAGCAATGCTACCATGTCTTCAGGAATCTTATAAACCGGAATTGCGATTTATTTTACATCTAATTTTCGTATATTTAGTGCATCGTTATGCACTCTAAATCTCATGTTATATAAAATTATTTCTCTTTGCTGGACGAGGGAAAGTTTTGCTGGTTTCAATTTCAGAAAATCGGAAGTATGCAATATTTGAGGTGAAAACAAAACGTTATTTTAACAATTGCAATACTATTAGTTACAATAATTCAATTATTTCACGGAATCAATGAGGAAACCCATTGGTACAAAATTAATCTAGTTAAGCAACACTAATAATGAATGATCATTATTGTGAAATAACTAAAAACATTTTATCTCCTTATCACTTTTGACAGACAGAATAAGGTGAATCTTTCAGTTGAGGCAGCATTTTTTAACACTTAAATGGTTTCAGTCAAATTATATAATATAAAATATAATAACAGCCCGCCTTAAAGCCATAAGTGTATAATATATAAAATGCATGTAACAGTCATTGTATTAATGTGTGTATTATTATGTACATGTTCAATAATGTTGTATAAATGTATTACGTAATTTAATAATGCAAGAGCTGTGAGAATAATAGGTTAAAAGTTGCTAACAATGAGGTAATCTTGAGGCAATAATGAGTAAAAAAGTTTAGTAATGCTACTAGTCATTGGAGCAACAATAATGTAAATTTTGAGACAGTTTATAAATATCCAATCAACAACCAGGTAAAAGCTTAAGTTAAATGAAAGTATTCTATTGGAGTAGGATTAGCCAATCAGAAACTGAAATATAGCAAAAGGTACAAATTCAGAAGTCAGATGCTAGTAAACAGCGTTACTAACCGGACGCGAGACACGTCCTCGAGAAGTTTAATACGTATCCAGTGTGAGACGAAAATAGTTTACGTGTTAAAAAATGCTAGTAATTAATAAATAATCTCGCAGCTCTCTCTCTCGATATAATATATATATATATATATATATATATATATATATATATATCAGCGAAGTGTTATTTTAATCGTTTAAAGAATTAATAAATGGAGTGAAGTATAAACTATAATCTGTGTAAGCCTACATTCTTAGCCGCACTACTCACTGCAAAGAAATCCATGTCTCTAACAATAATACTGACGCAGCCGGGGCAAACATAAATATATAATATTTAAAGAAACAGTCAAATTACAAAGTTGATATTTTTAACCTTGGGGCGAAGGTTACCAGAAACTTTTTACCATACATGCGGTTGCAACTACTTCAAGTGTTCGGCTCCCCAACAGTCTAAATAAAATACAACACCACTATAAAATTAACCTTCTTCACAGTTTCTGATAAATCGTACTGAGGTTGTGAATATACAATTTTCTTCACAAAGATTTGTATACACATGTCAAGTATTAAGCTTTTACCATAGTAAACCTTTCTTATGAAATTAATGAAATTTTTTCACGAACCAAAGAAAATACTTTATAAATGTTATCGATATCACCACCTGTACAATAACTGGATTTTTTGTTACAAAATATTCCTTCTAAAGTATTAAATTTGAACGCCTGAACAGTTCTTTTAATGAATTAAACTTAGTTTTATTCACATTAGGAGTTATGCAACAATCCATTAGTTCCGTCGCGATCTACTTGAACATTGTACATCCACACACAACTCCCAGCGATGGAACGCTGTACAAACACTTTTCCCAGCACTACAGGTGTAATGCTGACACCACGTACCGTATATGTTCCTTTGGATGAGCAATGCATTTATTTTCTTCGCAGAAGCCACAGCGACAGATATTTGTATATCGATGTGCAGGTGTTGGAAGCTCCTTCAACCACAATTGGAGCAGGATGATGTTTCTAAAAAGTAGCTTTTCAACAGGATGAAACGCCCTCCCCCTCGTTTTGCTTGGGCTATATGTGGGTACCTAGATGCCATGTTTCCACTTAGGTGGATTGATAGACGCTCACATCGCATTTGGGCTCCGCGTTAGATGTCACACTCTCAATGTTTTATACGAGGATATATACAGAGTAGGTTTACAGGGACCAAGGTAAATTCATTCGCATCTAAGGGAACGTATTTGATAGCAACGCTCAACACCACATCTGCAATGGTAGTAAGGGTGATTCGTGCATCAGTGGATGTTGTGTGGAACTGCCTGAGGGATGCGGTAACAGCTAAAAGAGACTGTGATGAATTATGTGTTCCCATGCGTTAAGCATTCAGTGTGACTGTTCGAATCTACCATCCGTGTTTATCAAGAATATTCCAAACTTTATAAGCATCCAGTATAATAAACATCTAACGGTTAGTAAGGAAGTTGCAGACGCTCTAAATGTCTTCTGTAGACGGTGGGTGGTAATGTTTTCCTTCCAATACACAATGACAGTAAGTTCATAAAGTACACAAAATATTACTTTCTCTACTACGTATAGTAAGTAGGGGAAGTATTGTATTCCACCCAAAAATTCGCTACCGAGATTTCACCGGAAATATATGTTTTGAGACCCCCTGAAAAAAAAAGCATTTTTAGAAACATGTCCGTGTGTGTGTGAACAGCATAACTCAGAAACGAACAGTCGGATAAACACCAAACTTGGTATTTAGGTTCAGTATCTTCCAGAGATGCAACACGAAGGTTTCAAGAAAATCCACCCACCCAGATTACCCTTTACATGGAACATTTTTCGAAAATTGTAGTTTTCTCAAAAATGGCTCTAACGATTTTCATTAAAATATCATATGTTTAAGATATTCTCATGAAAAATGAAATGTATATCTCGAATTTTCTGGGAATGTCTCCAAAAGTATTCTTCATTGTGAAGGACTTTTGCATAACTGGTAAACCATAGGAGATAGACAAAATTTTACTACACAAAAAGTGTAGATCGCGTTAAAATACGTTGAGTGAACCATTTTCGAGATGTTGCTTGTTATTCCCTTAAATTTTGCAATAGTTATACTTTTTCTCAAATTCGTTATTCATTTTTTTATGTCCTGGACATGCAAAGAGAATGGAATGCGCCACATAGCAACCAGCGCTTAAAATATTTGACTATCGCTTAAAGCCTACCAATTCTCTTTGCACCTACAAGAAAATTAGCAATAAGATTGACATCTCGATATCTTGATTAACTTGAAGCATATGGGGAATAAGCGTTTGTAAAGATAGTTTGTACAAGAGTAGAGAAAGTCATGTGAGTGTAACACATCAGATTTTTTTTATTAGGACTGCATCATCTGAATGTATTCTAAACACGAGTTCTATGTATCTGAAAACATTGGTTTGGAATCAATAAACAGTAGAAATTAAAACACGATATTATAGCGTAGTTTCTGATTTTGCGGGGAGTTCATCCATTCCCTTCTTATTTTAAATGAAACACGTGGACTTATTTTATATACCTGAATAGTTCTTTTAGATTATTAAAAATCCAGAATTTTTCAGTAATTTAGTACAGTCGAAATATTTATGCAGCACGCTTTCTGTATAAAGAGAACCACTTTATAAAACAAAGGCATTGACAAATTTAATAAGAACTTAAATTACTCTTTGGAAAAAAATACACCAAATATTTGTTTTCATTTCCAATTTTTTTCATTTATTATTTGAATTATAACAGGAGGGTTGTTAATTACCAACTGCGTTTATTTATAAAATTATCTCATTTATTAATTAAACTCCGTTTTACTTTCTCTACTACTTACCTATATTAAGTAGAGGAAGTGCTGTATTTCAAAAAAAAATCGATACCAGATTTCACCTTTTTTTTTTTGTTTCTTTGAGTTTTATTTATGGACACACTTTAACTACTGTGGTCCTTAGCGTCCCATTCTATATTGGGGAGTGAAAGACCGGTAATTTTTCTCAGAGGCCTCTTTATCAGGTTTTAGGTTCTTTTACGTGCCGTAAATCTACGACACGGGACCACCGGCTTTATTTCTCTTCCGAAGGAAGCCATGCTAAGGATTTTTACGCCAGAAAATATCCATCGCCCTCGGCCGAGTTTGAACCCACGATCTCGAACTAGAGTCTAGAATAGTAACCGCTACGCCACGGAGGACGACTCGAGATTTTACCGGAAATATGCGTCTTTATGCTCCCTTTTAGAAAAAGGGTCGTATACGTGTGGTGTGTCTGCGAACAGCATAACTTAGCGAAAAGTCCGTTCCCTAAACTACCCTTTACTTGAAAAACTTTTTGTTTTCTCAAAATAGTCTTTACGAGTTTGTTTAAATCTCCATAGGTTTAAGATATTTGTATGATAATAATAGCAATAATAATATATACTCGCCCCTTCTTTCTAAATGAGTTCTGTATAAATGACAAATCATAAAGGATAGAAACGTACCGCCCAGAAATGCACAATTAACGTCAAATAACCTTGTTTTTGCGGTAGATAGCAGTTTTCAAAATATTAGTTATTGCATATTATAATTTTTTCGAAGTTGAACTCTCATACGACATCTATAAATTATCTTACAAGGTTCTTCTTTTTCTTATTTTTATCCCATGAGTTTATTAATAACAAAAAAGCTAACTTATTAAATGCAATAATGTGCTTTATTTTCTGCATTGCCATACAACCAAGTATACATATTGCTTAATTTAAGATTATTTCTAATAAAAAATACCCCATGGGTATCATAAAACGAACAGCAGAATAACTTTTTATACGAATACTGTAATATATAAGGGATTACGTGAACTTTAAATGGGTAGAGAGGGTAGTGAGAATGTATTACATCAGATGTTTAGTAACGTAAGTAAACGAATAGCATTGGGGTCACAGAAACAGTATAAAATTAACGTCGCCTCTCGATCAAGTGTGTAGAGTTTCCAATATAAATTTAACCAATAAATCAATGCTTCAAAATATATTAAATGAAGCTAGGATGTTGACAAAACCTATTTTTTCTATTAATTGAATATACGATGTATATACGTGATTAAGGGAATTGAGTTTACACGTAGTAAATAAAAAAAAGGTCAAAATAATGTGATTTTGCCTCCACTTGATTATCATTCTGGGTGGCTCAGTTTGTAAGGCGCTGGCCTTCTGATCGCAACGTCGTGGCTCAATTCCGGAGCAGACCGATGCTTTTTAAGTGTGCTTAAAAGCGACAGCACAATGTCAGTAAATTTGCTAGCATGTAAAAACGCCCGGGAGAAATTCCGGCACACCGGCGATGCTGACATGATCCTTGCAATTGACAGCGTCGTTACGAAACAAAATATTTTTATCCACTTGATTTTCTTTAGTCACTGTTCCACAAACTCTTGTTACAAAAGCGTATTGTTCTACCCACTTCTTATTATCCTAGGTAAGTTTTCATCACACATTCACACAATTTGTAGGTATAAGAAGAATAAACTAGGCTAAAACAATATCAAAATTTTAATAGCATGCCGCTATGTATGGCTTTGAAATTCTATGCCTCTTGCATGACCACGCGAAAAAGACGAATAGGACTTACCAGTTGAAAAAGCGTTTATATTCGAAAATACAAACCACTAACAAAGAATATCTCGGAAATGGTTAACGCCTCAAATAGTATTTGACATACATTAGCATTTTAAGGAGATTTATATTATTTTTGCAGTAAAATTGTGTATCTCTTACGGTTTACCATTTATGCAAAGGTCATAGCGAATGAAGACGACTTCACAGACTATTCGCAGAAAACCCAAGATATGCATACATTTTATTTGTGATACAAACATCTTGATCATATAGTATTTCAATAAAAACTGCTAGTCACTTTTGAGAAAATAAAAATTAAAGAAACATTTTCCAAATAAAGGCAATTTGGGGTGGGTGGGTTTTCTTGAAAATCTTTGTGTGCCGAGGGAGAATCATTTCTACCCTCTCCGTTGTAGCATATATCATAGACAGTATGCGCATGCACCGCTTGTACTGTGTTAATACGTAGCATAGGGAACCAGCAGACGCCTGCGTATTTTACTGTACTTTAGTTATATCAAACAATGCAAGAATTAATGATATCTTTGAACTCGTTCATAAAGTATTATTGGCCTACACTACTGAAGGTGCGGCATTGTTAGAGAAAAACTTGGTCAAACTGCCAATGATTGAGTGGTGATTTCAACACCAACTTCAACTCAGACGAAGCTCAACCATTGATAGGATTTTTGGATGAAAAATTCAAGTTAAAATTGAACACTGGCAAAGCTCAATCTTCAACTAGATCATGCACTACCATCGTATTCTCTTTATTTAGAAAATGTATAGTATAAATTATTTGTATCGCATTTCAGCTATCATAAATTCGCAATTTCTTTCTTAGAGTATAAATTAATGGAGACCGATAAATAAAAGAAATATTTAATTTAATTTAATTAAGGAGATTTTCTTCACTCTGTCGCAGTATTATGCTCGTGTTATCTTATTTGCTGAGCGCTGTTATTGTTTTACTGTTTTGAATTTTGGGTTCTTTTTCCTCCGGCTAGCTACTATTACTCAATCGAGCAAATATCTCTTTAACAGGGCGTGTAAACGGAAAGAAGTTGTTACTAAAAGATAACTGATAAAAGAATTTGTTTTTACACTTTTATTGCCGTCACTATTAATTTCACATATTTAATCTTGACACACGCCTGACTGAAACTGTTATATTTTCAAATGTAACTACAATCACTTATTTGCCGCGCACTATTAATTCGCGTATTTCACATTTTGTAACTAACTTTACGACGCGAGAGATTCTGTAGAATTGCGTAATGTGTACTTCGTTAATGCTTCCTTAGAACTGCCTGACGTGTAACTCGCGAGAGAGATTTCTTAGAACTGCGCGACGTTTACCTTGTGAATGATTCCGTAGAACTGCGGGATACTTGCCTCTGGCTCAAGAATTTATACTCTCTCACCCCGATATCACTAAACATTATAATAGAGATGCTATTGGTTAATAAATCGCGCCAACATTAGCGTCTATTTTATAAGCCAATCAAAATTACAAAAACATATGCTCTATGGAAGATATTCCCTCCATTTCTAAAGAAAGGCACGCTATCCTGACGTCATTTGTTTGTTTCTTCTAATTGATAAACATCTCACCCCATCGCTTCATTGTTACCCACTCCTATTGTCAGTTTCAGTGTAAACTTATTTCCTAACAATGCTTATGGCTAACAAACATACAAAATCATTGTCATACAATAATGTTAATTTACACTACAATCACTCTGACATTCACAGTGTTGTGATATAAAATACTGTCTCAACTCAAATGCCACATAACCATATTCTAATCCTGAAATAATAAAATCAAGAAATGCTAGAACCTAAGAAGTTTTACTTCTAGCGCGCGAGCGTCTGACACATTCCTTTTTAGTGGAATGATAAGTGGAAGAGAGAATAAAAATTGATAATATTATGCTTTCATTCTCAGTATGTGGTTACATTCACAAAGTTCACCAAATGCTTGCAAATCAAATGGATTGTTAGACATTTGGATGTTGTGGAAGTTTGCTATAACAATACCACGTCATTTATTTTCCTGGCATTTGCAGACTAGTAGTATACATTAGGACACTAGAGGTGAGCTCTAGTATGTTGTTGTTTGATCATCATAGCAGCAGTGCTGTCTTTCACAAATTCTATAATGTATTACCTTACACCATTGAAGAAATCTATTCTATGCAATGTCGTACTGTTTCCTCGACTTAAGTAACAATTTAATTAGAACGTTATCTTCTCCGCCGCTTGCAAAATTTCTTCTGGTTCTGGCGAATCCATTTCCTAGTCGTTCAAATAATCCCTCCATTACATTAATCGACACAAGCTCTCCGCTTAATATACATACAATTTCCAACGCAAGAAACAAGGGTGGTAGCAATGGAGTGTTACAAATTTTCATTTCACTGAGTGGTATAATCTTCAATTTCAAGTATGAGCGGCCCGCATTAAAAGTTTTATTTTTAGGACCAGCTGTCTAAAAAATCCTTTCTATGATCTTTTTGAAGAACCTGCAAAGTGCAGTAGTAAGCCACAAGAGGTTCGAAAGCTACATAAATCATGTAATTTGTAGAGCATGTGACCTGATAAGCATATTTCCTTAGGAGAAGACAGCAGGAACAAATCAAAATCAAGGTAGCAAGGCAACGTGTAATTCCTGTTCGTACGTGAACGAACAGGAAAAACAAAAAAATAGTTTTCAATATTTGAACTGTTCTATCTCTAAATGTTGTTGCTAGACTACTACTATTACTCCTACTACTACTACTACTACTACTACTACTACTACTACTACTACTACTACTACTACTACTACTACTGTACTACCACCACCATCAGGAACGACTTACCTAATGCATGGTATGAAAATCTTCAGGACCATATGCTCCCCAAACTTCACCCTCTTCCTGGAGCCCTCCTAATGAGCCCCAGCCCCCTTAATCATGCAATTAAACCTGAATTGCTTTGCTACTAAACTAAAGTTTATATACGCAAGGTCTCTGTATAGTATGTCGTCCTCCGTGGTGTAGTGGACTAGCCTCTAGTTCCCGAGGTACAAGCCCGGCGGAGGACGATGGATTTTTTCGGCTGTAAAAATCCTTAACATGGCTTCCATCGGAAGGGAAGTAAAGCCGGTGGTCCCATGTCGTAGATTTACGGCACGTAAAAGAACCTCAAGCCTGATAAAGCGGCATCTGATCAAAATTTCCGGTCTTTAATGCTCAATACAGATTGGTACGCTAAGGACCACAGCAGTTAAAGAGCGTCCATAAATAAAACTTTTTTTACTGTCTCTACTATGTATAGTAAGTAGGGGAAGTATTGTATTCCACCCAAAAATTCGATACCGAGATTTCACCGGAAATATACGAGTAATTTTGAGACCCCTGAATCCAAAAAAAACACTTTTGGAAACAGGTCCGTGTGTGTCTGTGTCTGTGAACAGTATAACTCATAAAAGAACAGTCGGATTAACTCCAAACTTGGTATTTAGGTTCAGTATCTTCCAGAGATGCGACATGGAGGTTTTCCAGAAAATCCCCCCACCCCAGATTACCCTTTAAATGGAACATGTTTCGAAAATTTTAATTTTCTCAAAAATGGCTCTTAACGATTTTGATTAAAATCTCATATGTTTGAGATATTTTCATGACAAATGAAATGTATATCTCCAATTTTCTGGGAATGTCTCCAAAAGTATTCTTCGTGGTGAACGAATTTTGCATAACTGGTAAACTATAAGAGATAGACAAAATTTTACTACACAAAAAATGTAGATCGCGTTAAAATACACAATTTATGTCATATACATTTTTTTTGTTGAGTGAGCCATTTTCAAGATATTGCTTGTTATTCTCTTAACTTTTCCAATACTTATACTTTTTCTCAAATTCGTTATTCATTTTTTTTGTCCTGGTAATGCAAAGAAAATGGAATACTCCACATAGCAACCAGCTCTTAAAATATTTGACTATTGCTTAAAGGCTAGCAATTCCCCTTGCATCTACAAGAACATTAGCAATAAGATTAACATCTCGATTAACATGAAGCATATGGAGAATAAGCGTTTGTAAAAATAGTTTGTACAAGAGTAGAGAAAGTCATGTGAAATTAACACATCAGATTCTTTTTCTGTATAGCATATGTCATTTATTTCCGCAGTGAAGTTCTAGTAAAGTTTCAAATCGATAGCGACTTCGACTGGGCATTTCTTCTGCATGAGAACGCACAAAGACGATTTTATCATGGAATATGTGGACCAGAGGGTAGAATATTTATAAACTCTGGACTTTTCTCCTAGAAAAGCGAGGAGAACATCCTCGGATATTCTATGTATTTTATGTTTCTTCCCCCAACGCACGAAGTCTTATGTCCTTTATCATAGTTAAGACGTGACTTTTCGGGAAACTGCTGTAATACAAAATGATTTGCCGATTCCTCAATGGTATCTAGTATGTCGAATGTATTTTCTTCATCTTTCCTCACTCATTTTGATTAATATTGCTCTGGACTTCTCTCCGTGAAGGAATCACTGGCGATAAAACAAATGTTTGTTGCATGTGAAGCAAAGCAGCCAATACTGAAGAACTCCATGTTTTTGATAATAATTCTTGGTAGTGGAAAAAATTACGTATACACACAAACAGTCGGTGCAAAAAAAGTGCTGTTTCTTTTGGTTTCCTCTAGCGTCTTTCTTTAATTAATGTTGGCAGAATCCCCTTATCAGTTGTGTTCCACACCTACCTATTTGTGCTAATCTCTTATTGGTTTGGACAAAGCGAGCAGCGAAAGCGATGGAAACGGCAGCATTTTACCTGAATGGTTGGAAGATACTCACCAGATTTGTTCGTCTCTTAATAGTTTGATGTCAATGTCTGGCAGTCAAACTCTAACCAATGAGCAGTTGTCGATTTCCGGCTCAGGATCGAAGGACACCGGGGGGGGGGGGTTAGTAAGACAAACATTATGTGGAGTGGTTTGATGAAATTGCTTAGTAAACAATGTCCCATTTACCATGTATGTAATTTGAAAGGAACAGAGGATATGGACAACAAACCGAAAAGTATTGTCCTTAATGAGCAAGGTTGTAGCGCAGCGAAGGCTACGGAGCTGTGGAGTATCTCCAAGAAGAGCGCCAAAATGGAATACCACGAACAGGGTTACTGGACGCGCAAACCAAGTGGCATATGTAATTATAAATGCATAATGCATTCCGCAAGGCACCAGAAGCTTCATAAACGTACCACAAAGGGATACAAATCAAAATTAAAGAACACGTGAGACTAGTAGTTTAATAAATAATGTTTTAAGGCTTTCAGGCGAGATAAAGTATTTTGCTTTGAGTAACTTATTTAATAGGTTAGGCATTATAGAGATATTATTATTATTATTCCCTTCTGATAACTGTTTGCAAAGCCGTAAGAGCAATAGACATATTTATTTTGAATTATAAAATATCCAATCGGCTTTCCAATGGGTTGTACAAAATGAGCACCGTAAAAAGAAAATGCACCACAAAAATGTCGCAGCATTTTCGCATTATTTGAAAACGGTCAGTAACCTTACTTATACGTATTCCTTTTCTTGTAAAATCTGATACGAACATTTATTTAAGATATTACTAATTCAAAAAAAACTATTAAAAGGCAGATTAAGAATAAAAATTTCAATGCCATTGTTGGGTCCGAACTACGATCTTCAGCTTCCCGTACAGCTGCTCCATCACCTGAGCTACGATGTCGATAAGACAACACTTCATGGAATTCTCCACGTGACTTCAATTTTTCAGGTAAAGCACAGGGCATTCTCAACTTCTCAATATTCACTTACGTACCTATTCATTCTGATTCTACCTTTACAGCCTAAGGAAGAATTAATAAGTAAATAAAATAAAATTCATAAAATTCATACAATTAAATCGATTGTATTTTCTCAACGAATCTAAAGTGCATTGGATACTAGCCTCTGGTGCACATCCGCAGTCGCAAAAAAAGACTATACAAAAGCCGTCAATCAACCTGATTGCAAGAACTAGGCAACGGGTGAGGTGGAGCCAAAATGGGGAGGAGGCTTTACTAACCCTTACCAACTTAGCACACAACTCCAGTATATCAGCACTTTGAAGGTCGCGGGTTCAAACCCGGCGGAGGGCGATGGATTTTTTTCGGGCGTAAAAATCCTTAGCATGGCTTCCTTCGGAAGGGAAGTAAAGCAGGTAGTCTCGTGTCGTAGATTTACGGCACGTAAAAGAACCTCAAGCCTGATAGAGGCCTCTGAGCAAGATTACCGGTCTTACACGCCCAATATAAAATGGGACGCTAGGAACCACAGCAGTTAAAGAGCGTCCATAAATAAAAAAAAAATTGTTTTTGCATCCGAGTGTACAAAAGCTTCTTTTTGCACTTGGAGAGATTTTGGAACACCCATAAGGCTCGTTCTAAACTTGATCACCGCGTGTAACAACAAGAATGAACTTTATGCATGAGCAACTATTAGTTGCATTGTTTGAATGAATTTACGTAAAACCTCGTGTATGAAGGTACGATAAAATATTGCATAAGTTTTGGCGATAAATACATATGATAGGTTAAAATTCCCGATATTACACCTAGTCACTATTATCCATGAAACAAATACTCAAACTATATCAACGTTGCTCTCTTCGTAATACTGTTGCACACAGCGCATTTTGGAATTCACATCTTTTTCGTGTGCTCTGTAAACTATAACCAAAGTATAATATACAGAATATTAACAATTACTTTTACGTTGACACACACAAATACGTTGTTATGTTTATCAGAAAGCAAAGGAGGATTTCGAACTTAAACCCATATTCGTCTATTGTACTTCTGGAAACCTGCGGAAGGAAAGGGTGAGGGGAAGAAAACAGAGGTCGGCTCCGGCACAGGCGAGGTCCGTAACGTATACAGATATTACATTCTGACGACGGCAGGATGTCCTACTGACCTACCTCCTCCAAGGGAGGCGTCTCTCTGAGAACCCTCCCACATCATACGCCAGCGGCTGACAGTTCCACAAAGCAAACTCCAGCGCCATATGCCTCGCCCGCTGCCCATTCGCCTGACTCTGAAACATGATAAGGAAATGAAATCACAGGAATTGGGCGACGTAAAAATTCGTGACATTGTATGACCCACCCCAGTATTCATCTACCTACTAGGGAAAACTGCAAAAAAAGTCATTGTAACCGGTCCAATGGAAATCTAATCCATGTATTGTATTCTCAGCGTACGCCGTTTTTGGAACGCCGTATGCAGCAACGTTTAAAAGATCTTCAAGAACGGAGTTTTAAAAACGGCTTTCCTTTCCCAACTGAGAAGCAACCTGCGTTAACTTCTGGTGCCATAGGAGACGATTACCACCATGGCTTCGATTTAGTCCAGATTTACTGCCATGCGCAGATTCCTGTGGTTGACGTTTGGTAAGAAACTTAGCTAGTCATCGCATATAGTATAGTTGAAGGCTCGATGTGACCGTTCTCTGAATATCTTGCGGGTATTAAATGGCAAATCCTGGGGAGAGGATCGGCCAGTTTTGCTACAACTGTATCGCGTACTGACATACAACTATGGGTGTATCGTTTATACCTCAGCACGACCATCTGTGCTGAGGAGATTAGACACAGTCCATAATTGAGTCAAGTAGCTATTGGTGCTTTACCAAGTAGCCCAGTTGGGAGTGTTTATGCTGAATCGGCAGAAACGCCTCTGCAATATCACCGTAATGTCCTCTTAGGAAACTATGGTTGCGGGATTAAGTGTATGGTATACATCCAATGTTCACTTCTTTTTTCAACAAAAAAGACAAGCAATTTCCTAAGGGAGAGAGGGTGTACTCCTCTTGGTTACGTGTGCCATCTCATGTAGATCTTGGGATGACCGCATACTGGAAATCTACGATGCCTATGTTTACTATCCGTACTTTTTTTTCTTAGAATCATTTTCAGGTTATAAGGACCGAAGTTTTATCTACACCGACGGATCTAAGTGTTTCAAAGGTGTTGGGTGTGTTTTATGTTCATGGAACCAATATGTAATTAAAAAGAAAGCCTTAAGAACCCATAAGCATCCAGTAATAATGTACTTACGATGGAAGGTCGCCTTTGAGATTGTCATCTCTAGTGAGATGCCTTGGGAAGCAACTTGGGTCAATTGGGGAATCCAATGTCCTACGGCATGTAGTCACGGTAGCTCAATGGTTAGAGCAACCGCACCAAGACCGGGTGAACCGTGTTCAAATTCCGGGTGTGGAATTGAATTTTTCTGTTGACTATATTAAAAACATACCATCTCATCGTTCAGTGAATCCAGGATTCCCTCCTTGCGTTATACGTTTCTGGCGTCCATGTGGAGTGTGCTTGGATACCTGGTCACGTTGGCTTGCCGGAGAATGAACTGGCGGATTTGACAGCTAAGGTGGCGACCACAGAACCCTGTGTTGCAATATCTCGTGTAGGTACAGTTAGAAGACTTTAGGCTTGTTATGCGGAGAGTAGTGCTATCGTACTGACGCGAAGAGTGATCCACGGAAATAAGCTTGGAGTAGTGAAGCACATTCCGATAAACTGGCTAACCTCCTCTCGTGTGTCTCGTCGTGAAGAGGTGATTTTGGCTCAGTTTGTATTAGTCACTGCAATTTAACGTACGTTTATCTTTTTAAGGGTGATCCTGCTTCTGTTTGTTTTGTAGCGAAGATCTCTCAGTCCGTTACGTATTGCTAGAGTGCATATCTCTAGCAAATCTTCGGGCCTTTCTGCAACTGCCGGTTAGCCTTCCAGGGGTCTTAGCGGACGATAACAATGTGATTGAAAAGGTCTTTAAATTTTTATCAAACATAAACTTTCAAATGAGGATTTAGTCAGATTGATTTTTGTACCTCTCGGCTTAGTTTTTTTATAATAAACTTTGTCTCTGGTGTTTGCTTTGATTTTTATATTGAACTTCATCTCTGACCTTTGTCATGATTTTTTTGTATTGGACTTTATCTCTGGTCTTTACCATGATCTGTTTTTTCTAAGGGCGCTTACGCCCTTTGGGTTGAGCGCCCTTAAGCACAAATCAATCAATCCATGTGCCTCACGAATACCAGCCTCACAGGTTACCACGGAGCCATTTTTTCGATCACTTAAATACATACAAGCACAATAAAATATTTCGTTACCAACGTCCTTTCTGTATTATGTGACATGACATATTTTTCAATTGGATGCTCCCCAGCGTTTCAAGATGCTCCTTCCATCGCTTAACATGCTGACAGATGACATTTTCAATATCTGAGATTTTTTCCTCCCGAAGAGTTTCCGAAAGGGAGGGAATAAGCACGCGCGCAACTGACAAAAATAGGTTACTAGCCTCACTTGTCTGACATTCGGCAAAATCGTGTTTAAGTGAAGCACCTGCGACTTCTTACAAATTCACTGCTGCGCTGTTAAGCGGATTTTTACCCATGAAAATACTTCGTGAAATACCATTACTGAGGCCCATGGCTTGAGGAACTGTATCAAAATGCTGTTACTTCTAGAATGTTCGTGACAGCCACGTGACTCTACATTTCAAATTAAAATAAAGTACATTTTGTTGTATAGCTTACCTTTGACAGGTAAAGAAACTATTGTAATCCATACATAATTCTTTATCGACTCTTTCTGTGGCTGGGATTTCATCTAATGGAGGGCAATAATGTCAACTTCAGGAATTGTCAACGTTTACAGGAAGGTTTCATCATGCGAAAAGGGTATTCACACACCTATTTTTACTTTCTCTACCAGGTATAGAGGAGAAAGTATTGCATTTCCACAAAAATTCGATTATGAGATTTCACCCTGAATAAAAAAAGTATTTTTATAAAAACGTTCGTGTTTGTCCACACTGTTTCCATGCAATCGCGAGAAGCAACTAAATGCTGAAAGGACTATAAATAATGACTAAGTAATGAACATCGGATAAACACTAAACTTGGTATTTAGGTTCAGTATCTTCCAGAGATGCGACACGAAGGTTTTCAAGAAAATCCCCCCACCCCAGACTACCCTTTACAAGGAACATTTTTCGAAAATTTTAATTTTCTCAAAAATGGCCCTAACGATTTTGATCATATGTTTAAGATACTTTCATGATAAATAAAACGTATATCTTGAATTTTCTGGGAATGTCACCAAAACTATTCTTCATTATGAACGACTTTTGTATAACTGGTAAACCATAAGAGATAGACAAAATTTACCGCACAAAAAATGTAGATCGCGTTAAAATACACAATTAATGTCATGTATATTTTGAAGTGTTATTCTTGTTAAGTTATATTTATTTAATTTGTTGAGCCCCACGTTTGGGAGCCAATTTGCGACGGTATTACTTATAATGTTTGTGTATTTGTGTTTACTCCACGTGGTGAAGCCATTTTGTGACGTGATTCTTTGTTAGGTTTGTTAGCTCCATCTGGTGTTAGCAATTTGCGGCAGTATTAGTGTTTGTTTGAAAGAATGCTACTGTTATTTTATTTAATTTTGGTTCACTGTCCTCCGGCTAGCTATGATCTTTTTGGTCGAGCACTTCTCTTTATACAGGTTGTGTAAACGGAAAGGAATCTTTTATCCAAAGATAACACTGATGAAGGAATTTGTTTTACACTTTTATTGTCGAACACATTCACTATCACATTTACATATTGATCTTGACACTCGCCAAATTGAAACTGTTATAATAACTTATTTACTGCACATTCTTAATTCGCGTACTTCAACTTTTTGTATAATTAACTTTACAACACTTGAGATTTTTCATAACTCTGCTACTCGTAACCTGCGAATCGATAGCCTACGTGTACTGTACAAATATTTCTGCTGGACTGAAGGCGACGTGTAACGTACAAATATTTTCGACGAACTGACGGACTGAAGGACTTTACTTCTAACCTAGCGCTTTTTATACTCCTACACCCCGATATGCCTAAAGATTATAACTGAGCTGTTCTTGGTTAATAAAACGCGCCAACATTAGCGTCTATTTTAATATCCAATGAAAATTATGAACACATATGCTTTAGGGAAAATGTTCCAGCAAATTCTAAAGAAAAACGCGCCAACATTACGTAACTTCCTCGTCTCTAATAATGATAAACAGCTCACCCCCTCGCTGCATTATTGCACGCTATTATTGTCAGTTTCATTAAGGCCGTCTAAACTTACTTCTCAACAATAATTACAATCAACAAACATCTTAAATCAATGTCACATAAAAATGCATTTTCATACTATAATCATTCTTTACATTTAAATAATTTATGATACAAATTACTGCATCAATTTTTTGTTATTGAGTGAACCATTTTCGAGATATTGCTTGTTATTCCCTTAAATTTTCCAATATTTATACTTTTTGTCAAATGGGAATTTGTTATTCATTTTTTGTGCTTGTAATGCAAAGAGAATGGAATACTCCACATAGCAACCAGCTCTTAAAATATTTGACTATCGCTTAAAGCCTACCAATCCCCCTTGCATCCACAAGAAAATTAGCAATAAGATTGACATCTCGATATCTCGATTAACATGAAGTAGATGGAGAATAAGCGTTTGTAAAAATAGTTTGTACAAGAGTAGAGAAAGTCATGTGAGTGTAATACATCAGATACTTAAAGTTCGTGTTGCTCTGTGGTACTTTTGAAATCCCATTTGAGTTTCATTTATGGACGCTCTTTAACTACTACGGTTCTTAGCGTCCCATTCTATATTGGGCGTGAAAGACCAGTAATTTTGCTCAGAGGCCTCTTTATCAGGCTTGAGTTTCTTTTACGTGCCGTAAATCTACGACACGGGACCACCGGTTTTACTTGCCGTCCAAAGGAAGCCATGTCAAGGATTTTTACACCCAAAAAAATCCATCGCCCTCCGCCGGGTTTGAACCTGCAACCTTGGGAACTAGAGGCTAGCACGTTACCACTAGTCCACGGAGGACGACTTTGAACTTCCATGCTCTTTACATAGCCATGAGAAATAACGAATAAGGAATATTTGAAAATTCAAACCAGTAACAATAAATATCTCAAAAATGGTTAATTTTACAAAGAAGCATAAATTATGTGCTTTAAGACTTTGTCTACCTCTTACGATTTACCACTTATGCAAAATTTATTTTGAGAATGAAGACTACTTCAGAGGCCTGAAAAAAATTCAAGATATATATTTCATTTCTCATGAAAATACCTTAAACGTATGGTATTTTAATCAAAATCGTTAGTACCATTTTTAGAAAATCTAAATTTTCTTTATGAGGGGTAGTTTGGGGTGGGGATTATCTTGAACATTTTTGTGTCGCATCATTGGAGAATGCTGAACTTAAATAACAAGTTTGGTATTTAATTGACTTCGTATTTGACTTATGCTATTCACACACACACACACACAGACGGCTTAGTTCTAAAAATACTTGTTTGATGTTCAGGGGCATCAAAACATGTCTCTCACCGGATTACGCAGGTCAAATAATATGTTGGGGTAGTAGACCTTTGGTTCCATGAAAGGTTTCCCAAGATCTTGTATCTCTATGATGCTAACGCTTCACAGGAGCATAACATAGTCGTATGATAGGCTGTTTCAACCACAGAACCCAGTGTTACATTACCTCGGGTAACGTCGGAAGACTTTAGGCTTGTTGTGTGGAGAACGGTGCTGTCGTGCTGGCGCGAGGAGTGGTTATCTCTCCGCGGAAACAAGCTTAGGGTAGTTAAGGACATTCCGATAAACTGCGCAACTTCCTCTCGCGTATCTCGTCGTGAGGAGATGATGTTGGCTGGGTTGCGTATTGGTCATTGCAATTTTACGCGCCCTCAGGGGCTTACCTTGGTAAGTACGGGAGTGAGGACCCCGAGGTACCTGAGCCATCCAGTGTCTGGGGGTATAACCAGTCCACCATGTCTCCTGGGGTCAAAAATAAGGAGACCTGGTTAAGCATGAGGCTCTCAACCCCACTTGCAAAAACCTTGTTAAGACGAATGGTTTGTTGTTGGCGACTTGGAATGTTCAAGCTATGTTATGACCTGGAAAAATGAAAGAAGTGGCAAATAACTCTTAAGGTATTAGTTGGATAGTAGTGTTGCAGGAAAAACGGAGTGGAAAAGGAAGAATAGATAAACAGGATTACACAGTATTGTATTGTGGATCAACTGAGCCTGGACTACACAAGATAGGATTTATTATCGCAAAGGGAATAAAGCAGAGCCTAATAGAGTTGGATCCAGTTAATGCAAGATTGTGTAAAATAGACTTAAGGTCCAATTTCGAAATGTGACTATACTTTCTGTGTCCGCATCTGTGGAGGAAAGGGCGAGTTGACAGGGAAGAGTTTTCGTGAGAGTTTGGAAGGAGAGTGTGGTGAACGAGTTTAAGGTTACGTTGATGTTCTTGGGTGATTTTGGTGCTGGAGTGGCGGGGAGGCAAGTGTTACATGAACTAGGTGTCGAGGTTGGTGCCTTGCATGGACAGTTTGTGATTGGAATTAATTGGATTATTAAGGAGGGAAGTTTCTCGTTTGTTATTGTTGTTATAACTGTGTAGAATTGCATTATACGTTTACATTTGCTCAGAGTTAGTTCTTATTTGTCATATTCTGTAGCTTTCTATTCCTTAATTTTTGTATTTGTTGATTTACTATTTCTATTTTTGCAATCCTGGTGTTTCTCTCTGTGAATGCTCTGACTGTATTGGTTTTGTACCAGAATGTGATTATCTATATAACCAGAGCTGCTTCTGTAATCTGAGTTGCTTAACTTGTACTTGTTTTGTTTTTATTGTATTGATGTACTGACTTGAATAAATTTATAGCCAGAGGGCGGTGCTGATGACCGCCGCAGTTTTGCGCCATTCAAAACGCTATTACTACTACTGCAATTTTACGCACGGTTATCTTTTTAAGGGTGACGCTGCTCCTATTTACCGCTTTGTGGCGAGGGTCTGTCGATCCTTCACGTGTTGCTAGAGTGTATTGCTCTAGCACATCATCGGGACTCTGTGCAACTGCCGGCCAGTCTTGCGGAGGTCTTAGCTGATGACAAGAAAGCGGTTGATAGGGTTTTTAATTTTGTGTCCAAGGTAAATTTCCAGATGCGGGTTTAGTCATCTTAATAGGTGTTTCATACTCATCAGTTTAGTTGTATGTATGTTTATTTATGACTTGTACGATTTTTATATTGATATTTATCTCTGGCTTTTGCTTTGAGTTTTTATTCAGTTTTATCTCTGGCCTTTGCCATGACCCGTTTTATAGAGACGCTAACACCTAGCAGTTGAGCCTCCTTAAACAAAACAAATAGGCTGTTTCAGTTTCAGATCCGCTCAAACTACAGTCCGTGTTGCTCTGAAACCTTCCTATTATGTGTAGGTGGACGCCCAGTGGCAAAGGCTATTACTGTTTTTAATTGAGACTTACTACATTTAAGCAGTTAGAAGTTTGCGTGGTTCTTTGATAAACGCTTTCTCATGTCGAATTCCTGGAACCTCTTCCAGGTCAAAGAGAGTTGTTTTTTACACCAGGTTGTTACAGCCTCTGTGATAGAACACTTAGGTGTGCCTAGAGGTGGCTCTGCTTTGGGTTTCAGCTGTATCGATCCTTGCTTTGCAAGTTCGTCAGCTTTCTCATTGCCTTCAATTCCTTATGTCCTAGAACCCGCGACAAACACACTTTGTTATTTCTGTCAGGTTGGATAAGACAGTAATACATTCACCTACCAGTCTAGACGACACTATAAGACTGTTTACAGCCTTTAGTGCTGCCTGGCTGTCCGAAAAACTGCAGATATGTTTATTTTTATACTCTCTTCTAAGATTTTCTTTTGCACATTGCAAAATGGCAAATACTTCGACTTGAAATACCGCGAATTATAAAGCTACACCTGGATCTTACACCAAATACCCCAGAACCCGTCCCAAGTCTGTTTTTGAACCGTCTGTGAACCGGATCAAAGAACACTCATGTAGTTTCTGATAGGATTCTTGCCATAAGTCCTCTTCAATTATCGTTACCTTGAATTTCTTATGGTGATGTAAAGTTTTTCCAAGTAGTGTGTTTCCGTCCGTAAGTACTTATTAAAGAAAGTGAAAGCTTGATAAAACGCCAAAATGTGTAAACTGTAATATCGTTTGGTGTATCTGTAGAGACAAATACTTGCTGGAGTAACTTTATATGCACCTTCAATTTCTTGTACATGTCCTAGCAGCACGTGATGTATAAAAAGAAAGAAAAATAATTTCTTTAACCCTTTCCCAGCACCAATGGCAAGATTTGCGTGTTCTTTCGACGGAAATGTTATACACGGTTGGGTGTATGCAGGGACAACCCTCCAAAGCCCTTAAGCACCACACGTTTATATAATCCTATGTTCAGAAGCCATTAGCGTACACAACTTGCTTTTTATCACAAAAATCTTATCTGAGAAGTTAAGTGAATTATTATGTTCACAGACTGAGTTCTTGTGGCGTTTAATTTTTCTTTATGGCCGTGGAGATTCGGGCAGTCTGACATTTTGAAAACTCCTCTTTGTTAATAATGTAACCGCTTTAAAGATAAAAATTCAAGAAATGTCCCAAATAGTCCCGAAAGCGAGCGAATAATGCTAGAATTGACCTGTATTATTTTAATGGGACAATAGCCTGTCGTGAGTAGTAAACATTACGCTACCCGCACAACACAGGAAGAGAAAACGTAATGTCAGCAATTGTGGTTCACTGGAGCTGTTTGGAGACAATTTCACCTTCTTGAAATTATCAACATTTTCGGAAATGTCAGCAATGTCATTTGCGTAAGATTTTCGAAACATCTTTTTTTATGTTCCAATTTTCCAGGAAAATTTTCTTTCTTTTTATGGTCGCCATCATTTCCTCGTACCTTCATCTAAATATGTCATGGCTTTACGCTGTTTGGTTTCCTAAACAAGAATATGACTACCATATAAGAATATTGATTTATAGAAAACATCATGGAAAATATTATTAACAATTGCCTTAATGTATAAATATTTCATTTTTTATTCACATTACCGCATTTTCAATTGTGCATTAGGCAGCACTGGAAATGTTTTGCATATCCAAAAATTACTGCAAAGGTTACAGAGAGAAAACAAACACTTAAGATTCGGTTAGCCATATTACGATATCGTTATGAGCATGGTACCATCGCAAAAGTCGTTAAATGACTTAAACGCATGCAGAGTCGTGAACAGTAAATGAAGTTGTTGACAATTTTCAGTATCGTTGACTAAATTTGAAATGGTCGTTGCTTTTAAAGGGATAAATATAAGAATTAGGCATATGTGTATCACTTTTATCGCCTCTGGGCTCCCCCAAAAAACATGTTTAAAATAAAATGTACTCTGTAACAGTGTGTGTGGAGGTGACAGAGAGAGAGAGAGAGATATCAAAAAATCCGATCTGTTGCATTCACATGGCTTTCTCTACTCTTAAACTAATTTTACAAACGCTTATTGTCCACCTACTTCATGTTAATCGATATATCGAGATGTTAATCTTATTTACTAATTTTCTTGTAGGTGCAAGGGGAATATGATGGTATATCTGTTACGATTTACCAGTTATGGAAAAGTCATTCAGAAGAGGACTTTCGGAGATATTCCTAGAAAATTCAAGATATACATTTTATTTGTCATGAAAATATCTTAAATGTATAATGTTTTAATAAAAAATCGTTAAAGCCATTTTTGAGAAAATCAACATTTTCGAAAAATGTTTCATGTAAAGGGTAGTCTGGGGTGGGGGGATTTTCTTGAAAATCTTTGTGTTGCATCTTTGAGTAACACTGAACCTAAATATCAAGTTTGGTATTTATCTGACCTTTTGTTTTTGAGTTATGCTGATCACTTTTTTTTTTCAAAAATGCTTAATTTGTATTCAGGGAGCTCAAAACGTGTATTTCCGATGACATTTTGATATCGAATGTTTGGGTGGAATTCAATACTTCTCCTACTTACAATACGTAGTAGAGAAAGTAATAATCTTTAATACGAATGGTTTGTACACCCACTAATATACGATAGAGGGTAGAGAACGTACCGGGAAAACGTTGTGCATCATTTGTAGCTGGAAAACGTTGTTCCTCTGGTTGATGCCCTCTGCTGCAGTGTTCTTGTCTCCGGCTATTGCTGCTCGTCGGCTGCTGTATTCACCATTCCTAATCAATTACCTATCTAATGAATTTCAATAGTCTCAGGGTTTTCGTAGGTGATGGAAATTAAAATACATTGCATTTCTCTTAAAAATGCGGTTTATTATCAAATAAATACTTATGGGTGGCTAGCTTTTCCCATTGTAACAATTACCACCATTATAATAATTAGGAGCCTAGTCTAACTGCACACGCTTCCCACCCATATGCACACACGTGTCTATGTGTCGACGAGATTCTATAAGAGAGTGAAAATCTGGTGCTTCCTTTCCCCTTTTATACCTAACCTAGTGACGCTCACCTTCGCGGCTTAGAATGTAATGACATTTCTAATTGGTCCTCAGACCGCGTTACCTTATTATGTATGAAAATATTCTGCTCCAAAGTTTTTCGCATACGTGTCCGAGCGACGCGTACGGAAGCAGATTGAGTATTTCTGTCTCTTTCTATTTCTCCTTATTGCTTCCAGTTCCCTGCTCATTAGCTTAGTGAAAGGTGGGCTCTACCTAGAATTATCTTTTATCTGGGATTAGCTAGCTCACCCGTCACTTATCTAAGTTACAATCTACTTTTTACCGTTCTTGGTTGATAAATATTCTAACACTTTGTTGCTGAATTATATTATTATGTACAATTCTTGTTTAATATTGATTTATACGTCTATCTGTATATGTATATGTGTGTGATATATCCTCTTTCAAGAAGGTCATGTAAATTATCACATCAGGTTTGTACCTAGTTTTATTTTATTGTAGGTGCTTCAAGAGTCATAAATAAATTCACAAAGGAAAGTGAAATGTCTTGCATTCAAGAACTAACAGTAATTTCAAAGTAGCTGTTGGAACACATAAGCCCTTAAGGGCTGGTGGAGATGCAGTGTGAAATATGAGGCAGTATTTTTAACACTTAAATGATTTGAGTTTAATTATATAATATAAAATATAATAACAGCCCGCCTTAAAGCAATATGTGTATAAATAACATATAAAATGCATGTAACAGTCATTGTGTTAATGTTTATATTATTATGTACATGTTTAATAATATTATGTGAATGTATTACGTAATTTAATAATGTAGGAGCTGTGAGAATAATAGGACAAAAGTTGCAAACATGAGGTAACAATGAGGTAACCTTCAGGCAATAATGAATTAGAAAGTTTAATAATACTACTGGTAATTCTTGGAAACAAAAATGTAATTTTTGAGACTGTTTATAAAGTAGCCAGTCAACAAGAAAGAAACTTAAGTTAAATAAAAGAATACTACTGGAGTAGGAATAGCCAATAAGAAACTGAAATAGGGCAAATTGTACAAATTCAGAAGTCAGTTGCTAGCAGACAGTGTTCCTAACTGGACGCGAGACGCGTCCTCAGAAGTGTAATACGTATTCAGTGTGAGACAAAAATAGTTTACATGTTAAAAAGTGCAAGTAATTAAAAGAATCTCACAGCTCTGGATATTAGTGAAGTGTTATTTAATCGTGTGAAGGATTAATAAATGGAGTGAAGTAACATTTATAATCTGTGTAATCCTACATTCTTCAGCCGCACCACAGCTTGTTAAGAAATTCATGTCTCTAAAAATAAATACTGACGCAGCCGAGGCAAACATAAATATATATATATTTAAAGAAACGGTCAAATTACAAAGGTAATATTTTTAAACTTGGGGCGAAGGCTATCGGAAACTTTTTACTATACGTAAAGTTGCAACTACTTCAAGTTCGCTCCCCAACAGTCGAAACACAATACAAAACCATCCTCAAATGCTAGTGTGTTCCACCTTGTTGATGCTTCTAGGATCGCACATTGTAAATATGTTATGTTTATAATATCGTGTGCACCATGTTTAGCAATGCCAGACTTGCTTTAAAACCGTCGTTTACAAAGTGGTGATTAATGCTATAGTGAATTGTCTTGTGGAAAGTTGTCAGGTGGGGAGGAAGGAAGTTGCGTGCTAAGTTGGGAGCCAGGGGCAGCTTGGTACCAGCACCGTGAGAACGCTATAGGGTGCACGCTTACTCACTTCTTCTTCATTTGCATTTGTGAGGGGGTTCATACTGCTTAATGCCACCTCCAAATTGTAAATATATCAACATATACGTTCTATGTCCACGTGACTTTTCTGCCCACAATGGTTTACTTTTATCTCTGACCTACAAACTATGTTTACAAAAGATTACTACTTCCTGTTAATCGTTTACAGAATAGTTTCAGTACACATTTCGTTGCAGGTACAAGAGGATTACAGAATAGTTAGATGTGTAAAAGCGGCAACGAATATCTCGGAAACTGTTAATACCAAAAATTAACAAATTCTTTGTTTTAAAGAATATCAACATTTTTCATATAAATTAAAAGAATGCTATTTGGACTGATCCGGCAGGTCAGGAGCACACCTGCCTGCTGTGCAAGCAATCCTGGGTTCGATTCTCAGCTGGGTTCGAGAAAGTTTGCTTTAAAAATATTTCTCGGTATGTCCAGAGACAGATGTGTGAATGTGAGTGTGCTTGAGTGGGTGTAATCCTTTATTAATAACCAATTTGCCCATTTAATAGGGTTTCAGGGTTACCGCTGTACAAAAACTTGAGCACTCTTGCCAAGTCATGTAATTATTTGACAGTTAATCTAGAATCATTCAGCCCAAATGTATGGCGGTAGCAGGTGCTGCAAAGCTTACAAGCTTCAAAAGAAAGAAAATAAATAGGCTATTTGCAGAAAATTGTCAGAATATCCTAAACAAATCGTATTTTAATCAAAAGTCTTTGTGGAACCAGTTTTACTTTCCCTAATACATACATGTAGGTAGTGAAGGTATTGTTTTCGATCTAAAAATTCGATAGCGATATTTCACCGGAAATACTGTTTTGAGACTTTCTGAGTAATAAAAAAGCATTTTGGGGAAAAAAAAGTCCGTGTGTGTTTGTGTCTGTGCCTGTGAACAGCATAACTCAAAAACGAAAATAAATACCAAACTTGTTATTTTAATTCAGTAAAGATAGACTGATACATGAAGATTTTCAAGAAAATCCTTTCACACACAACTAATCTTTACATAGAGCCTTTTCGAAATTTTTAATTTTCCCAAAAATGGCTCTAAGGATTATCATTAAAATGCCCAACATTAAAGATATTTACATGACCCTGAAAATTCAAGATATACATATTATTTGTTGTTTAAATATCTTTAATATATGGTATTTTAATAAAATAATTAGCCTTTTTAAATTAAAGATTTCGAAAAATGCTGCATGTGAAGGGTAGCTGGGGGTGAGGGGTTTTCATGAAAATCTTCGTGTCGCATCATTGGAAGGTATTGAACCTAAATACGAAGTTTGGTATTTATGGGACTTTTCGCTTTTGAGTTATACTGTTCATACGAGGGCTGATCAATAAAGACTGAGACTGATTTTTTTTCACAGCATCTATTACTCCATTTCAATGTTGACATGATCTTTTTCAAAGTAGTCCCCTCCTACTTGAATGCACTTTTTATAGCGTCTCTGCCAGTCCTCGAACACATGGTGCAGCCTATTCTTTGTCAGGTCTTTGAGAATCGCCTCAGTTTTCCTCAGCACGCTTCAGTGCTCTCAAATCGAATGCCCCGGAGCTTTCCCTTTAGTGATGGGAATAAAAAAGAAATCACAGGTGGCAAGATTGGGGTTATAAGGCGGATGCAGTACGTAGGTGATGTTGAATTCCTGGACTTGATTTGCGACGTGAGGCCATGCGTTATTGTGACGAAGTCGCCACCCATTCTGATGAAGTTCTGGATGTTTCCTTACAATGTGCTCCCTCGGTGTAGCCAATACTGGCGTGTAGTACGCTGCTGTAGCAGTAGTGTGAGGAAGAACAACAATCACAGCAGCTTTGTTGATGTTAACTTTAGTCATAGCAGAAGCCAAAGCACCAGGCCCACCTTGCTTAGCACAGAGGACTCGCCCTTCTTTGAAGTCCTTGAACCACCTAAACACTGTTGCACGAGATAGTGTATCTTCACCGTATGCTTGCTTCAGCTTTTCCAAAGTTTCAGAGGCTGTATGATTTAAACGAAAACAAAATTTTATTGCTCCTCTCGTGTCGAGTGGTATGCGAAATTCAAGTAGGGTCAACAATATACAGCATTACTACCAACCTACAGATACAAGAGTGCTGCCGTCTATGGACATTATACATGAAACCCCGCTCTTTTCAAATATTCATGGTAGAGACAGGAAACTCTCAATAAAGCTACACGAAAAAATCAGTCTCAGTCTTTATTGATCAGCTCTCGTAGATAAACATACACGCGGATTCCTAAAATGCTTTATTTGTAGTCAGAGGGCCTAAAAATAGGCAGAAATGATGCAATGCTCTCTAAAATGTAGAATTTGTTTCAAACAACTTTTGCGTAGCGTTTGCTGTTTTCTAGATATTCCCTGTTGTTCATTTGTATTTTCTAACTGTTTAACCTATTTTTGGGTTCTTATCCATGTATACAGTTTTATGGCGTACATATACGAGTTGTTTTTGTTGAACTGTCCTCTCACTTCCTATCACTGCTTGCTTGTCTGTAACATATTATTCAAGGCGTTTCAGATGAATTATGTATGAATAATTAATAGGACAGCTATAGGAATAAATGATATCCGAGAGTGAGTATCCAGTGAATGCTATAATTGCTTTATCTATTTATTTCCCTATTTTTTTATACAACTTGCCTGTCATTTCCTTTGGCTGCCGCATCCCTGCAGTTAAAATTTTAACTGTCCTATAAATGTATCCGTTATTAGGTATGGCATGGCACATTTTAGTTACTGATGACAAGGCTGACCCGAACTAAAATAGCTTTACAAGATAGACTTTTAAAAGTTGTTTCTCATTAGGCAGCGCATGTGTATTGTAATGGAGAGCAGTTTTCTGAGTGCGAGGTCATTTGAAAAGTTGTTGCAATGACCCACAGATTTCAACAATATTTCTAAAGTAGTTTTGTTGCCAAAACCAGCCGTCTTTCATGTAAACATTTGTGTAATATCATTTTAGGAATCACTGTTACAATACAGATGTGTGTATAGGGAAACACGGCAAGTATCGAACAACTTGCGGTTACTAAGATTTCGTAAGGAATGGTATGAATGCAACGGAAATTCATATAGATATGATAAACTCACAAGAAGACTCTGCATAAATATTTTCAATGATTTTTAAGTGAACCACGGACATAAAATCTGGCCGTTTAAGCTTGGAATGCAGTGGAAAACCGAAATTCTCCACGACAACAGAAATCGTCAACAAACTACACGATGTGGTTCTTCACGACCTCAGAATGAATGTGTCCGAAGGTGATGAAACACTGAGCATTTCAGGGGAACGTGTGTTTCACATTTTACGGGTTGGAAACGAGCAAATTATCTGCAAGATGGGTGCCAGATTGCTGACTCCGAATCAAAACCAAGTGTGCAAACCTCTGTGTAAAGTTTGGTTCGTTTTCATAGAGATCCCACCGCGTCCATTTTTAACAAAGGATGAAACATGGATATACTGGTCTGAAACAGTAGTGCAGTCGAATCGTGGAAACATCAAGGTTCTCCGCAACAAAAAAAAAAATCAAAGTGAGTGAAATTGGCCATGAAGATCATGGCATCGGTTTTCTGAGATGCCAAGGATATGCAGCCAATTGCCTTTTCCCTGAAAAGTCTATCATCGGAGCGTATTGTGCTAACCTTCTGGATCAATTGATGACCAAATACGCGAGAAAGCCGGTTTGGCCAAAGAAGGTCATCTTCCATCAAGAAATTGCTCATCCTCTCCTATGTTCTTCCTGTTCCTAAACTGAGAAAGTCTCTTGCCGGAAAGAAAATTTAGTCCGAAGAGGATCTTAAATGATCAGTTGAGTTTTATTTGACTTCTTTGACCGAATAAAGCCCATGGAGTAGCGCTGGAACAAGTACATTCATGTCAAGAAAGACTATATTGAAAAATCTGATGCGTTACACTCACATGACTTTCTCTACTCTTGTACAAGCTTTTTTTACAAACGCTTATTCTACATGTGCTTCATGTTTATCGAGATGTTAATCTTATTGCTAATTTTCTTGTAGATGTAAGGGGAATTGGTAGGCTTTAAGCGATAGTCAAATATTTTAAGCGCTGGTTGCTATATGGAGTATTCCATTCTCTTTGCATTACCAGGACAAAAAAAATGAATAACGAATTCCCATTTGAGAAAAAGTATAAGTATTGGAAAATTTAAGGGAATAACAAGCAATATCTCGAAAATGGTTCACTAAACAAAAAACTGTATATGACATAAATTGTGTATTTTAACGCGATCTACATTTTTGTGCAGTAACATTTTGTCTATCTCTTATGGTTTACCAGTTATGCAAAAGTCTTTCACAATGAAGAATACTTTTGGAGACATTCCCAGAAAATTCGAGACATACGTTTCATTTTTCATAAAATATCTTAAACATATGATATTTTAATCAAAATCGTTAGAACCATTTTTGAAAAAATTAAAATTTTCGAAAAATGTTCCATGTAAAGGGTAATATGGGGTGGGGGGATTTTCTTGAAAACCTTCGTGTCGCATCTCTGGAAGATACTGAACCTAAATACCAAGTTTGATGTTTATCCAACTATTCGTTTCTGAGTTATGCTGTTCACAGACACAGACACACACACAGACATGTTTCCAAAAATGCTTTCAGGGATCCTCAGAACACATATTTCCGGTGAAATCTCGGTATCGAGTTTTTGGGTGGAATACAATACTTCCCCTACGTAGTAGAGAAAGTAAAAATTAGTTAAGTCATTTTTAAGTGTTTGTATTACTCGGTAGAAAGTTTCGTATACTGAGACGTGTTAATGAAATAAGCAAAACACTAGTAAACGTAGTAAAGATAAAAATATCTACAGTTCCTTGGCTGCCGTCTCGCGTCAGGAAGTCGTCTGTATATTCTTGATTGAGCGGATGTTGGGCTAGGTCAAGTCGATGCCTGTCAATTGCCAGACCTTCTTCTAAAGTTAAACGTGGGAGGCCACGATGCTCTTCTCAATGAATGGAGGAGTTGTGTTTTCGATTCATTGAACCGCAGCCTGGGCGATCGTTAGTTTAATATATGGCTGAACGGAATGACTCGAGAGTTGGCGACTCAGCTGTGTGAAGAATCCTTTGGCACAGCTTCCCAGTCTGCCTGACGCCACCGATTAGTAACCAAAACAAACAATCATCACCGTTCAATACATTACAAATACTGGGCTTGATGCCAGTAACCACTTCTGTGATCTGATGAAGTGAGAAATTAAGATTCTACGAGGACCAAAGAGTTCCTCTACTATCAGGTGAATGGTGTTCACCGTGCTCGCAAAACATTTGATTATGCTCTCATAATTATTCTTTGTAGCATTCCGTTGATGCTGCTAATGTATAGAACAACAGATTACACAGTTATTTTATATACAATTCTTATTGAATTAACGATCTCACCTCACATTTTTTTATGAAATAAACCGCTTTCACACGAAATTCACGTTTTATAGTTAGCTATCAATATGCCTATATTTTTGATTTAGTATTAATCCGTATCTCCAATGTTGAGAATGCTGATACTATATATACCTCCTTAAATATTCAGTAATCTCATTATATTTCAACCTTGACTGAAACGCTTAAATCTTGACGTAAACTTGACTAGCAGAATATGATGTGCGCTCATTTATGAAAACAGTTACCCATAGTTTCAAAACTCCTCAAGGATTATCACGCCCAACCATATTCAACATTTTCACATTGAGATTAAGAATCTGGACTTCTTGTAGGCCAATCTAAAGCGTAGATCCCCTTTTCCTTCAGAAACTATGATGAAATAGTGAACTATGGGTTTGGGGTTGTCATTTTAGGATACATTTCTCGCTAGTTCAGTTACAATCTGAATGTCATTTAAACAGAATCTCAAAAAAGACGACTTCTGTTCTCATTTAATACAAAGTCAAGTGCTTGCATCAGTACCTACACCATCCCACACCATGTCTGAACCATCTCTTGGTACTCTCGGCAAAATGTGCAAGTAGTACAATACACACCGCCATTGAATTTGGGTCGCACTCTGTGGTGTAGTGGTTACCATGCTAGGCTTTAGTTTCCGAGGTCGCGGGTTCAAACCCGGTGGAAGGCGATGGATTTTTTTCCTGCGTAAAAATCCGTAGCAAGGCTTCCTTCGGAAGGGAAGTAAAGCCGGTGGTCTCGTGTCGTAGATTTACGGCACGTAAAAGAACTCCAAGCCTGATAAAGAGGCCTCTGAGTTAAATTACCGGTCTTTCACACCCAATATAGAATGGAACGCTAAGAACCACAGCAGTTAGAGAGCGTCCATAAATAAGACTCAATGTAATTTTTAATTGAATTTGGATTCATCTGCATATAGAGTTTTGATCCATTAGTTAACCATTCATTCCATATACTCTCCACAGTTTTTTCGCAGCATTAGAACTAATGCTAATCCTGTGGTTTAATTGAGTTCAATTTTACACAGTTGCTGTCAAAGGCAGTTTCTCAAAAAAGCCCATCTCTGCTAAGGTACACTCAGAACCACTTGGTCCAGGAAGTCCATCATAAAGTAATGTATTCCCGAAACTATTCCAGTCCGCAAAATATTTGGGGGGTTGTATCTAAAGGTGTACCTCTAAGCGTTTAGCCATGTTTGTGGATAATATTTGGCCTTTGTGAGTGAAATTATTTATTTTGGTTAATACTTCACTAGCAAAGCTACTTCTATTGTGTGAATCTCGCATGAAAATAGAGCAATATGAGAACGTAATGGTTTATAAAGACGCAATAGAATGGCTAACAGAGACGAGACGTCGTAGCTTAATCTAGCTTTATCGGAGGCATTCTGTTTTGTCGACCTACAACTCGAGGACAGGAAATGTAAGAAAGATGCACACATTGACATGTGAGAATAATGGTTGTAGCCCCACGTGCCAATTTGAAGGAGTAATTGTATTGTGGTTCCACTGTTGTTCCACTTGAAGTTGTTTATTACTGCTGTTTGCACCACTGTTTGAGGAAGATATGTTTTCTTGGAGTGTTCGCCCCACGTATGGTTCAAAGTTTCCGGTGGCCTTCGCCTCAACGTTTAGGAATCAACTTTGTATTTTAATGTTTCTTTAAATATTATATATATTTATGTTTGCCTCGGCTGCGTCAGTATTAATTTGTAGAAACATGTATCTCTTAGCAGGGGTGATGCGGCTAAAGAATGTAGGCTTACACAAATTATAATTTTTGTTTCACTCCTTTTATTAATCCTTCACACGATTAAATAACACTTCACTAATATAGAGAGCTGTGAGATTATTTATTAATTACTTGCACTTTTTAACACGTAAACTTTAATATTCTCGCCGTAATGAATTTTATGTGCCTCACACTGAATACGTTTAACTGCTCGTGCGGTTGGGAACGCTGTCTACTATCGACTGGCGTTTACCGCTTAAATTTGTAAATTTCTCTATTTCAAGTCTCTGATTGGCTAATCCTAATCCAATAGAATACTTTTATTTAACGTTAAGCTTTTTCTAGTTCTTGATTGGCTATTTATAAACTGTTTTAAAATATTACATTATTGTTCCAAGAATTACTAGTAGCATTATTAAACTTTCCAATTCAATAATCCTCAAGGTTACCTCATTGTTAGCAACTTTTGGCTTCTATTCTCACAGCTCCTACATTATTAAATTACGTAATACTTTCACATAACATTATTGTACATGTACACGATAATATAAACATAATACAATGTCTGTTACATACATTTTATATATTATATTATACACATTTTGCTTTAAGGTGGGTTGTTATTTTTTATATTATATAATTAGACTTAAATTATTTAAGTGTTAAAGATACTGCCTCACATGATATCTTGACATCCTAATACCCCGTAACCTTAAAATTGAACTTCGAGTTCAGGGGCACCAGATCGTCCTGGAGAAAGAGTTGGGCCTTCATCTTTGGGAAATGTTTCACCATCAAAGTTTAAAAATGTAACATAGCCTTTAAGTTTCATTTTGTAATTTCTTTAATGTATTTCAGTAGCGATACATTTTCTTTTATGACTCATAGCATTTGAAAAATTGAAAACATACTGTAACAGGAATTATAAGTTCAGACTTCCCTACTATTTTTACCTTTTCCAATACACAAGGAAAGTATTGTATTCACCTAAAAATTAGATACGGAGATTTCACTGGAAATGCATGTTTTGAGGCAACCTGAATCGAAATAAAGCATGTCTGTATGTGTCTGTGAACAGCATAATTCAAAACTGAAAATTTCGATAAATACCAAATTTGGTATTTAGGTTCAATATCTTCCAAAGATACGACAAAAATATTTCCAAGAAAATCCCCCACTCCAAACTGCACTTTACATAGAGCATTTTTCGAAAATTTTGATTTTCTAAAAAATGGCTCTAACGATTTTTATTGAAATACTATATATGAAAGATATTTACATGATAAATAAAATGTATATCCTGAATTTTCAGGGAATTGCCTATGAATCCCCTTCATTCGGAGGAAATTTTGTATAATCTTGTGCAACTGGTAAACGTTAAACGATAGAGGAAAACGTACTACACAAAGATGTAGATTTATTTAAACACACAATGCATTTAAAATAAGTATTTTGTGGCATAAGCCGTTTCTGAAATATCCGTTATTAAAGTTTCGAATTGTTCAAAACATGTCATTGTTTTTAAGTCCCATTGATTTTCGGTTGTTTCTCGTGATTACATGAAACAGTATGGAATTTTAAGACCAGCAATTAGTGACCAGTTCTTAAACATTTTACTATTGTTGCTGTTTTTGTATCTATAACGAAATGTATAATATAGCTATTTTTGCATAGGTTTATTTGGATTGAAACGTAATAGATATTTTAAAAAGCTTCAGTAAGAAGAGTTTGTACACTCCCTAATAAACGATAGACGGTAGAGAAATCATGTAAATGATTCACATTAGATTTGTTTTAGTTTAACGCCCTTTAACCTGGTTGGTGATATCGGAGGATTAAAGAAGGAATTAAATGAAATGATGGTCAAATGAGCCCGGGGTCCTAGAGCTTAACCGAATTCGCCTTCTCGATTAACGGAAAACCCCGGAAAAAACACCTTATCCGGGTACTTCACCATAACCGAGATTCGAACTCGATAACTTTTGAACACATTTACTTCTTTTATTCAGGGAGCCTCAAAATGTGTATATCCGGTGAAATCTGAGTGTAGAATTTTTGGGTGGAATTCAATAGGAGACAGGGAGTCAGCTACAGGGACAAGTTGGCACATGGCTCTTATTTCAGCCCTTAGTAAACAGATTGCAGCCAAATGCAGACATGCTGTTCCTCGCCTCCAAGTACACGTCCTATGGAAGCGACAATCCTTTGTAACAAGCTGTAGTGGAAGGAAGCCATGAAGTTGTTTTTCCCGCGAGGTTAGTAAATATTCACTTCATGGGGAATGTTTTACTTTCTCTACCTCGTATAGTAAGTAGGGCAAATATTGTATTCGACCCAAAAATTCGATACGGAGACTTCACCGGAAATATATATTTTGAGACCCCCTGAATCCAAAAAAAGCATTTTTGGAAACATGTCCGTGTGTGTCTGTGTGTGTGTTTGTGTAAACAGCATAACTCAGAAACGAACAGTCGGATAAACACCAAACTTGGTATTTAGGTTCAGTATCTTCCAGGGGTGCGACACGAAGGTTTTCAAGAAAATCCTCCACCCCAGATTTCACTTTACATGGAACTTTTTCGAAAATTTTAATTTTCTCAAAAACGGCTCTAACGATGTTGATTAAACTATCATATGTTTAAGATATTTTCATGACAAATGAAATGTATATCTCGAATTTTCTGGGAATGTCTCCAAAACTATTCTTCATTGTGAACGACTTTTGCATAACTGGTAAACCATAAGAGATAGACAAAATTTTACTACACAAAAAATGTAGATCGCGGTGAAATACACAATTTATGTCATATACATTTTGTTTGTTGAGTGAACTATTTTCGAGATATTGCTTGTTATTCCCTTAAATTTTTCAATACTTATTTTCTCAAATGGGAATTCGTTATTCATTTTTTTGTCTTGGATATGCAAAGAGTATTAATCTGTGGAAAAGGGAATGGTGCTGCACCTAGCAACCAGCTATTAAGAGATATGTACGTGCTTAAAGGCCACTGTATTTCTATATTGCCCTTGTAAATATATATTCCTCTTACATCTACAAGAAAATTAGCAATAAGAAAGAGTCTGCAAATGTTTATCTCGATTAGCTTGAAGTAGATGGAGAATAAGCGTTTGTAAAAATAGTTTGTACAAGAGTAGAGAAAGTCATGTGAGTGTAACACATCAGAATTTTTTCAAATGGGAATTCGTTATTCATTTTTGTGTCTTGGATATGCAAAGAGTATTAATCTGTGGCAAAGAGAGGGAGCTGCACATAGCAACCAGCTATTAAGAGATATGTCTACGCTTAAAGGCTACTGTATTTCTATATTGCCCTTGCAAATACAAAACAAGTGTAACATAGTACACCTTAGGCGATAGTCAAATATTTTTAGAACTGGTCGCTATGTGTAAAATGTAATTCTCTTTGCAATTCAAAAGATCATTTCTGCAAATGTTTATCTCGATTATTAGAAATAGATGGAGAATAAGAGTTTGTGAAAATATTTTGTACAAGAGTAGAGAAAGTCATGTGAGTGTAACACATCAGAATTTTTTTCCTGGTCTACATGTCCAATATTAAATGCCTTCTAAATATTTTGTTAGAAATGCATTTAAAAGGCTTTATTCCTTGATATTTTAAGTATTTTAATACCTTATCCTTGTTCGCTATGTCGAGCTTCCATAAGTAGACGAGGGGCAGATTGGCACAATGATAGCAACGGACAGTTTGTGTGTTTAAATTGTTTTTCGGACATTTACGATTAATTTTGTGTCCAGTGTTTCATTTTATTATTCCCATTTAAGTGTTTAATTAACGTTGGACGTTATATCTTACTTTAAGGACCTGTTGATATGTTTAAAAATCATTACCCTGTGTAAGGTGTTTTTACTATGACGAATTTGTAATTATAAATTTGAAGTATTCTTAATAACTTGATCGTGATATTTGTTTTTAATAAAGCATTTAAAACGCATATTTTCCATTTAGATAACATCTAGCCAACTTACCCCACATTCTGTGCTAACTTGCCTCCTAGATGGGGTAAGTTGACCCACTACGTAATGGTTTGAAAAGTTGAAAAATTTAACTGAAATGTTGCTGTAATAAAAATAAAAAAATAAAACTTAAAATTTGTGTCAACGTGACGCTCCCTCCCCTACTTCCTCTGCTTACTATACGTAAGTAGCACAGAAAGTAAAAAGACCTGAAAAATGATGCTAGGAATTAGAAATATTCAAAGACTATTTATTCAAAGGTAAAATTTTATGTTCAACCATGATAAAAATAATACGGAAACAAGTGTTAGGTTCTAGGTCACCAGAGCTGAAGGCAGAACGTATAGAAATAACGTTGATGGGGGGGGGTCTTAATATCCTCTCCATGGTTGTTCGGAAATGTAATTTTGTTAGTGTATCTCTCGTATATTTGACACAACTGCAGACAGCGCCTAAGTGATAACTGGAAGAGTGGATGGATGAGATCCAGCCATCAAGATAATGCTTATCACATCTCTGTGCTCTGTGGGACTTGCGCAGATGGCCAGAGTCTTTAAGATATGAGATTCATAAGGCGAGAGTGGAGCATCTTCTTACTAAATTATATTACTTTGATGAACCAGTTCATTTGTCTCCAACAAATATAGGCGGAATTAAAGTTCCCTAAAATGATAAAAAAAGGCTCGGAAGTTGCGAAAAAAAATCCTTTTCTTTTCAGTGTCCGAGGCCCAAGATATATCTATATGTTTTTGGGTCAATGTAAGCCAGAAAATGAGCGTTTTATTTGTCTTATTTTGTCTTTTTACTTTCTCTACTACGCACTTACCTACACAGGAAGTAGGGAAAGCATTGTTTTCCACCCAAAAATTCGATGTCAGAATTCACTGGAAATACATGTTTTGAGGCCCCTGAATAAAAAGAAGCATTTTTAGAAAAATGTCTCAGTTTATGTACAGGTTAAATTAAAAACGAAAGGTCGGATAAATACCAAACTTGGTATTTAGATTCAGTAACTTCCAAAGATGCGACACGAATATTTTCAAGAAAATCCACACACCCCAAACTATCGCTTACATGGAAATTTTTTGCGACGTTTTTTGTTTTCGAAAAAAAAAATGGTTTTAAAGATTTTTATTAAAATACCATATATTAAAGGATATTTACATGACAAATAAAACGTATATCTTGAAGTTTTTTGGGAATAACCTGTGAAGTCCTCTTCATTCGGAAGCAATTTTGTACATTCTTGCATAACTGGTAAAGTTATGCGATAGACGAAAACGTACTAGATCTCTTTAAAACACAATTTATTTCAAATAAGCTTTTTTGTGGCATAAGCCATTTCCGTTATTAATGCTCCGAGTTGTTCATTAGTCATTCTTTAAAGACCTTTCAACATTTAGTTGCTTCTCGCGATTGCATGGAAGGAGTATACAATTTTAACACCAACATATAGCATGCAGTTCTTAAACATTTGAATATCGCTGTTCTCTTTATATTTATAACGAAATGTATAATGCAGCTGTTCTTAAAGATTTATTTGAATTAGAATTAAGTGGATAGAAAAGTAAGGTTTAGTAAGAATACTTTGTATATCCACTAATAAGCGATAGAGGGTAGAGAAAATTATGTGAATGTAACACATCAGATTTGTTCCCATATACTCCCTTTAAATATCTGAAAGTGGTTTATATTAAATAATCTAAAATAACGTGTAATTTTTAGGGGGAATCAACATTCAGATTTTATTCGGTACTCAAATATTAGCCATAGCATTAGCTGCTCTTTGCATATACTCACGACAATAGAATAATATACACAAGATACAACAAAATAAATTAACTTTATATAATTATATTAAAAATTAAATTTCCTTTACAGTAAGCTAGGGTATTAATAGTTATGATCTTAAAACTTAAAGAATTTGGCAGTAGCGGTAGCATTTCAAGGTGTCAGTTGTTTACTTGGAAATCAACAATAACAAATATTTCCGAAATGGTTAATATCACAACAATTTGACTTAAATGCCTACATATTCCCTGAGGTGAGTTTTTTCGAATCCCTTAAGATTTTGCAAAGCTATAAAATTCAATAAGAATGAGAATTTGAACTGTTTAGACAAAACTCAATGTTTTCGTGGGCGTTTTAATAGTTTTCGATCTGATACAGAAAACGAATATTTAAGAGAAATGTCTTTTCTTCCCAACAGTCTCCTAAATCAGTACGTTTAATCTAAAGACTTTCCAAGTTTTTATACCCTCAGTAAAATAAGATAAGTCAAACGTTGCAGAAATAAGTGCCGTTCTCAACTTCAGCATCATTTTATATGAATCTTTGTCCATCCAGCCATTTCTTCAGGTTTGGGAACTGAAAGCAATCACTAGGAGCAAAATCTCACTAATATAGTGGATGTGGAAGAACTTAGTAGCGAAGATCAAGCAGTTTTGCAGCAACAACCCCAGATGTGTGTGTGAAGATACATTATCGGGATGAAAGACAACTTTATTTTTCGCGGTGTGTGAAAGTTTAGCCAAAATAGCATCCTTCAGTTGGTCAGTAGTAAAGCATAATACTTCCCGATGATGGTTCTTCCCTTCTGGAGGTATTCTATGAGCACCACTCCATGAGAATCTATGAAAATCGTAGCCATTACTTTGCCTGCAGATGGAACCGTTTTTGCTTTCTTTGATGCACCTATTGCCTCCTACTCTTTGGACTGCTCCTTCGTCTCTGGCATGTATTGATGAATGCAACTTTAAATCGATTCTTCACATTTCACTTCTTCGATTTATTGTTGCAGCCTTTCCTCTACTGTTATGAAACTTCTGCATAGCACACTGGAATTGCATTTAAACAAGTATAAACACACTTGAGAAGTACTCATTTATACGTTTTTGGTTTATTGTTAAGAAAACTCGGCATCCATTAAACGAAAAGCTTTCTTGTAATAAAAACTCGTGTAAAAAGTAGTGGACACGATCCAAAGACATGAAGGTCTTTGCAGTGGCAACCGAGTCCCGTACCTTCAGTCCGTGATCATCGAGTACGGCATTGCTCATGGTCTTTAAAAAATATGCGACCACGCTTAAATTAAGCAGTCCACCTTTTAATAATCGAAAAAAGAATGGGAAGTATGCTTTATTGTAGAAAATACTTCTTTTGTATTTCTGTTATGGTTACAGCCTCCAAAACGAAGTACTTGATCACAGCTCGTATTTCAGTTTTATCCATTTTGGAACAAATCTTTACGTTGTTTTTTTTTACAGCGAATGTCAGAAACAAGTGCGACGGTTTCAGTGCTTACGTAATATGTTTTTACGTAAATTATTAGAACTTGAAGATCTTATGTTGTGCTGCTTTTGTTTTGTTTGGTTACATAATTTTTAACTGCCCCACGTATGGGAGCCAATTTGTAACGGTATTTCTTACAAATGTTTGTTTACATCAGTGTTGAAGCCATCTTGTGACGTCATTCATTTGTTCGGTTTGTAGCTCCATCTAGTGTTAGCAATTTGTGGCAGTGTTAGCTTCTGTTTGATTTCATTTCAAATGTCCTCCGGCTAGCTATTATCCTGTTGGCTTGGGTCGAACATGTGTCTCTATACAGGTTGTGAAACGGAAAGGAATCTTTTATCCAAAAATTACACTGATGAAGAAATTTGTTTTATAATTTTTATTGTCGAACACGTTCACTGTCACTTTTACATATTGATTTAGATACTCGCCAAACTGAAACTGTTATAATAACTTCTTACTGATCACTTTTAATCAACGTACTTCAATCTTTTGTATAATTAACTTTACCATATTTTAGATCTTTCATAATTCTGCTGCGCGTAACATGTGAATCTATATCCGATGTATGTCGTAGTAATACTTTCGACGAACTGACTGACTGAAGACGACGTGTAGTGTATGAATGCTTTCGGCGAACTGAAGGACTGACTGACTTTACCTCTAACTTGGCTTCTATTTATAATCCTGCATCCAGATACGCCTAAAGATTATAAATGAACTGCTATTGGCTAATAAAACGCGCCAACATTAGCGTCTATTTTAATATCCAATGAAAACCACGAATACATATGCTTTTAGGGAGAAAATATTCCAGAAGGTTCTCAACGGAAAAAACGCGCGAACATTACGTAACTTCCTTGTTTCCAATAATGATAAACAGCTCACCCCCTTGCTGCATTATTGCGCTATTATTGACAGTTTCAGTAAAGCCTTATAAATTTACTTTCCAACAATATTTACAATCAATAAACATCTGAAATCAATGTCACATAAAAATGCATATTCATATTACAATCATTATTTACATTTAAGTAATTTGTGATACAAATTACTGCATCATATGCCCCACTAGAAACATAATTATAAATATTTACAACTTGTTTGGAAATTTTATAATTGTGTTTTTAGTCTCCTAAATCTTGGAACACACGCTATCACTTTCACTTAACACTTCACACGTATTTAACACACGACATGTTTTTTTTTTATCTCGCCACTACTTACTGGCTCTGGTTTAATTAATTTAGATATTAATCTGACATCACAAAATTTTTTATAGCAAATACTGTACACTAAATTATTTAATTACTGTTACCAAATTGTTTACTTTCTTAAATTGTTGACAAAAATTTATACTTTTAAGATTTTTGTAATTGTTTAACATTTTTACCAAAATATTCACCCTCTACACAAATATTTACATCTCTTAAATCTAGGCACTGTTTCACATGTTCTATTTGCTACATAAATATTTGTTTTTAATTATATTTACCAATTTTTGTTATTTTGTACTTTATCTTAACAATACTCTTGGAATAGTATTTATGTACTTTACTTTAATATAACATCATTCTTTATTTCACATGTTCAGTTACTAATAAAATGTTATTTTCCTCTTAAACATTTAGTCGTGTCCAAAATTTATTTCTCCTTTCACATGACGTACATATTTATTTAACCCTCTTACGTTCCAATACATTGCTCTGCATTTCGTCTTTAACTATCCAGCATTTACTATTTATCATCTTTGTCTTTTGTTTCACCTTGATCTTCATGGTTGTATGGTTTCAGCATCTCAATATGGAACTTTCCTATGCTTTTTCGAGTTGTTGGATTACATAACTCATATGTATTAGTTCCATATACTTCAACAACTTCATATGGTCCATGGTATTTGAGAAACATTCGCCAATAAAGTTTATTTGCTTTATCCGACAATTTCTTGGTTTTAACCAAAACTAAATCTTCTATTTTGATCCTCCATTCCTTCCTCTTCTTTTCTTCATGTTTAATTTTTCTTTTTATGGCCTTTTTCTTCATCCTCTCGAATGCTTTTCGGAACATCTCTTCTTCTGTTTGTGGTATCGAATGCGCATCTGGAATGGCTTCTGGAATTTTTTTACACATTGTATTGATCTTTTTTCCTAACTTAAGTTCACATGGTTTGTATCCTGTCACATTGTTTACGGTTTCATTTAGTAGATTCTGAACGAAGTTCACGTATCCATACCATTGGGTGTGTTTTCGATGACATAACACCCTTAAATAATTTGAAATTTCCTTAATTTCCCTCTCCACTGGGTTGGAGTTCGGTCTGTATCTTGACGAAAAATATTGTTTAATGCCATTTTCTTTCAGTCCATCCATAATTTTTTTTCCTGTGAAGTACGAAGCATTATCGCTCAATACAGATTGGATAGGTCCTTCTTCTATCACATATGACTTGAGTAGTCTATTCAAATATGCTAAACCTGTAGGTTTTCTCAAAGGGTAAATTCTTACATATTTGCTGAATATATCATAACAGACAAATATATATTTATTTCCAAATTGACTTGGAGGCATCGGACCATGAATATCAATACTAATTACACATCTCGGCTTATCCCTTATAACCGAATTAGTTTCAAATGCATATGCTGCATTTATCTGCTTTGCCTTCTGACACAGGTTGCAGCACGATATAAATTTCCGAACTTTCTGACGCAATTTGGATATGTATAAATTCTCTAAAATCATAGAAGTTGTCCGGTCCGTCCCTGAGTGTGCTAACCCTTCGTGAAAATTCTTAATTAGTTCCTTTTCCATGCTTTTCGGAACCATTACCTTCCAACTAGGCATTTCTTTTCCATGCTTCTTGTATAATGTCCCATCTCGTATTGCTACAATTTCTTTCTTTGCCTCTTCAATTAGTGGTGCCTTTTCTTTAAGTTCTAACAATTTTGCGTCCTCTTTTTGAGTTTCCCCCATATTTTTCAATTTTCTAATCATTTCTTTGCTTAAAGGAATTTCAATTGTCAATATTTTGACTTCATTTCTAGGCCTTTCAATATTTTCGGGAATTTGTGGGTTGTAGTTCAATCTTGATAGCAAATCACTGAAGGTATTATTTTTGCCAGAAATGTGGATAATCTCAATATCGAATGCAGATATTGCATGAATGTATCTAGCAAGTTTTCCACTACATAATCTACACCGTTGTATGAAAGTTAAGCTGATGTGGTCTGAATATACTTTCACCTTTTGCTGATAAATATAGGTTTTAAAACGAATTAATGAGAAATATAGTGCTCCAATTTCTAACTGAGTCACTGAAGAATTCCGCTCAATATTTGTAAGTCCTCTATAAGCTGTACTAATGACGTGAAAGTCATTATTGAAGTCTCGCTGTCCTAAAATTCCGGCGTATCCTTGCATTGATGCGTCGACATAAATCTCATATTCCAAATCTTCTCTGGGCCTCTCGAGTAATATGGACTTAGCAAAGAGTTCCTTTACTCTCTCAAAACATTTTTGATGATCCCTGTCCATTTCCACTTATTGTTCTTTCGGAGAAGCTGCCGCAGTGGTTCTATTTCAGCCGAATATCTTGGTACGAACTTACTCTGAAAGTTCAATACCCCTAAGAGACGTCTAATTTGTTTTACGTTCCTTGGTGATGGAATTTTCATTATTGCTTCTATTCTTTTCTGATCAGGTCTTATACCTCGTTCATCCACTACATAACCCAGAAAATTTATTTCCTTTACACAAAATTTTGATTTTAGTATGTTCACAGTCATACCATGTTGTTGTAGTTTATTTAACACATAATGGACATTATTCATGTGTTCTTCAAATGTTTGACTAATGATTAGGAAGTCGTCAATATACTTTATTAAAAAGTCATCTGCAGAATTTCCAAAGATACTGTGAATGGCTCTCAAAAATCCACTTCCTGAGTTTTTTTAACCAAAAGGATTTACACAAAAACGATACTGGATCCCTGAGTACTGAAATGAAGTGTAATCACGCACTTGTGGATCTAATTCCACTTGCCAATATGATGCAGTGAGGTCAATGGATGTCAAAAATCTCCCTCTTGAAAGTTTCGTAATTAGTTGTTCAATTCCCTCACTTTGAAAATGATCTGGTTTCCTATACTTGTTGACATATCTACCGTCTAATGTTAATCTCAAACTACCATCTCGTTTAATACTCCAGCAGATTGAATTTATATACTGAGAATTACTTTGCTCAATAATCCCATTTTCTAACATGCTATTTATTAGTTGTCTAGCTTTGTCCCGAAGACTTATAGGTAAATTGTCATACTTGTGCCTATATGGTGGTACGTCTTCTACTTGAAATGTATGCTGATATACATTACATCTGCCTGGGATATTACTAAATACTGAACTATTGTTTATCAAAACATCATGAAGGATTTGCTTTTGCATTACCGTAATATTATAAGCTTCTTCACACTTGTGTATTATTTCCTCATTTCTCTTCTCTTCCCAGCTGTTGTCTGTCTCGCTCACATGGTCGTCTTTTGTTTGGATTGCAAATTTCTCTACTTCTTCTGGCATTTCTGCTAGCTGTTGAAAATATGGCGTGGTATTCCCTTCATATTCTGTGACTACCTGCTTTATCTGACTATTTCTATCAGTTTCTGTTATTTGCACAAAAAACTCTTGGTCACAAAGATTCTTCTCATCCTTTGTCATCTCGATTACAGAAACTTTCTCTTTTATAAATGGTACCCTTATTTCTCTATCGTCTTTTGTCATTCTTAACTCTTCATGTTTAAAATCTATACTTGCTTCATATTCATGTAGGAAGTCACATCCTATAATTATGTCACAAATCAGATGGTTTACAATTAGAAACATAACCTCAAAATTCTCTCCGCCGATAAGTATGCTAAGTAGAGCTTGTGTTTTTATGACCTGTGTCGTTCTTCCGATTGCAACACGACAAACTAAATTACTAGTGGGAAGAGCCATAATTTTGTTACCTTCATTAATCAAATTTATGTAAAATTTCTGTGAGCAAATTGAAGCTGATGAACCAGAATCTATAGTTGCAATGATCTCTTTCTTCGCAATTTCCATCCTAACATGAGGTGACTCACAATTTTCTCCCTTATCTTTTGTTGCTGTAATCTTATTACAGGGTGTGTGTGTAGGCATATTATTTGTATTGGTAATGGATACTGAATTATTAAAGACGTCCTGAGAACCTACTACACAGGAGTCTGTTAACAGTTTTCCTGGTTATTTCCATGTTCACGTACGGGACTGCCATTCCTAACAGGCGCTAAATCTATCTCATTGTCGCTACCATTGTTTTGAGTTCCCCTTCCTCGAGTTCGAAATCCTCGATTTCTGACATTATGGCCCCTTGGCACGTAATTTTCTTGCCGTTCCTCAGATCTTTCCCGGTTATTGTTTTCCCTCCAGTGAGTGAAATTTCCCCTTTGTCTAATGTACCGCCTTCCATAATTTTGCCCTCTTTCAGGCAATCTTTCTGTCCTGACATAATTTATTTGTTCCTGTCGACCTGGTCTCCTATCTATCCTCGATCTTTCAAATTGTGGAACGTATGATTGATACCGTTGTCTGGTATTATTTTCATGACGCCTGTCTTGTCCTCTACTTTGCTGATAACTACCTTGGTAATTTCTTCTATCTCGCACATCTAAAAATCTATGCTCCCACTCCCAAGATATATCTTCTTCCTGTTGTTCCAAAGCTGTTATTAATTCTGTCATCTCATAGATGCTACGTGGTTTTGCAATTAATAAGTAATTTCGTATCCTTAAAGGATAATGCCTTGCGAGCAAACTCACAAAATCTTCCTCATTGATTGGAGGTGACAAGTTTCTAACCTGACTTGCATGTTTCAGTAAGTAATCAGTCATTGATATTCCCTCTCGTGGATTAAATTGACCATGACTAAGCATTGCTCGAATTCTATGCTGTACCGTAACATTCCAAAATCTGTTCATGAATAATCTCTTAAAGGATTCATATGAAATTTCACCCTCGGATACCATTTGTAACCAATCTAAAGTTTTCTGGTCCAAACATCTTTTGACAACTATCATTTTCAATGCTTCAGGTATCTTTTTAATTTGAAAATACTCTGATAATTCTGCAATGAACTGTACTGGACTGGAGTTTTCATTAAATTTTGGAAGTGGAAAATCACTTAAGATATTATTGTAATTTTGCAAATTCCCTACTCCCATATTTAAATTCTCTAGTGTTACTTGTGCACTCTGAGTTTCAGCATTAGCTATAGATGAAGCTGCCGCATCACTCACATTATTTGTCATACCTGAGGAACTACCTCTATCATTATGTTGTACATCTGATACATTCACATCACATATATTTGCCCTTGAATTCAATTCTAATCTATTTACAGTACCTTGCAGATTTTCTATTGTCTGTTCCAATTTTTTATTATTCTCATTTTGAACAGTTTGGTGTTTGTTAATTTCAGAAGTTAGCTTTTGATTCAAATCTTTAGACAAATCTTTAACTTCATCAGACAATTTATTTCTCTGTGTTTCTGACTCCTTCTGAATTTCAGATATTTCCCCTCTGAAATTAACTTGCACCTGTATTAAATCTGCATTTGTAGCCTCCATCATCTCTTTTAACTCACTTGAAATGCTACTCATTCGGCTACCTAGCTCTGTACATTTTACATTAACATGCTCTATTTTATTATTAACCTCACTTTTTTGGTTAGATATTTCCCTGCTCATGTCTAACATTTTCTTTGAAACTTCACCTATTTCATTTGCTATCATTTCTTGATTTTCATTTTTCATTCTAATCATACTACTATCTAGCTCCATGAATTTCTTTTCAATTTCTTCCCTGTTTTGTTCTAAGCTTTTACCAATATCTTCCCTCAATTCTCTCTTATTCTGATCTAGTTTTTGTTCTAAACTCCTATCAATATCTTCTCTTAATTCCCTATTATTCTTTTGCATATCTTCCCTTAATTTCTCATTACTCTGAGTTAATTTTTCTAATTTCTCATTATTCTTTTGCGTATCTTCCCTGTTTTGATCTATTTTCTTACTAAGATCTTCCCTGTTTTGTTCTATTTTCTTACTAAGATCTTCCCTGTTTTGATCTATTTTCTTACTAAGATCTTCCCTCATTTCCCTATTATTCTTTTCCATATTCTTCAGCATTTCCATAATCATACTAGTATCAAGATTAACATTTCCTGCTATTCTATTCTGACTTTCTGCACTAACATTTCCACCCTCAAATCCTAAAAAGTTTGGGCTATTTTCTGTAACCTGTATTGAATTACAGCTAACTGTTACATTATCTCCCTCCATAATTATTTCTTCTGTATTATTAGTAGCCATTGTTTTCTTTATCCTGCCACTCCTTAAGTACATTTGAAGGTTACAATTTTGTTTTCTAAAAAAAAATTACGATACTCTGACCTTTGTGATGCTGTCTGTTGCTGTAACATTGATGTCCAGCTTCCTGCCCCTCTCTCCTAGGTTATATGTCGCTTCTGCGTTGTGTTATGATGAATCTACGTTGTCTCGATGTTTTTGTAGTTGAATTACCCTGTTGCCTTGTAATCTCGGAATTACGATGTCCAATCATCCGTGTAGTCTGTCGTTCCTTTTGTTGTTTCTGGAATCTGCGTCTTGTAGTTCAGTTCACTTCTCCATTCGCCCCTTTGGTCATCTCAATTCTTCCTGGTTAATTCTGATTCTTTCCTGGTCATTGTGTTCCTTTCCTGGTTACTCTGCCCCACGTTGGGCGCCAATTTGCGACGGTTTCAGTGCTTACGTAATATGTTTTTACGTAAATTATTAGAACTTGAAGATCTTATGTTGTGCTGCTTTTGTTTTGTTTGGTTACATAATTTTTAACTGCCCCACGTATGGGAGCCAATTTGTAACGGTATTTCTTACAAATGTTTGTTTACATCAGTGTTGAAGCCATCTTGTGACGTCATTCATTTGTTCGGTTTGTAGCTCCATCTAGTGTTAGCAATTTGTGGCAGTGTTAGCTTCTGTTTGATTTCATTTCAAATGTCCTCCGGCTAGCTATTATCCTGTTGGCTTGGGTCGAACATGTGTCTCTATACAGGTTGTGAAACGGAAAGGAATCTTTTATCCAAAAATTACACTGATGAAGAAATTTGTTTTATAATTTTTGTTGTCGAACACGTTCACTGTCACTTTTACATATTGATTTAGATACTCGCCAAACTGAAACTGTTATAATAACTTCTTACTGATCACTTTTAATCAACGTACTTCAATCTTTTGTATAATTAACTTTACCATATTTTAGATCTTTCATAATTCTGCTGCGCGTAACATGTGAATCTATATCCGATGTATGTCGTAGTAATACTTTCGACGAACTGACTGACTGAAGACGACGTGTAGTGTATGAATGCTTTCGGCGAACTGAAGGACTGACTGACTTTACCTCTAACTTGGCTTCTATTTATAATCCTGCATCCAGATACGCCTAAAGATTATAAATGAACTGCTATTGGCTAATAAAACGCGCCAACATTAGCGTCTATTTTAATATCCAATGAAAACCACGAATACATATGCTTTTAGGGAGAAAATATTCCAGAAGGTTCTCAACGGAAAAAACGCGCGAACATTACGTAACTTCCTTGTTTCCAATAATGATAAACAGCTCACCCCTTTGCTGCATTATTGCGCTATTATTGACAGTTTCAGTAAAGCCTTATAAATTTACTTTCCAACAATATTTACAATCAATAAACATCTGAAATCAATGTCACATAAAAATGCATATTCATATTACAATCATTATTTACATTTAAGTAATTTGTGTTACAAATTACTGCATCACAAGTGACAAGTCTTAAACTTTAGTGCCCCATCTAATGGTTGATATTTAAGAACTATCAACACTTTTACGACAATTTAATTAAGGTTAACGAATGCTTCTTTTCATGATAATTATTTGGAGACCGAAGTAGAGAAATAATTATCTTACGAAAAAATACATGAGTTTGAAACCGAAATTGTCATGTAAAACTACAGCAAAAGTGCTACTCGGCTAGATAATCACACGAAACACTTACTGTCAACTTACTTAGTTCAGCGCCAAACATCTTTGTTGGTCACCGCAGTGTCGATTATCATGCATGTTTATCAAAAGGAAACAAATGCGTTGGATCTCTAAAATGATGTGATTTTATTGAAACAAAATATGAAACAATTAACTAAGTTACAGGTAACTAAAGTTAATTACCGATATTTTTAATTTCTCTACTTCGATACCGAGATTTCACCGGAAATATATGTTTTGAGACCCCCTGAATCCAAAAAAAGCATTTTTGGAAACATGTCCGTGTGTGTGTGTGTGTGTGTGTGTGTGTGCGTGTGTGTGTGTCTGTGAACAGCATAACTCAGAAACGAACAGTCGGATAGACACCAAACTTGGTATTTAGGTTCAGTATCTTCCAGAGATGCTACACGAAGGTTTTCAAGAAAATCCCCCACCCCAGATTACCCTTTACATGAAACACTTTTCGAAAATTTTAATTTTACTAAAAATGGCTTTAACGATTTAGATTAAAATATATATTTCAGATATTTTCATAAAAAATGAAATGTATATCTCGAATTTTCTGGGAATGTCTCCAAAAGTATTCTTCATTGTGAAAGACTTTTGCATAACTGGTAAACCATAAGAGATAGACAAAATTTTACAATTTTACAAAATGTGGATCGCGTTAAAATACACAATTTATGTTCTATACATTTTTGTTGTAGAGTGAACCATTTTCGAGATATTACTGGTTATTCCCTTAAATTATCCAATACTTTTCTCAAATGTGAATTCGTTATTCATTTTTTTTTATGTCCTGGACATGCAAAGAGAATGGAATGCTCCACATAGCAACCAGCTCTTAAAACATTTGACTATCGCTTAAAGCCTACCATATTCCCCTTGCATCTACAAGAAAATTAGCAATAAGATTAACATCTCGATTAACATGAAACATATGGAGAATAAGGGTTTGTAAAAATAGTTTGTACAAGAGTAGAGAAAGTCTTTTATTTAACCTACGCAAAGAATAAATGGCAGAAAGTATGAATTCAGAAGAAACTGAAATAGAAGTGAGATTACAGAAGCAGCAGAAAGAGTAACACTAGTTGTACTTACCCAAAAGATTCAGAAAGCATTTATAGCTTTTAATCATCTCATTGCCCGAGGAAAGGCAAAATATGTTGAAAATAGTTTCACTGAATATGAATGGTAGCGAATCGACAAAACATCTGACATCTCGCTTTTTAAGGTCATTTCTCTTTTTTAACGCGTTCTAAACGTGATCTCTGTTAGTTTCAGGAACCAATATAATCCTACTGATATTTTACAAATGGCGGCGCCGTGGCCGAGTGGTTAGACCGCTCGCCTCTCACCGAGGCGGCTAGGGTTCAATCCCAGAGACCCGCATGTGGGATTTGTGGTGGACAAGCGACGTCTGGGCGGGTTTTCTCCGGGTTCCCCCGCCATTCATTCCACCATCTGCTCCATCATCACCTTTCCTTTCATCCATTTTGCCGTCATTTCGTTTCATCTATTTCCTTCATCCCATACCAGGCATCGGGCTGATCACCCATCCTGGATCTGTTCGACGGGCCTCTAACCCCGGCACGTGCCTGCAGGTCCTGGGGGGGGGTGTAAGTCCTACATAAGATGAGGTTAAACAGTGCATGAATGAATGATATTTTACAAATTCGAGCGCTGTCTAAATAATAGCTCCTAGGATTGTGAAACTCGGCCTATGGCCTTCTTTCTCAATCATTCTTACTCGCAAAATAAAACCCCACTTTTACCCCTTGTATCGCAATCTACTATTATAGCGGCAGAGACTTTGTAGGTTTTATGGCGACAATCCTTTAGCCACATTTTGCTTCGGTTGGCAACTCTTCATCGCAAAATGTCGCCAGTAGCCACTATATAAGAACAGCCGCTGAAAAGAGAGAAGGAGAGCAAATAACTTTGTTCCGGCAACAGCTCCTGTATAAAACAAATCCTCATTCTCTACTGACACCCCTGGATATTGTCACGACTATAGATTAATTTATCAACCTCCCGAACCTTTCCATACTTAAAGCCATGACAACGGAGCGAAACTCGCTAAGCATGCGAAACTAAGGTTTGCAACAGATGAGTACCGAAATCTGTAAAGTAGCCTAAAAGAAGAAAGTATTTAAATTTTAAGAAATGACAATTTTGTTAACAAAAGATGCTACCTCAACCTTACACGTTGTTCATAAATCGTCCAAAACCCATCCTTGCCAGGAGGGGCAGGTGCAGAAAGTGCAAAGAACAAGAGTACACATCAAGGTTACTTGCTGCCTAAAAGAGGCCGAACAATTAATCCCAAATCATTTTATATTCAATCGTCCCCACCATTACTTCCTATCAAAAGCTACCAGAACCTTCTGGAATAGTCTAGAACATGCCAACATTTGAGTTGATCCTTCCGGAGTGAACAGCTCTACCAAACTCATTCTGAGAGGGCTGACTCCATGCCAGGCATACCAACCTAACTCTGCTTGTGCTCGCCACAATATCAAAACAATTGGTTTTCGTATTTACGCTGAACTGTACTCTTACCCAAATACCGCTCTAGTGCCCACATTTCGGTGTAGTAACAAGGGGTGAAGCGATAGCCAAATATTTGACATTAATATTACCTCATATGGCTTACCAGGTGTACAAAATTCATTCATAATCAAGACTTCAAAGCCTATTCGAGCAAATAAAAGATATACGAGAGCTGTTCCAGAAGTACCCGACCTAACAAGAAAACACAAGAATTCTGGGAAAAAAAGCATCTTTATTTCTCTACATACACTTTTTCCGGCGATGTTCAATAGCTTCCATACCCTGTTTATAGTGAGAACCGTCGAGTTCTGCAAAATAGCCATCAACTGCAGACTCCACCTCTTCATTGTTGGCAAATCTTTACCACCAAGCCATTTCTTCAACTTTAGAATCATAAAATAATCAGAGGGGGCTAAGTCTGGCGAATAGGGTGCATGAGGAGGCAATTCGAACTTTAACTCATTGATTTTGGCCATAACGATAATGGATGTGGCTGGTGCATTGTTTTGGTGAAACAGAACTTTCTTTTTTTGCCAAATGCTGCCGTTTTTGCTTGATTTCATCATTCAAACGCTGCAATAAGCTTGCATAATACTCTCCATTGATTACTTTTCCTTTTTTAGGATAATCAATGAAAATTATCCCACAGGCATCCCAAAAAACTGACGCCATGACCTTTCCTGCAGATGGAACTGTCTTCGCCTTCTTTGGAGCCTATTCTCCCCTTTCAATCCACTGTTTTGACTGTTCTTTCGTCTCAGGTGTGAAGTGATGGACCCATGTTCCATCCATGGTTATGAATCGACGCAAAGCTTTATTGCAGCGAAACACCGCCACGCACTCGACTGAAACATCTTCACGACGTTGCTTTTGTTCCATTGTGAGTAAACGCGGCACCCATCTTGCGCACAGCTTTCTCATATATAAATCTTCAGTTAGTGTGCGATGTACAGCACTTTTTGAGATGCCTACGGTGTCTGCTAGCTCGTGCACTTTCAGTCGACGGTCATCCAATACTATTTTGTGGATTTTCTTCACAATTTCTGGTGTGGTCACCTCATTAGGTCGACCACTACGATGTTTGTCTTGGCAGCTCGTACGGCCTCGCTTAAACTCTGCCACCCAATATTTTACTGTTGTAAACGAAGGAGCAGACTCCTCCAGAGTAGAATCTAGCTCAGCTTTAATATTAGTTGGACTAGGACCTTTTAAATGAAAGTATTGTATCACATAACGATGACCAGTTTTATCCATGTTTACAAATTCACTGAGAGAGTTCACTATTAATGCCTGCCAAACAATTACTAAACAACGTAGCATCGCCTTTATAAGGGTGGTACTTTCTACCATAGTCATTTGTTTATCAGGTCAAGTATTTCTTGGACTGCTCTCGTACATTTTATTTATCATGCAAATATTGTAAAATATGTTATTTCAATAACAAACGTTATAGTCAGTTTTGAGAAAATAAAAAATAAGGAAAATTTTCTCATGTAAAGGGTTATTTAAGATGGAAAGAAGTTTCTTGAAAATCTATGTCGCACCCTTGAAAAGTGCTGAATTTAACTACACAATTTGGTACTTCATTTGTATAGTTTTTAGTCAGTGAACTTCAAAACCTGTAAATTTCTGGTGAAATCTCGATATCGAATTTTAGATGGAATACTCTACCTTTTATGTGTATGTAATAAATTATAAAGACATTTAAAAGACACTGCAGGAGTTTTAAAACGTGGCTATAGGTGGAGATTGAAAACTTTCAGGAATTTCGTGTTTAAATTTAAGTATGAAATCTGTTGTTTGAGACTTTGTTGTTGAGTTACAGTGTTCAGACAGACAGCAACACATGCAGAAACGCTTTTTCTAAAAACTCCTTTTTACCAAATCACAGACATTTCTTTTGAATTCTACTATATCGAATGCTTGGTTCGAACGCAAGATTTCCTCTATCTGGAGTACCAAAGCGCAGAGAAAGTAAACAAGTCAATGTTTTGGCATAGAACATTTGGCTCAGTTCCGCAATGAATTTTAAAATATGTAAGCTTCATGCTTTGCCTTCTGGTGATTGTATTTTAGCGGCGCCATAAAGTCTTGGCAAACTCAGTTACACGAGCTATATAGCAGAACTGGTAAATTTCATTTGAGCACGTCCTACTGTTATTTATCCAGAGCCACTAATGCTTTTAGATCCTTCTCATCCGTCTTCCCTTTTCATCTTCGGTAGTGTAGCGTAAAAACTGTGACGTCATTGCGCTGGCTGAAATAGAGGCATTATACCGCAAATCGATGCGTTGTGGACAGCTGAACCGTGCGGTCACTCTGATGGACAGCGCATGAAAACTGCCCTTTATTAAATATTTTGTTACGAATTCTGTGACTCGTAACTTTATCAGGCTGCCTACGCGTATGTGACAGGCGGCAGGATTTATTCCCTCTAGCCCAGACCAGAGTTTAGATACAGCGCTCAACTCTAATGCTTCCAGATGTCAATGTTAGTTTAGTATCAACATGACACGACGATATAAACCTAATCAGGAATTAAGTAAAATATTTTAGAAAGCATTTGCAGCGAAACGGACTAAACTAAAAATCTGATGTGTTATTTCACATTAATTTCTCTACCCTATATCCCTTATTCTTGGGTATACAATTATTCTTACAAACGTTCATTACTTTCTCTACTACTATAGTAAGTAGGGGAAGTATTGTATTCCACCCAAAACTTCGATGCCGAGATTTCACCGGAAATATATGTTTTGAGACCCCCTGAATCCAAAAAGAGCATTTTTGGAAACATATCCGTGTGTGTGTGTCTATGAACAGCATAACTCAGAAACGAACAGTCGGATAAACACCAAACTTGGTATTTAGGTTCAGTATCTTCCAGAGATGCGACACGAAGGTTTTTAAGAAAATTCCCACACCCCAGATTACCCTTTACATGGAACATTTTTCAAAAATTTTAATTTTTTTTCAAAAATGGCTAACAATTTTGATTAAAGTATCATATGTTTAAGACATTTTTATGGCAAATAAAATGGGAATGTTTCCAAAAGTATTCTTCATTGTGAAGAACTGGTAAACCATAAGAGATAGACAAAATTTTACTACACAAACAATGTAGATTGCGTTAAAATACACAATTTATGTCATATACATTTTTTTTGTTGAGTAAACGATTTTCGAGATATAGCTTGTTATTCCCTTAAATTTTCCAATACTTATACTTTTTCTCAAATCGGAATTCGTTATTCATTTTTTTGTCCTGGTAATGCAAAGAGAATGGAATACTCCACATTAGCAACCAGCTCTTAAAATATTTGACTATAGCTTAAAGCCCACCATATTCCCCTTGCATCTACAAGAAAATTAGCAATAAGATTAACATCTCTATTAACATGAAGCATATCGAGAATAAGCGTTTGTAAAAATGGGTTGTACAAGAGTAGAGAAAGTCATGTGAGTGTAACACATCAGATTTTTAATTTAAACTGCCTTAATTTAATTTATAAGCATGATTTGTTACAGTTCTCAAGATTTAAACTCTTATACATTCCTTACGAGCTTAAAATGAACTGGGATATGGACAGAGACAGAAATACTTTAAACATAAAAGGGAAATGTGGAACTGTATCATTTGTATTGATGACGTCCGAAGTGGGAAATCAAACTTTTTTTTCCATTTCAGAAATTTGAGCAGCAGGTATAAAGGAAGCGAAATGACTTTCTAGAGTGGTGCTTTATTGCTTCCAGGACGATATGAATTATTCCTGTTGCTATATGCTAATTTAATTAAAGAGAAATATTAAAGAGATCCAGAGTGGTAGTACGGAGCATAAATTTGTGCTGAAGAACATCCAAAATAATCGTCACGATTCTCTTAAGCTGCCTTAAGGATACATAGATCTGGCCGTCTCCATCACAATTTAGGTGCGTTCGTTATGCCACCAGTGTATACCAGTTGTTAAAATAAGTATTCCATATTTTGAGAGGTGGTAGTACGGACCAAAACTAGAAAAATATCTCCAATAAACGTGGGTTCTAAAATGCATAACTTAAGAGCTGTTAGCACTTGTTCATCTTCGCTACCGTGAAACATCTCTTCTACTGCAAGCTCTTCGCTATTCCGTACGACCTACAGCAGGCAGTAAACAAATGAGGTGGAATCAGTTTGTGTTTTAATAAGTTTGTTAAATTCCATTTATATTCCAGTTTTATCTTGAAATCTTTGGTGTACGTAACCCCCATTAATTATGTATAAAAACACTACAGGAAGGCGTCATCAATGCCTGCCAGAGCATCCGTGACCAATCTGGAGTGGTGAGAGTGTGTGATTCCCTAAGACGTCGGAGAGAAGCATGCCCTACTGTGAATGGGCACCATATTGAGCTCCTCCTTTAGGGATGGTTGTAGTCGTATGTAATCGCAAACAGATTACATTAGAAGCTATGATTTTTCACAGTAACAGAGTAATGTATCCTCATTTGTTTACCGCATTCTGTAGGTTATACGTAATAGCAAAGAGCTCCAGTAGAAGCTAAGTTGTTTCACAGTAGCGAAGATGAAACAGTGCCCATAGCTCTTAAGGTATTCATTTTAGAGCCCATGTCTACTAGTCTTTTTTTTTTTCTTGTTTTCATCTAACTACCACCTCTAAAAATATGCAATAATTCTTTTTTATCATCCTGTATATTGCCGATTAACTTTGCATAAAATAAGTATTTCCATGTTTTATCTTAAAAGATAACGTGTGTAGACTTTCACAGTAGAAATACATTTCTTCAGTTTATGTCGGTATATGTAGTTGTTTACAAAAAGTAACTACGACTTTTCTTTGTTTGAAAAATTCAAAACCTTCTGGGTTTTAATATTTTTTCATCCCAGGCCAAAAAAGTGTATTACTCTTCATTTAAACATTTCGAAACTTAATGTTAACAGTAACATGTTCATTCCATTTAAATCTTCTATCTACCCAATCATCTATTGCTAGGACATTCAGCTGTCTTGTTATTTCTTCACTTCTGAGCTTATCTCTCCTTGCCTTATGAACAATTACCTCGAAATATTCACATCGTTTGTTTCTAAGATCCATTTAGCTTTAGAGGTGTCCGCTCTTGTCTCAAACGTATAGGTCAATATTGGATGTATAATTGATTTATAGATTCTTGTCTTAGCGTCCTTATTTATTAGTCTGATATACAACTTCATTGTGCAGTGATTTCATGCATACCTGATTCATACACGCCAACATTTCAGTGGCAGTAGTTTAATTTGAGAAAAAAGTAGGTCAAAAATATAGCATTTTCTGCAACAATTACATATCGTTATGTACGTTTAACAGATCGTTACGGTTATAAACACCAAATTAGTTATAACATTGATACTGGCTCGATGGTCGTCATTTTTGAAGCCGTTTACTTTACCTGCTTCGTTGATGATTCTGCTGCCGTGATCTCGTAGCTTGTTTTGTTATCCGTACACGAGCTGCTCTAGTGGTAAGCTATGCGATCTTTCTCTCAGGGTATGCCCGAGCGTAATTTTTAAGGTCAAGACCAATTTAAATTGACTGAGAAGTTTATCGTGAACTAATATTGGAGTTATTGAAGTGAGTTGCCGTCCGTTTGACGATAAACAATGAAACTGATTATGAATCGTAGCACTCGAATTTGTAACAATTGAATTATAATACCTGCTAACTTCTGTAGTATCAAAGCTACAATTGGAAATAACTGTTTCTGCAATATAAGCAACTAGAAGCGTAACTTGTCGTGAGTCGCTAAATTGCTTATCGGCGAGACCTCTCGCAATAGCCGTGAAATCTTACACAAGCGCGTGACTAGGCGCTTAAAATTTTGCACGATCAGTACGTACCGAAAATGGTACCAAAGTAATGATTGTATGCACAACTGTTTGCATATATAGGAGAAAATGCAGTCTTGAGCATGTCTTAAGAGCAAAAAGGGGCAAGTAACCCAAGTACAATATGACATTTAAGCTTACCATAAGAATCTTGAAAGACTATATTGTATATTATACATGACAAAATAAGTGAAAATATAAGTTTCGAAATATAGTAGCTATACAAATGTATAATTTTGGTCAAACCTGACTTCATTTTTTCTTTAGATAATAAATTATTTCGAAGCGTTTACTTAACAAATAGGCTATAACATATGTAACGTATAATGACGTGCATAAAAAGTGGCCATAATGGAACGCAGCCTGGTAATGTTAAATCTAGCCCCACCATCTGCCAACACGAGCTGTTCTGTTCCTTCAAAATAACTTCTAGCCACTGAATTGTCAGGCTAATTTACCTCCCGCAAACTATGTACAAACTGCCGAAGAGTAAGAGTACACGCTCATTGGCGGAGTACCGTTAAGGCAATCATTCGTTGAATTTAGAAGCAAAAATAAAATATAATAAAAATTACACTTTTTACTTTCTCTACTACGTATAGTAAGTAGGAGAAGTATTGTATTCCACCCAAAAATTCGGTACCGAGATTTCCCCGCAAATACATGTTTTGAGACCCCCTGAATCCAAAAAAGGCATTTTTGGAAACATGTCCGTGTGCGTGTCTGTATGTTTGTGTGTGTTTGTGTGTGTGTGTGTGTGTCTGTGAACAGCATAACTCAGAAACGAACAGTCGGATAAACACCAAACTTGGTATTTAGGTTTTGTATCTTCCAGAGATGCGACACGAAGGGTTTCAAGAAAATCCTCCACCCCAGATTACCCTTTACATGGAAGATTTTTCGAAAATTTTAATTTTCTCAAAAATGGCTCTTAACGATTTTCATTAAAATATCATATGTTTAAGATATTTTCATGACAAATTAAATGTATATCTCGAATTTTCTGGGAATGTCTCCAAAAGTATTCTTCTTGTATTCTTCTTCAAGTATTCTTTTGCATAACTGGTAAACCATAAGAGATAGACAAAATTTTACTACACAAAAAATGTAGATCGTGTTAAAATACACAATTTATGTCATATTAATTTTTTTTATGAGTGAACCATTTTCGAGATATTGCTTGTTATTCCCTTAAATTTTCCAATACGTATACTTTTTCTGAAATTTGTTATTCATTTTTTTATGTCCTGGACATGGAAAGAGAATGGAGTGCGCCACATAGCAACCAGCGCTTAAAATATTTGACTATCGCTTATAACCTATCATATTCCCCTTGCATCTACAAGAAAATTAATAATAAGATTGACATCTCGATATCTTGATTAACATAAAGCATATGGAGAATAGGCGTTTGTAAAAATAGTTTGTACAAGAGTAGAGAAAGTCATGTGAGTGTAACACATCAGATTTTTTATTTTTAATGTTCCATTTATATCCCGCGTTTAATATCTAAGGTCATATCGGCGACTGTTTACCTTTGGAACAAATGCTCGTCAGCAATAATGTTCACTCGCTTACAGTGGTGTTAACCTTTGAGCTGGTATTACTTTTGGTTGTTTCATATATAACACTCTAGCACTCTCATATATACTAACACACATTATCTCTCTCTCTCTCTCACTACCATTCGTACTTCCAGACTTTAGAGAGCATGGGGAATAATCCTGGCTAAACAAACATTGCCACCCTCCAGCTGGGAATTGAACCCGCGACCTCCGGATTTTGAGGTTAGCATGCTAACCACCAGACCACATAAGTTGTCAAAAATATTTTTCTCTTCATCTCGATGTCGCTGATGAAAGCCGTAATATAAATGGCATACCTGTTGTTCATTATAACAAAACATTTAATGAAATTGACTTTTTACTGCAGTGGTCCTCAGTGTCCCAAACTATATTGGACGTGAAAGACCGGAAATTTCGCTCAGAGGCCCCTTTATTAGGCTTGAGGTTCTTTTACGTGCCGTAAATCTACGACATGGGACCCGTTCCGAAGGAAGCCATGCTAAGCATTTTTACGCCTGAAAAAAGTCCATCGCTCTCCATTTACAGGATGCATGCCTTTTAAGGTAACGGGTGTAATTTTATCCAATGAGTTGGTTTATTATGTAAGATAAGCTATTTTCCTCGATTACATCAGCCTTCTGTTAACATTGATCAACATTCTTTTTAAATAAGCAAACACATTTTGCCACTACCCTGCATGTATTTATTCAAGGATATTGTATAAACGCAAATGGACATTGCAACGCATGCTGTTAATTCAGACTTTCACAAGTATGATACAAGGAATAAGTCAAAATTACACATTACATCTCATAACTCTGAATTGTTTGAGAATACCTTTTACTATAAAGGCACACACTTGTATAATAAATTACCTGCTAAATTAAAGAACATGAAATCTTTTCAATGTTTCAACAAATTGTTACTATTCAGTTGATGAAGTTCTGTACTTTTAAGTTAATTGTTAACATTTGTATTACAGTGAAATTGTACATAGTAATCTTATACATTTTAATTTTATACTGAATTTTATATCTGACATGTACTTTGCGTTTGTTTATTCAAATTGTTTTGATGTATCCAACAACATGTATTTGTTAATTATGGATGAAATAAATGAAATGAAATGTTAGTAACACCAAAGTAGATTCACAGCAGCTCTTCGAGTTTGTTTTTATCATCCTAAAATTTTATTTAGCTATCATAAATAGTTTATCAGTTTATCTTCATACCAGAAAATGTCATTCACTGAAAAAGCTGTTCAAAGCAAAACTAGAGACAGCAAACACATATATTTGCAAATAAAGAAACCACGTGGCTTGAGCAAATAGAAGCTGCTATACTTAACAGCAGTACCAATTTGAACAGCACAAGTTCCCCTAAAAATGGTTTAACGTATACTACTCTACTCTAAAATGTGTAAAATTGTTACCTTTTCTATAAAGTGCAGAATTTATAGTGGAAAATTGCAGATACAGTACCTTTTGCTTTCTCTACCAGCACATAGTGTGTAGAGAAGGTATTGTATTCCATCCAGAAATTCACATCGAAATTATACCTAAATATATGTTTTAAGGCTCTCTGAATCCAGATAGTGGCCGAGTGGTTAGACCGCTCGCCTCCCACCGAGGCGGCCCGGGTTCAATCCCAGGGACCTGCATGTGGGATTTGTGGTGGACGAAGCGGCGTCTGGGCGGATTTTCTCCGGGTTCTCCGGTTTCCCCCGCCATTCATTCCACCAACTGCTCCATCATCATCTTCCCTTTCATCCATTTCACCAACATTTCGTTTCATCTACTTCCTTCATCCCATACCAGGCATCGGGCTGATCACCCATCCTGGATGCTCTGTCTGATCCATGAGTGTCTGCTCCTCGACGGGCCTCTGACCCCAGGCACCCGCTTGTAAGTCCTGGGGGGTGTAAGTCCTACATAAGAGGAGGGTAAACAGATAATGAATGAATGAATCCAGATAAAGCATTTTGGGAAACATGCCCACGTGCACTTGTGTGTGCGTGCGTGTGAACAGCGGATCACAGCTACGAAAAGTTGGTATTTAAATTCAGTATCCTCCAAGGATACGACAGGAAGGTTTTCAAGAAAATCGCCCACCCCAGCTACCCTTTACATGGAACATTTTTCAAAAATTTTGATTTTCTAAAAAGTTGTTCTAACGATTTTGATTACAATACCATTTATTAAATATATTTGCATTACAAAATGTATATCTTGAACTTTCTGGGAATAGCCTGTAAAGTCCTCTTCATTCGGAAGTAAATTTTTACAAACTTCTATAACCGCCCTTTCAACATTCAGTTGTTTCTCGCGGTTGCTTGGAAACAGTAATAGCGTCCAGTTGTTAAACATTTGACTATCGCTGTTCTCTTTGTATCTATAACGAAATGTGTAATGTAGCTATTTATGGAATAGTTTATTTGGATTAAAACTTAGGATAGAACAGTAAGCTTTAGTAAGAATAGTTTTATACTCAGTAATATACGATAGAGGGTAGAGAAAGTCATTAAAGAGAAACTTACAAATTATAAGACTGCATAAAGTACTAAAAATGTAAATTTTTGTCAATTTTCAGCATTTAGTAGTCGCCTCTTAATTCCTCTCAGGTGCTAACCTCATCTTACTATGGGATATCTCCCAGCGTTTTGGATTTATTTCCAAATAGCGTTTTGTGTGCCATTTACTTGTTGAAGGTCTCTCGCAAGCGTATTTGTAATGCAGAAAATTGCCTGCTTTGGGAGCCATCATCAACCCATCTGTCTCACAGATGCGTTTTGGGCGAATACGAGGAAAACACTTAAACAGAAGACGGAAAAAGACCATTTTCTCTCGGCAGTCGTAAACTTGAGATAATCATGTAATTGCAAAGCGGCCGTCAAGTTATTTACAGTGCTTTAGGCCGGGATTTATGGACAATGAAAAGGAGGTTGCTGTTTTATAATAATTTACTTTGTTATGTGCCATAATAGCTCTTAAATTTGATGTGAGGCTGCGGAAATAATGAGGCTTGTACCAGTCAGGAACATCCCTTTAAGTTGTGGCGTGACCGAGCGTACTTGCATGTATGAGCAAATTAATAAACCGGCAGCAGGGGAGACAGTACCTGGCTCCATTCTCTTGCTAACAAGATGCTATACCCTTAAGGCCCGCGTGCTCTCTGGCGAAGAAGCGGCCAATTAACTCTTTGCCGATAGGATCACCAGTTTAACATGTATCAACTTCTGACGAGTAGGATCGTATTTCCAAAATACGGCTGCATATTTATGCTTGTTAAGAAGTCGACAACTTTCTCTTCTGTCAAAGCTATAAGAAGAGCGCGCCACTTGGATATTTAGGAGCGTTCGGTAGTAGATTCCAACAAGCCTTTTTTAGCGTCTCTCTCTGCCTGTGCAAACAATGCCGCACAGGCCCCTGCAGATACCGAGTTGGAAATATTATACACGTGAGCATCAAGTCGTCCTCCGTGGTCTAGTGATACCATGCTAGCCTCTGGCTCCCGAGAACGCGGGCTCAAAAAGGATTTCGGGCGTAAAAATCCTTATCGTGGCTTCTTTCGGAAGGGAAGTATAGGCAGTGGTCCCGTGTCGTAGATTTACGGCACGTAAAAGAACCCCAAGCCTGATAAAGAGGCCTCTGAGTAAACTTACCAGTCTTTTACGCCCAATATAGAATGGGACGCTACGGACCACAGCAGTTAAAGAGCGACCATAAATAATAATAAAAGGTACCAAAGTATAGAAAAAGTCACCTTTCATCTCGTACTACTGAGTCATCTTTAGAAGAAAAAAAAAAGCGCGCGCGAGCTTCTGTATGAAAAAACACTACAAATGTCGACTAAATACAAACTGGTTATTTAAGTTCAGTATCTTCCAAATATGCGACACGAAACGTTTAAAGAAAATTTTCCAGAAAAACTATTCTATACATTCAACACTTTGATTTACTGAATCATAGTTTTACTTTACATAATTTTGATTTACTGAAAAATGGCTGTAACTATTTTGACAAAAATGCCATATGTTTAAGACAAGCAAATTAAAGAGTATATCTTGATCTTTCTGTTTATAGTTTGGGAAGACCTGTTCATTCAAAATTAATTTTATATACTTTTCTACATTTGTTAAAGCTTAAGAGATAGAGAAAACTTTACCACGCGAAAAAGGTACATCTCATTTAAACAATTTATGTCAAAGAGTTTTTGTACTATTAACAAGTTTTAAGGTGATATAGCGCCCTTGGGGTAGTTAGCTCCATGGGATGCTTACCACAGGGGGAATAAGCTGAAATGGTAGGTTGGTCGGTGCTGGAGGGAAAGGTACACGGCGAGGGTAGCAGGGGAGCTAGAGAAAGAGGCATCAAATAAGTACCCAGGGACTGTAGAAAAAGCTACCGTCTGTATTCTTAGATAATTTGGCATAGCGCTAAAATTCCCTCGGTACAGAGTTAGTGCGTGCAAGAACTTAAATTGTAGCACACAATTACCTGGCAACCCGTGTCAGAACTTGCCGTGACATTGATTAAAATGTTAAAAGTTAGGTTGGGGGTATCAGGCCCCTAACGAGCATAGCTTCGACGTGTAGAAGAGGATTGAGCATTATGTTCTAGATTCAAGGCCAATATATACATTTTACAAGCTGATCAAGCGACTTGGTGACCTAAAAGTCTATCCTTCCTATATTTTAACATCTTTCGACAGTTCTTGAAATGTAACGAATTCCGGGCTGGCGGTTCGAGCTCTACCTACGGTCGGCTACAATGTTTGTGTTTAAGGGCGCTCAACCACAAGGTCATTGGCGCCCTTAGAAAAACAGATCGTGGCAAAGGCCAGAGATAAAGAACAATATAAAAATTATAGCAAAACACAGAGATAAAGATAAATTTAAAAAACTAAGCTGAGAGGTACAAAAAACCTAGATATCGATGTGACTAAATCCTAATTTGAAAGTTCATCTTTGATAAAAACTTTATAACCTTTCCAATCGCTTAGGGCTTTTTTTTAGATAGATAGATAGATACTTTATTTGCACATTTTTATACACAATTCTTTTTACAATATTCCACTTAGAAACTAACTTAACCTATGTACAAATGTCCTTGCCAGCTATGCTGCTCTTTTTGCCTGGCACCCTGGCCTTCTGGCTCATCTGAGCATCCCTTGCCACCCTTAATCCCTATTGCTCATCCTCTCCTTCCTAAATTTGCCTTTCTACCTTTCTTATCGCTCTTACTTTGCTAATCCATTTCTCTTTTACTTTCTTTAAGAACTCCCCCATATTCTTATTTTGCTTTTCTTCTTTTCTTGTTAACATTTTAATTGCTACTATTTTTCTATCAATTTTTTCCCATTTTTCCTCCCATACTTCCTGTCTCCATTCTGCTAGTTCTTTACATTCTGTCATATAATGCTCCGTGCTTTCACTGCCTCCGCATGATTCACAAATTCCGTTTTTTTTACCTCTTAGCCCTCTCAGATACATTGATCCTGTTCTCATCCATGCAAACGCTTCTTTTTCTGCTCTATTAAATTATCCACATACCCTTCTCTTCCACATTTCCTTTTTACTAATTGAACTAAAATAATCATTCCCATGAGTTCGAATTATAGAAACCAAAACTGAACCCTAGTGACTTAATCGCCTAGTTATTGTCCGCTAAGACCTCTGCAAGGCTGACCGGCAATTGCAGAGAGGTCCGAAGATATGCTTGAGAAATGCACTCCAGCAACACGCGACAGACCGACAGATCCTCGCCACTCAGCGGACAAATAGAAGCAGGGTCACCCTTAAAAAGATAACCATGCGCAAAATTGCAATACCCAACTGAGTCAAAATCATCTCCCCACGACGAGTCACGCGAGAGGAACTCACCCAGTTCATTGTAATGTGCCTCGCTACTCTAAGCTTATTTTCGCGGAGAGCTGACCACTCGTTGCGCCAACACGATAGCACCTCTCTCCCCACAAGCCCAAAGTCCCCCGCCGTTACACAGGTCATTGCAATACCGGGTTCTGTGATCGTCGCCCTAGCTTCCAAATCCGAAAGCTCATTCCCCGGCAAGCCAACATGATCAGGCATCCAAACACGCTCTACACCAACACCAGAAGCGTGCAAAACATCCCGGATGCGTTGCACAATGGGATGACAGTTGTACAGCTCACGGAGGCTCCGAAGTGTACGAAGGGAACCATTAAAAATGAGACAGTCACCCAATTTTCGACGGCGCACTTACAGAATCGCTCGGTTTACGGCATACAGCTCTGCACTTACTACTTTGCATTATCAAATACTTTATAATCTACGTGATCAAAAGTATCCGGACACCTGGCTGAAAATGATGTACAAGTTCGTGGCGCCCTCTATCGGTAATGCAGGAAGTCAATATGGTGTTGGCCCACGCTTAGCCTTGATGACAGCATTCACTCTCGCAGGCATACTTTCAATCAGGTGCTGGAAGGTTTCTTGGGGAATGGCAGTCCAATCTTCACGGATAGCGGAACTGAGGAGAGGAATCGATGTAGGTCGGTGAGGCCTGACACGAAGTCGGCGTTCCAAAACATCCCAAAGGTGTTCTATAGGATTCAAGTCAGGACTCTGTGCAGGCCAGTCCATTACAGAGATGTTATTGTCATGTAACCACTCCGCCACAGCCCGTGCAGTATGAACAGGTGTTCGATCGTGTTGAAAGATGCAATCGCCATCCTCGAATTGCTCTTCAACAGTGGGAAGCAAGAAGGTGCTTAAAATATCAATGTAGGTCTGCATTGTGATCGTGCCACGCAAAACAACAAGGGGTGCAAGCCCCCCCCAGGAAAAACATGACCACACCATAACACCACCTCCTCTGAATTTCACCTGGCAGATGACGTTCACCGGGCATCCGCATACCCACACCCTGCCATCGGATCGCCATATTGTGTACCGTGATTCGTCACTCCACATAACGTTTTGCCACTGTTCAATCGTGTAATGTTGACGCTCCTTACACCAAGCCAGGCGTCGTTTGGCATTTTCATGCGTGGCTTATGAGCAGCCGCTCGACCGTGGAATCCAAGGTTTCTCACCTCACGCCTAACTGTCGTAGTACTTCGAGTATATCCTGATGCAGTTTGGAATTCCTGTGTGATGGTCTGGATAGATGTCTGCCTATCACTCTTTACGACCCTCTTCAAATGTCGGCGGTCACTGTCAGTCAACAGATGAGGTCGGCCTGTACGCTTTTTTGCTGTATATGTTCCTTCAGTTTCCACTTCACTTTGCATCAGAAACAGTGGACCTAGGGATGTTTAAGAGTGTGAAAATCCTGCGTACAGACTTCTGACACAAGTGACACCCAATCACCTGACCACGTTTAAAGTTCGTGAGTTCCACGGAGCGTCCCATTCTGCTGTTTCACGATGCCTAATGACTACGGAGGACGCGAATAATGATTACCAGGCAGTAGGTGGCAGCACAATGCACCTAAGATGAAAAACGTATGTTTGTGGGGTGTCCGGATACTTTTGATCACATAGTGTATCTTTTTGACGCGCTCATTAACTAATCGTTTTTTTTCCTGTGGTCATGCAAAGGGAAGAATTTCAAAACTAGCATTTAACGATCCGCTTTAAAAAGTTGAATATCGCTTCTACCTACGGTATACCCTTGTACCTAAAACGAAATGTCCAATGAAACTGCTTCTGCAAATGTTTGTCTCGATTAACATGAAGATATAAGCACGAAATTATATGTATAAGAGTTGTTTGTGGAAGATGAGGTAGAGAAATCGTGTGAATGTAACGCATCAGATAATCAAAATGCAAATTGAATTGTATACAGAATAAATGTTCTATGATGGGTATATTTTCCTCTTTGTGGATTTTGAGGCCGCGAATAGGATTTTATCAGTAAAATTGCTGCTACAGTGATGCTATTAGAGAGAGAGAGAGAGGGGGGGGAACATTCGTATTGAATAGTTTATAGGCATTCATAGAAGGTCTTGATTTGATTTTAGACTTTGTAAGCTATTTTCAAACTCATAACTTCAACGCATTTTAGCTATAAGAATGTAATTTTAAATGTAATAATTTTCATATCTCTCAGTGGTTTACACAATAAAGGGGGAATGTTTTAACACCCTTTAATAGGGTAGTTATTATGGATGATAAATGAAGAAAATGGTGAAGTGATGCTCAAATGAGCCAGCTGTCCATAGAGCAGAGAGTTGCCCGGCATTCGTCTTATGAGAAAAAGGGAAAATCCCAGGGTTGGTTTCACCCTGTCTGAGATTCAAAATCGGTACGTCTTGATTATGAGATAAACACACTAACCTCTCACTAAGGTGCACACACTTGTTTTCTATTTTGTACCGGTTCTAATTAAAGTGAAAATAAATTAAACCACAGAGGTATATGTACCTTTTTTTACTTTCTTCTACTATGTAGTAATCCACCCAAGAATTCGATACCGAGATTTCACCGAAAATACATGTTTTGAGGCCCCCTGAATCCAAAAAAAGCATTTTTGGAAACATGTCAGTGTGAGTGTCTGTGTGTGTGTGTGTGTGTGTGTGTGTGTGTCTGTGAACAGCATAACTCAGAAACGAACAGTCGGATAAACACCAAACTTGGTATTTAGTTTTAGTATCTTCTAGAGATGCGACACGAAGGTTTTCAAGAAAATTCCCCCACCCCAGATTACCCTTTACATCGAACATTTTTCGAAAATTTTAATTTTCTCAAAAATGGCTGTAACGATTTTGATTAAAATATCATATGTTTCAGATATTTTCATGACAAATGAAATGTATATCTCGAATTTACTGGGAATGTCTCCAAAAGTGTTCATTGTGAACCACTTTGCATAACTGGTAAACCATAAGAGATAGACAAAATTGTACTACACAAAAAATGTAGATCGCGTTTAAATACACAATTTTTGTCATATACATTTTTTTTGTCGAGTGAACCATTGTTATTCCCTTAAATTTTCTAATACTTATACTTTTTCTCAAATGGAAATCCAAAGAGGATGGAATACTCCACATAGCAACCAGCTCTTAAAATATTTGGCTATCGCTTAAAACCTAGCATATTCCCCTTGCATCTACAAGAAAATTAACAATAAGATTAACATCTCGATTAACATGAAGCATATGGAGAATAAGCGTTTGTAAAAATAGTTTGTACAAGAGTAGAGAAACTCATGTGAGTGTAATAATCAGATTTTTTCTTTTTGTACTAAAATCAGTAATTCATAAACCTTCGTAGCAAAACAATTTGATTAATAAATTTAATTGCTTGATTTTTCTGAATATGTATGAAAAGTGGAGGTTGTGTTGTATGGAGAATTTCAATAAGAGAAAACTAATTATAAAACAAACAAATTTTAAAGTCAAAACGAAATATGATTGTGTCTTGCTTTTGTATTGAATAAGAATATAAATTTCACAATAACGAAAGTGACTATGAGATAAACGTTTCCTTGGTTGCATTTCCTTACCAGGTATGTAATGGAATGGCTATTCAATACCAGTTCCTGAAGTTCCTCTCGGAGAGCAAAAGAAATAGAAGTAAAATACACTAAACAAATAAGCCACATGTGTCATCACTTTTGACTGCGATTACATTCTTAGCAACAAAGTGTATGGGACACTCACGGCTAAACAACTGAGGACATTTAGGAACTAGTAAATAAAATGGTACAGGAAGGCAACTACACAGCTAAGGTCTTCTACCCGACACATTTAACCTATAGGTGACCGTCGTCCTCGTGGTGTAAAGGTTATCATGCTAGCCTCTAGTTCCCGGGGTCGCGGGTTCAAACTGGCGAAGGGCGATGGATTTTTTGTGGAGTAAAAATCCTTAGCATGGCTTCCTTCGGAAGGGAAGTAAAGCCGGTAGATTTACGGCACGTAAAAGAACCTCAAGCCTGATAAAGAAGCCTCTGAGCAAAATTCCCGGTCTTTCATGCCCAATATAGAATGGGACGCTAAGGACTCCAGCAGTTAAAGAGCGTCCTAAATAAGGAATAATAAAAAAGATCGCTTATACCAGATTTTGAAGCGACAATAAATACTTTAATCCTCTATTGCCGGAATTATTTTGATATGCCGCTCTTCCTTTAATACCCAAGTCGGCTGTTATATCCCTTTCACCGGCACGACAACCGAAGGGATTCGAATAGCCGTAATCGTTAGTGCAATACAAACGGTCTGGTTAAGCATTCAAAGTCAAACGTCACGCGTTCCAGTCCTAGCGACTGCAGTCAAATGTGCTTGTGGCAAAGGAAGGGGAGGGCCCAAGTAAAATAATCGGTGTAATGCTACGCTTGAATGCTGACGGGGTTACAGTTAACTGCAGTTGCATGAATTTTGCTCTTTAGTATTAAAAAAACACCACTACATTTTTTTGCAAAAATATTAATATTTTTAATATGGAACAGCTATAAAAACATAATTCTACCGTTGAATGTTAGTATAATATGAAATTAGAAAGAAAGACAAAAACCTGTAAAATTACGAAATGTAACGAATGTGTTTCACCAGGCTACAAGGGAGTAAAATAAGTTTCAGAAATGGTCAGGTGTAACACACAGTTACAGGTATATAAACTAATTTGCTACCATACCGCTCCTCCTCTAATTTCTAAACCGTCTCTTATATTCCTTTCACCGGCACAACAACCAAAGCGATTAGAATAGCCGTGATCTTAGTACGATAAGAACTGGACTGACAATCCATTCAAAGCCAAACGTCGCGAGTCGAGTCCCAGCGACTGCAGTCAAATGTGCGTGTGGTAACGGAAGGGGAGGGCCCACGTAAAATAACCGGTGTATTTTATTGTAAAAATATTAATATTTTTACAATATATAACAGCTATAAATACCGTAATTTTATTGTTGAAAGTTAGTATAGTATGAAATTAGAAAGAACGCCCATTAAAATACTAAAACCTAAAAAATTAGAAATGTAACCAATACAAATATGCTGCACCAGGCTAAAAAGGATTAAATTATAGAGGTTGAGAGTTTTTACTTTATCTACCATGTACTTAGTAGGTAAAGAAGGTATTGTGTTCAACCCAAAAATTCTATTAGAGATTTTGCCAAAAATGTATTTTTCGAGTCCCCTGAAAAAACATTTTTAGAAAGGGTTATGTATGTATATGTGTGTGTGTGTGTCTGTGAACAACCTAATTCAAAAACGAAAAGCCGGATAAATACCAAACCTGGTTACGTATCTTCCAAAGATTGACACGATTTTCAAGAGAATCTCCCACCCCATACTACCCTCCATGTGGAACTATTTTCGAAATGTTTGATTTTCTCAAAAATGGCTATAATGATTTTGACTAAAATACCATAGATTAAGGATATATATTTACATGGAAAATAAAATGTGCATTATGAATTTTCTGGGAATACAACATAAAGTGCTCTTCATTCGAAAGGAATGTTGTATAATTCTAGATAACCGGTAAACCTTAAGAGTTAGACAAAACCCTGCTGCGATTTATTGTGGCTTCAACCATGTCCGAGATATTCACTGCTTTTTGTGAAATTGTTTCATACTTAGTCCATTTTGAAGTGCTGTGACCATATTATGGAAAGAGCGACCACATTTAAGGACACCTGGTAGAGATTTAGGTTCAGAAGATTGATTTTTTGTTGTTATTTGGACCTTTGAAGGACCCTTATGGTCCAGAGATGTTATAGAATATTGGTATGTAACAATACGCTCACCTTAACTTTTGCCGTTTCCCACAAGTTGTATTTTTACTTTCTCTACTACGTATAGTAAGTAGGGGAAGTATTGCATTCCACCCAAAAATTCGATACCGAGATTTCACTGGAAATACATGTTTTGAGACCTCCTGAATCCAAAAAAAGCATTTTTGGAAACATGTCCGTGTGTGTGTCTGTGTGTGTGTCTGTAAACAGCATAACTCAAAAACGAACAGTCGGATAAACACCAAACTTGGTATTTAGGTTCAGTATCTTCCAGAGATGCGACACGAAGGTTTTCAAGAAAATCCCCCCACTCCAGACTACCCTTTACATGGAAAATTTTTCGAAAAGTTTAATTTTCTCAAAAATGGCTCTAACGATTTTGATGAAAATATCATATGCTTAAGATAATGTCATGAGAAATGAAATGTATATCTCGAATTTTCTGGGAATGTCTCCAAAAGTATTCTTCATTGTGGACGACTTTTGCATAACTGGTAAACCATAAGAGATAGACAAAATTTTACTACACAAAAAATGTAGATCGCATTAAAATACACAATTTATGTCATATATCTACATTTTTTTTGTTGAGTGAACCATTTTCGAGATAATGCTTGTTATTCCCTTAAAATTTTTAGTACTTATATTCTCAAATGGGAATTCGTTATTCATTTTTTTGTCTTGGATATGCAAAGAGTATTAATCTTTGGGAAAGGGAATGGTGCTGCACCTAGCAACCAGCTATTAAGAGATATGTATGTGCTTAAACGCTACTGTATTTCCAAATTGCCCTTGTAAATATATATTCCCCTTACATCTACAAGAAAATAAGCAATAAGATAGAGTCTGCAAATGTTTATCTCGATTAACATGAAGTAGATGGAGAATAAGCGTTTGTAAAAATAGTTTGTACAAGAGTAGAGAAAGTCATGTGAGTGTAACACATCAGATTTTTTTTATGTCCTGGACATGCAAAGAGAATGGAATGCGTCACATAGCAACCAGCGTTAAAATATTTGACTATCGCTTAAAACCTACCATATTCCCCTTGCATCTACAAGAAAATTATCAATAAGATTGACATCTCGATATCTCCATTAACACGAAGCATATGGAGAATAAGCGTTTGTAAAAATAGTTTGTACAAGAGTAGAGAAAGTCATGTGAGTGTAACACATCAGATTTTTTAAACTACAGGTGTACTTTTCTCAAAATCTATTTGACTTATAAGTTTGAAATTGTTTGTGGTTGTACAGAATGTTTAGCTGCATTTAATAGGTTAAAGTTTTTGATCTTAAATTACAAGTTTTCCACGAAAAAGTTGAAAATATAAAACAATTACCCCCAAAATTATTTTATTGTGACTATAAGCATCTTTTAAATTAAATTAGTTCCTCAAATGGATAAATAGTTAATTGGCTATCCTAAGTTACTAATAAAAACGCAGAATAAAAAATTTGTGGAGTTTTTATCTTTATTTTCAAAGAACAGTGTACCTAAAAATGTAAGTAAACTTTTTTTAGAAATAATTTTACGATATTTAAATGTTTTTATAATTAAAGCATTTAAAGATGGTTAAAAATACTGATACAGTATCCCCAGAAAACCACCTTTAATAAGCCGTAAATAGTTCATTGTCCTAGATGATGTAATTCTAAAGAAAACTGGCTTTCCTTCAATTGCGAACAAGCGTAAAAGTACCCTGGAATCACTACCAAGTGTGCTTAAACATCCGACTCTCGCTTCGGTTTCCTACATCCCCTAAGGTCCAACAACGAAATGTATGATGAAACTAATTCTGCAAACGTTTATCTCGATAACACGAAGCAGGCAGAAAAATAAGGATTATTTAAGAATAGTTGTAGAAGCTAAAAAAAAATCTTATGTGTTACATTCACATTACTTTCTCTACTTTTCTCTACTATTTCTACAAACGCTTATTCTCCATATGCTTCATGTTAATCGAGATTTCATCTTATTGCTAATTTTCTTGTAGATGCAAGGGAAATATGGTAGCTTTTAAGCGATAGTCAAATATTTTAACGCTGGTTGCTATGTGGCGCATTCATTCCCTTTGCATGTCCAAGACAAAAAAAAAAATTGAATAACGAATTCCCATTTGAGAAAAATATTGGAAAATTTAAGGGAATAACAAGCAATATCTCGAAAATGGTTCACTCAACAACAAAAATGTATACGACATAAATTGTGTGTTTTAACGCGATCTACGTTTTTTGTGTAGTAAAATTTTGTCTATCTCTTATGGTTTACCAGTTATGCAAAAGTCGTTCACAATGAAGAATACCTTTGGAGACATTCCCAGAAAATTCAAGATATACATTTTATTTGTCATGAAAGTGTCTTAAATATATGATATTTTAATCAAAATCGTTAGTTATTTCTGAGAAAATTAAAGTTCTCGAAAAATGTTCCATGTAAAGGGTAATCTGGGATGGGGGGATTTTCTTGAAAACCTTCGCGTCGCATCTCTGGAAGATACTGAACCTAAATAGCAAGTTTGGTGTTTATTCGACTGTTCGTTTCTGAGTTATGCTGTTCACAGGTAGACACACAGACACGCACACACGGACATCTCGTAGTAGAGAAAGTAATAAATGATAGTGGTTACAGAAGGTCATATAAATATAACATTATATTTGTTGGACAAACAATATAAGCGTCAATTTTTTCCAGATTTTCACCATATTTTGCTGTTTCATTTCCTTAAATTCTGTATTAAGGATGAAAGCTAAACGAGTTCACAATAATTTTAATATTTGTTAACGGTGAATTCCTCGGTCTTGATATTCCTTTGATAAGTAACAGCTGTTGATACACAAATTAATGAATCCACGGAGCATAACTGCATCTCCGCTGTCAGAGAGACGTAAAGTGGCTGTTGACCCGAGATAAACTGTCTTCACAAGGCACCTGTTCTGCAAATATTTTCTCTTCAACTTGGACATCTGGATGCCACATTCTGGTTTAATATTTTCCGCTAGCGTCTGTGAAAATTAAATGTAGGTGGAGTTCATGCATTACTCGTTTGTTCCTTCTTGAAGGTAAAGTATGTGCTTCCATGAAATAATGTTTACATTCTGGACGAAGTATTTATTGTTAATATGCAGTAGATTACCGCTAGTTATATTTCTGCATCTAGATATAACGAGCTCGAAATATATCGCCTTGCTTTTAGCTTTGTTTTACGTTTCTGTATTGAACGAGTTCGTAACTTCATTCTCTTTGAAGTTCTACGCTGTTTTGCCTTGTAAATTTATTTGTATATGAGCCAACGTTATAAAAGTTTTCCCTAATGTTGGCATCATAGACTTCTGGAAAGATAGGATCAGACGATTGAAAAATGGAATGCCATAGCCGGGATCTTCCGGTTTCCGTCCGGTTGCTCTAACCAAATGAGCTGCCATGACAACATACCGGAGAGCATTAAATTTCCTAAGTGGTACGCATCTTCCCCAGTATAGCACAAGGAGGTCTCAAATTATTTTAAGGAGAACTCACTGGGGAGCCCAGACTCAAAGACTGCCGACACCTTCAACCTGAAGTAGACCAAGGAAATGAAAGGTGAAGTGAAATATGGATGTAAGTGAAATGGAGGGACAGGAAATTCGGGGGTATAATGAACGTTCCCAGCATTCGCCTAGCTGCCCGGGGAAACCCCAAAATAAACCCATGGGTCAGGAAGGTCAACCGTGAGAATTGAAACCACGACCTCCCGAATGCGGGTCTCAGACTTCATCACCTGAGCCAACCCGCTCGGTAAGGCGGCATAGAAATGCTACATAAAAAAAAATGTGATGTGTTACACTCACATAACTTTATCTACTCCTGTACAAACTATTTTTACAAACGCTTATTCTCCATATGCTTCATGTTAATCGAGATGTTAATCTTATTGCTAATTTTCTTTTAGATGCAAGGGGAATTGCTATGTTTTAAGCAATAGTCAAATATTTTAAGAGCTGGTTGCTATGTGGAGTATTACATTCTCTTTGCATCACCAGGAGTAAAAAAATTCCCAATTAAGAAAAAATATAAGCATTGCAAAATTTAAGGGAATAACAAGCAATATCTCGAAAATGGTTCACTCAACAAAAAAAAATGTATATGACATAAATTGTGTATTTTAGCGCGATCTACATTTTTGTGTAGTAAAATTTTGTCTATCTCATATGGTTTACCAGTTATGCAAAAGTCCTTCAAATGAAGAATACTTTTGGAGACATTCCCAGAAAATTCGTGATATACAATTCATTTGGCATAAAAATGTCTTAAACTTATGGTATTTTATTCAAAATGGCTCTAAGGGTTTTGATTAGAATACCAAGTGCTTATGATATTTTCATGGCAAATGAAATGTATATCTTGGATTTTCGGAATGTAATTTCAATACACAGAAAAATGTAGATTTCGTTAAAACATTCAATTTATGTGATATAAAGTTTTTTTCTGGAGCGAACAGTTCCCAGATATTCCTTATTATTTGTTTCAATTTTGCAATACTTATACTTTTTCTTAAATGGGAATGAAATACTCCACATAGCAACCAGCTCTTAAAAGTTTTGACTATCGCTTAAAGCCTACCATATTCCCCTTGCACCTAAAGAAAATTAGCAATAAGAATAACATGAAGTAGATGGAGAACAAGTGTTTGTAAAAGTAGTTTGTATAAGAGTAGAGGAAGTCATGTGAGTGCAACACATCAGATTGTTACCTTTGGAAAAATTGTTTATCAGTAAAGATGGGGAATTTGTGCGCGGTACGAAATACACATTGACTCGACAGCGAGCATGGATGGACATACCTACATGTAAACAACTACGGGCAATACCCGAAAAGAAGTGTAATAAGTATAAGGGCATAACAGTAATAGAAGAATGTGTCAGAAAAAATTAAGAAAGGACCTCCAAGACCTTGCACACATAGGATAAAAATGAATAACGGCAAAACATTCTACAGAAAAATAAGGGCTGTTTTACAATTTGTAACACGATGAATATATCATCAGACGATAGCATAGTATGCTTGACATGTGCTCCATTAACGTCCTGTTATGTTGAAAGAAGCTTCTGACAGTTAAAAAATCTGATTACACTGATATGACTTTCTCTACTCTTGTACAAACTATTTTTACAAACGCTTATTCTCCATATGCTTCATGTTAATCGAGACGTTAATCTGATTGCTAATTTTCTTGTAGATGCTTCATTAACGTCCTGTAATGTTGAAAGAAGCTTCTCACAATTAAAAAATCTGATGTGGATTTTCTTGAAAACCTTCGTGTCGCATCTCTGGAAGATACTGAACCTAAATACCAAGTTTGGTGTTTATCCGACTGTTCGTTTCTGAGTTATGCTGTTCACAGACACACACACGGACATGTTTTCAAAAATGCCTTTTTTTGAATTCAAGGGGCCTCAAAACATGTATTTCCGGTGAAATCTGGGTATCGAATTTTTGGGTGGAATACAATACTTCCCCTACTTACTATACGTAGTAGACAAAGTAAAAATTATTCTAGTGATCGACACCGACGTTTGACATTCGATAGTTTTAAGAATATCTATAATAGTACAGTACAATTCGGCTTGTGTTGGCTCTGGAGCTGTGGATGAATCATAAAGACAATTTCCCTCTTATAACTCTTCTAATGTTTCAAAATATCCCTCATATTTGTATATTCCCATCTGCTAGACCTTAATGAAGTGTTGCATTTCTCATTTTCAGACTGGTTTGTGTACGGCAACACAAACTGGGCATATAGGTGTATAACGTCTATGCACACGCATCCTGAGACCGGGGCCCTACCATACGTGGAGGATGTGATTAGATACCGGGCAACAAAATTTTACGGCAAATTGAGTTACCATGAGAACGCCCTTGTCAGATCCCTGGGGGACTACTTACCTCAGAACGTCAATACAGACGCCACCGGGTTCCTCGCATGGCTTACGGGCACCCCCGGTAACAAAGGCTTTAAACCTGCCAACAGCAAAAACATGCTGTCACTAAGTACTCCCCCCCATGGGAGTGGTCAACAAAAATTCAACCAAATAAAATTTAAACAAAAAAAAAATAAACACCACCGAAGCAGGATACTGGCACTGCTCCTGAAAAGGCAGCCACTGAGGAGCCGATAAAAACATAGAGCTACCTCCCATCACACCCCCAACTTAAACACCAAACCGTCACCCTATAACAATCCAACCTACCTATGGTAAAGCCCTTCCAAGGGTAGGTACAGAGTAAACTCACTTAGGTTAGCCCCACGAGCCTACCAGATCGACTCCTCAGGATAAACCGCACAAACCACTCGCCTTCACTCGCTTACAGCGATGTTAATATTTGGGGTGGTATTACTTTTGGTTATTACATTAAATTCAAACACACTACCATTCATACTTCCGGACTATAGGAAGGACGCGGAATAATCCTGCCTAAAGAAAAATTTCTACCCTTCAATCGGAATTGAATCCGGGACCTCTGAATTTGGAGGTTAGTATGCTTACCTCCAGACCACAGAAGCAGTCACTGCCTTATTTAATCTGGTTATAACTACCTTAGTTTGCTATGTTTCTCATTTCGAATATCCTATTTGATGCGCAGTCCATATTCGCTATTTTGTATACTATACAGCCTCCTACTTGTCTAAGGCAATACATAATAAGTTAACCGCCGCACGGATTTCGAGGAATTAACACGCGACACAACCCTTTAGAGCAGTCACGTGCAGGTACGCACTTTACTATTGCCCTTCAGGGGCTGTTTGTTTAAAGCCTGTGTGAGCAGCTTGTACAGTAGGGCTGCATAGAGTTGTGGTTATCTTCTCCAGTACAGTCTTGTGAAGGAAATAGTGTTCATTGAAGTATAATATAACCTATAATGCAATGGAAAGTATCTATATGTTTTTCTAAAAAATTTAATTTGCTACATTCACATGATTTTCTCTACCCACTATGATTTATTTTGTATAGTATGTATAAACCATTCTTACACAAGCTAATAACTTTCTCTACTACGTATAGTAAGTAGGGGAAGTATTGCATTCCACTCAAAAATTCGATACCGAGATTTCACCGGAAATACATGTTTGAGACATCTAAGTAAAGCATTTTTAGAAACATGTCCGTGAGTCTGTCTGGCTTTTGTTTGTGAAAAGCATAACTCAAAAACGAAAAGTCAAGTAAGTACCAAACTTGGTATTTCAGATCAGTATTTTTCAAGGATAAGACAAAGATTTTCAAGAAAATTCCCCACCCCCAACTACCCTTTACATGGAAATTTTGATTTTCTAAGAAATAGCTCTAAAGATTTTGATCAAAATACCATACATTAAAGATATTTACATAAGTAAAATATATATCTTGAATTTTCTGGAAATAATCTTTGAAGTCCTTTTCATTCGGAAGGAACTTTGTTTAATCTTTTATAACTGGTAAATGTTAAGCGACAGACGAAAATGTACTACACAAAAAATTTAGATCTCTTTAAAACTCACAATTTATTTCAAATAAGTTTTTTTATGGGATAAGCCGTTTCTGAGATATCCGTTATTAATATTTCGAATTGTTCATTTCTGGGTCATTCTTTAAAGTCCTTTCAACATTCAGTTGTTTCTTGCGATTGCATGGAAACAGTGTGGAATTTTAAGCCAGCATATAGCGTCCAGATCTTATCGCTGTTTTCTTTGTATCTATAATCAAATGTGTGATGTAGCTATTTCTGCAATATTTATTTGGATAAAATCTAGTAGATATAAAAATAAACTTTATTAAAATAGTTTGTGTACCCAGTAATAAACGACAGAGGGCAGAGAAAGTCGTGTGAATATATCACACCAGATATTTTTTTCTACCTACTTCATGTTAATCGAGATAATCCATTGAAGAAATATGCAGTTTCATTACACATTTTCGTAGGTAAAGCGGGATAAGGTAAACCAAATTGAAAGCAGGTGTTTAAAAGTGAGTAGCTATATAGTAGTATTGAAATTCCATACTCTTTCCATGATATCGCGAGAAACAAATAAATAGTTACAGCACTTAGAAATGAAGTATAGAAAATTGCCAAGAATCACGGATATCTCGTAAGGGCCTGATGTCCCCCTTCCACCAAAAAAAAGTTATTTTAAATAAGCTGTGTGTTTTAAGGAGAAGGTTTTTTTTTTACGGTGGAAGGAGAATAGTGTCAACGAGCAGCAATATTTCCTTTGAGCAACCATCCACGCCATCTGTCCGGCACCACCATACGCCGTGAAACCTAGAACCACATCCGAAAAATGGGAAGGAAACTGAACGAAAGGTAAATGACGGAAAGGAAATCGTGGTAAATGAAAAGTAACCCCAGAATTTGCCTACCGACCAGGGAAAACCATGAAAAACCCAAAGCCAGTGGGCGATCACGGTAATCGAATCCGGGATCTCCCGAAAGCGAACCTTACATGTTACCGCAGTGATATGTCGTTGCTAAATAAACAACGTTAGCAAGTGTAAGGCCAATGTTCATGGATATATGTATACAACCTATTCTCAGAGTACTGTCGTATTTTAGGAGACTGAGAGTGTTACTTCTGCGTAGCCTTAGTGTGCACATAACTTTAAAGAATTTACTGAAAGATAATTAATACAAAATTAAGATTAGTTTATATGGGTAGTAGTTTATATGCGAACCAATATCGCTAACGCACCTGAAATGTAACGCCGTGCGTGTAATTGTCAATGTTACACTGGAGGAGAGAATTATAAGATTCCAGATGAGGACGGTGCAGTTGAAGAGAAAGTTACTGGAGAGACAAAGCTGCTTCTATTGGGAATCACTTACAAGACGTCTCCGATCTAAAAGTGAAGCCCTCGTGAGTGACGTTAGTGCGGGAAAACGCCTTTCAGCACGTAGAAGGTAGCGAAAAGGTTGATTGAAGGGCCGCACGGAGCGTGTGTATTATTTAGTAGAGTGCTGAAAGCGAAGTGCACTTTATCATGCAGGTAGTGTTGTGTGAGTGGGAACATCGCTGTCAACGGAAAATGTGTTGTATCGCCCACAAAATATTTAAACGTTGTGAACGCTCTCTTCTCAAAAGAGAAGGGAAAATATTATTTCGCGTAATATTAGCAACACAAAATAAGCACCGAAGTATATCTGCAACACACTGAGCGCGATGGCTAAGGCGGTGACGTCTGTGGCCTGCATTCGGGAGGTCGTGGGTTCGATTCCTGACCTATGCGTTTTTATTACGGGGTTTCCCCGGGTCTAGCCAGGCGAATGCTGGAATTGATCACTACATCCCCTGAATTTCTTGTCCCTCCGTTTCATCTCAATTCGCCTTTCATTTTCGTGATTTCTTCCAGGGTTGCAAGTGTCGGCAGATGTCTCGGCGTGTGCATGTCAAGGGAAAAGGATGCTCTGAGGTAACTTTCGTTCTCCGGACTGCGAGCGGCCTCCGGTCCCCGTGCCCCCAAGGGGACGTGTAAGCCCATGAGGGGAGGGGAGCAGGCCGCTCTAGCCACCATCCGGGGAGTTCAAATCTGTAAATGCTAGGGACCCTGTCCTCTACCTGTTGTGCCTCCTGATCCAGCCGCCTTCTGTCTCCTCTCAACTCATCACTCCCTCCCGGAGCTGCTCCGTCAAGGGCAAAGTACAAAAGATCTGCTTAGGTCGGGGTGCTAAGTCCCACTCCACTTTTAGCCCTATTCTATCCTAGCCATTACAGATAACTAGTTTTTGTTTTCTCTAGTGACACTCTCTTATCTTCACACATACGGTCAGTTTTCTGAAAACGATTTTGGAGGATTCAGAGAGCCCCCAAACATTAATTTTCGGTAAAATCTCCTGTTAGATATTTGAAAGAGAAAATAATAATAATAATAATAATAATAATAATAGTAATAATAATAGAATGTTATATTCACACGACTTTTTCTATCCTTTATCATTTATAAATGACTATAAAGACTATTCTTACGAAAGCTTATTTCTCTATCTACTTCATTTAATTCAGAAGTAGTTACATTACACATTTCGTTATAGATACAAAGAGAACAAGGATAATCAAATGTTTAAGAACTGGACGCCATATACTGGCCTTAAAATTCCTTAGTCTTTCCATGCAGTCGCGAGAAATGACTGAATGTTGACAGAATTTTAAAATAATGACAAAGAATTCAACGGGGGTGGCGACCACTTCAGCTGCTGTGGTTGGCGCTGCGGACCCCGAGCACTCGTGGTACTTCTGACGTTACGAGAAGTACGCTGGGCCGAACATTCGAGCCCCTCCCGTTTGGGAGTTGTTCGCATTGGGTTGGACTCGGTGTGGTAGTCGCCCTTTCGGGATGACGCCCGTAAATGGCGTATCTACTTCCATCCTCGGGTAAGCGGGGGCCTTTTTAGACTCTAGGTATTGGCCTCATGGGAAATACCCACGGTGGGAGAGCCATTCGGTTGGCGCCACACCTTGGGCTAGGAGGGGGGCTTTGCCCCGGGTATACCTTAGCTCTTAACTTAAGTTTCAAACCATTAATAGCGGATTTCTCGGAAATGGCTGATGCCACAAAAAATTATTTGGAAATCGTGTGTTTTAAAGAGATTTACGTTTTTGTATAGTGCGTTTTCGGGTATACTTAACGTTTTCCACTTATATAAAGGTATACAAGTGTCCTTATTGATGAAGAGGACCTCACAGGCTAGTCCCAGAAAATTCAAGATATACGTTTTATTTTTCCTGTAAATATTAATAAATGATATTTTAATCAAAACCGTTTTAGCGATTTTTAAGAAAATCTAAAATTTCAAAAAATATTCCATGTAAGAGGTAGTTGGTGTAGGGGATTTTATATGAAATCTTCGTGTCGAATCTTTTGAAGATACTGAACTTGAATACCAAGTTTGGTATTTACCCAACTTTGCATTTATGCTGTTCACAGACACATACACACGCGCACCTTTTTCTAAAATGTTCTTTTTTAATTCAGAGGGCCTCAAAGCATGTATTTCGCGGTATCGAATTTTTGGGTTGAGTGCAATACCTTCTCATAGAATGTATGTAGTAGAGAAAGTAATAAACCAGTGACGACTGGTAACCAATTGCAGCTACCTCGCAAAAAGCTCTTTCTGTGACATGTTTTCTATTTTACCGTGAGTCTCCAATTGATTCAGTCTTCATTTATTTATTTAATGATAATCAATGGTGCTATATGGCGTTAATGGAATGTAAATTATTATCATAGCGTCTGCGATATTTTAAATACTTGAAGACTGTAGTAGTTTTAGCCCCACTGTTGGAGAGCCAAACTTGAAGTTGTTGCAGCCCCACGTATGGGAGTCAAACTTGTAATCGTTTTATATTGTGGCCCCTCTGTTGGATAGCCAATTTGAAGTTGTTTTAGACCACGTACGTAATGATGCCAATTTTGTGGGAGATTGTTTCTTGGAGTGTTCGCACCACGTACGGTACAAACTTTCCGGTGGCCTTCGCCCCACGTTTACTTTACTGGTGGCCTTCGCCCCACGTTTAAAGATCAACTTTGCATTTTAATGTTTATTTAAATATTACGTATATGTATGCCTCGGCTACGTCAGTAGTAATTTGCAGAGCACGTATCTCTTTGCAGGACTAGTACGGCTAAAGAATGAAGGCTTACACAAATTATAATTGTATTGTACTTTGTTTATTAATCCTTCACAGGGTTAAATAACAATTTACTGACATATTCTACTATAGAGCTGTGAGATTATTGTTAATTACACTTTTAAAAAGTAAACCTTATATTATTTTCACCGCAATGAATTTTTTATTCTCACACTGAACACGTACCATACCTAGTTGACTGCTTGGGTACGCTCCTTTGTAGCGTCTCCCGTTTAGGCTACGCCTAATCCAATAGAATACTTTTATTTAAGTTGCGCTTTTAATAGTTTTTGATTGGCTAATTATAAACTGTTTTAAATATTTTATTATTATTATTATTATTATTATTATTATTATTATTATTATTATTATTATTATTATTATTGTTTTTGTCTCAAGGTTACCTCATTGTTAGCAACTTTCGGCTTTTACTTTGTAATTCTGTTTGCTACGGAAAGCAGGTTCCTTCTATTCTCACGGCTCCTACATTGTTAAAACTACGTAATACATTCACATAACATTAATATATATGTACATAATAATAGAAACATAATACAAGCCCTCTTACATACTTTTTATATATTATTACATAACATATTGCTTTTAGGCGGGCTGTTGTTACATTTTATATTATATAATTAGACAGATATCATTTAAGTGTTAAAAATACTGGCTCAAGACGGACGACTTAACATAAAAGCGACGATACGCCACTGAAAACACTCAAGAGATGGTGTTCGCTGTGATGTACTGTTCTCGTAATAAGTTCTTTGACTTTCCCCAGTCATAACTCTTTGTAACCCGAGACAGTGAAGGGAACTTGCATTAGGAAGTAGGTAGGTACATCTTATCAAGAAGCATTAAGACGGTGTCATGGCACATTGGCACGGGGCCCTGTGTTACTGACTCACGCTGCCAGAATTACAGCGTCGTCAGTAACCGCCGCCTCCGCATTATTTCAAATCTTAAGATTGCACACGACATGTAACAGTCGCTAACGACGCTGTAAAAACCCTCCCAAACAGCCTGTAAACAGGATTGCGGCAATTTGTTACCGTAAATTATTGTGAGCTGCAAAATTAGCTCACAAAGAATGTTCTCGGTGCTACAGAAAAAATCTGATGTGTTACACTCACATGACTTTCTCTACTATATTTTTACAAACGCTTATTCTCCATATGCTTCATGTTAATCGAGATATCGAGATGTTAATCTTATTGCTAATTTTCTTATAGATGCAAGGGGAATTGGTACGCTTTAAGCGATAGTCAAATATTTTAAGAGCTGATTGCTATTAGAGTCTCTTTGCATTAACAGGGGAAAAAAAAACGAATTCCCATTTGAGAAAAAGTATAAGTATTGGAAAATTTAAGGGAGTAACAGGCAATATCTCGAAAATGGTTCACTCAACAAAAACATGTATACGACATAAATTGTGTATTTTAACACGATCTACATTATTTGTGTAGTAAAATTTTGTCTTATCTCTTATGGTTTACCAGTTATGCAAAAAGTCGTTCACAATGAAGAATACTTTTGTAGACATTCCCAGAAAATTCGAGATATACAACTCATTTGTCATAAAAGTATCTTAAGCATATAATATTTTAATCAAAATCGTTGGGGCCATTTTTGAGAAAATTAAAATTTTCGAAAAATGTGCAATGTAAAGGGTAATCTGGGGTGGGGGATTTTCTTGAAAACCTTCGTGTCACTTCTCTGGAAGATACTGAACCTAAAAAGCAAGTTTGGTGTTTATCCGACTGTTCGTTTCTGAGTTATGCTGTTCACGCACACACACACACACACACACACACACACAAACACACACACACAGACATGTTTCCAAAAACATATATTTCCGGTGAAATCTCGGTATCGAATTTTTGGGTGGAATACAATACTTCCCCTACTTACTATACGTAGTAGAGAAAGCAATAAAAACATGCTTAGTGCATAAAATAGGCTAAAATAGGGGTCGCAGAGCGATCATTAGCATTATCTACCCAAGTGCAGAAATTAACTTTACCCATGTCGCATGGTTGCAATTCCTGAACTAATTATCTTATAGTCTTTTAAATTTAAAGGGTTGTCCATTTCAGGCCGAGGTATGCGAAATTCCAGATTCCTGTGTATGCTTTTTTAGAAAATTATTTGCACTTCGTTATAACTATCTCCGGTGTCATCGAGTTTTTTTTCTGTAAGATCATGGATTATAATTTCGGTTTCTTATCAAGAATAGACTCCGTTTCTGTAAATATATTAAAACATTAGGAACCGCTTCTGTGACACGCACGAACAGCACTGAATCTGACCAAAATCCCACCTCTCTTCACTACGAGAGTTTGTTGCCACGTAGGTCTCATGCAAGTAGATTCTGTGAGCTAAATTATCAGACTTTCCGGCATTATAGCAGCACTAATACACTATAACACTGAAACACGTAGTCTCACAACCTATAAAGACTTAGCGTCCCATTCTATGTTGGGCTTGAAAGACCGGTTATTTTGCTCAGAGGCCTCTTTATCAGGCTTGAGGTTCTTTTACGTGCCGTATATCTATGACACGGGACCACCGGCTTTGCTTCCCTTCAGAAGGAAGCTATGCTAAAGATTTTTATGCCTGAAAAAATCCATCGCCCTCTGCAGCGTTTGAACCCGCGACCTCGGGAACTAGAGGTTAGCATGGTAAACACGTCACCACGGAGGACGACAACTGGTTTATCGGCACACTGAAAGGAGGGAAAGCGAAGAGGGAATAGAACCGATTAGAAGCAGCACAGTGCAGTGCAAGCAATTCCCAGTAATACGGCCATGCGTCCAAACGAAGGCTCTGTATGCAATACTTGCTCTGCTTACTATAAGTAACAGAGAAAGTAAATATAATTAATTAAAATGCGAGTTGGCTGATTATATGGACGCTGTAAGGAATGAATGGTTTAATATACATTATGATACAAGGAGTAAAAGGCCGTAGGCCAGTTTCGCAAAATTTCTACTCGTAAAATAAATCCACTATAAACACGTGTGGCATATACTATTTTTAAACAGCGCTAGAATTTGTTAAATATCAATAATATTATATTGATTCCTGAAACTAATAGAGATCACTTTAGAACGGGTTTTTGAAACAAGAGAAATGTCGTTATAAAAGCGAGATGTCAGATGTTTTGTTGATTCCTAGCAGTCATTTTCAATGGAATTATTTTCAACATGTTTCGCCTTACACTAACCAATGAAGCGATTAAATACTATACCTATATATACCGGGTGTTTCAGAAATACTTTTACAAACTTCGGGTATGGGTTCCTTACACCACAAGAAGGAAAAAAAGTTCATATGTACACATGTCCCATAATCATTGGTTTTCTCGTTAGGAAGTGTTCAACACAGTGGTACACTTATAATACACAAAGCCCATAAGTAATGCTCGAAATGTCCTCCTCTTGCTTCTATGCATGCCTCTACTCGTCGAATCATGGAATGTCACACCCTGTCAAAAAGCCGGGATGGTGTCGAATGGTTTCGCAGGTTTCCATGACACGTCGATGAAGCGTTTCTGCATCCGGGATGGCTGCTGCATAAATCAATGATTTAAGATGCCCCCAGAGGTAAAATTCCACAGGATTGAGGACTTTTACCTCTGACTCCTCTGCCTATCCATCGGTCATGGTAGATTCATGTTCACGAAATGAATATCCAGCAATGGTGGAACGAAACACGTGCAGTTAACTCACTACATGTACACAATTGAAACGTTGAAGACAGACTAATGCCAAATGACAAACGTAAACAAGTCTCCATGGCAACACTTCGCCATCTACCGTATGTAGTACAATGGGTCAACGCCTTCTATGAATGCATAGAGAAATGAAGTTTTGAGGTTGGACCCCGAAGGCCGTTGAACTCACACTTTCATTGTGACAGGAATAACGCGAAAACCAAGGATTATGGGATATATGTTCATATTAACGTTTTCTCCTTCTTTTGGTGTGAGGAACCCATACCCGAAGTTTGTAAAAGTATTTCTGAAACACGCGGTATATATTGCTGTTTATTTTGGGGGGTATGTCCTGCACAATGAAGAGTATCGCACTAGTACAATAATATTAAAGCTTTTAGATCGTGTGCACTTTGTTAGAAGTTCTGCCTTTAAGCCATGAATCTAAAAACAGTATTTATAACTATTTTTGATGCTGAGAAGAGTCAGCAATTAATGAACACTCTGGTCTTTGGTAAGCGACTCGTGTCGGTGTATCCATATCTTCCACAGTTTTTAAAGTGGCCATTCACTAACTGTAATATAGAAACATATTTTCTGTAATGTGAGTTATTAAATCTCAGTGGTTATGTGAGCTGAAAATGCAAGGGTGCTGAACAATGGTGGTTAACAGCCGACCCTCCTAAAATCATTACAAGTGCAAATGACCCGGGAACATTACAATTGAGCCTCCTCCCCCCCAACCACCTACTCAACCCTGAAGCCCCTACTCGCCGCTCCTAACAACACTTAGCCCCCCATTCATGAATACCACATACACATTCCCATTGTTCGTTTACCGGCGAGACCCGTTTTAACCTTTGCTTTCTCTTTCATCAAGCGCTGTTCAAAGAAGACGGGGAATAATAGCCTTCAAAGAAGAAGAATAGGCTCGGAGAGCTATTGAAGTAAACAACAGCACAAAATGAGGTTAATGAATTATGCTGAGAGCCAAAAGAATTTGATTTAAAATATCCCCTGACGTGTTTATTAAGTTTGGGGCTGTACAGCTTATGTGTTTAACAGGAACAATAGGTCTGTGTTTGCGTAGCTTAAAATGCGAAATACCTCGTGGCTCGCTGGTGTTGACTCCTTTGTGTCCGGTGTATCTAAAAACAAATTCACTTTACATACTTTCATGTTTAAAATTCCTGTGTTATAATTTTAGATATTAGGAGAAAACCAAACAAGTGCTGTAATAATTTTCTGCAAGTCTCAACCTCGCCTTTTATATGCATTATTTTCTACAGAGCAAACATTAGAAATCATCAATTCAAGCTTCTGTCTGTCTGTCTGTACGCATGAAACCAATCGAGAATCGTTATAGTTACCTACTGAAAAATTTAGAAAAGGTTCAAACGATATGCCGCTTGACAGTAGATGCCATTCTTTCCTTACCTGATTTTTGAGGGTTATTTAGACTGCAGATTCCATCCCGTGCAACAAAGACGGTTTATTCCTAACAAAGAAGCGGCGTGACACGTGGCTTACTGGTAGTTTCCGTTTATAGCCTCTTACAAAGATGCTGCATATTCTAAATTGGGCGATAAGTATATATGTATTACTGACGTGTTTTCTTTGGCGACAGGCGGTCTCCTTTGTTTTAAAATTTGACAGAACTCCCTTCTTAGGCTTTTGCCACACGAAAACCTCGTTTCATGAATAATTAGAATGATAATTAAATGGATGCTTACTAAGCAGGCTAACCATAATTTTAAAAAAATCTGATGTGTTACACTCACTTTCTCTACTCTTGTACAAACTATTTTTACAAACGCTTTTTCTCCATATTCTTCATGTTAATCGAGATGTTAATCTTATTACTAATTTTCTTGTAGGTGCAAGGGGAATATGGTAGGCTTTAAGCGATAGTCAAATCTTTTAAGAGCTAGTTGCTATGTGGAGCATTCCATTCTCTTTGCATGTTCAGTACGTAAAAAAAGGAATAACAAATTCCCATTTGAAAAACAAGTATTGGAAAATTTAAGGGAACAACAAGCAATATATCGAAAATGTTTCACTCAACAAAAAAATGCATATGACATAAATTGTGTATTTTAAGGCGATCTTCATTTTTGTGTGGTAAAATTTTGTCTATTTCTTATGGTTTACCAGTTATGCAAAAGTCGTTCACAATGAAGACATTCTTTTGGAGACATTCCCAGAAAGTTCAGATATACCTTTCATTTGTCATGTAGATATCTTAAACACATGATATTTTAATCAATATTGTTAGAGCCATTTTTGAGAAAATTAAAATTTTCGAAAAATGTTTCATGTAAAGGGTAGTCTGGGGTGGGGAGATTTTCTTGAAAACCTTCGTGTCGCATCTCTGGAAGATACTGAACCTAAATACCAAGTTTGGTGTTTATCCGACTGTTCGCTTCTGAATTATGCTGTACACAGACACACACATGGACATGTTTCCAAAAATATTTTTTTGGATTCAGGGAGTCTCAAAACATGTACTTCCGGTGAAATCTCGGTATCGAATTTTTGGGTGGAATACAATACTTCCCCTACTTACTATACGTAGTAGAGAAAGTAAAAAAGAATAAGTTACATACTCCGATCAGCTATAGAAACTAAAAGTTCGAATCAAAAGGAAACCTGTGTGATGAGGTTCGGAGGTTGTAATTTGTGGCTGTTTATTGAAAAGATACCGTTTTGTTTGTTATAGCAAAATTGGGCTTTCTTGGCATTTTATGCAAGAGTCCGCGGAGATGGCGTGACGGTGTAATATGACTTTATGGCTTCTTTATTACTGTGTATGCTAGAATCTATGGGCGATTTGTTTTATTGACACTTTCTTCGTTGTGATAAAATTATGGTTAGGCCGTTTTTGGAACACTCATTCAATTGCACCCAACTCATAAAAGCCACTCACTGCTTGTTAATACCTGTTTTATATTCACTCCATTTGGGGCGATTTGTTGTCGAGTGGTGTTTAGTTATTAGCCTGAAAGATAAAACTGATATTTTCATTACGGTTTACTTTCGGTACCGTCCACGTGTCCAACTGTCACTGTTGATAGCGCGAGGATTAGGTGAATATTTGTATACTGTCTGTTCAACGATGTTTTAGCTAGAGGGTGGGGTGCCCTTCCAAGCAGGTAGGGGTTTAGCTAGTGGGAGGAGGTAGTGTGTACTTGGTGTGAGGCAAGTGAGGGATAAAGAAGCGCGATAGTGAAAGACTGTTAGCTGTTTTCCACTGTACAAGTCACGCGCGGCAGGAGTTTAACATACTGTGTACCCCTTTGGCTAACATTATTCCTTTCCCGATTCCCACTAACAGGAAATCTGTATTACAGCTTTTGCAGCAGGTACTATGCAAATGAGGGAAGTGCTGTCCTGATTGGAAGCGTCGGAGGGAGTTAAAATGTCTCTCGTGTTACCTTTTCGCCGACCCTGTAACTTTTAGACGAAATATTTACTGAATGAAAACAGCAAAATGCATAGATTGTTTAGTCATTTAACAACCAGTACAAAATCCACGCGTATTCGTTCTCTCCCTTCCCTCGTTTTGCTTCCTCCTTTCCTTCTTTCACTGTCTTATGTCCACCAGGATGGAGATAGCGTTCTTGCCTTCCTACATCTGACTTGGGTTGAACTCCGCGCAAACAATTTACTTCCCCGGTTATGTCAGAATTTGCCCTTACCTGAAAACATGATTCATTGCTTACGGTGTTTTAGCAATAACAGCTAGTGTTTACTCCCCCTCCTCTCTCTATCTCCCTAATGAACACGGATGCACCAAGCTCGGGGTACACCGAGGATTTTCATATCCAACGAAAAACATTCTAACCGGGTAGTCTTATATTTAATTTAAATCGTGCAACTAACCTGGTTTAATGAGAAATGGATCGAAATAGAATCCGCTGCAAGCATAAAATGATCTTTTAATGGAAAAAAAGAATGAGTTTTATTTATTGATGCTGTTTAACTGCCGTTGTCCTTAGCGTCCCATTCTATATTGGGTGTGAAAGACCAGTAATTTTGCTCAGGAGCCTCTTTATCAGGCTTGAGGTTCTTTTACGTGCCGTAGATCTACGACATGGGACCACCGGCTTTACTTCCCTTCCGAAGGAAGCCATCCTAAGGATTTTTACGCCCGAAACCTCGGGAACTAGAAGCTAGCGTGGTAACCACTACACCACGGAGGACGACTACTATAATGGATTCAAGTTACAAGCAGCACTCATAAAATTCAGTGATTTTTACCTTTTGGCTCACGAATAGAGCCCGGATGTTAGACAAAATGCTTTTTCTAGGAGGGGGAGTTGATAAATCAAACGTTATGTAGCTATATTCATATTTTTAGGTATTTGAGAGAGTGATAAATAAATTTTTATTTTACCTTCTTCAGGTTTAGCTGCTTATTTGAATAATTTATAAACGCCATTTCAAAATCATTAAATCTTTTGATTTTATTTTCATTGTTTATATTATGTTCAGGGAACTCTAGCTGATGAACACCACTTGGACATCCTTTACTTTGGAGTATAAGGAGTAGGAGTAGGAATAGGTTTAGGAATAGGTACAGAGGGGAACTTAGCACCTTGACCTACAAGGTCCCTTGCGCCTAAGCCCCTGTCGAATGAGAAGAGACCTAGGGCGGTCGGACCAGGAGGCACGACAGTACAGAGTCCCTAACTTTTACAAATTGAAACTCCCGGATGGCAGCTGGTGCAACCGCTCCCCTCCCCCTGCAGGCTTGTACATCCCACTGGAGGGCCCGGACTCGGAGACCGCCCCCATTTCGGGGGACGAAGAATTTTTGTCATCATGCAATGCCGATACTGCCGCCAACACTTTCAACTTTAAAACAGCCAAGCAGATGAAAGGTGAAGTGAAATAAGAATGGAGGTGAAATGGTGAGACAGAAAATATGGGGTATAATGAACCTTCCCAGCATTCGCCTAGCGATCCAGAGAACCCCGATCAATCCCATGGACCAGGAAGGTCGTCTGCAGGAGTTGAACCTATGACCTTCCGAATGTGAGCCACAGACGTTACCCGCTAAGCCATCCCCTCGGTCTTTACGTTGGAAGGTGACCATCTTTTGTAATGTAGTGTTTACTACTGCTAAAGGTTCAGCATTTCTCTTTGAAAGTGGCTTCGCTAGTACCAGGAAATATTGTGGGGAAAACATTTTGACGAATAGTGGTGGTTAGTTACTGTCACGTGAAAGCAGACACATCATTTAACCACGATGCCTAATTTAACCAACCACTGAAAAGTAAACTTTAGAGTTAAGTTACTGAATTTGGTGCCCATGAACACTGATACAACAATTTTGTTATGTAAGTATTTCATCACTTAACCCATGTTAACAGTAAATCGCAAATCTCCTCTCGCTTCAACGAGTGGTAACAAGAAAATAGGCTACTTCCAGCACCTTTTGCGACATGCAACAGCCACAATTTTCATTAGATTTGTGTAAATCATTAGTTTATCTAACGGAGTCTAATGCAAGAGCATTTCGCAATACCTTGCTGTAGCATGACCAATATTTCTAAACCAAATATTGGTTATTAAGTATATTGCGTGCATAGGAGCATTATATATCAGGCGCAATTAGTCCATCCACTTCAGGCTGATGGCTAGTGGGTTGCATATTTATTAGGGCACCAAAACATGATCAAACCTTCGGATATGAGTTCTCTTTAGAAAAATCTGTTTTCAATTCATATGACTCTTTATCTACTTCTCTATAAGATATTCTTACAAAAGCTAATTCTCCTACTTCATATAATCGAGAGAAACGCTTGCACAGATGTTTCATTACACATTACACTACAGGTACCAGAGGAATTCAGGATACTGGAGCGATTGTCAGATATTGAAGGCTGTATGCTGCCTTTAAAGTTCCACACTTTGCATGACCACGAAAAAGAAGCGAATGCCAACTTAGCACTTCACAAAAGTATAAAGTATTTGTAGATTTAAACCAGGAAACATATCTCGAAAATGGTTTACTACTACAAAAATGTTTATTTTACATAAATTCAATGTTTTGACTAGATCTACATATTTCGTATGGTAAACCTTTGTCTATCTCTTATGTTTCACCGGCTATACAAAATTAATTAAGAATGAAGAGGTCTTTCCGGTTTTTTGCACAAATTTCAATATATACATTTTGCCATACAGATATTCTAAATATATGGTATTTTAGTCAAAATCGTTACAGCCATTTTTGAGAAAGTAAAAAATATGGAAAAATGTTCCCTTGTAAAGGGTACTTTAGGAATCGAGTATATTACTGAGAATCCTCGTCGGTTTTTGGAAGAAGCTGAAATTAAATACGAAGTTTGATATCCTACATTTCGTTTTTAGTTATATTATTCACACACTCACGGACCACTTTTGTAAAAGCAGCTTTGTAGGGGGCTCAGGGGATGTCAAAACGTGTACAAACGAGAGCATAGAATCCTACCGATGTAATGTGCAATAGTTTATAGGGTTAAGGTTCTTAACAGCCTTTGCCACTCCCATGGCCGTGTGCACCATTCTCGTTAAACAAACCCTTCAGGGACCTTCAGCTTACCGCGGTAAGAATTTGACCGGGGTAATCATCAAACAGCGGTGCACCACTGTTTAGGTGACCGTGGTTACCTGGCAGGCGCTCACCTTGGTTGAGCGCATCGTTCATTGCAGGTAAACTCTAATGAGCGCACCCGGATGTACATCATGTCATTTGTTTTTCACTTGTTCTACCTCTTTGCTGAAGCGTATGGATGTAGTTCAGCGTGCAATGGCGGAAAGCAAAAGCAGACCAAAGATTATCTACTGTTTATTAAATTTTATGTGAAATTTTTAAGAAAAAATAGAAAGTGTAGAGATAGAAGCAATGACTTTAAGATGGACACGTAGGAAAAGTTGGCCTTACAACTGATTAGAAAAATATGCTGAACTTTATAGACATTTTTCTTTCTTTCCTTCTTTCTTTCTGTCATTCTCTCTTTCCATACTGACTACATTCCAGTTACCTTAGTCGCTATTCACTTACTGAAAAAACAGGCAGAAAAAAGAAAGAAAGAAAAAAATATACTCCCAAACAAGATTTGAACCCGAAACCCCATGGCTGGGAAACGCACACGCTATCCCGATACCACAATGACTACCTCAGATTATAGACTTCGGCACTGATCTCTTCAGGTTTTCGTATTCCTATATCTGTGCAATTAAAGTACATAATATTCTTGAAAATGTATTAATTGCACTAAATCCATTCATTACTCCTCTTATTTCTGCCTAGTTCTTGGAAATATATTTTAAATGATATAATTATGTTATGTAACGACGTGATTCTGTGCATTTTCGTTACATCTTCGGTCAGGATATTTAAAGCATCCGTCGCAGGAAAAAAAGGTCTTAAGCATTAAAAATGACAAAAGTACATTAAACTAACTTTATTAGGATGTAATTCATTGGAGAAAATGCAGTGTATCTATTTGTTGGGAATTCTAACCTATATCATTCCGCCATTTTAATATTTCAGCACAAGAGTTGGAAATAATTGGCGAAAACTGGACGTTCATGGCCGGTCAGATTTAACCGCGGTAAAACCCTCGATAAACTTTTACTGGTTTCCGATGCACCACAAATGACCGTTCACCGCGGTAAAATCCATATTTAACCGCGGTAAAATCTTGATCGAGAATGGTGCGCACGGCCACCAGTCTCCACCCTTTACCTGGTTCTAACACTGTATTAGATGTTTTCTTGCTCCGCCGTTTTCCTTCCCTCCTGAGCCTGAAACCTACCTGTGTTCATAAGTTGTTTGAGGTCAGACTTTTGACATCAAACCAATACGAGACGGGCCTATCCTGGGGCTGATCGAGCCATCTCAATATATACAGGCTAGAAATGCTAAATAAGCGCCGTTAATTACGTCGTCTTCGGGGGACCTCCACTTATTGATAGTTCACAACCTGCATCATATAGGATTGCATCTTAGTCAGAATGAATTTTGAATGCTAATAAGTTCTTTCCTGTCTCAAAACGGACCAATTAATTAATAACCAAATTATCTACTTAGCGAGCGAAAGAATACATAAAACAGCGTAGTTATCAGTTCAAAATGGCAAGAAAGTTTTGTATGCTGGGATTTACGTCAGATCATACAACTTCTGAGAAGTATATAACTTCATTCCCAAAGGATTCACGCAGGAGACACCAGCAAGTACGTGCCATTCACAGGAATAATTATGAACTGCATGTTGCTGTCGTATTATGTACCTATTAGTTTTTCTGAACAGCATATATTGGATAAATTTATTGCACTTCTTTCTAACCTACCATCCTATGTATCCTCAGAACTAGCCCCCAAAAAGTTAACTGCATTAATTTTGGGATACACTGTCATATAAAATGCAACGATGTGCAGATACCGCAGAAATTCCAAAAGGTGTAGCATCATTTTAAATTAACTACTATGTCATTATTCAATTTTCACACGATAGGATTGTAATATGCAGTCATTAGTTCAAATGGGTGCTTGGTGAAGAAATCATCTTGATCTTATTCAAATTTAATGCTCTTTTAAGTCATCTGAATGGGTACACAATTGCAAGCGAACAGAGAATAAAGCGCTTCAGGCTGCCAACGGTTTAAGAAAAATATTGCGAGGAAATAAATAAAGATCCCACAGAATATGCTAAAACTTAATTCTTAGAATAGCAGGAAGACTGAAGGGAATGAAATATACAACCGATACCCTGTTATGGGCGTTCTCAGTTAATGTTTACTTTCTGTACTACGTATAGTAAGTAGGGGAAGTATTGTATTCCATCCAAAAATTCGATACCAAGATTTCACCGGAAATACATGTTTTGAGGTGCACTGAATACATATGTCCGTGTGTATGTCTGTGTGTGTGTGTGTGTGTGTGTGTGTGTGTGAGAGAGAGAGAGAGAGAGAGAGAGAGAGAGAGAGAGAGAGAGAGAATCTTTGTGAACACCATAACTAAGAAACGAAAGTCGCATAAACACTAAACTTGGTATTTAGGTTCAATATCTTCCAGAAATGCGACACGAAGGTTTTCAAGAAAATCCCTCCACCCCAGATTACCCTTTATATGGAAAATTTTTCGAGAATTTTAATTTTCTCAAAAATGGCTCTTACGATTTTGATTAAAATGTCATATGTTTAAGATATTTTTATAACAAATAAAATGTATATCTTGAATTTTCTGGGAATGTCTCCAAAAGTATTCTTCATTATGAACGACTTTTGCATATCTGGTAAACCATAAGAGATAGACAAATTTTACTACACAAAAAATGTAGATCGCGTTAAAATACACAATTTATGTCATATAATTTTTTTTTGAGTGAACCATTTTCGAGATATTGCTTGTTTTTGTCCTGGTAATGCACAGAGAATGGAATGCGCCACATAGCAACCAGCTCTTAAAATATTTGACTATCGCTTAAAACCTACCAATTCCCCTTGCACCTACAAGAAAATTAGCAATAAGATTAACATCTCGATTAACATGAAGCATATGGAGAATAAGAGTTTGTAAAAATAGTTTGTACAAGAGTAGAGAAAGTCATGTGAGTGTAACACATCAAATTTTTCTCATTCAGCAGCTTACAGATAGATATATGATTCCTATGCACTTTCTTTACCCCATCCTGATTCCTCAGATGATTTTCTCAAATTCTTAGCCCTAATAGCAGTTAAAAATCTTTGCATTTATAATATGCATTTAAAAGAAATACTCGGTGATCATGAAGAATTATTACATTTTTACTGCATGAAAGTTATGTAAAACTATAAATTATATTGGGAGTTACCTTCAAGGTGTTTTAAATACCCAAAATCCTGAAACAAAAGTTCAGACGTTTATGATAACATCTTTAATGTCCAAGAATAAAGTTGTTTTAGACCTGTACATCAATAAGGCATTTAGCAGCACAAAAATTGTATGAACAAATTCTTCCTAAAGCTTTGAGTTAATGTGGAGCGTTAAGGCTTTAACTTTGAATATATAACAACAAAATTAATACATACACTTTTGAGAAACTGGCAGGAATTTTTATGACACATTTCAAAACATAGTTTATGAATGAATAAAATTACCCGAATTTACATTGTCCATAATTTAAAAGTAAAAATTGTAGGAAGATGTAATGCTGAATGGGTTTCAGAATTCAACAGTTTTTAAGTTAGTGCTTAATTAAGGGTGACAGATAAACAAGTCCCGAAGTGGGCTATCACAGTTCACGTATGATGTAATGGCATGCATTTTCAGTACATTTTAGTCTTTAATTTCTGAAGCATTTGAATAAGAATTTCTAAAAGTAGAAAACCAAAGAAACGTAATTCTACACACAACGTGTGACATATATAGTATTGGTGCTGACTTCAACATTAGTGGTTACGAATTACCGAGTTTTGCTCTGGTAAACAAAATAATACTTAACATCGTTCTAAAAAGTACTACTGCATTATTCAGCAAGATAGTTTGCTATGCGCTGCAGACAAAATAGAAACTAAAGTTGCAGAATTATTCGCATTGAGAAGGTAGAAAGATGGTCTGTCACTAACTACGGAAAGCATGTATTTCACTTATTTACTAACACACATTAACCTTCAACATAGAAATGTAGGAATATAAACGCCTCAGTGCTTATTTCAGCATAATTACATTCAGCATGCTAAAAACACTTGTAAAACATTGCATTATGCACTCAAATTCCTTGGAACGTAGGCCTCGCGTTGTGACGTCACGAATCGTGCTTCCAGGGCTGTAGATAGGTCTGGCCTTGGGCTGGTGTAGACTGTCGTTGGGGAGCGTGCCTTCCAGTCACTCAGGTGGAACGTTTCCGTACACCTCTCCTTTCGCCGCTCACCTAGGCCTGGCCTTTGTTCATAGACCAATGCACGTGTGTCAGACTTGAATTCAAACCAATAAGAGATTGACTCACTCAAGGCTGATGTGAAGCACAGCACGTTTCCGTGTAATTCGACTGTATCTGTTTTAAGTGAAATCTCGTCGAACTTTAGTTTGGAGTACTACTTCTTATAGTTAAGTAGTAGAGAAAGTAAACATGATTAAGTTTGCGATCCCCTACAGCATACTAAGCGTTGAGGATTTATAAATTTAATTTCCTGTTGGTTTGCTTTATTTCTGACAGACTTCACTCTCTCACTCTTACTCGCAGTCATTCACTCACTCTCATTCTCTCTCGTTCCTCCCTCCGTTGGTCTGAAACTGTAAAAATAAGCGATTTAGAAGCGACCTGCGAACAAAATTAAAATAAAATATCTTGAAAACCGGTCATAAACCTAAGTCAAATTATTACCAGCGCAATTTGCTCCCTCTCCGAGGCGGAAGTTAATGAAGCGTTACACCGCAGCAGTTGTCTTTCAGCAGAGTTTATGGAGATAAATCACCGTGGAGATAAACTCTTCAATAAATTCGTGGGCTCTGAGACGCCCTCGAGGTGGGAAGGGAAGCAAAATAATAAGAGAAATGTAACCGTCGCGTCGTTTACCATTGAATATGAGAACGAGAGTTGACGAAAAGAAACGGGCAAGGTTTTGAAAGCGAGAAAACATTCATCAGATCTTCCGGATGCCATCACCTGTCACACCACGTGGAGTTTAGTATTTATTTATGATAAATGGGTGCTGTAATTATATCGTTAGCGAAGGAAACATTCCCGTTAAAGCCGAACGTCCTTTAGATATATTTTCCCACGTGTCTTTACGCCATACGCACTTAGTTGACTAATTGCGGCGGTGATTTCTTCATCAGATCGTATTCAATGGACAGAACAATAAGCCCGTAACAAACGATGTTGTGTTGTAACATGCATGCATCGCTTCCACAAATTACACGCTAAAACACAAGTGCCGTCATTAGTGGAGTACATTTCCCTTCATAAAGCTGTGTGCATTTGTAAATAAAAACAAAATATCTTGCATAATTACATTCACATCTCGTATCCCGTAAATTGTTAGCATTAACTCGTATTTCTAAACCTTACAATGCCCTTACGCGGCAAAAAGTAACGATTTGAAAGTTTTCGCGGTTTTTACTTTCTCTGCTACGTATAGAAGTAGGGGAAGTATTGTATTCCACCCAAAAATTCGATACCGAGACTTCACCGGAAATACATGTTTTGAGACCCCCTGAATCCAAAAAAAGCATTTTTGGAAACATGTCTCAGAAACGAACAGTCGGATAAACACCAAACTTGGTATTTAGGTTCAGTATCTTTCAGAGATGCGACACGAAGGTTTTCAAGATAATCCCATCTCAGATTACCCTTTACATGTAACATTTCTCGAAACTTTTAATTTTCTCAAAAATGGCTCTACGATTTTGATTAAAATATCATATATTTAAGATACTTTATGACAAATAAAATGTATATGTTGAACTTTCTAGGAATGTCTCCAAAAGTGTTCTTCATTGTGAACAACTTTTGCATCACTGGCAAACCATAAGAGATAGACCAAATTTTACTACACAAGAAATGTAGCACGCGTTAAAATACACAATTTATGTCATATACATTATTTTTGTTGAGTGAACCATTTTCGAGATATTGCTTGTTATTCCCTTAAACGTTCCAAAGAGAATGGAATACTCCACATAGCAACCAGCTCTTAAAATATGTGACTATCGCTTAAAGCCTATCATATTCCCCTTGCATCTACAAGAAAATTAGCATTAAGATTAACATCTCGATTAACATGAAGCATGTGGAGAATAAGCGTTTGAAAAAAATAGTTTTTACAAGAGTAGAGAAAGCCATGTGAGTGTAACACATCAGATTTTTTATAGTAGCTTCCTCCGCTATTCCACTTCTTACGCAACTCTTAAAACTTATTTTAACTGCTTTGAAATAGCAGAGCCGAATTTTAAAATATGATGTGCTGCACATTTCACAGAATCCTTATACATAAATTCCATCAACTTTAACCGCAGTAAAAGTATTTTCTAGAAAGATTTAAGCTATATGGACTTACTCATTATCTCAGAAAGTATTTGATATATCAGACTGAAATGTGTACACGATGTGTAGATAGATGCAGCCCTTCTAATTCACTAATCTGCTTGTATGCAATATCCCTGTTTATTAAGAATTATTTTCTTATTTATTCCAATTTTATTTTCTGAACTACGTATAGTAAAGATGGGGAACATTGCATTCCATCCAAACTTTCTATATCGGGATTTCACAGAAATACATGTTTTGAGGCGTTCTAGCTCCAAATAAAGCATTTTTGGAAACATGTCCTGTCTGTGTATCTGTGAACAGCATAACTCAAAAATGAGAAGTCGGATAAATACCAAACTTGGTATTTAGGTTCAAAGTCTCTCAAAGATGCGACACGAAGATTTTAAATAAAATCCCCTCACTCCAAACCATCCTTTACATGGAACATTTTTCGAAATTTTTTATTTTCTATTTTGATTATAATATATATTAAAGATACTTACATGACAAATTAATGTATATCTTGAATTCTCTGGGAATAACCTTTAAAACACTCTTCATTCGGAAAAAAATGTGTATAATCTTGTATAACTGGTAAATGTTAAGCGATAGACGAAATCGTACTACAAAAAAATGTATTCTCTTTAAAGCACACATTTATTTAAAATAACTTTTTGCGTTCTCAAGAACCTGGTTTATACGGATCTCATTGATCTGGATTGATTTTTGCTTACTTTTTCACCATGGAAATAATAATCATTTGATAAATATATGACATATGCGATTGTAATGTTGTCCCCGCAGCTAGCGTAGCGGTCGCAGGTTTCAAGCTACATAGGACAACACTAATGTGAGACTATGTTTCATTTGTTTTCATGACAGTCCTGATAACGATCGTAGACATCACCTTTGGACGGCTTTTAATTCTTTTCCCTCTACTATATCAGTGATCCGAGCGGGATGGCTCAGGCGGTAACCTCTGTGGCCCGCATTCGGGAGATCGTAGGTTCGATTCCCGTGGCTGACATTCCTGACTGAGGCAGTATTTTTATCATTTGTATTAATTTCAATTAAATTATATAATATATAAGTTCAACAACAATATGTATGTAATAATTTTTAAAAATACGTATGTAACAGTCATTGCATATTCTTATATTATTCTAAATATGTTCAATTATCATAACGTAAGATCTGTGAGAATTATAAGTTTAAAGTTGCTAACAATGAGGTAACCTTGAGGCAATAATGAGTTTGAATACTACTAGTCATGATTAGGGCAGCAATAACGTAAATTTTGTGACTTTTTTTTAAAATAGCCACCAACAGCCAGAAAAAGCTTTAATAAAGTGCGGGTATTCTATTGGACTAGGATTAGCCAATCACAGACTTAAAATACAGAGGTTTACGGGTTTGGACGGTTCAAATATGTTCAGTTGCCCGCAGACCTTGGTAGTAACCGGATGGAAGATGTATTCTCTAGAGAAATATTACGTATTCGTGTGAAACGAAAATTAAGTATACGCGTTAACAAAGTGCAAGTATTAAATAAAAGAATCTCACAGTTCTTGATATCAGTGTAGTGCTGTTTAATTTGTGTCAAGTATTAATAAAAAGAAGTGAATTTAAACTTAAAATCTGTGTAAGCCTACATTCTTGTCGCACCACGCCCTGATTAAGAGAAACGTCTCTAAAACAGTACTGACGCAGCCGAGGCAAACATAAACATAAACAATATCTATAGAAGAAGTTTAATAATAAAGTTAATATTATTTTGTTAAACTTGGAGCGTAACAACAAAAATACAACATCTTCAAATCAGCTTTTCTTACGTAGCAGCATATTACGTAACAAACAATCTTCTTCAAATTGACGTCCATACGTGGTGCAAACATCAACAACAGAACACTTTCTCAAGTTGACGTCCATACGTGAGGCAGTTAAACTAAAGCAACTACCTTTCTCAAATTAGCTTCCCAAGCGTGAGGCTAATAAAATACCTAACAAATAAACTCCTTAAACAAATCCAACATAAAGACAATATCTTCTTCATGACCCATGGGCTTTTTCGGGAATGCTGGAAGGATGATTACATCCCTCGAATTTCCTGTCCTTCTATTTCATCTCCATTCTCATTTCACTTCACCTTTCATCTCCTTGGTCTCTGCAGGGTTGCAAGTGTCGGCGGGAGACCGGATTTTCGTTAACCCGGATTACCTCCGGTCCGGATAAACGAGGTTCTTGTGTACAACATAATGTATAACGAAACCAGTTGTGTAACCGTTTATCTGGATAACACGATGTAAAAGCCACAGAATTTAACAAACGGTAGATTTTTTCCTGCAATTTTTACAAGATGAGCATCGTGTTATTTAAGAGTCCATTTGTTTCCGTGGCTAGTAATCTGTCCAGAGACATACGGAAGGTCGTGCGAGTGTGCTGGTTCATAGTGATTTGTTCAACCGGGTCGGCGACCTCGAATCCGTAATGTCCTCGTCGCTACTGCGGAGCAAACAAAGGACCGTTTTATTGCTTCATGTGTGGAATTAATGGCTCATCCGTCCTGCAGCCCCACTCTGGTGCTATGCAGCTATCTAGGGGGAGGGGGAATGCAACGTTTGAGTCGAGGTCTTTGAGGAGCTGATATTCGAAGTGCCTAGAACAATGTGCAGTGCCTTGAGGGCTGGTATTATTGGCTTGACAAATGCATCCACCAAGAGGGAAGCTAATTAGTCTCAATACATGCTACTTTTACCATCTCCTGTAAAACAATTGTTGAAAAGCATCTGTATCGGAATCAACTAGTTTAAACGATGCCATTTATCAAGTATATTATTAGTCGAAATCTCTGGAGTAGGCAGAAGGGAATGAGATTAATTCAGAATATATGCTATAAATTATTAAATAACAATTAAACATAATTTCCCACTTTTACGTTACGGGGTCGAAGGTCATTTTACGACTTTACGCAAAGGAGGCATTTTTATGGCTTTGTGGTAGATCAAAGGTTACAGATTTTCACCATGGACATGACAAAGCATTAAATTGTATTACATTATATTGTAACTTAAGATTACAGACAATATACCGCATACAGTGCTATGATAGGCCAGGGTTTATCTTTTGTCCATCCTTCTACACGATCATGCTACCCTTCACGGATCCAAAAAAATCTGATGTGTTGCACTCACATGACTTTCTCTACTCTTGTACAATCTATTTTTACAAACGCCTATTCTCCATATGCTTCATATTAATCGAGATATCAAGATGTCAATTTTATTTGTAATTTTCTTGTAGATGCAAGGGGAATATGGTAGCTTTTAAGCGATAGTCAAATATTTTATCGCTGGTTGCTATGTGGCGCATTCCATTCTCTTTGCATGTCCAGGACCTAAAAAAATGAATAACGAATTTGAGAAAAAGTATAAGTATTGGAAAATTTAAGGAAATAACAAGCAATATCTCGAAAACGGTTCACTCAACAAAAACAATGTATATGACATAAGTTGTGTATTTTAACGCGATCTACATTTTTTGTGTAGTAAAATTTTGTCTATCTCTTATGGTTTACCAGTTATGCTAAAGTCGTTCATAATGAAGAATACGTTTGGAGACATTCCCAGAAATTTCGAGATATACATTTCATTTCTCATGACATTATCTTAAACATATGATATTTTCATCAAAATCGTTAGAGCCATTTTTGAGAAAATTAAAATTTTCGAAAAATGTTCCATGTAAAGGGTAGTCTGGGGTGGGGGGATTTTCTTGAAAATCTTCGTGTCGCATCTCTGGAAGATACTGAACGTAAATACCAAGTTTGGTGTTTATCCGACTGTTCGTTTTTGAGTTATGCTGTTCACAGACACACACACACACACACACACACAGACACACACACACACACACAGACACACACACAGACACACACACGGACATGTTTCCAAAAATGCTTTTTTTGGATTCAGGAGGTCTCAAAACATGTATTTCCGGTGAAATCTCGGTATCGAATTTTTGGGTGGAATGCAATACTTCCCCTACTTACTATACGTAGTAGAGAAAGTAAAAATGCATAGCGTGATTAAAATTTGATTGCATCATTAGTGACTTGTATAACCAGCAGTAAATGAGTGCGAACATTCAGTAATGGACGACGTGAACTGTAAAGTCAACTTCCCACGTAAATTGTTTATCTTATTCGCGTTATATGGCTACGGGATAAGTTTCCCGTTTTTAAGGTAGTTTTTGTAGAGTATTTCTAAATAATATCTACCAAATTCGTTTCTATTTCATTTAAAATACGCAGTTTTTATTGGAGACTATGGGCATCATCACAATGGCATTCTGTCATTTTCTCTGGTCTAGGGGTACCATGCTAGCCTCTAGTTCCCGATGTCTCGGGTTCAAGCTCGGCGGAGAGCGATAGATTTTTAGCTTAGCTTGGCTTCCTTCAGAAGGTGACGCTGACCTCTGACGCATCTGTGTTGTTCCTGGCAGTTGTTTCAGTGGACTCAGAGTCCTGGGTTCGATGGTTGGATGGCAGGGATTTGGGATTTGATTCGGTAGAGCTGAGGTTCTTGTTTTTCAGGGGTGGTGACACTGCCTTGATGAGATTAATAATACTGCCGGAGAAGTTTGGGTGATATCTTTATTTTGTTACGTAGATTCCTATCTGGTCAACCCGCCACCTTCGTCGTCGAAACCACTGTTATTCTTATTACTCTCGAAGTCGCTACTTATGTGTTTCTCCGACTAGCCCTCGAATTGCCTAGATTTCACAACTTCACTTTTACGCTATAAATCTTCTGATTATTTTGTTCTAATTCTGTTTCGTCGCGTCCTCGTGGTTAATTTGTACCGGAATGTGCCTCGGCCGTTGTCATGGTTAGTTTGTACCCGACTGTCTCGGCGTGTCTTTCCTCCTTCACGCCTTTCGCCAAACTGTAGAATTTTCCCCTCTCCCTTTCTTAAGTTTCGTTCTGTTTTAAGTTCAAAACGTACCATGTGATGCCTACGCGATCTTTCGATTGGCTATAATTTTTGTTTCATGATTTTTTTGTTATTGGCTTCCCCCACGTGACAACTTTCACATCTGCTTCTCACAGCTTATTTTGAGTTTTAAAATCTTCCCCCGAACATTCTTAGATCGTAGATAAGGCACATCTACCTCCTCACCCTTTTAAGCCTTGAAAACCGTTGTAAACCCTGTCCGAGCCAAAAGTATAAAGGCGAGACTTCCGGTATGCAGGTTCGTTGACCATCGCAGGTAAAATACCTCTGCTTCGAGGGAACAAACTTTGTTTCTCTGTCTTCCCGACAAAACCCATTCCTAATATGAATTCAGCACATTTTCGTCGCTATATTCGATCGTATATTATTATTATTATTATTATTATTATTATTATTATTATTATTATTATTATTATTATTACTCCTGGGTCTCGATAACCAGCTTCATATGCCCTGACGGTAAATTTATCATCGGACCTTTAGTCTGGATGATGGGTTTATCGTTAATGTCCCATCTAAGCTACTCTAATGTCCCTCTCTCCCTCGGTTCCTTTCATTTATCATTTTATTTATTTGTTCATACGTTTGCTTAGTGGCTTACGACGATTTGATGGCGAGCCCACCGTTACACATTTATTCTGTTCACAATACATTTCAATCACTGTACACAATACAATTTCAAATTTACACAAGTATTTTCACCAAGTAAAAGAAAAACAATCTACATAATATCTGGCCGTCAACAACCAGGCTACAAAACATTTACATTTAAGAAATCTGTTTATACACACAATACATTCTTCAAACAATTTTTTTTTTAATTTGATTACACATCTTAGTTCCATCTTTCTCTCTCTCTTGCACGTTACATACAATACTGTTTTTCTTGAAGCTATTAGCAGCCTCCACACTCAAGACACCTTTTGATACCTTTTTTTGCCAGGTATACGTTCTGTCCGGTTTTCTTACTGTATGTCATTAACATCGTGAATGTCAAGCACACTGTTTTAACAGGACATTGCTATCCCGAAGCTACCAATTTGTTTGTAAAAAATGTTCGCATATTTGACTTTCCTTACTCGTGTTCCGAGTGCGTTTGTACATTTTCCCTATCCGACTCTACTAAATTTCCTTGGGTCTGTTTGAATGGACGAATCAATGATAGATGGTACCTACCGATTATTTTCCCGGTCCTTAATTGTTGGAGTTGAAATACCCTGTCCCCGAAGGTTTGTGATATCCGATAAGGACCTTTCCAACACATATGCATACGTCTGTATTCCCTTTTTACTAGCGAAGATTTGTCAAAGTTCCTCACTAGTACGAGGTCACCTGCTGCCGGAGTCCAGGTACGTGTGTATCTCTTGGCCTTCTGTCTCCTTTTCTCTGCTTTGGCTTTTAATTTCTCAAAGGCGTTCTTAATCCTTTCCGCGTCCGATTCCACGATAGTTTCAATCGCTCGTGGTACACCCGGAATAATACTATTTGGTTCATTCCCTGTGTGTAGTTGCAGTGGCGTGTATCCATGGTTACAGTTTAGACTGTTACTGAATACATTCTCGATGTATTCAATGTATCCGGGCCAACTAGTATGTTTCTGATTCGCTAAAATCCGTAACGCGATACTCAGGTCCCGCATCTGTCTTTCGCAAGGATTTGAACTTGGATGATAAGCGCTAATATTGTACACTTTTATGCCTGCTTCGAGTAGTCTTTCCCGAAATATCCTTCCCTTATGTGCCGGTGCATTGTCCACCAAGATCGCCGCCATTTTTCCATAATTTGGTACGTAGTGATCAACTATTTTGCTCGCGCAGATAGCGCTGGTCAGCTTCTTGACTGGGTATAGCTTCACAAATTTGCTCATCACGTCGACTAATACAAAAACATATTTTAATCCTGTTCTTCCGGTGGGCATGGGGCCGTGGCCGTCGGCCGTGATTAACTGCAGAGGGAGATCCCTCAGAATCGTCTGTGGTGGTAAATCATATCGGACGTTCAGCGGCTTAGCTTTCTGACACATTGCACAATTTGCAACAAAGGCCCTCAACTTCTTACCAAGCCTTGGAATATAAAAGTGCCCATTAATGACCAGGTTTGTCTTCTCCACTCCGGCATGTATGAGTGCGCGATGATATGCATCCATAACTAATTCTTCCAATACAGCAGGTACGAACACTCGCCATGTCGGCCTTTCTCTTCCACACAGTTTATATATCACATCGTTTAGAATGCCGTACTTCCCCGTGTTTTGTTTACTGATCGGCGTGGCTATCTTCATTATTTCGGCTATCTTCTCATCTGCCCTTTGGAGCTGAGGCAGCCTCTTCATTTCGTCTGCTAAGCGTTTGTTTAACGTTAGGTCTAGTTTCATCACGCAAACCTCTCTTTGTGTATTTCCCTGCGTTTCGGGGAACTGCCCCCCTCTCTTTAGTCTGGACAACATGTCACTGAACGTATTCAAGCGCCCTGGTATGTGGCGGATTTCTATATTGTAAGCCATTATCTCGTGTATGTATCGAGAAATTTTGCTGCTCGTTAATTTACAGTTCTTGATGAATGACAAACTTATATGGTCTGTGAATACGATAATCTGCCTGTTGTACACAAAGTGTTTAAATTTTTGCAGGGCAAAGAAGATGGCCCCTATTTCTTGCTGGCTAACACAAGCGATTCCTTCGGCTTTTGTTAATGCTCTGGAAGCTGTAGCTATTACGTGTAATTCCTTGTTTTCGTCAACTTGGGCTAGTACACACCCGTAAGCAATTGACGAGGCGTCAGAATAAATATGATAAGGAAGGTCCATACGCGGGCGTTTTAACAGTATCGATTCACTGAACAGCTGCTTTAGCCTGTTAAATGCATTTTCCTCGGCTTCGGTCCACCTCCATTTCCTGTTCTTTTCTAGTAACGCTCGTAATGGGGCAGTATGCTCGGCGTATCTGATTACAAACCGACTTTGATAACCAAGTACACCTAGGAACTTTCGCACCTGCTTCGGGTTCTTGGGGCGGGGAATTTTCTGAATTGCTTCCACGCGCTCGGGGTCAGGCGAGACGGTTTCTCCAGAAATTATATAACCTAAGAATTTCACTGATGTAGCGAAGAAAGCGCATTTATCCCAGTTTAATGTCAAACCACCGTTTGCAAGTCTTCCAAGAACTTCGTCAAGGTGTTGGAGGTGTGACTCTATGTCTAAATCATGTATTAGGATGTCGTCCACATATTGTGACACATACCCTTCAGTTTGTGTGCCTAAAATCTGGTGTAATGCCCGGAGTAGTGCACCACCGCTAACATTTATTCCAAAGGGACAGCGCGTAAAATTATACAAACATCCAGAATGATAGAAGGCCGTATATTTGCGCAAGTGGGGGGCCAGTTTGATTTGCAGGTATGAATTTGTCAAATCCAACGAAGTAAACCATTTTTGTCGCCCGATACTTGCTAAGATTTGCTCTACATTCTGCGTGCAGAACCTGTCGGGACGGATAAACTTGTTTACATGTCGGCCATCGATAGTTAGCCGAACGCTCCCATTTCTCTTACGTACTATACATAATGCATTTACATACACCGAGTCTGACAGTTCAATAATGTTCTCTCGTAGCAGTTCTTGGATTTTCTCGTCTACCGCACTTCGCAATTCGAGTGGGATTCCCCTACACTTATGTTTGAAAGGCGTGACGTCAGATATTTCAAATGTATATTCATAGTCATGGTATACTCCTGTCCTTGGGGTGAACACATCTTTGTGTTTTACAAGAATGTTGTAAAAGTCTTCTTTCTGTTGGTGGTTTAAGCAGGCTATTGATGCTACATATTCGTGTATACCTGATAGGGACATGTTTTGTTTACCCACTACCTGCGAGTCGTCCGGTCTCTCACCGAAATAAACATTTCCATTTTTTGTGTTTAACACACAATATTGGGGTGCTTGACCTACTTCTGACTCATCAGCTGACTGCAGTGGCGTGTCATTAAGATCTCTCCCTTCGCACAGTTGTTGCGTAAAAATTCTTACCACGTTAATGCCTCCCCCAATGTGCAAATATTCAATAAAAAATTGTTCTTGTTGTATTTGCTCTTCTATCTCGGTTAGTACCGTGTATTCCATACTCGGGGTTTGAATGAACGGTATTCTTCTTAGCGATCCGTCTACTGTAAGCGTCAATAGCGCTCGTCCATAGTCAATAGTGGCTTGGAATGCATTTAGCACGTCGCTTCCCATCAGTATGTCTACTACCAGTTTGTCTATTACTAAACACACTATTTCAAGTTCAACATCCCCTATGCAAGCATTAATCATGACCTGCTGCGATATCTTTTGTTTCGCGCGGCCTACAGCCATTATGCAGTATGCGTTCTTTACGGGTAGTGTCTGTAAGTTCTTATTCTTTTCACTGAGGTGATTGAATAGTGCTTTACTGCACGCCGAGATCATGGCTCCACTGTCTATTGTTACCAAGTACGTCTCATTTCCGATTACTGCCGCTACTCTCGGAGATTCTGTTATTTCCTGTGTTTGACTTATCTCCGTGTATCCGAATTCCTTGTCATGCCGGTTCCGGCTGATATTGTGGCCTACGCTATTTGCTTCTGTATTTTTGTTTTCGTTCCCTGTGTAATGCGAGAACCTGCTCGCATTCTCTGAGGTTGAGCCTGGGAACGCTACGACTCTTCCTGTCTCTAGTTTTCCGACCGTCGTGGCCACGATCCTTGACTGGGGCCTCTCCCTTGGCCTATGCTTTGTCCTGCCATTGCCCCGCTTAGGTGACCTATCGCGTCATCCATTTCGCGATGGACATTTTGCGGCTGTCGTGTCTGTGATGGGTACCCGCTCGGCGCCAAAGCGTGACTGTACGTCGGCATGCTTAAGAGTTCGTGGTTCTCATCCCTACGGGGTGGGGTCGCTGGCCGGCTTGGAGGTGTTCTTGGCCTGTTCGGGGGTGTCCTTGGCCTGCCCGGGGTGTTTCCAGGTCGGTTCGGGGGAGTTTCTGGGCGATTCGGAGGCGTTCTTGGCCTCTCCGCTGTTCCACCGTGAAGGTTATTTCCCCGGTGTTGCCTACCATTCGCCGGGTACCTGGAGAGTCTCATGTACTGAACGGGATACTCCTCATGTTGCCTCGGTGGCCTACCCGTGCCCGTTTGGTTCCAGGGCCTATAGCTTCTCTCCCGATTTCTTGCAAATGGCTCTTGATAACGCCGTCGGACTGTGGGGTAGTTGTTCAACGCACCTTGTGCCCTCGTCCCATCATTACGATGCGAATTTATCCGATCACTGTGTCTGCCTTCAGTCCTGATTCTGGGCCTATCTTCTTCCCGCGTTCCGTACCCCTGCAGAGCGGTAAGTAGTTCAATGGCTTCGCTCAGCGTCCTCGGGCGTGCTACCACGAGGTGATGACGTATAACGTCTGGGAAGTGTCGTGTCAGGAGGGATACAAATTCACCTTCGGGCATCGGTGGGTCCAGGAGTTGGCTTAATTGGCCGAGTCGCAAGAAGTAGTCAACCATCGACTCACGCTTCTCTTCCCTGTATCGGCCATTATTTATTTCTGCGCGCACCCTGTACTGTGCAACGCCACTCCAATATTTTTCCAAAAATGCAGACCTAAAATGTTCATATTGTGCATGCTCGCCTACCGTCAATCGAAACCAACTCAGGGACGGGCCTATCAAGCTCCTTTTTATAATTACCATTTTGAAACGGTCGGGAATTCCCCTAAGCGCGAAATAAGATTCGAGGTCATTAATGAACTGCTTCGCATTATCGACTTCACTGTTGAACTTGGGGATTGGCAGTTCATTCAAAAATTGTATAGGTATATTGCATTGTTGCAGGGGCCCTACGGTGCTTGACATTTCACTTGCCGGGTGCGGTGAGGCCGAAGGAGTGCAGGCAGGTTCGTTCGACCTCGGTTCGCTACTCGGGTTGTTACACTGGAACGACGAAAGCGCGGAAACCTGAGAGGTAATTCGCGCGTCCGTGGCTCCCTGGGGTCGCGGTTCGATTTCCGCTAGTGCGTCCCTGCGAGCATTGACGGTCTGTGTCAGTTCCTCCCTTAATTTAGCGATCTCGCTTATCTGCGAGCTACTCTGTGCCTCTATGGTCTCCCTTATTTTGTTAATTTTATCATTTACCCCTGCTTCCACTGCCTGCTGCTTATTCTGTAATGCTACACAGACTGTCATTGCTTCTTCCCTTGCCTTATCACTAATTGTACATATTAAGTTTTCATTGCTTACAATTTGTTGTGCCCTGATGGCGTCTATTTCCACGACAAGTTCCTTCCTTACTACCTCTACACTATTCTGTGTTGCTTTTAGTTCGTTTCTTATATATTCTACATCCTCGTAGATTACATTTTGACTTGCTCTAATTTCTAACAAGACACCCTGTATTTTATTTTCTAAGCCCTGGCTGATTTCCTTATGTTGGATGCTTAATTGTGAGGCTATCTGCTGCTGCAATGTTTGTTCTTGGGTGGACAATTGTTGTTTTAGTGTTTGCTCCTGTACTGTTAATCGCTGTGTTAGTGTTTGCTCTAGTGTTTGCTCTTGTTCTGATAATCGTTGAGTCAGTGTTTGCCCAAGTGTTTGCTCTTGTTCTGATAATCGTTGAGTCAGAGTTTGCCCTATTGTTCGCTCTTGTTCTGATAATCGTTGAGCCAGTGTTTGCTCTTGTTCTGATAATCGTTGAGTCAAAGTTTGCCCTATTGTTTGCTCTTGTTCTGATATTTTAGTGTTGAGGAGGCTCAATTGAGCCAACATTTGTTGCATCATTTCGCTCGTGTTAAGCGATCCGGTAACTTGGTTTTCTAATGTTTCGCTATCTCCATTTTCTACACCTACCCGCGTGCTATTGTTAGTGAAATTTTCCCCTTGTTCATTGCTATTACCTTCCATATCGTTGCCGGTTAATTTCTTGTTTCTTAACAGCATTTACAAACATACATAACCCAGTTTACTTATATCTATTGCATATACACTCCCCTCCAAAATTTTATTAACCTATGTATCATGCAGTTAACACTTACTCGGTGCTGGGTTGAGCTGCTGCGAAGTGTTGTAATAGTTCACAAAACACTTCACTACACTTACACACTTTTTGAACACTGATGATGTCTGCGCTGAATGTCTGCTTCCTTGTTGTAATGGAGCGGCGTCGATGTCGTTTGTTGCCCCACGTCTATCGGTACACTCTGCTGCTGGTGGTTGCTGATGTCGTCATCGGCGTCGTCTTCCTTCCGTTGTCGGTTCTCCGGGTGCGTTATCCGCTGGCAGTATTTCGAGCCCCAACGTAGTGGGCGCCAAATGACGCTGACCTCTGACGCATCTGTGTTGTTCCTGGCAGTTGTTTCAGTGGACTCAGAGTCCTGGGTTCGATGGTTGGATGGCAGGGATTTGGGATTTGATTCGGTAGAGCTGAGGTTCTTGTTTTTCAGGGGTGGTGACACTGCCTTGATGAGATTAATAATACTGCCGGAGAAGTTTGGGTGATATCTTTATTTTGTTACGTAGATTCCTATCTGGTCAACCCGCCACCTTCGTCGTCGAAACCACTGTTATTCTTATTACTCTCGAAGTCGCTACTTATGTGTTTCTCCGACTAGCCCTCGAATTGCCTAGATTTCACAACTTCACTTTTACGCTATAAATCTTCTGATTATTTTGTTCTAATTCTGTTTCGTCGCGTCCTCGTGGTTAATTTGTACCGGAATGTGCCTCGGCCGTTGTCATGGTTAGTTTGTACCCGACTGTCTCGGCGTGTCTTTCCTCCTTCACGCCTTTCGCCAAACTGTAGAATTTTCCCCTCTCCCTTTCTTAAGTTTCGTTCTGTTTTAAGTTCAAAACGTACCATGTGATGCCTACGCGATCTTTCGATTGGCTATAATTTTTGTTTCATGATTTTTTTGTTATTGGCTTCCCCCACGTGACAACTTTCACATCTGCTTCTCACAGCTTATTTTGAGTTTTAAAATCTTCCCCCGAACATTCTTAGATCGTAGATAAGGCACATCTACTTCCTCACCCTTTTAAGCCTTGAAAACCGTTGTAAACCCTGTCCGAGCCAAAAGTATAAAGGCGAGACTTCCGGTATGCAGGTTCGTTGACCATCGCAGGTAAAATACCTCTGCTTCGAGGGAACAAACTTTGTTTTCTCTGTCTTCCCGACAAAACCCATTCCTAATATGAATTCAGCACATTTTCGTCGCTATATTCGATCGTATATTATTATTATTATTATTATTATTATTATTATTATTATTATTACTCCTGGGTCTCGATAACCAGCTTCAAAGGGAAGTAAAGCCGATGGTGCCGTGCCCTAGATTTCGGCACATAAAAGAACCTCAAGCCTGGTAAAGAGTCCTCTAAGCAAAATTTCGTCTTTCACCCCCAGTATAGAACGGGACGGTAAGAACCATAGTATTTAGTGTCATTAATAAAACTTAGTTTCCATTTCAGTTACAATGGCATTCATGCATACAAATTATAATAAAAATTGTATCATCTTAATCATTTATATATTGCTAAAATTATTTATATAAATAAAGTACTAACTCTTATTCAATGAAAATTTCCATTCCATCTTAACATTCTGAAGAAATTCACCTAACTTTCTTAACTGAGACTGATCACTAAGCATTTGCTTAACCACTACACCTCTATTACTCCAAAGCTATTTTTCTCTAACCAACATTTTCCCTCCATTCTTCAGTTTCTCTACATTCCATTAAAATGTGGACCCCATCTTAATTATCCCCACAGATTGGAAACCTGATCTTTGTAATACTACCTATTTTGTTGACTTGATTTCAGGAGTTTCTTTTCTGCGTAAAATATAAAGCCGAAATGAAGACAGCATTTTAAAACCTTTAACGTCGGGAAGTATCAAGCTTTTCAATGATTTATGGGGAAACTTCCGTCTTGGGTTCAACAATGAATGTATGGCTGTTACTTGATTCTCACACTGCTAAAGACAATGCAAATCATCGCCGTATCGTGTTGCGTATAGTCTGTCACGAACGATGGCGGTAAATGGCATTTGCCGCTCCGACAGTTGCAAGGAGGGGGAAAGGAGTGGTTGCAAACACATGAGGGTTAACGCGTACTGACCGACGTATTATTTTGTTGTTAAATTTTAATGCACTACATAATTAGGTCTTACGTTATTCTTCGTGGCTGGATTCTCAAACTGTACGCATAATGGCGTTGATATATACCTCTAAATTATTAATTTTCTGTGTTAAAAAGAGCGCGAGTTCACACGAACCACTCTGAAACAGGTCTTTGGTTTTTTTTCGCGGTTTTCTCAAATTAGTGGACGAATGCCACGTACTTTCCTGTTATTTCATTCCCTCATCATGTTCAGGGTCGAAGGATCAGGCGAGTGGACGGCGGACGAGGAGTGTGCGGTGGTGTTTGCTTTGATAATCTATCTGCCCTGATGTTCGGCATGTGGCGGTTTCTTAGAGAGACCTCTCCTAGGAAAGAGTTGGTCCTTTGAGGGACCGGCCCGAGACGTTAGTGACTCCGCCTGTGTCCGAGACTGCCGCCCCGGATCTGGTCGCTCTCTGTGTGCTTCACTTCATTCCCACCTCCTGAAGGTTTCTAAGAAGTGCAATAGGCGACTATGCGCTTAGATGCCGAAGTCTTCCTCCGCTTCCTGATAACCGTGACCATGACACCGCAATAGTATTTGCTACTGCGAAAGGGCCTTCGCTGGTGATGAGCAGGCGGAGAGGTTTTAGTAATCAAACCAAGCAATTGTTACCGCACGGAGTATAGGTGACGTCAGGCATTGTAACGGACACTCTCCTCTCCGACTCAAAAGACGGTTTCGTTGTGATTGTTCCATTTATTCGATGCATATACAGACCAGTAGAGAAATGTGCAATATGTCCAAAGTAGAGTTCATACATCAAAAACATCATTACATTAAGCATCGTTTGTAGCAAATTTAACATGGAACACTTCGGCACAAATGGCGAAACCATCAGATGTAGACAGCATTATAGTTCAAAGGACGTTTAAAACATCATGTTGAACAATCTGTAATTTAATGATCAAATTTAATGATTCAAATATGGATCAGAATTTTTCGAGGATCTGTGTCATCGCTAATAAGAGAGGATATTGCTTTAAAAATGTACAGCTTTTGGTGTAAAAGAAAGGTCAGTGTAGCTTAAATTTCTCTATAATAATGTCTTAATTAAATTATGAGGTAACATTAATGCAATTATCAATAGCTAAACATACACTTTTTCCCTTTAATACTCCGTAATTCTATGTGTTATCGAAGTAGGGTGTACTGCTTTCAAACTGTACCTTATATTTGTTTACAGGGAACACTACAATGCTTCCAATTCTCACGCCACCAACCCTCGGTGCTTTCCTAACTTGGTAGTTTACTTACTAAAAACCCCTCTGCCTAGTGATCAGATACTATTATGCGGTCCAAATCTCTTGACGTTTGAGGCGTGTCCACTAATACGGCACTAGCGAATAGCAGCAGTGCGGCGTTGCCTCATACGGACAGTACACTTCCCCACCGGTAAAACTCTAATTGTAATATCATGTGCGCGCATGCAAAAAGTAGTTACGATAAAAGGGGACGTTTTCCTGGACAAGTACAAAAAAGAATCATTTTTACTCCCAATGGTTCGTCATTAATTTATAATTACCTTTCGTAATGTTTAAACGGATACTTTAGCTATAATTATACTTATAATAGTAATAAACCTATTACTGTCGAAGTTATTTTATATATGGTTATGTCATAGATATAATTATCACGTAATAGTATGCAATTCTCCATGTCCTAAATACATTTAGAAATAGTTATCCCATGAAGTGGTCAAATACAGCTACAAACTTGTCATGAAAATCCTTTTAAAGACCTCTGACGCAGCTCTACAAAACCATACATGAGGTTATTTTTAATAAACAACGTCTGCATGGTTTTTTCACAGAATAATACCATTGGAAAACCAATGATTAAGTGCATTTTAATCGTTATAGAACCAAGCAATGTAATTCATTGCATCATTGAAGCGATAGCTCAAGGTTAAAATATGTTAAAACATTGACAAAGCAAAACTACTGCCTGGTGTACTTTTTATAGCGCGCTTGCTGGAAGGTTAAGCAATTCAACTGTGAACTTAACTGCAGTGTACTCAGTTCTTACAGAACAGTATAGGAAGATATGGTTTTTATTCATCTATTTGTGTATTACATTTCCATTAATGTGTCTCTTCTTTTTTTCTTGTAGTTTTTAAGTGAACATTGCGATGACGTTTATAAGAAACGCGTAACGTTCAGACGAAGCGAAAGGAAGTTTGGTAACCGCGCGGTCACTCCGTATTGGTTGTCAAGAAACGTCAAGAGATTTGGACCGCACGTAGAACTCCTTGGGCAGTCGTTGTTGCCACTTTAGCCTTATACTCAGGTACCACCTTTTGGCAGAATACTTATCACTCTGATTAGTATCGAACTGCCATTTCCTTTCCTTTTAGCTCTAACTCCTACAATCACGGATAGCTTCATGTAGGAGCAAATTTGAATGTGTGAACATGTGTTTGCGTGCATATGAGAGGGAGAGGGAGAATCGGTTGGCATTGCCTAGACACTGGACAGAGCAAGATTGCATTTTCGAAGTATAGACCGAGTAAATGGTCAAGTATGGGAAATTAAAGCAGATCGCTCCGTTCTTTCCTTCAACAGGGCATTCTTGACACCATTTTGCAGCACACCCTTTAACACACTAAGGTATGATATGATACATGACCAGTAATTAGTTTAAATATACCCACTGGTTATTTCAACGCATACCATGAGACCCTGTTTATGTTGGCACTACTTTCCTCGCAATCCTAGTAAATTTGTTAGACGTGAGAGACTGCACATCTCATACAAATAGGATTGCACAAACTCTGAAATGCATTTATGTTTTTGAAACATTAGTGCGTTGCCTCTGTGAGATGTTGATTCCTCTCTACTTGGCAGAAATAAACGTGGGCTCTCTAAATGTTAAGAGGGCAAATCTCAACTCATTTCTTCCGCGTGGTTTTGCCAAGGAGTGCGATAAACCTCAACACCGCTGCATTTAGAAAACCTTGCAGAAAAATGCAAGCTTTGATATACTCCCGTGACCTTAGTGCTGTCTGTCCTAAAATAATTAGTTAGCAATTAATTTCATGAGCTACTTGTCCGAAGGAACTTGGCAGTGGCGATGGAATGTTAAAAGCTTCCAAAAATAATTCCCGATGTACATCGCATACAAATATCAAATTTTCCCAAAGTGGTTTACGTTAAGCTTTCTAAAACAAAGGGCCGTGGTTTGCCGAAGATGTTCCAAGTTCTCTGTCGTAATGGATGGAAGCAACACACAAACAAATAATATTTCTGTAAGAAAAAGAACTTGCATAATGGGGTTTCTGTAATTATAGGAACAAAACCACTCGTGATGTAAAATGGGAACGCTCGTATAAATCTTATGGCGAGGTTTTGTGAAGGGAACAAAGCAGCAGAAAGCACTTGAGGCAAGAGGATAAAAGGATTCATCTGAATGAGAGAAAATGTTGCCATTTCTGTTGTACTCTTGAGCAAGGGTGTGTCTCCAAGTGAAAGAAGCACGTATTATTGTTATCACGTCTGCAAACCTGAAGCCAGCCACACTTTCATTGGAATTCCCTTTCCCTCAAAAACGTGACGTTCTCCCCAATTGAACAACAACACCGTGCTTACTCGCGATGCATACTGTTTGAGAAGTGGAATCCTGCACCATGCTCAGATACATATTTTATACGCATCGACATAATAGCTTTACATCGCATGTACGGAGTGTAGGAAGCAATACATTCTAATTATTTAACTAAAGGCAATTATGTATTAGCATACGCTAATTAAAGATTTTAATCTTATGGGGTGACGCATGAAAAAGTAGCCCGGCTCTCGTTTACATGGGAAATTCTAATACGCATAATTTTTCTGGGAATTTTGGATAACTAACGTATGGATGTCATCCTCTTAGGAGATGATTCTGTCTACAAGTATAGGGTCTTTCAACAAGAGTGTCCTATCCTTGAACTTAAATGAAACACATTCTATAAATGATAGAGGTTTATTTCCTTTTTATTTTGAAACATAATTAATGTCATTACGTTTGGAAGAGAACATCAGTTGTGACCGGCGCGACTTCGTTGGATTGCGCGTATACGGTTGACCCAATTTTCAATGACAGAAGAACGTAAACGAGTGATGTTATTCATAAGATCATTTACTGTTTCTGGCTTGTTGATATAAACTCGTGGTTTAATATAACCCCACAAGAAGTAATCCAACGGCGTTAAATCACATGACCTCAAGGGGCCAGATAACATCACCACCACGGGAAATGATGAAACCTCAGAACTTCTCCTTCAAAAGATAGATTGTTTCGAGAGCAGTATGACATGTGGCACCATCTTGCTGGAAGCAGATGTTTCTGAGATCCAATTGAGACCAAAATAGTCCCTTATAAGAGCCCGGTATCTTTCTCCATTGACTGTTAGAGGTTCTACATCTTCATCTTGGAAAAAATATGGACCAATGATTCCACCATACCAAAATCCACACCATACAGTAACCTTTTGGGGATGAAGTGGTCGTTCTTGAATCTGCATTGAATTGTGATTGCTCCAATAGCGGCAATTTTGTTTGTTAATACAACCATCCATCCAAAAGTGGGCTTCGTCGTTTAAGGTGATTTTTCGACAAAAATCCGGGTCAGCTTCCAATTGCTCCATAGCCCAGTCAGCGAATACACGGTGCAACCTATGGTCGTTGGGCTTTAGTTCTGGAGTTAACACCATTTTGTAAGCGTGAAACTTGAAGTCCAGATGCAGAATTTGCCAAGTTGTGGCCGGAGAAAGTCCCAATTCTTGCACTCGACGAGCAATTGAATTGTTTCCGTTCTCACGTACACTCTCACGAACGGCGCCTGTGTTTTCGTTGGAGCGCTTACGTCGATTACGTGTAGGCGTTCTTCGATCGCTGGCAGAACCACTTCTTTCAAATTTATCGATCAAACGCCGAATCGTTCTCTCACAGGGACGTTTATGCACACCGTAAACTTCACGCAGTACAAGGAAGGTTTGGCGAACAGATGATCTATTTTGATAATAAATGTTCACAATTTCTACGCGTTGCTGAATGCTGTAACGTTCCATGGTTATTTTTCAATAACAACTGTAACCACATGCAAAAAATTACTGCTGTAACTCAATAACAACGGCAGCTATCACATGTTAAAGATAGGACACTCTTGTCGAAAGACCATTTACAAAGATAATTTAAATAATATCACAGGTAAAAAGGAAAGTTTTTCAAGCTTTTCGTCACATAGGGAAGAATTAAGGCACATCCTACTGAAGTATATCATAGATCAGCGAATAATCTACAATTTTTGTTATTCTCGCTGTTTTACCACCTCATTTCGCCTCAAAGTAGAATTTGTATTTTGTACAAATCGTCATTTAGGCTGAAGTTACGAGACCACAACATCGGCTGAATAACAGACACATACACGTCTCAAGCGGCTGTAGTTCTTTCTTGCCTGACCGCTATTAGGCGTTCATGTCTTCGGCAAAAACCTCTTTACCAACATTGTATATCTTGTGTTTTCCATGTGTAAAAGTAAAAATAGGATAGTTTAATTGTTAGTTCAGTTTGTTACATGTTTAAATAAAATAATTTACTTTATTTCACTTAATATGCCTATTTTAGTGTATTTGTTCACATTGAATGATTCGATGACGGCCTGAACCTATTATATGAATAAGAATTAATTACTACCTATTCAGTACAATAAATGAATATCTAGTAAACCTTCAGGTTAAAAAATTTATTTTATTTTACTGTATCATTTATGCATAAACATACATTACAGTTAAAGTTGCTTACATTAAACACAAAAGGACTGTCTTGGTAATTAAACACAACTAGCAAAGTTCAAATCGGTTTCATAGTTCAGCAAAAGTTTCGCATCGATCACGGTATCGGAAAAAGAGCGCGCATTCTACTCTGCAACGGGACTGATCTTATCTGTCAAGTGAGGATTTCGAACTCGCCTGCAAAGGAAAGCACATTCAAAGCGTTTTTCTATAAATCCATTAAAGAATAAAGGTATTAATAACTTATTCAATATACACATGCATATCTATACTGGGTTTGGTGAAGCAAAAATGTTCATTCTAATATGTACTACGTATGCTTTTACCTGGAAGAAACGATTCTATGAAACTTGGTGTAGTTAGAGCAGAAAGTATTCGGACACCACCTTAAAATATCTGATACATTACATTCATATGTTTTTCTCTTTCCACTATCGTTTATTTTATATAGCTTAAACAACATTGCATATTTATCTCCCGAGCACTTGTAGTAGAAAGAGGAAGTGCTTCCTTTCACACAAAAATTCTATATTAAGACCCCTAAATACACATTTCATGCTCAGCTGAATTAAAAATATATTAAAAATTTCTATGTGCTTTTCGAATATTATAACTCTAAAACGAAAATTTGGATAAACACTAAACCCAGATTTAAGTTCAGTATCTTCCAAAGATACGACACGAAGATTTTCAAGAAAATTCCCTTACATAATTACCCTTTATTCAGAAAATTTGTCGTTACCCTCTAGTTTCTCAAAAATGACTATCGATTTTGAATAAAATGCCGTATTTTCAAATTGCTTATATAGCAAATAAAATGTACGTCTTCAATTTTCTGCAAATAGCATATGAAGTCCTCATTCTGACGACTTTCGCATAACTTTGTGTCACAAACTGTAAGAGACAAACAAAGACTTATTTTAAAAAAAATGTAGATATCTTTAAAACACACCATTTAAGCCAAATAATATTTGTTATATTAACCACTTCCGAAATAGTAAGCTGTTATTGGTTTGAATTTTTCAACAGTTCATCATTTTTACATTCTCTACTACATATAGTAAGTAGAAGTATTGTATTCCACCCAAAAATTCGTTACCGAGATTTCACGGGAAATACATGTTTTCAGGTGCCCTGAATTCAAATAAAGCATTTTTGGAAACATGTCTGTGGGTGTGTGGGTGTGTGTGTGTGTGTGTGTGTGTGTGTCTGTCTGTGAAGAGCATAACTCAAAAAACGAAGTGTGATAAATACCAAACTTGGTATTTAGGTTCAGTATTTTTCAAAGATGTGACACGATTTTCAAGAAAATCCCCCCTACCCAGACTACCCTTTGCATGGAACAGTTTTCAAAATGTTTATTTTTCTCAAAAATGGCTCTAACAATTTTGATTAAAGCATCATATGTTTAAGCTACTCTACTCTTTAATACATGGTATTTTAATCAAAATCCTAAGAGCCATTTTTAGAAAAACAAAGGATAAAGGGTATTTGGGGGGCGGGGATTTTCTTTAAAGTCTTTGTGTCGCAGTTTTGGAAGATACTTAACCTAAATACCTAATTTGGTATTTATCCAAATTTTTGTTTTTGAGTTATCGGTATCAAAATTTGAGTAGAATGCAATACCTTCTCTACCTACCTAAGTGATAGAGAAAGTCAAAATTATTTACATTAGCTTATTCTGTGCATAATTAAACGTTTTAGCAACACGCTTTGGGCGTCGGTTTGAATTTTGATTGCGTAATAGTGTTATTACGTGATGCAGTAATTTGTATCACAAATTACTTAAATGTAAATAATGATTGTAATATGAATATGCATTTTATGTGACATTGATTTCAGATGTTTATTGATTGTAAATATTGTTGGGAAGTAAATTTATAATGTCTTACTGAAACTGTCAATAATAGCGCAATAATGCAAAGAGGGGGGTGAGCTGTTTATCATTATTGGAAACGAGGAAGTTACGTAATGTTGGCGCGTTTTTCCGTTGAGAAACTTCGGGAATATTTTCTCCCTAAAGCATAAGTATTCATAATTTTCATTGGATATTAAAATAGACGCTAATGTTGGCGCGTTTTATTAGCCAATTGCAGTTCAGTTATAATCTTTAGGCGTATCTGGATGAAGGAGTATAAATAGGGTAGGTTAGAGGTAGCTTGAGGCCAGTTCATCAAAATTCTATGTACACTACACGTCGTCTTCAGTCCGTCAGTTTGTCAAAATATTTGTATGAGATACGTCGACTATAGATTCACAAGTTACGAAAAATCTAAAGTGTTGTAAAGTTAATAATACACAAAGTTGAAGTACGCGAATTAAAAGTGATAAGTAAGAAGTTATTATAACAGTTTCAGTTTGGCGAGTGTTAAGATCAATGTGTAAATGTGATAGTTAACGTGTTCGACAATAAATGTGTAAAACAAAATTTCTTCATCAGTGTAATTTTTGGATAAAAGATTCCTTTCCGTTTACACAACCTGTATAGAGATACGTGCTCAAGCCAACAGGATAATAGCTAGCCGGAGGACAGTAAACAAAACTTAAAAATTCTTTCAAACACTAATACCAGGTACCACAAATTGCTAACACTAGATGGAGCTACAAACCGAACAAATGAATGACGTCACAAGATGGCTTCAACACTGATGTAAACAAACATTTGTAAGTAATACCGTTACAAATTGGCTACCACAAAGTGGGGCTACAATAATGTCACATATAAATAACAATTAATACTATCGCAAATTGGCTACCATACGTGGGGCAGTTAAAATTATGTAACCAAACAAAACAAAAGCAGCACAATATAAGATCTTCAAGTTCTAATAATTTACGTAAAAACATATTACGTAATCATTATGTCATCTCACAAATTGGCACCCAGAACGTGGGGCAGAGTAACCAGGAAAGGAACACGATGACCAGGAAAGGGACAGAGTGACCAGGAAAGGGACAGAGTGACCAGGAAAGTAGCAGAATTAACCAGAATGTGGGGCGAATGGAGAAGTGAACTGAACTACAAGACGCAGATTCCAGAAACAACAAAAGGGACGACAGACTACGCGGATGATTGGACATCGTAATTCCGAGATTACAAGGCAACAGGGAAATTCAAACTACAGGACAACAAAACGACGCAGATTCATCGAAGCGACATACAAATCTAGGAGAGAGGGGCAGGAAGCTGGACATCAATGTAACAGCAACAGACAGCATCACAAAGGTCAGAGTATCGTAATTTTTTTTTAGAAAACAAAATTGTAACCTTCAAATGTACTTAAGGAGTGGTAGGATAAAGAAAACAATGACTACTAATAATACAGAAGAAATAATTATGGAGGGAGATAATGTAACAGTTAGCTGTAATTCAATACAGGTTACAGAAAATAGCTCAAACTTTTTAGGATTTGAGGGTGGAAATGTTAGTGCAGAAAGTCAGAATAGAATAGCAGGAAATGTTAATCTTGATACTAATATGATTATGGAAATGCTGAAAAATTTGAATGAGAATATGGAAAAGAATAATAGGGAAACGAGAGAAGATCTTAGTAAGAAAATAGATCAAAACAGGGAAGATATGCAAAAGAATAATAGGGAATTGAGGGAAGATATTGATAGGAGTTTAGAACAAAAACTAACTCAGAATAATGAGAAATTGAGGGAAGATATTGATAGGAGTTTAGAACAAAAACTAACTCAGAATAATGAAAAATTGAGGGAAGATATTGATAAGAGTATTACAGATCAATTAAGGGAAGAAATTGGTAAGAGTAATGAGAAATTAGAGCATAAATTAGATCAAAATAGGGAAGAAATTGAAAAGAAATTCATGGAACTAGATAGTAGCATGATTAGAATGAAAAATGAAAATCAAGAAATGATAGCAAATGAAATAGGTGAAGTTTCAAAGAAAATGTTGGACATGAGCAGGGAAATATATAACAAAAAAAAAATGAGGTTAATACTAAGTTTGAAAATGTTAATGTAAACTATACAGAGTTAGGTAGCCGAATGAGTAGCATTTCAAGTGAGTTAAGAGAAATGATGGAGGCTACAAATGCAGATTTAATACAGGCGCAGGTTAATTTCAGAGGGGAGATATCAGAAATACAGAAGGAGTCAGTAATGCAAAGAAATAAATTGTACCAAGATGTTCAAAATGAAAACTCCAATCCAGTACAGCTTATGAAAGATTTGTCAGAGTATTCTCAAATTAAAGAGATAGTAGAAGAATTGAAAATGACAGTTGTTAAAGGATTTGTTGTTCAAGAAACTTTAGATTGTTTTCAAATGTTATCAGGGAACGAAATATCATATGAATCCTTTAAGAGGTTATCCATGAACAAATTTTGGAAGGTTAGGATACGGCTACGAGTAATGTTTAGCCACTCACAATTTGATCCAGGAGGGTATATAGCAATGAGATGTAAAGTAAATGATGGATAGTTAAAGACGAAATGCAGAGAAATGTATTGGAACGTAAGAGGGTTAAATAAATATGTACGTCATGTGAAAGGAGAAATAAAATTTTAGACATAATTAAATTTTTGTTAAAAGGAAAATAACATTTTTTTTGTAACTATAACAGTATTTGAAAATTAAGAATGTAAAGATTGAAACTTAATATGATATTAAAGTAAAAGTACATAAATACAATTCCAAGAGTATTGTTAAAATAAAGTACAAAATAACAAAAATGGGTAAAAATAATTAAAAACAAAACAAAAAAACAAATACTTATGTAGCAAACAGAAAAGGTGAAACATTGTCTAGATTTAAGAAATATCAATATATTTGTGTAGAGCGTGAATATTTTAGTAAATATGTATAGTAATTACAAAAAATTCTTAAATGTATAAATTTTTGTCAACAACTTAAAAAAGTAAACAACTTTGTAACATTAATTAAATACTTCAGGGTATAGTATTTGCTATAAACCTTGTAAATGTCAGATTAATGTCTAAACACATTAAACCAGAGCCAGTAAGTAGTGGCAAGATAGAGGAAAAACATGTCGTGTGTTAAATACGTGTGATGTGTTAAGTGAAAGTGATAGCGTGTGTTCCAAGATTTAGGAGACTAAAAACCCAATTATAAAATTTCCAAACATGTTGTAAATGTTTATAATTATGTTTCTGGTGGGGCATATGATGCAGTAATTTGTATCACAAATTACTTAAATGTAAATAATGATTGTAATATGAATATGCATTTTATGTGACATTGATTTCAGATGTTTATTGATTGTAAATATTGTTGGGAAGTAAATTTATAATGTCTTACTGAAACTGTCAATAATAGCGCAATAATGCAAAGAGGGGGGTGAGCTGTTTATCATTATTGGAAACGAGGAAGTTACGTAATGTTGGGCGTTTTTCCGTTGAGAAACTTCTGGAATATTTTCTCCCTAAAGCATAAGTATTCATAATTTTCATTGGATATTAAAATAGACGCTAATGTTGGCGCGTTTTATTAGCCAATTGCAGTTCAGTTATAATCTTTAGGCGTATCTGGATGAAGGAGTATAAATAGGGTAGGTTAGAGGTAGCTTGAGGCCAGTTCATCAAAATTCTTTGTACACTACACGTCGTCTTCAGTCCGTCAGTTTGTCAAAATATTTGTATGAGATACGTCGACTATAGATTCACAAGTTACGAAAAATCTAAAGTGTTGTAAAGTTAATAATACACAAAGTTGAAGTACGCTAATTAAAAGTGATAAGTAAGAAGTTATTATAACAGTTTCAGTTTGGCGAGTGTTAAGATCAATGTGTAAATGTGATAGTTAACGTGTTCGACAATAAATGTGTGAAACAAAATTTCTTCATCAGTGTAATTTTTGGATAAAAGATTCCTTTCCGTTTACACAACCTGTATAGAGATACGTGCTCAAGCCAACAGGATAATAGCTAGCCGGAGGACAGTAAACAAAACTTAAAAATTCTTTCAAACACTAATACCAGGTACCACAAATTGCTAACACTAGATGGAGCTACAAACCGAACAAATGAATGACGTCACAAGATGGCTTCAACACTGATGTAAACAAACATTTGTAAGTAATACCGTTACAAATTGGCTACCACAACATGGGGCTACAATAATGTCAAATATAGATAACAATTAATACTATCGCAAATTGGCTCCCATACGTGGGGCAGTTAAAATTATGTAACCAAACAAAACAAAAGCAGCACAATATAAGATCTTCAAGTTCTAATAATTTACGTAAAAACATATTACGTAAACAATAAACCGTCGCATACGCAATATGCTGCTACGTACGAGAAGCTGATTTTAAGATGTAATTTTGTTGTTACACTCCAAGTTTTACACTATAACATTTAACTATGTTATTAACACTGCTTCTATATATTACTTATGTTTGAATTTTTTGCCTCGTCTGCGTCAGTACCGTTAGAGTCATGTATCTTAGTCAAGGCGTGGTGCAACAAGAATGTAGACATCACAGAATTTAACTTTTTAAATTCACTTCTTTTATTAATTCTTGCACATTTTTATAAAGCACTACACTTTTTAAGAACTATGAGAATCTTTAATACTTTCACTTAGCGCGTATACATATTTTACGATTCAAGTAACATTTTTGTAGAGAACACATCTTACATCTGTTCCCTACCAAGGTTTGCCAGCAACTGAGTAACTTTCAACGGTCAAAACCTGTAAGCTTCGGTATTTCAAGTCTCTGATTGGCTAATTCTAGTCCAATAGAATATCTGCATTTTACTTAAAGCTTTTCTTTGCTGTTGATTGGCTAATTTTAAACTGTCACAGACATTACATTATCGTTGCTTTAATCATGACTAGTAGTTTTCAAACTCTCAAACTCATTATTGCTACAAGGTTACCTCATTATTACCTCATTATTAGCAACTTAAAACTTATTATTCTCACAGCTCTTGCATTATTAAAGTAGGTATATAATTGCATTTGCAATGACTGTTACATACAATTCAAATAGTTATTACATACATATTGTTTCAAGCCGGGCTGTTATTGAATTTACTTATTATAAAATACAATTGAAATTATTCAGGTATTAAAATACTGCCTCAAACTAAATAACAAATTTATTTCTGTACAATTGTTGCTTACAAACAGGTGTATAGCATTAAGAATATTTTTTTTTCTAATCGGTATATTACGACAGCGGGCACTTTGCATCTCCCAGGAGAAATCCAATAACGTGAATGTATTGGAAGGGTGTTATGGGGTAACGTCATAGGTTTTCACTTGTTATTACCAATTCCACTTAACTATGCCTGCTTGTTCACTCTCTGTATACTTTAGTTCCGCATGTTGGTGGAGTGAGCGCCCTTCTTTCTTGAAGCTGATTCAGATAACGCTGCTCGGAAATTTGAAGCCCCTTTCTGAAAGGTACAGCGAACAGATAATGAAGAGGTATAAGGTAGAAAGTGGAGGTGGAGGCTGCAGTAAAGAATATCTTTGGAAAAGGAGGAGCAAAGTTTGTGTGGTGAAAGATGATAGATTGCGAAAAAGAGTTTGAAAAGTGTATTATCAGCTGAGTGCCAGGCTTTTTTTTTCTTCCGGGGAAGGGGGGAGGAGGAAATGGCGCTGATGTTGCTACTAGTAGGTAAAAATGTAATAGCAGGGTAGAAGAAGGAGGAAAAGTCAGAACCTTTGGAGAATTTGTTTAGGTTTGCAGAAAGCCAACTCCTCGTGGACGTCAACACCAGGGGAATTGCTGATCACGAAGAGGTGCTAGTACAAGTAAATCATCTTCCAGCACGCCACTTCCCTCCTCCCTCGAGGGAAATTTCGTGTCGACTGTTGGGGAGGACTTAGGAGTGTTAGAAATAAGAATAAATTGACCAAAACTGATTTGAAAAGTTTAAATTAGTTTCTTGCCCTTGTAAGAACACAACATAAAAAGTTGGAAAGGAAACGAAAAGCTGAGTTGGCTGAAATACTTTGGATTGTTGTATGCATATAAATGTTTGGAGAGAAGTGTGCTTCCAACTTCGTGGCGTGCTAAACGTCGCCATCTTTAAACATGTGGTCACGCCACACACTCCAGGTCTGCATTAAGATACAGCTTCCGTTGCACAGTTCGAGTAGTAGTAGGGTTCAGGGCGCACAACTTCTGAGGTCATTAGCGTGCGCAGTTTGAGGTAATAAGTCTATGGCCCTTGTCAGAAAGAAGAAACACAATTAATGGCAGCACAGAACGAACAGTATAACAGGGAGTCAAGGTTTCAATAGAGAAACCGCTGGTTCTATGGATTTAAGTTCTAAAAACATTTGGAGGAAACATATTTTGGTTTACCTCACATGATTTTCATTTTCAACAAAATCACCCTACCTTTACAAGGAAGATTTTTCGAAATCTTTTATTTTCTAAAAAGTTGCTCTAACGATTTTAATTAAAATACCATATATTAAAGATATTTAAGGGACAAATAAAATGTATATCTTACATTCTCTGGAAATAACCTCTGAAGTCGTCTTCGTTCAGAAAGAATCTTGTATAATCTTGTATAACTATTAAATGTCAAGCGATAGACGAAAACGTACAACACAAAAATTTTAAATGTGTTTAAAAACAAATAATTTATGTCAAATAACTTTTTTGTGGCATAAGCCACTTCTGAGATAGCCGTTATTAATGGTTAGAAGTGTTCATTACTTGGTAATTATTTTAAAGTTTGCATGCATTTAGTTGTTTATCGTGATGACATGGAAACAGTGTGGAATTTTAAGGCCAGCATATAGCGTCCAGTTTTGAAACATTTGACTTTGGCTGTTCTCTTTGTATCTATAACGAAATGTGTAATGTAGCTATTTCTGGAACGCTTTATTTGGATTTAAATTACAATAAGATTAGTTTGTATACCAAGTAATAAACGATAGGTGGTAGAGAGTGTCATGTGAGTGTGTCACATCCGATTTTTTGAGTAATAAGATTTTATCTATCTCTAACGGTTTACCAGTTGTACAAAAGTCATTCAGAATGAAGAGGACTTCATAAGCTCTTCTCAGAAAATTTAGTATACACAACTTCATTTGTCATGAACATATCCTAAACCTCTGGTATTTGTTTTGAGAAAATCAAAATTTTCGAAAATTTTTCCATGGAAAGGGTAGTTTGGGGTGGGGAAATTTTCTTGAAAGTCTTCGTATTATATCCTTGGAAGATCCTGAATTTAAATATTAAGTTTGGTATTTAACTGACTTTTTTTTTGACACATATTTTTAAAATACTCTTTTTTTCGATACAGAAGCATCAAAACCTGTGTTTTTGATGCAATTTTGGTATCGAATTCTTGGGTGGAATACTATATTTCATCTATTAACCGTAGTTATGTAGCAGTGAAAGTAAAAACATGAAAATATTTAGATATCGAGAGAAGCTCCTGCTATAAAGAATACGATAGAAACAAATATAGCGTACTTTCCTATTCCATTTTTAAACCCCAGCTTGTGAAATAAGTAGCAATCGTGTGATCAACAGTATACGAAATGAGACCTCACTTCAGTTACACCGGCTTTGGTTGCTGAATACGAGGGGCACTATTAATATTTTGAGCCTAATATTTAAAACAAAGCAATTTCTGATCGAAAACTACTTTATTGTTTTTCCAAATATTCTCCTTTATGATCAATACACTATTGCATCCGTTTGAACCATTTTTCAAAGCATTTATTCCAGTCCTCTTGAGACAATTCCAAAACATGGTTTTTGATGGCATTAACGGCTTCTTCTGCCAACGAAAATCGTTGTCCACGCAATTTATTCTTGATGTTCGGGAACAAAAAGAAGTCATTGGGTGCCAAATCAGGACTGTATGGCGGATGACCTATCAATTCGATTTTTTGAGCCTTCAAATACTCTGTTGTTAGACGAGATGTGTGTGCGCTGCAATGTCTTGATGAAGAACGATCCTACGGTTCTTGTTGGTTTTCCTTACTTCACCGAAGACTTCCGGCAAACAATTGGTTGTGTACCATTCGGCATTGACAGTTTTACGTTCCTCTAAAGGCACTGTTGCCACATGGCCAGTTTTGCTGAAAAAGCAGGCGACCATTTGCTTCGAAGTGCTTCGAGTGCGAACAACTTTAGTTGGATTTGCTTCATCTTGAAACACCCATACTGTCGACTGTTGTTTACGTTCCGGCTCATACGCATGGATCCATGATTCGTCATCTGTTACAATCTTATATACGTCTTTTGAGGCATTGCCATGTATTTCTTGAACATTTTTGTACACCAATCGACACGAGCATCTTTTTGAGATTGCGTCAAATTATGTGGGATCCAACGAGAGCAAACCTTTTTCACGGCTAAATAATCATGCAATATTTTATATATGCTGGTGAAACTAATGCCTAGGGTTGCCTCAATCTCACAATATGTCGCATGGCGATCTTTCATTATTAGTTTTTGCACAGCACAACAACTGATTTTGGACGACCTTCACGAACTTCATCATTGAGCGAACAGCGGGGACGATTTAATTCGTTATACCAGCGTTTCACAGTGGCCAAGGATGGAGCTTCGTCGCCAAATGTGGAAGTTAGTTGATCGATGCACTCTTGTCTTGATAATCCATGTCCAAATTCGTAATAAATCATTGCACGAACATTTTCACGTGTTAATTCCATGTTTTTGTTGACACACAATTTTCAAGTTAGTGTAAACAAAGCAAATGACGCTCTATTGACAAAATGTTTGAAGTAGATTATGGTCAAAAATGTCAAACTTCCCACTGGAATCGTCAGATGGCACCTACAACATTCAGGGTTGCCAAGGCTCAAAATATAAATAGTGCCCCTCATAATATGTTTATCACTATTATTATTATCATGCAAAAACTCTATAGCAACAGAACATCTCCTGCAGAATCTGCGAAAATTAAAAGATTGGCCGAAAATTACTGTCCTAGGCGCCGCGAATATAAAAGTGCACTAAAGACAAATATGTCCTGTGCTATGCTCACATGATTTTCTCTAGCTACTATCGTTTATTTTTATGTAATTTCTAAATTCTTGCAGCAGCTTATATTTCTACTTCATGCTAATTGAGATAAACGTTTGCAAAAATCGTTTTATTACATATTTTGTTGTGGGTATAAGAGGGACGCAATAGGCTGAAGCGATAGTCAAATGTTCCATGTAAATAGTTTAAACGCATGTATTTTAATGAAAATAATTGGAGCCATTTTTGAATAAACAAAAATTTTATGCAAAAAATATAATTCTCTTTTAAACACTCAATTTATTTCAAATGACCTTTATTATTGGTTTCAATTCTTCATTTTAGTGCTGTCGCTTTTCAGTTGTTTCTCATTTAAAGACCAGGATACAGTATGCTGCTTTTAAACACCTGACTATCGATTCAGTTTCCTCTAGTTCCTTGTGTACTGACGTGCATTAAATGTGGCCCATAATGGAACGCTATTGTTTATGTCGAATAACAGTAATAGATCCCCCTCAGCCAGCGTGACTTCCTCGCTTTTCGAGCATATTTATAACCACTGGAGTGGCAGGTATGGTCATACTGCCGAAGGGTAACATTACAATTTAATGTATTTTCATGCTGCAGTGCCGTTTTCTTATTGCCGTTCAACAGTGGCAATCACTTTAACCTTCATATCCATATCTATGTCGCCGAAAAAAATTATCACAGAAATGTTTCAGCTGTTGTCCAGTTTAACGACACATGTAAATAATTCTTCGACCTTCCTCTAGAAGGTCGAATTATTGGTTTAGCCTTCCCTTGTGTGCGAATCATAGAGGCAGTATCCGAATCACCGCCTTATTTCATATCGATTATAACATCGTTCATTCGTTCGTTTTTGCGTCCCTGAATTGCTTTTTAGGTCGATCACACAGAACTGATACCGGCTGAGTGGGGCTCAAAGGTTATTTACCTTTGAAGGTGTAAGCCTAGCGGAGGGGAAAACACTATTGCGATCTAGGGTGATGGGCCACTTTTCATGTTCGTCATTATACGTATAACGAAATACTTAAGGTATTTCTGTAAGGGTTATATCGATTAACATTAAGTAGATACAAAAAGAATCTGATGTGGCGCACTCACATGACTTTCTCTACTCTTGTACAAAATATTTTGCAAACGCTTAATCTCCATCTACTTCACGTTAATCGAGATAAACATTTACAGAAACTTATTGCTTATTTTCTTGTAGGTGCAAGAGGAATATGGTAGGTTTTAAGCGATAGTCAAATGTTTTAAGAGCTGGTTGCTATGTGGAGCATTACATTCTCTTTGTATGTCCAGGGATTGCCCCCCCTCCGAAAAAAACAACGAATAACGAATTCCCAATTGATAAAAAGTTTAAGTATTGAAAATTCAATCAAATAACAAGGGATATCTCTGAAATGGTTCATTCGGCAATAAAAAAATTGTATGTGACACAAATTGTTTGTTTCTAACGAGATCTACATTTTTTGTGTAGTAAATTGTTATCTATCTCTTAAGGTTTACCAAATACAAAAGTCATTCAGAATGAAGAGGGCTTTTGGGGATATTTCCAGAAAGTTCAGGATATACGTTTTATTTACCATGAAAATATCTTAAATATATGATATTTTATTCAAAATCGTTAAAGCCATTTTTGAGAAAATGGAAATATTAAAAAATGTTCCATGTAATGGGTAATCTGGGATGGGGCGATTTTCTTTAAAATGTTATTGTCGCATCCATGGAAGATACTAAACTCAAATGTCAAGATTGTTATTTATTCGACTTTTAGTTTTTGAGTTTTGCTGTTCACAGACCACATACTGACATGTTTCCGAAAATGTTTTATCTGGTTTCAGGGCACCTCAAACCATGAATTTCCGGTGAAATCTTGGTATCGAATTTTTGGGTGGAATGCAATAGGCACTTTCCCTACTTACTATACGTAGCAGAGAAGGTAATAAACTTTCATAAGAATAGTTTATAGAAGCTATAGAAAAAAGACAAAGGAAAATGAAGAGAAAGTTGTGTAAATGTAACATCAGATACGTATCAGCATTACATTTTGAAATATTATGTGGTCTACTTTTGACCTAAGTTCATCAAAAGAGTGTACAATATCATGACGCATAGATCGATATGCTTTGAAAAGAGCTGATTGGCATCTCTGCTTTTATTTACTTACCAATTCCTTAATTGTAACTATTTCTGGCAAATACTAATTACGTGCAACATGAAGTAGATAGAAAAAAATCTGATGTGTTACACTCACATGACTTTCTCTACTCTTGAACAAACTATTTTTACAAATGCTTATTCTCCATATGCTTCATGTTAATCGAGATATCGAGATGTTAATTTTATTGCTAATTTTCTTGTAGATGCAAGGGGAATTGCGAGGCTTTAAGCGATAGTCAAATATTTTAAGAGCTGGTTGCTGAAGTATTCCATTCTCTTTGCATTACCAGGACCAGAAAAAAATGAATAACGAATTTCCATTTGAGAAAAAGTATTATTAAGTATTGGAAAATTTAAGGGAATAACAAGCAATATCTCGAAAATGGTTCACTCAACAAAAAAACTGTATATGACATAAATTGTGTATTTTAACGCGATCTACATTTTTGTGTAATAAAATTTTGCCTATTTCTTATGGTTTACCAGTTATGCAAAGGTCGTTCACAATGAGGAATACCTTTGGAGACATTCGCAGAAAATTCGAGATATACATTTCATTTGTCATGAAAATACCTTAAACATATGATATTTTAATCAATAATTAACATTTTCGAAAAATCTTCCATGTAAAGGGTAATCTGGTGTAGGGGGATTTTCTTGAAAACCTTCGTGTCGCATTTCTGGAAGATACTGAACCTAAATACCAAGGTTGGTGTTTATCCGACTGTTCGTTTCTGAGTTACGCTGTTCACAGACACACACACGGACATGTTTCCAAAAATGCTTTTTTGGATTCAGAGGGACTGAAAACATATATTTCCGGGGAAATCTCGGTATCGAATTTTTGGTGGAATACAATACTTCCCCTACTTACTACACGTAGTGGAGAAAGTAATAACAAGGTGTATCCGCAATTATTTAAAGAAGGGTATGGAATTTTAATAGTTAGAGAAATTATGTTACTTTTTACACATCGGAATTTTGTTTCTGCTGAACCGCTGGAGGAGAAGAAAGTCGTCGCACGTGTCTCTCATTTCCGATCTACGCCTCCCCCTCAAAGAAAAAACAATCTCGAACAACGGTCTGAAAAGATCTTGTTAGAAGTTCACAAAATCCCAGTTGAACAGCAGTAGGTCATTAACGTTGTTTTTCAAACGCTGTTAACTTGATTACACACAAGGTGCGCTGGTCATTTGCTTCTTCAGTGGAATGCACGAACATAGCCAAGTTTTTCCTGGCTCATTGGTTTGACGTGTGACAACTATACTTTTTCTGATTTGCGTTACGGCCTTGGCATGTTTGCTGGTACTAGCGTGATCTAGCAGACATTTTGAATGCTCTTATGAGCTCGCTATTCTCTCTGCTTCTTGCCTACAGTAGGATGTGGATGTGTTTATCGGAGGGGAAAACCTCGCCACTGTGACCAGCTTGATCTATTGTGACTACACCGCCCATGAGGTGAAGGAGCAGCAAGAGGTCACAGGTCCGCAGGCTGACAGGGCGCGCAAAAGTCCCTAATATTTTTATCCGCGCAGGAGTAGAGGCGAAGAATCCCAAGAGAGGGCAACTATGCGGCCCTAACGGGCGAGATAACGCATCCTGCTTTCTCGGGGAGAAATCTTTACACACGCAAGCAAATACGCCATCTACCCGACAGCGCCAGCACCGCAGGAGCGGAAGACACATCTGAGACGTGAAAGGGAGAGATGAATGAGAGGAAATGGGGAAAAGGAGAAATGGCGGTAGAATACACCACCCCGGCATTCGCCTAGACGACGAAAAACTCACCTGGAATTGCATCCGGAACATGCATTGGCATCCTCTTCGGTTTGCCTACAGTAAGTAGAGGAAGTATTGACTTCCACCCAAAAATTCGATACGGAGATTTCACTGGAAATACATGTTTTGAGACCCCTGAATCCAAAAGAAAAGCATTTTTGGAAACATGTCCGTGTGTGTGTCTGTGAACAGCATAACTCGGAAACGAACAGTCGGATAAACACCAAACTTGGTATTTAGGTTCAGTATCTTCCAGAGATGTGACACGAAGCTTTTCAAGAAAAATGCCCCCACCCCAGATTACACTTTACATGGAAAAGTTTTCGAAAATTTTAATTTTCTCAAAATGGCTCTAACGATTTTCATTAAAATATCATATGTTTAAGATATTTTCATGACAAATGAAATGTATATCTTGAATTTTCTGGGAATGTCTCCAAAAGTATTCTTCATTGTGAACGACTTTTGCATAACTGGTAAACCATAAGAGATAGACAAAATTTTACTACACAAAAAATGTTGATCGCGTTAAAATACACAATTTATGTCATATACATTTTTTTTTGTTGGGTGAACCATTTTCGTGATATTGCTTGTTATTCACTTAAATTTTTCAATACTTATTTTCTCAAATGGGAATTCGTTATTCATTTTTTTGTCTTGGATATGCAAAGAGTATTAATCTGTAGCAAAGTGAATGGTGCTGCGCATAGCAACCAGCTATTAAGAGTTATGTGTATGCTTAGAGGCTATGTTATTTTTATATTGCCGTTGCAAATACAAAACAAGGGGAACATAGTACGCCTTAAGCGGTAGTCAAATATTTTTAGAACTGGTCGCTATGTGTAAAATCTAATTCTCTTTGCATGTCAAAAGACCCTTTCTGCCTAATGTTTATCTTGATTAATATGAAATAGATGGAGAATAAGAGTTTGTAAAAATAGTTTGTACAAGAGTAGAGAAAGTCATGTGAGTGTTACGCATCAGAATTTTTTTGTCCTGGTAATGCAAAGAGAATGGAATACTGCAGATAGCAACCAGCTCTTAAAATATTTCACTATCGCTTAAAGCCTAGCAATAAGATTAACATCTCGATTAACATGAAGCATATGGAGAATAAGCGTTTGTAAAAATAGCTTGTACAGGAGTAGAGAAAGTCATGTGAGTGTAACAGATCAAATTTTTAGAAAAAGATCCTCATGTGTGTGTCCAGCTGTATTTACGAACAGCAATAGGTACGCAAAAACTAAAAGTCAATTAAGTACCAAACATGGTATTTAAATTCAACGTTGCTCAAGGGTGTGACACAAGATTTTCAAGAAAATCTTTCACTATTAACTACCCTTTATATGGAAAAGCTTTCGTTATATTTTATTTTCTCAAAAGTGATTCTAAGAAGTCTGATTAAAATACTATACGCTTAAGACATTTGCATGACATATAAAATGTATATATTGATTTTTTTTGGTAAAAGCCTCTGAAGTCCTCTTCATTCTGAATAACTTTGTAAACCATGAGGTAGACAAAATCTTACTAAAAAAATATACAGGAGGGTCTGACAAATAGGGTACTTAATTAGTAACTTCAAATATTTTTTAAACTCTGCAGGATACTGTGTTGATTATTTAATGATGATTTACCTGATATGTCTTCTTCAAATTGATAGTGACAAAATCGTTTTATAATAAGCAGAACTATACACAACTTTTTTTTTCCTGAATTTAAGTAAAAGACCCTGTTTTGTCAGACTAGCAGGATAAAACAGCCTACTTAAGGTTATAGTGTAAATTTCAACATACAAACTAATTTTAGAAATGTTCAAATTCACTTTATGTGCAAAAATTACAAGTATAAGGTTCCTCATCCTCATCATGAATGCCTGCATAGTTTATGAGCCGTTCACTACACTTAAAACATTTCACAAATCCCTCTTCAGACTTAGAATTAGAAAATAGATCGCTACAATTAATACAAGTTGTGTTATCGTCTTCGCCCCATCTTCTGATGTGTTACAATTCTGTACTGTGCAGGCTTTCTTTGGTTTTTACTTTTGTCGACCCTCCCCCCCTCTCCAGTAGACTTTGTAGCATTTGCCTCCATTTAAAGTTTCTTTTTTGCGATCTTCATGGAAGAAATTATTTCGTCGGTCCCGGCAGTCTCCCTTGCATTGGGCGTCATAGAGTTCTCAGATCTTATGAATTACCATTATAATAATATATATTAATATTCTCTGAGTAAATAAACATTTATAAGGTTAGAAATGTAATTTTAAACCTGTCGGATAAAACGGGTTACCGTCCTGCTTTATCCAACACCGATACGTTATGAACAATTACACAACAACGGAAAATTAGCAGGATATACACTACGTGATCAAAAGTATCCGGACACCTGGCTGAAAATGACGTACAAGTTCGTGGCGCCTTCCATCGGTAATGCTGGAAGTCAGTATGGTGTTGGCCCACACTTAGCCTTGATGACAGCGTTCACTCTCGCAGGCATACTTTCAATCAGGTGCTGGAAGCTTTCTTGGGGAATGGCAGGCCATTCTTCTCGGAGTGCGGAACTGAGGAGAGGTATCGATGTAGGTCGGTGAGGCCTGGCACGAAGTCGGCGTTCCAAAACATCCCAAAGGTGTTCTATAGGATTTAAGTCAGGACTATGTGCAGGCCAGTCAATTACAGGGATGTTATTGTCGTGTAATCACTCCGCCACAGTCCGTGCAGTATGAACAGGTGCTCGATCGTGTTGAAAGAGTCAATCGCCATCCCCGAATTGCTCTTCAACAGTGGGAAGCAAGAAGGTGCTTAAAATATCAATATAGGTCTGCGCTGTGATCGTAACACACAAAACAACAAGGGGTGCAAGCTCCCTCCAGGAAAAACACGACCACACCATAGCACCACCACTTCCGAATTTCACTGTTGGCCCTACACACACTGGCAGATGACATTCACCGGGCATTCTCCATACCCACACCCTGCCATCGGATCGCCACATTGTGTACCGTAATTCGTCACTCCACACAACGTATTACCACTGTTCAGTCGTGTAATGTTGACGCTCCTTACACCAAAAAAGGCGTTTGGCATTTTCCTGCGTGACGTGTGGCTTATGAGCAGCTGCTCGACCATGGAATCCAAGGTTTCTCACCTCACGCCTAACTATCATAGTACTTGGAGTGGATCCTGATGCAGTTTGGAATTCCTGTGTGATGGTCTGGTTAGATGTCTGGCTATTACTCTTTACGAACCTCTTCAAATGTCGGCTATCTCTGTCAGTCAACAGACGAGGTCGGCCTGTACGTTTTTGTGATGTACATGTCCCTTCAGTTTCCACTTCTCTATCACATCAGAAACAGTGGACCTAGGGATGTTTAGGAGTGTGGAAATCTCGCGTACAGACTTCTGACACAAGTGACACCCAATTACCTGACCACGTTCGAAGTCCGTAAGTTCCACGGAGGGTCCCATTCTGCTGTTTCACGATGTCTGACAACTGAGGTGGCGGATAATTAGTACCTGGCAGTAGGTGGCAGCACAATGCACCTTGAAAAACTTATGCTTGTGGGGTGTCCGGATACTTTTGATCACACAGTGTACATTCCAAAACACACATGGTTATGTAGTGCAGATGGGCTTAATTTCTGTAATGGTTTGTAGCGTTTTGACTGTCGGCTGCTTTGTTGTGTTAATCTTACCTCGCAGTTGTTCTCGTCTCTGCGTCATTGTATAGGTAGTCTTCAGGAGTCGTAATCCCCGATATCAGTCAGGAAGCACTACTCGTCGATCTCAGGGTCAACTGTCCGCGAATCGGTCTGAAATTCCCTACAGTTGTTGTCAGGGTAGGATTGCAGGAGTGGTGACACCAGGATATTGTCTTGCAAGAAGCACCGTATTCACCTTTCTCACTCTTTTTGCTAGAAGACCAGCAAGATTCATTTATATTCTCTAACACGCGTGATTATTTTTAGCACTTTGGAACACTATTGTCTCTTAGAACACTAAAGTTTGCTCCGGCTAATTATTTAATCTCGTTGCTCTCTCACCGTTCTTTTGGATTCGCGCGAACTTGAAATAGTCACTTGACTAACATTAACTCGTTTATGAGCTTGGATATAATTATATCGAAGAATACAGTTAGCACATCATATAAATTGTTCTACCTGCATCACGTTATAATTGCATAATTGGTACTTAGCAAATTTCCTTTTCTGACCCTGAGTGCTACGTGTTACCTCAACGAAGAATCATGACAAACTACTCTAAAACCACGCTCGCCTTCACATATAACAACGACTGCTCGCCTCCAAATTTGAGATTATATTGTTGCTTCACGTATGGTACAGAGTTTCCGGTAGCTTTCGTCCCAACGTTCACTTTCCGGTGGCCTTCGCCCCAAGTTTACTTTCCTGTGGCCTTCGCCCCAACGATTAGGAATCAACTTTGTATTTTATGTTTCTTTAAATATTATATATATCTAGGTTTGCCTCGGCTGCGTCAGTATTAATTTGTAGAAACATGTGTCTCTTTGCAGGGGGTGATGCAGCTAAAGAATGTAAACTTACACAAATTATAGTTTTTATTTCACTCCTTTTATTAATCCTTTATACTATTAAATAACACTTCACTGATATAGAGAGCTGTGAGATTATTTATTAATTACTTGCACTTTTTAACACGTAAACTTTATATTCTCGCCGTAATAAATTTTCAACTCACACTGAATACATATTAAACTTCTTGAGGACGCGTCTCGCGTCCAGTTAGGAACGCTGTCTACTAGCAACTGACTTCTACCGCCTGAATTTGCAAATTTCATCTATTTCAAGTTCCTGATTGAGCAATCCAACTCCAATAGAATACTTTTATTTAACTTAGGCTTTTTTTGGTTGTTGATTGGCTATTTATACACTGTTTTGTTAAAAATTACATTATTGTTGCTCCAAGAATTACTAGTAGCATTATTAAACTTTTCAATTTATTATTGTCTCAAAGTTACCTCATTGTTAGCAACTTTTGACCTATATTCTCACAGCTCCTACATTATTAAATTTTATACACACTGCTTTAAGACGGGCTGTTATTAAGTTTATATATTATATAATTAGACTGAAATCATTTAAGTGTTAAAAATATATTCTCAAATGTTATACATGTCACTGCGTCTTCCTATGTTTCCATTGGTTCTCGCACTTATTCTCTACGTTTATTGGTTCCCTGGTTGAAAATTCGAAGCTTAATTGTAAGAAATGTCCGTTGCCTCTTAGCGTCTGTTTACTCTTAAAACTTGCTTCAAATCCACGAAGTACAAAGGAAGGTTTCGATTTTTATGGCCCCACGCTCGTTAAAGATAATGGACCGTCTAAACGAAACTACTTTTATTTTTGCCTAAATCTTGCAGTTTGTCTTATGCAATTACGCCTTTATTTATTTAACAATATTATTGAAACTTTAAACATATTTACATCTTCTAAGGGCTTTCGATTGATACAGTTTTTAATCCTATTGCTTTAAAATTATGGAAATTTATCAAATTGAATATTAATTAATTATTAATAATTCCTAAACTATAATTATTACAGAGTTCCTTTCTATGTATTAATCAGGCGGAAATATTGCTACAACTTCAGTCTTCAAAATAGTGTCTTCCAAGTATAAACACGTCTTTCAGGGTCGGAAATTACAACACAACAATGCAACAAATTATTTTTTACGCACAGAACATACCTTTGCACACAACAGACTGCTGCTACCCTCCAATTGGTAGTAAACAAGTGGTAAAGAATTTTATCCAACTCTTCCCTACATCTCGTTAAAGTAGATAATTTTATGTCGCTTTAGCTTAGTATATCCTTCTTAAACCTACAACGAATGTGTAAATGTGTAAAGAAATTTATTTCTATTAACAAGGTGTTATAAGAACGATTTGTAGAAGACTGAGTAGAGAAAGTCGTGTGAATAGAAAATATAGACTTTTACTTTGTCTACCACGTACACAGTAGGTAGAGAAGGTATTGTATTATACCCTAAAATTCGATATTGAGATTACACCTGCGGCGATCTTAATGTTTGTTAGCCCCACGTTTGGGAGCCAGTTTGCGGCGATCACCTCCTCATCCGTTGCTGTAGCTTACCTTGATGCTTCTCCCGTTGCTTCCAGAAGTTCTCAGCGTGTTGGTTCTTCAATTTATCCTCGGCTAGCTGCAGTAATTTTCCTTAAATTATATGGGAGCATGGACTTATCCTCGGTAAAGGAAAACGTAGATCTCGGGTGGTGATATAGGAAGACATAGACTTGCTTTGTTTATGAAAAGATGACACTGCCGTTTCTTTTTATTTAATTTAACACTCGTAGTATACAAAACTGGTATTGCCGCTGTAAAATACTGTCCACCGCTGTTAGACTATGGCGTGGATATGTCACGAAATATAACTATTCTTATTGTCGCTTTCAGAGTAGCGGATCTTAGGTGTGTTGCTAAAACTATTTTGATTCCCTGTTTTGGCGCGATATCTCACACATCCTGCAGCATCTCTCCCTGACCACACATTACGAAAACTCTCGAATAAAATGCAATACTAAGCTGACATGACAAATTTGACTTGATTCCCTTTTTGGCGCGATATCTCACACATCCTGCAGCATCTCTCCCTGACCACACATGACATAAACTGCCCCGAATTTTCCCCAAACAGATTCATTTATAGTCTCAGGCTCCTGAGGCTGCTTCCTTTCCTATTGGTCCATTTTTAGCGCGACTCGACGCGTCTAACTATTTCGAATAAACTTTCAGGGATCTCATTGGTCCAATTTTAATATACATCGCGGCTTTTCCTACATTTACCGTTAAGGTTGTCTTTCTCACTCACTTGGTCACGGCGAATTATCAAATAATGGGACAAAGGCTCTACACCCTCGCTGTAGGAATAATAGCACAGCGACCGGAGAGAGGTAATAAAACTAGGTTTTTTTTGCCTTCGAAAGCACTATTCCTGTAGCTAAAACTTTCCCTCGTGGACAGTATTTTAACATAGCGCTTAAATTATTTACATTAAACCATTTATAACTCTACTAATATTAATAACCTAGATAGATACATAATGTTAAATCACCCTTCTTAAAATATACAAGCAGTATGAGAAAAAGATATTTACATAATACGATTTAACATCACTAAAAGTTAATTAATAAGTTATCTGTAATTATAGTTCTTGGGCTCGGCCTAGAGTTGCCGTTTCAAATTGCCCTGTTCTGGAAAAGAATAAATTTTTCAACACTTGATACAATTTTCTTTTACAGAATAATTCCTCTGATTATGGCCTTTGTTCGTTTGTTTTGTTGACAGAGACCCTTCGCTATACCTGCTCCTTCACAAGGGCTCTGACAAACCGGTGATGTTTATATTTGGGTCATTCACTCTACACTCTCCCTTTAAAAACAGGTTTCCGAGAGACATTCTTATACACAATACATTTCCCGCACACGAATAACTTGTGACGCATACAAATACTCTAATACCCAATTTAAGTTCTAAAATTAAATCTATTTACATACATATTGGTACATAATTATTATGCCTTTATTTATTTCTTTACATCCTTATTTATCGGGTGTATTACCTTTACTATTTGTTTACAGGGGTGTTACCTCATTTCGAGTAAAACTAACCTGATTCTTTTCATTATATTCTTCACCCTTCTCATTCTCTAAACATTTGTACGGTTTGAGCAACTGTTTATGGTATCTCCCTAAGATCTTGGAATTCTTTATTTCTTGTAACTCAAATGTAAATCACCCTGTATGGACCTTTAAATAAATTTTCCATTCTATGATACCTTTTTTTTTTTATAATTAATAAAACTAATTTATATGTTTAAAGAAAACTGTCAGCATATTGCTAGCATACCAACCAATTAATAATTTACAAATATTGCTAAATATCAAAAAAAAATATAATAAATATTCTGACAATAAAAGCTGTTTCAACCTTAAGACAAACTTATTCAAGCAGAAAGAAACTGAAACATATTAATGGCAAAGGTGTTTCTTGTTCTTCTTCACTATCACTAATGATCATTTAATACTCAAGTCTCTTTAGTAATGCAAAAAAAAAAATGTTCTGCACAACTGCTTAAGATAATTCATTAATTCACCTGTGAAAGTTCTCCTTTCCAGGCACTGTAGAGTCCGGATCAATGCTATTCTGTCTTTTTTTTTTTTTTTTTTTTTTTTATACCCATACTAATTCTCCAAGTTCGATCAACCATTTCTTTCGCTTCCTGGTTTTAAATTCATGCTTTCTTTTCTGCGCCCTCTTTGACATTCTTTCAAAAGCTTTCTTTGACGTCTCTTTTCCCGTTAGTGTTTTCGGATCTTTAGTTTCTAGTATCTGTAGTAATTTCCCTTCAAGTGTTTCTATTAACTTCCCCTTCATCAGCTCAACTAATTTCCCCTCTAAACTCTCATTTTGTTCACTTAAGTTTCTTTCTAAGTCCTGACCCTGCTTACTTAATTTCCCTTCGAAATCCTTTTGTTCGCTCAGTTTTCTTTCTAAGTCCTTACTCTGCTCATTTACGATTCTTTCTAAGTTCCTACTCTGCTCATTTGATCTCCCTTCTACATTCTTATCTTGTTCCCTTACGATTCTTTCTAAGCCCTTACTTTGCTTATTTACGATTCTTTCTAAGTTCCTACTCTGCTCATTTGCGATTCTTTCTAAGTCCTTATTATGCTCATCTGATTTCCCTTCTAGATTCTTATCTGGTTCACTTACGATTCTTTCTAAGTCCTTATTCTGCTTACTTACGATTCTTTCTAAGTCCTTATCATGCTCATCTGCTTCACCTTCTACATTCTTATCTTGTCCACTTACGATTCTTTCTAAGTTCTTACTATATTCACTTAAGATCTTACCCCGCTCATCTATTATGCTTTCTAAGTTCTTACTATGTTCATTGAATATGCTTTCTAAGTTCTTACTATGTTCATTGAATATGCTTTCTAAGTTTTTACCCCGCTCATCTATCTTTGCGCTCAACTGTTGAAGCAATATTAGCAGCTGGTTTTGACCTGCGTCAATGACCTGCTTATTCGGTGATTGCCTGTCTAGCCTAACTTCTACTTCAGCTGCACCCATATTTTCTCCATCTGTTGTTATGCTGACAATAGCCTCCCCATTCAGTTCTTTCAAATCTTCCCTTGACCTACTCATGGTTCCGTTAGCAAGTTCTACCTCCCTAGTAATGACTTTACCCCCTCTCAATAACATGTGTTCACAAAACTGAGTCACTACTCTGCATGCCTTTTTGTTTGTTTTTGAATAAAAGTTCTAACCTGTATTTTTTTTCAATGTTAACTGATGCGTTCCGGGTTCGAATCCTGGTGAAGTTCTAGAAGCGATGTTCTCAGCTGTTTTGTTGTCCCACGTAGGTAGACTAGAAGTTCGCGTTGTAATTTTGTTCTGCTGTGCCCCTTTCCTCTGAAGATTCTTCGTCTATTCGTTGTTTTCTAGTCCTCCGTTTATGTTGGTCTTCCCTTCGAGCTGGTCTTCCCTTCGAGCTGGTCCTCCCTTCGAGCTCCACGTTATGGCGCCAGTTTGCGGCGATCTTAATGTTTGTTAGCCCCACGTTTGGGAGCCAGTTTGCGGCGATCACCTCCTCATCCGTTGCTGTAGCTTACCTTGATGCTTCTCCCGTTGCTTCCAGAAGTTCTCAGCGTGTTGGTTCTTCAATTTATCCTCGGCTAGCTGCAGTAATTTTCCTTAAATTATATGGGAGCATGGACTTATCCTCGGTAAAGGAAAACGTAGATCTCGGGTGGTGATATAGGAAGACATAGACTTGCTTTGTTTATGAAAAGATGACACTGCCGTTTCTTTTTATTTAATTTAACACTCGTAGTATACAAAACTGGTATTGCCGCTGTAAAATACTGTCCACCGCTGTTAGACTATGGCGTGGATATGTCACGAAATATAACTATTCTTATTGTCGCTTTCAGAGTAGCGGATCTTAGGTGTGTTGCTAAAACTATTTTGATTCCCTGTTTTGGCGCGATATCTCACACATCCTGCAGCATCTCTCCCTGACCACACATTACGAAAACTCTCGAATAAAATGCAATACTAAGCTGACATGACAAATTTGACTTGATTCCCTTTTTGGCGCGATATCTCACACATCCTGCAGCATCTCTCCCTGACCACACATGACATAAACTGCCCCGAATTTTCCCCAAACAGATTCATTTATAGTCTCAGGCTCCTGAGGCTGCTTCCTTTCCTATTGGTCCATTTTTAGCGCGACTCGACGCGTCTAACTATTTCGAATAAACTTTCAGGGATCTCATTGGTCCAATTTTAATATACATCGCGGCTTTTCCTACATTTACCGTTAAGGTTGTCTTTCTCACTCACTTGGTCACGGCGAATTATCAAATAATGGGACAAAGGCTCTACACCCTCGCTGTAGGAATAATAGCACAGCGACCGGAGAGAGGTAATAAAACTAGGTTTTTTTTGCCTTCGAAAGCACTATTCCTGTAGCTAAAACTTTCCCTCGTGGACAGTATTTTAACATAGCGCTTAAATTATTTACATTAAACCATTTATAACTCTACTAATATTAATAACCTAGATAGATACATAATGTTAAATCACCCTTCTTAAAATATACAAGCAGTATGAGAAAAAGATATTTACATAATACGATTTAACATCACTAAAAGTTAATTAATAAGTTATCTGTAATTATAGTTCTTGGGCTCGGCCTAGAGTTGCCGTTTCACACCGAAAATACATGTTTTGAGGCTTCCTGAATAAAAAAAGAAGGATTTTTGGAAAAAAGGACTTTGTGTGTATCTGTGAACAGTTTAACTCAAAAACGAGAAGTCGGATAAATACCAAACTTGGTATTTAAGTTTAGTATATTCCAAGGATGCGACATGAAGATTTTTAAGAAAATTCTCCACCCCAACTACCCTTTACGTGGAAATTTTTCGAAAATTTTGATTTTCTAGAAATGTCTAACGATTTTTAATACAATACCATATATTAAATATATTTGCATGACAAATAAAATGCATGTCTTGAATTTTTTGGGAATACCTAGAACGTCCTCTTCATTGGGAACGAATGTTGTATAAACTTATAATAACTTGTAAACGTTAAGCAATAGACGAAAACGTACCACAGAAAAAAATGTAGATCTCTTTAAAACACACAATTTACTTCCAATAAGTTTTTTGTGGCACAAGTCAGTTCTGAGTCATCCGTTAATGAAGGTCCGAATTGTTCAACACTTGTTGAACCGGGATTTGAGCCATGGATCTCCCGGTTTCCATCCGGTTGCTCTAACCACTGAGCTACCATAGCAACTTGCCGGTACGACATTAAATTCCCTAACTGATTCGCATTTTTCCCGGCAAACCACCAAGGAGATCTCAATCCCGGGAGACCCATGGTTCAAATCCCGCCTATGGCATTCAATTCTTCAGCCTTCTGATTCTACCTTTCCAATCCTGTTCAACGCACGGCTTGTGTGGAAAAACAATTACTTCCACTTGTCATTGTTTTTAAGTACCATGGATTTTCAGTTATTTCCCGCGATTGCATGAAAACAGCATGGAATTTTAAGATCCAGTTCTAAAACGTTAACTATTGCTGTTATCTTTGTATTTATAAAGAAATTTGTAATGTAGCTATTTTTGCAAACGATTATTTGCATTACATGTAGCAGATAGAAAAATATGATGTATTACAATCACATAACTTTCACTACTCTTGTACAAACTATTTTTCGAAACGCTTATTCTCCATATGCTTTATGTTAATCGATATATCAAAATGTTAATCTTAATGCTAATTTTTTTGTAGATGCAAGGGGAATACGGTAGACTTTAAGCTATAGTCATATATTTTAAGAGCTGGTTGCTATTTGGAGTATTCCATTCTCTTTGCATTACCAGGACAAAAAAATGAATAACGAATTTGAGATAAAGTATAAGTATTGGAAAATTTAAGGAAATAACAAGCAATATCTCGAAAATTGTTCATTGAACAAAAAAAAAATGAATATGACAAATTGTGTATTTTAACGCGATCTACATTTTTTGTGTATTAAAATTTTGTTTATCTCATATGGTTTACCAGTTTTGCAAAAGTCGTTCACAATGAAAAATACTTTTGGAGACATTCCCAGAAAATTCAAGATATACATTTTATTTTTCTTAAAAATATCTTAAAGATATGATATTTTAATCAAAATCGTTAGAGCCATTTTTGAGAAAAATAAAAATTTTCGAAAAATGTTTCATGTAAAGGGTAATCTGGGGTGGGGGGATTTTCTTGAAAACCTTCCTGTCGCATCTCTGGAAGATACTGAACCTAAATACCAAGTTTGGTGTTTATCCGACTGTTCGTTTCTGAGTTATGCTGTTCACAGACACACACACACACACACGGACATGTTTCCAAAAATGCTTTTTTGGGATTCAGGGGGTCTCAAAACATGTATTTCCGGTGAAATCCCGGTATTGAATTTTTAGGTGGAATACATTTCTTCCCCTACTTACTATATGTAGTAGAGAAAGTAAAAATAAGCTTTAGTAGGAAGATTTTGTATATCCTCTAATAAACATGGAGGACTGAGAGTCATGTGAATGTTTCACATCAGATTTTTCTTTTTATTTTGAATTTTTGTGTAAATTGCTGTACTTAAATTAATGATGGATATTAACAAGAGTGCATACCACAAAGATAAGCTCACATAATGAAAGCTAAAGTGCTGTTGACAGAAATGCGAGAGAGTTAGTGAACAGCAGAAGGCTACCAGAATGCGCCTTTCTAAATTAGACGCATGACTAACGTCTGCTCCCTTTACTATGCTAGGAGATGTAATTTATCATCGGGACTGCTTCGGACTCCCCGGCAGTACACTGTATATATAACCACATCACTTGCATTATGCAGCCCAGTCGCTCTTATCTCACTCCAACATTTTCGCCATTCGTTACATTTTAATCTCAGGATATGCACATGCTAATATTTGAGATGCATCAAAGGCTGTTGATGAATGGCACACGTACAATCATGTGACATGGATTACTTACTCGTGATGGCCATTAGAGGAGGTAAAGGATTCATTAAAGTCGACTGTTGCTGGAGGTAAAATGTTGCTTACATTAGTCCCGTAGTCAGTCAGTGGACCTGCCTGCTGTGCAGTGGTGGTTATATCCAAAAAATCTGGTGTGACACTTACATGACTTTCTCTACTACGTATAGCAAGTAGGGGAAGTACTGCATTCCACCCAAAAATTCTATACCGAGATTTCACAGGAAATACATGTTTTGAGGTGCACTGAATGCATATAAAGCATTTTTGCAAACATGTCCGTGTGTGTTTGCGAACAGCTTAACTCAGAAACGAACAGCCGGATAAACACCAAACTTGGTATTTAGCTTCAGTATGTTCCAGAGATGCGACACGAAGGTTTTCAAGAAAATTTTAATTATCTCAAAAATAGCTAACGATTTTTAATAAAATACCATAAGTTTACGACATTTTTATGACAAATGAATTGTATATCTCGAATTTTCTGGGAATGTCTCCAAAAGTATTCTTCAATGTGAACGAATTTTGTATAACTGGTAAACCATAAGAGATAGACGAAATTTTACTACAAAAATGTAGATCGCGTTAAAATACACAATTTATGTCATATACATTTTTTTTGTGAACCATTTTCGAGATATTACTTGTTATCCGCTTAAATTTTGAGAAAGCCATTTTGAGAAAGCTAAACTTTTGGAAAAATGTTCCGTGTAAAGGATAATCTGGGTTGGGGGGATTTCTTGAAAACTTTCGTCTCGCATCTCTGGAAGATACTGAACCTAAATACCAAGTTTGGTGTTTATCCGACTGTTCGTTTCTGAGTTATGCTGTTCACAGACACACAGACGCACACACGGACATGTTTTTTAAAAATGCTTTTTTTGGACTCAGGGGGTCTCAAAACATAATTATTTCCGGTGAAATCTCGGTATCGAATTTTTGGGTGGAATACAATACTTCCCTTACTTACTATACGTAGTAGAGAAAGTAAAAATACTTTTTTCCAGTGGGCTTCAAAACATGTATTTCCGTGAAATCTCTGTATGTATTTTTTAGGTGGAATGCAATACTTTCTCTACGTACTATGTACGTGGTAGAGAAAGTAATAAAGAAACAAAACGGAAGTTCATATTAGAAATTTAATTCAATGCACTACCGAAACAAAACCTCTTCAATTGGGATATGTACATGTTCCCTTTGTTTGCGTGCCAAATGGATGGAAGTTTTCACCGCGGCGTTCACTCGGACGGAAAACGTGCGAGCAGAGTGTTTGCAGAGCAGAATGAACAGCCCTAACCTGCATGTAACCTTGATACAGAAGCAGATCAATAGCAAACACCAAGACAAGGAGAAGGAAAAAGAGCATTGGGATCTAGCTCGGCAGGCGTAAAGCTGGTAATTGATTTGGCTCCGTTGTCACGGCGTGTCCCACTAAATTTTCTCGCAGACATGTAAACTGTCAATACCACGTAACGCTGCGTGCTCCCAAACAGATGCTCTCAAGAATGATGCTGCACGTGTTCACCGTGTTGTAACTAATCTAGCAGACACGGTTCGTTGTAATTGGGTAAGTGAATAAGTAGATGCAGAGAGGCTGGACTCTCAGTCACTTCTTATTGGCTGCTGGACGCAGTGCAGCTCACTGAGAAATAAATTAGCTGTGTATAAAAATAATATTTCTTCTATCGGATTCAAAACAGGTGTTCTAAAAACAACTATTAAACGCTACAGTTATACAACGAGGGTTTTTGAGAAGGAACATACAAGATTCTTAACCCAACTTTTCCTTCATTTTCCAACAGAGTAATTTTCCAACTGTATACACTTCGACCAAACGTATAAATTGATTTTCCAACTCTGCAAAATAAGAGTTTATGCGACTTATGAAGAAAAGGTCACCGGAGCCTAAATCTGTTGAAAATGGAACATGTGACAGCAATTCAATGCGCAAGTCATGCAGCTTTGAGATCACAGCTTAAATGTATGCCTGTACATTGCTTTGGTGGAGAATAACTTATTTAAAAAATGAGTACGTTTGGCCTTCATAGCATCCTTCATCCATAAAAGCTGCAGTTGATGGCGATGATGTTTTTCCACACCCCTGCTGGAAAAACAAAATACTTCGCCTTCTTTGGAGCGCTTTCACCCGCTTACACCCATTGTTTTGACTGCTGCCTTGTCTCTGAACTGCATACATGTTTCGCTAACAGTATTGCAACTTCATAAAGTTAGTCGAGTTTCGTCTGAACATATCCAAGCATTCCTTGAGGTGTTCATCAGAATGCGCTGTTAACAAACGCGGCACTGCACGTCCATGCAAAATGCTCCTGGCAGCTCACGTACATTGATTTGCTTGTCATTTAACAGGACGTTGTGGATTTTCGCGAGTTTTCTTCAGTTGTAGCGATAGCTGGACGTCCTGGACATTTCTCAACAAATTGGAAGTTCGGCCGCGTTTTAAACTCCTTAGACCATTTCTTCATAGCAGAAATTGATGGTGAAAATGACTTGACGTTACAGACAGACCGCTGCTTCATTAGGAATACCAGCAAAGAGAACCGAATTACTTCCGTCGGCTTTGGTGTTATCCATGCATGATTTACGTATTGTTCCAAAACACATTGACAACGCGCTATGATGTAAAAATGATGCCACATTATGTCCGCCGCCCTATTATAATTGTACATTATAAGTAAAGTGTTGTCGCCATTCACTTGTTTCTCGCAAGGTCATGGAAAGAGTATGGAACTATAAATCTAGCGTATAGTAAGCGCTTTTAAGCAGCTGGCTACGGATTGTTTGCTCTATACCATTTATCTATACCTACAATCACAATAAGTCTTTTTTTTTTCACTTTCTCTACCATACACAATAGATAGAGAGGTATTGCATCCACCTAAAAATTCAATACCGTGACTTTACCGGAAATACCTGTTTTGAGGTACCTTGAATAAAACAGCATGTTTATTTTGACTAACACGTACATAGTAGGTAGAAAAAGTATTGCATTGCACCTAAAATTTGTTCTCGCGATTTCACCGGAAATACATGTTTTGAGGCACCTTGAGCCTAGAAAAAGTTTTTTTTTAGAAAAAGTGCGCGTGTGTCTATGAACAGCATAACTCAAAAACGAAAAGTCGGATAAATACCAAACTTGCTATTTAGGTTCATTATCTTCCAAATTGCAACAGGAATATCTTCAAGGATATCCTCCCCCACACCCAACTATCGCATACGTGGAACATGTTCCAAAATGTTTTATTTTCTAAAAAATGGTTTTGATTGAAATACCATATGTTATAAGATATTTACAGGGAAAAATGTATATCTCGAATTTTCTGTGAATAGCCTGTAAAGACCTCTTCATTTGTAATGAATTGTGTATAACCTTGTATAACTGGTAAACGTTAAACGATAGATGAAAACGTACTACACAAAAAATAGAGAGATATTTATCATGCAAATATCTTAAAAATGTAGTATTTTAATCAGAATCGTTACACCCATTTTTTGAGAAATTTTGAAAATCTTCGTGTGGCATCCTTGGAATACATTTAATTTAAATACCAGGTTTATTATATAGCCTGCTTTTCTTTTTTGAGAGACATATACACACGCGCGCGCGCGTACACATACACACTTCAGGGATTCTCAAAATGCGTAATTTCAGTGAAATCTCGATATCGAATTGTTGGGCAGAATGCAATACTTCCTCTACTTGCTAAAGGTGAGTGAAGACCGAGCGGAATAGCTCAGGCGGCAACGGTGGTCGTGAGTTCGATTCCCGTGGCGGACCTTCATGACCCATGGGGTTTTTAGGGGTTGCCCCGGGTCGCTAGGCGAATGCTGAGGAGAATGATTAAGTTCCCCGAATGTTCTGTCCCTCCGTTTCATCCCCATTTGCATTTTACTTCACCTTTCATCCGCTTGGTCAGGGTTGCAGGAGGTCTCGGCACGGCAGGGAAAACACGGATTGCGGACGGTCTCTGGGTCCTGGGCCCCCTAGAGGGTACATAAGCTCCACAGGGGTGGAAAGGACTCGCTGCTCCAGTGCCAACACGGGGAGTTTAAATTTGGAAATGGTAGGGACCCAGCCCTCAGCCTGTCGTGCCTCCTGGTCCGGCCGCTCTCTGTCTGCTCTCACCTCATCCCTCTCTCCCTCACTCCCGGGGCATAGCCCACCGCTAATCCTAATCATAAAGGTGAGAGAAAAATGAGCAAAGATCCAATACAAAGGCAAAATATTCCACAAAAGGTTTAAATTGAGGCTAATGGCAATAATAACTATTAAGCAAAGAAATTTCCCCTTTAGAAGATTAATGATCTCGTGTGTTTTAGATAATTATATCGTAAGATGAGTCACATTTAAACCAGTACTAGTGAAAAGTAATGTGGTGGAAAATTTCCGGGTTCAGGAAGATATTTCTGCGCCCAACATGAAAATAAATGACACCATGGTGGTGATATTTACGTCACACCTTTTACTCGGCGTTGTTGTCGGGGATTCCTGTGCGATATACACAGCTTTGTTTTATCTTGGAGGACATCTGGGCAATTATTCCTGGATTGGCCGGCTGCCATTGGTGTTTTTAGAAGCTAGGGTTAAGAAATGCCTTCGTTATGTCAAGTGTTCTAAATACTTCCTGTTCATGATTCATAAGGCACTTGGCTTCTCTTGAAACAATACCGTCAGCTGGGTCGCATATTATTCTTTTAATGTATACATTCATAACCGCATAAAAACGAGGTCATTTACAATCTGTTCCACATTAGCTGTAATTAAGTACCATGAAGTTCATACATATTAAAAAGCAACGCTCACACGACCTTCCCCATCCATTCACACAAACTTGTTACTTTCTCTACTACGTATAGTAGGTAGAGGAAGTACTGCATTCCACCAAAAATTCGATATCAAGATTTCACCGGAAATGCATGCTTTGAGGTGCCTGAATCCAAATAAAGCATTTTTGGAAACATGATGGTGTGTGTGTCTGTGTCTTATCAGTCTGTAAACAGCATAACTCAAAAACGAAAAGTCGGATAAATAACTAAGCTTGGTACTTGAGTTTGCTATCTCCTAAGCATGTGACACAAAGATTTTCAAAAAAGTATCCCCATCTCACACTCTCCTTTACCTGAGATTTTTGAACAATTTTTCTTCTTAAAAATAGCTCTAACGATTTTGATTAAAACATCTTATGTTTAGGACATTTTTATGGCAAATGAAATGTATATCTTGAATTTTTGGGGAATTTCCCCCAAAGTCCTCTTCATTTTGAATGACTCGCAAAACTGGTAAACCGTAACAGACAGACCCAATTTTACTACACCAAAAATGAAGATCTCGCTAAAGCACCAATTTATGTCGTATACATTTTTTTTTTTGCGTCGAGTGAACCATTTCCGAGATATTCCTTGTTATTTATTTGTATTTTCCAGTACTTATACTTTTTCTCGTGTGGGAATTCGTTATTCGCTATTTTATGTCCTGGACATACAAAGAGAATGGAATGCTCCACGTAGCAAGCAGCTCTTAAAAGATTTGACTATCGCTTAAAGCCTACCATATTCCCCTTGTATCTACAAGAAAATTAGCAATAAGATAGTTTCTGCATATGTTTATCTCAATTAACATGAAGTGTATGGAGAATAAGCGTTTGTAAAAATAGTTTTACAATAGTAGAGAAAGCCATGTTGGTGCAACACATCAGATTTTCTGTGTTTCCTCTTAGACGTGCGTTTTGAAGCCTGAGTCAGCACTTGCTCTACTAGCTGATTTCTTAAAGTTTACGAGTTATACAAAATTCATTCAGAATGAACCGAGCCGAATGGCTCAAGCAGTAACGTCTATGACCACCGGGTTCAAACCCCAGGGCCTATCAATCTGAACGAAGGCTTATTTTCGCGGTTTTCCTCGGTCGTTATGCGAATACTGGGTTGAATAATTTGATCCACGAATTTATTCCTTTCATCACTATATTTTATTTCTTTCTTCTTCACCACCATTGGGCTGATCACCCATCCTGGATATGCTATGATCCAGAGTTTGCTTGCTCCTGATCCAAGGCACTGGCTTGTAAGTCCTTGGGGGTGTTAGTCCCTACAAAGAGAAGGGTAATCAGTTAAAGAAGAAGATTCAGAATGACGAGGAACTCGCAGTTTTTTCCAGAAAATCAAGGAAAATGATCACACAAATAATTTTAATAAACATCGTTGAAGACATTCTTTTAGAAAATATAAAGTGACAGAAATTGTCCTTGGAAAAAGTAGTTTGGTATTGGAGGATTCTCTTGAAAATCTTCATGTCGTATCCTTGGAAAGTGCTGAACTTAAATATCAAGTTTGTATTTATCCGCATGTTCATTTCTGAGTTATACTGCTCAAACAAATACATACAACGCACGCTTTTATAAAATGCTTTTTAGGTTTAGATGTATATTTTATTGAAATCTTTTAATTTTTGGTTGATGCACGATACTTCTACCTAGAATAGGTAAGTGGTAGAGAAAGTAAAAAAGAAAGCTTCCGAGAAAATCAGAGTTAGTCGTGTATATCCTATCAACTTACGGGGATACTGGCTGTTAATCACTCTGTGAATGTGTGTGTGTGTGTAGTTGGTGAACATCATAAGTCGGGAACGAAAGTCGGATAAGTACCAACTTGATCATTTAAGTTCAGCAGATCCATAGAATAGACACGAAGATTTTCAATAAAATTATAGAATCCCAAATTTTCCCTTACATGGAAAATGTTTGGTTTCTGTTGATTTATCCAAAATGGCTCTATTTGATTAAGGTACAATATGTTTAAATACTTGAATTACTACTAAAATATGAACTTTGCATAGTTTTATATAAATGGCAAACCTTGAAGTAGTTTATTTGCCCCACGTACGGTACAAACTTTCCGGTGGCCTTTCGCCCCACGTTCACTTTTCCGGTGGCCTTCGCCCTCTCGTTTAAAAATTAACTTTGTATTTTAATGCTTATTTAAATATTATATTATATTATATATGTATGCCTCAACTGCGTCAGTAGTAATTTGCAGAAACACATATCTCTTAGCAGGGGTAGTACGGCTAAAGAATGAAGGATTACACAAATTATAATTTTGTTTTACTTCACTCCTTTTATTAATCCTTCCTACGAGTAAATAACACTTCACATATATATCATTCTATTGACCTGTGAGATTATTGTTATTTTCACTTTTTAACACGTAAAATTTATATTATTCTCGCCGTAATAAAATTTTATGTCTCACACTGAATACGTATCGAGGGAACTGCTCCGGAACGCTGCCTTCTAGCGTCTACCACCTAAATTCGTACATTTACTCTATTTCAAGTCTTTATTGGCTAATCCTACTCCAATAGAATACTTTTATTTAACTTAAGCTATTTCTAGTTGTTAAAAATACTGCCTCAACTTAAAGATAACGACTTACAAAACGAAAAATGCAGATTTCAGTGAAATACACAGTTTAATTCGCTGTTTTAGATTGAGCTCTCGCGCGGTATGTACAAAAGATCTTAGGCAATGGCATGGGTCCATTTATAGGAAAAAACTGATTTATATCGAACCGTTGTGTTTTATTTTCAATTTTATGCATGCATATCAAGTCCATTTTGCTTACTTCGAGATTATTTCTAGTTCAACAATTTATAATATTATGAGTAGAATTATAAATTTATATTTATTATATAAAGCATTACATAAAGAAATAAAGGGCAGAAACATCGCGAGAATGTGATACATCAGATTCTTTTATATCCGTTTTTATATGAATCAGATATGTACAGAATCTCTGAATGGTGGTGTTTGTTTTAACCAGGGCTTTGGGAACAATCAGCTGTTTACATTGTAGACAGCTAAGGATTCCTGTGGTGAACAAATGAGCATCAACCGTGTTCATATTGAATCAGTCTTGGAAATTGGAACACATAAAAGCGAATAATTCAGAAGCGGTTAATGCTCGATAAAAATTATATATCTAAATATAAATTCTGTACTCAAATGACCTCTTCATTTCTCCGGCAGTAATAAAGTATAGTTTCCTAACTATACAAAATTATTCAGGGTTCAATCACAATAAAACAAGTCCTCGCAGGCTACTGGTAGAGAATTCATGATACAATAAATTACGTAGGTACATTTTTTTTCTTCATGTCACTATCTCAAATTTGAGGTTTTTATCAACATTAAGAGTTTTTCATGAAATAAAATATAACCAAAATCGCTATGTAACGGATAGTTTGGGTTTGAAATTAAAATTAAATTGCGTTTTCTTTATGGACGCTGTTTAGCTGCTGTGGTTCCTTAGCGTCGCATTCTATATTAAGCGTGAAAGACCAGTAATTCTGCTCAGGTGCCTCTTTATCAGGCTTGAGGTTCTTTTACATGCCGTAAATACGACACGGGAGCACTGGCTTTACTTCTCAGCCGAAGGAAGCTATGTTAAGGATTTTTATGCCCGAAAAAAATTCATCGCCCTCCGCCGGGTTTGAACCCGCAACCTAGGGAACTGGAGGCTAGCATGGTAACCACTACACCACGTGTTGATCTTTATGTTGTATATTTTAAAGTTGCTGGAACATAAATACAGTTGGGTATTCATTCTACTTTTGATTATCTATTTACACACACACACACACACACTCTTTCTTTCTCTCTCTCGCACATAGACAGAGAGAGAAGGGGACGAAGATTAATTTAAAATACATTTGTTTTGTTCAGCGGACATCAAAAAGTGTATTTCTTTTGAAATTTCGATGTCGAATTGTTACCGAACTACAATACTCAACCTACCACAATGAAGTGATAGAAATAGGTAAAAAAAACTGTGGAATTTGAAATTGTTCGTACATGCCGCCATTAAAGAAACATGTTAGCTACATGGATGACAGTACTTGTTAAACAGCAATCAGTCAGCAATAACACACCATGTAGACAAAACACAAACGCAGAAAATAAATTATGCACATAGGGTCATTCCTTCTCGCCACAGTAACAAACATAGCATCCATGGAAGAGAGCCAACTTCTGAACGCAGTGACGTAAGTACAGCTGACAAGAGCTGCCGGCTTGCATAGCACTCCTGACAATGACTAACAGGCGTGACATTTTAAGGGTTTAGGGAATAGCCACAGCGATATTTAGAACTGACGCATATCATTTGACACGTTTACAGAAATTGCTGTTATATCCAACATTCACTCCTCTAGCTACGGCAAGACGGTATCAAATGATAAAGAAGAGTGGAGGAGGCTGTATCTGAAGGGAAAGGCCGGCCCTTTGGACATAAAACAATGACTGAATGAGCGATAGCAGTAACAAATGAAATAATATTCTCAAAAATCATTTCGCACTTATGGTAACTTCATTGGTTTCTGAGATTATTCAGTTATACGTCAGTCATTAATCCAAATAGTCTCCATGACCAACGAAGACGGTAAATGCCAGTTGCCGCACAGACAGACAGACAGGGGGTAGGAAGAGGAGTAATTGCAGCATGTGACGATTTGACGTGGTGACACATTATTTATTATGTTGTTAAACTTTAAATGCACTACATCATTATGCATCTTGCCTATTTTTACTTTTTCTGCTTTGTATGCTTAGTAAGGGAAGTATTGCATTCCATCCAAAAATTTGATATCGAGATTTCACTGGAAATACAGGTTTAGAGGTGTCCTAAATACAAATAAAACATTTCTGGAAGCATGTCCGTGTTTGTGTCTGTCTGTTAACAGCATGACTCAAAAATAAGATGTCTGATAAATACCAAACTTAGTACTTGAGTTTAGTACCTTCCATGAATGCGACACGAAGATTTTCAAAACAGTGTCCCTACTCCAACCTACCCTTTAAATGGAACAGTTTTCAAAAATTTTGATTTTCTCAAAAATGCCTAAGGATTTTGATTAAATATCATATGTTTAAGATATTTTAATGGCAAATGAAATGTATATCTTAAATTGTTTGAGAATGTCCCCAAAAGTCCTCTTTATTCTGAATGACTTTCGCAATACTGGTAAACCGTGTGAGAGAGGCACAATTTTACTACAAAAAAAATGTAGATCTCGTTAAAACGCACAATTTGTGTCATATCAATTTGTTTCGAGTGAACCATTTCCAGATATTCCTTGTTATTTGTTTGAGTTTTCTAATACTTATACTTTTTCTCAAATAAGAATTCGTTATTCGTTTTTATATGTCCTGGACATGCAAAGAGAATGAAATGCTCACATAGCAACCAGCTCTTAAAGATTTGACTATCCTGAAAGCCCACCATATTCATCTTGAACCTGTAAGAAAATTCAATAAGATAGTTTCTGCAAATGTTTATCTCGATTAACATGAAGTATATGGAGAATAAGCGTTTGTAAAAATAGTTTGTACAAGAGTAGAGAAAGTCATGTGAGTGCAAAACACCAGATTTTTTTTTGTCGGATTCTCCTTAGAGTCCGAATACTGAAGATGTCCGCACAGTGGAGTCGCTATATAAGCTGGTTCTGTGACTATCTTACAAACTTTTAGAGTTGATAGAGGAGGTAATTATGAACAACTGTCATACAGGAAGCCATGGCCGGAAACATTTCGTTTGATAGGTACAAACATTAGTATGTGTTGGAAAGGTAGAATCAGACGACTGAAACATTTAATGCCATAGGCGGGATTTGAACCACGGATCTCCCGGTCTCCGTCCGGTGGCTCTAACCACTGAGCTACCATGGAAACTTACCTGTAGGACATTAAATTCCCCAACTGATTCGCATTTTACCCGGTAAACCACAAGGAGATCTCAAATTATATTGAGATGACATACCCCATTGGCGACCTACAATGTTGTAAGCATTTTAAGTCCCGGGCTTTATAGTTTCAACCACTATTAGGTCAATTAATGGAATTAATTGTTCTTCCACACAAGCCGTGTGCTGGGCAGAGTTGGAAAGTTAGAATCAGACGACTGAAAAATTCAATGCCATAGCTGGGATTGGTACCACGGATCTTCCGGTTTCCGTCCGGTTGCTCTAACCACTGAGCTACCATGGCAACTTTCCGGTAGGACATTAAATTCCCCAATTGATTCGTACTCCGCATTCACACGGTCCCCGCACTCTACATACACATCCACACGCCCTGAAGACACACACAAGACTGACGCCACGCTACTGACTAGGAGGTGGGGGAAGAAATACCACGCCGAACGGAATTCAAACTCCCAATAAAAATGATTAAACACAACAATGTCATGCTACACAGCAATAATGTGTCCGATGCGACAATGAACACACATACACACTACAATATTCCATATGATCTGTGTCAGCGATGTGGTGACAGTAGATGGTGCACCCGCTCACCTCTCCGGGGGTGTCCAAAATCTATTCCATGAACGTTTTCTCACGAGATGGATCGGAAGGTGTCCAGTTCGTTGGCCTGCCCGTTCACCTGATCTGACATTAATTTATTTTTATTTTTTTTTTTGTGGAGTCAACTTAAATCCCTTGTTTATGACACAGCGATCCAATTGGAAAAGGACCAAATAGCAAGGTTTATCAATTTCCGGTGACACAGGAACATGCCAGGAATCTTTGAACGAGTGTGAAATTCGACGATATGCCGCTGCAATCTTTGTAATGAGGCTAGTGGAGGACATTTTCAACAGTTCTTGTAATGTGTGCTGGTATTTTAATTGTATTGTTGCGAGTGTTATGATCTTCAAGTGCATTCAATAAATAAAAGTTTGTAATCAAAATTCCAAGGTTTTGGTTAATAATCATTATGAAGCATTTCCGGACATGGGTTCCTTGAAGTAGGTGGTTTGTTACGTTATTTGCCCCACGTATAGAAGCCAATTTGAAGTAGTTTGTATTGAAGGAGTTGTATTATAGTTCAACTGTTGGGGAGCCGAACTTGTAGTAGTTGCAACTGTACGTATGGTAGCCGGTAGCCTTTGCCCCAATTTTTTTAAAATATTAACTTTGTAATTTGACTGTTTCTTTAAGTATTAAATATTTATGTTTGCCTCGGCTGCGTCAGTATTTTTATTAGAGACACGTTTCTCTCAGCAGGGTTGTGGTGTGACTAAGAATGTAGGCTTATACAGATTATAATTTTACTTCACTCCTTTTTATTAATGCTTGACACGATTTAAATAACACTTCACTAGAGAGCTGTGAGAAATTTTTATTAATTAATTACACATTTTAACACGTAAACTTATTATTCGTCTCTCACGAATACGTATTAAATCTCTCGAGGACACTTTTTGCGTCTGGTTAGGAACACGGTCTATTAGTAACTGACTTCTGAATTTATAAATTTTTCTCCTTTTCAATTTCTGATTGGCTAATCCTAGTCCAATGGAATACCTTCATTCAACTAAAGCTTTTTTCTGGTTGTTGATTGGCTATTTTATAAACTATCACTAAAATTACATTATTCCTTCCAAGAATCAAAAGTAGTATTGTTAAACTCTCAAACTCATAATTGCCTCAAGGTTGCCTTGTTACCGACGTTTAACTTATTATTCTCACAGCTCCTACATTATTAAATTACGTAATATATTCACATAACATTATTGAACATGTATACGGTAGTATACAATAATATAAACATATATAATGACTGTAATATACACTTTTTATATAGAGTTACGTACACATATTGTTTTAAGGCGGATGTTATGGAATTATATATTATATAATTAGACTGAAATCATTTAAGTGTTAAAAATACAGCCTCATCCTACATGAAAGTTGTTCATAGTTGTCTCCTCTGTCGTCCCCAAAAGTTTGTAACACAGTCTCAGAATCACTCTACATAGCTCAGAATTACTAAATGTATCTTTTAATTTTAAAAAATTCACACTCTGGAACACTATACCCGCGATTGTCTAGGGAGTATGTAATATGACGTCGCACCGAGCGAGATGGTTCCACGGTAAAGTGTGAGCCTCGCATTCGGGAGGTTCCGGTTTCGATTTCCTTCACTTCTGGGTTTTTCATGCGTTTCCCTGTTCGGTAGGCGAATTCTGGAGCGATTTCTCATCTCCTACGGTTTCCATTTCACCAGGTGTTTTACGCTTACAGGTGTTTTTTTTATGAACGCTCTTTAACTGCTGTGACCCTTAGCGCCCCATTCTATATAGAGCGTGAAAGACCAGTAATTTTGCTCAGAGACCCCTTTATCAGGCTTGATGTTCTTTACGTGCTGTAAATCTACGACACGGGACACCAGCTTTACTTCCCTTCCGAAGAAAACCATGCTAAGGTTTTTACGCCCGGAAAAATCCATCGCCTCGCGGGTTTGAACCCGCGACCTCGGAAACTAGAAGCTAGCATGGTAACCGCTACACCACGTAAGACGGTGTGCTTTTAGGTTTCGTGGGGTATGGTGGGGTCGGACAGAAGGCGCGGATACTTGCTCAAAGGAAGAGTACTGCCCGTGGACTATAGAGGGCTGCTTGGTTGACGGGTCATTTACCGCCCTAGGTCGCAGGTTCAAACCCGGTGAAAGGCGATGGATTTTTTCGGGCGTAAAAATTCTTAGCTTGGCTTCCTTTCGAAGGGAAGTAAAGCCGAAGGTCCGTGTCGTAATTTATGGCACGTAAAAAGAACCTCAAGCCTGATAAATAGGCCTTTGAGCAAAAATTCCGGACTTTCACACCCAATATACAATGGGACACGCTAAGAATCACTGTAGCTAAGCAGCGTCCATAAATAAAACTCGTATTGAATTTTTTTATCGCCCTCTTTGGGCAACTCCAGTGGTATGGGTCTTCGAGGCAGAAACTGTTAGGGACATTCGGGTGTCTCGTGCCTGTCTGTTTGCAGCCTGTGACCTTCATCCCTTCTCTTGGAGGGCTGCTAGCCGCGAATGATCTACCGTAGGTCACAGTGTGCAAGGTGTCCCTATGATGTCGCAGTTCTTGTAACTGGCAACCGTATTCGTTCGTGATGAAGGCTCTAGGATAGTCGTATATGAATGAATCGTGGCTCTCTATATCGGCAATTCAGGACCATGCTCTATTATCGCTGGGCAATCGTCTATATCAGATGTGCCGAACATGTGTGCGGTGGAAACAAACCCTATATTCAAACGACTATATGGCGTCTGAAAGATTGACCAAGCTGCGAAACAGGAAATCAGACAATTCCATAGCCTACACTCCACAACAGCAAAATGCATACAAAGTATTTTTGCAATCAGTTTCAACAATGTCAACTAATGTTTAACTGAAACACCTGCACAGCAGATCGAAAATATTTTAATAGATCGGGCGCTTAATATCGAAATGTAAACTGAGAAGATTGTAAGCATATATTTCAATACGCAGTGCGAACTTTAATTTATATTCAGTGATAAAAATCACAGCTAAAGTAACCAGCTAATTCATCATTTATTGTAAACATTGGGAGTATCTTATTTTAAGGGTTATTTGTTAATTTTATTCGTGAAATAGTCCAAGTAAATGCAGCTCGTGATTTTCAAATTCTCTGGGTAAAATCACTCAAGTCAATATTATAATTATTCCTAACGTGATGGAATTAAATTTATTAAAAAGTACAGTAGAAAATTGACTAGATTTTTAACAAATGAAAGATGCGTTTCATAAAAATTCCAATATATAACATGAATCATGAAGATTTTTATAGTTTTTTCATAACCTTAGGTATATGTTCGATGCTTTTAAGAGTACAAATATCCTGATCTCGTAAATCATTACACAAACTGCAGTAAAAGTTAAAACTCCGATATCGAAAACAAGCGTGAGCGAGGCCGAAACCATGGACTGACGCGATGCCCTCGCTGCTTTACTTCGCTACCGTATCTTAGCATTGGCAGAGCGGGAAGTAAGATTTATGGCTTTCCTACCACCAGTACGTCAGGATGGAGTCGAACAAGGGGAAGGGTCCGTAACTTAGCGTTCCAGTGAGAAAGCGTGCGCTACTGATACGAGGAATACAATCTAAATGCTTAGAAGAATATAACAGCATTCTTAGATATAGGCATATGCTAGATACCCGGCAAGAGAGCAGCATTTTGGTTAAGGAAACTTATCAAACGGAATTTAAAATAAGGCAGAAGCCCGCTAAGCCGTGCCTCGTCGGGATCCCACAATTAGAATGTACAGAATTTGTGCTGCTAGGTCATATGGATATTCAACTAGTCCGGCGCCTATGTCATGTAAAATTAGGTGGTGAATAACTGTAAACCTATTCATTTTTCGGTTGGTTGACATTTATACTGATTATTTAACTCATGGTTTGATAACACTAGTCTGCATTCTATCGGATGACTGAAAACTAATAAGTGATTCTGACTCACTTTTTACGCTGATTTCAGAACTGCTTTTAGTTTTTTTCTATCACGTACAGTTTTTTTTCACAATTTCACTTCAAAAATATAGAGATATGAAGATATTGCTTCCGCCACTACACATAAAATTGGGCTTGATGAAGCAATTTCTAAGGGCTCTACCACAGGTTGGACCCTGCTTCAAGTACCTTTCCAAGAAATTTCCCTTCATTACTCAAGACAAATTAAAGGCTGGAATTTTTGTTGGTCCTCAAATAAAGAAATTGATGAAGGATGAAGATTTTGAGAAGACAATGAATGAGAGAGAAATAGAAGCATGGACCGCCTTCCGATCAGTTACTGAAAACTTCTTAGGCAATAACAAAGTTCCTAATTACAAGGCCATTGTCGAAATAATGTTGGAAAATTTTAAGAAGATGGATTTTAACATGAGTGTAAAGGTGCATTTTCTGCATTCACATATCGACTACTTTCCAGAAAATCTGGGACATTATAGTGAAGAGCAGGGCGAACGTTTTCACCAAGATATTAAGGAAATGGAGAGGAGGTACCAGGGGAGATGGAATGAAACTATGATGGCCGACTACTGTTGGATGTTGAGGAGGGACAGTCATCTTCAAGGATCTGCAAGGAAGTCAAAGAAGAGAAGGTTTGAAAAAAATTAAATTAAACTCTTTGACTTCTTGTTTTGTTAAAATGTAGTCATGAAATAAATTAGGGGAGTTCTTGAGAGTATTCTTAAAATGTTTCTTGAATAACAACTTACCTTGTATGAAATGGTATTTCTACGCTCATTAGTAAAATTGTCAAAACATTACTTCTTATTTTGTGTAAAACCCTGACGTGATAGAAAAAAACGGAAGTTTTTTCTGGAATCGCATAAAAACTTGATTCAAGAACACCTACTTTTAAGAAATCATCTGAAAAAAAGGTTTGAAAATGCAGACTAGTGTAATCAACGGTTTCCTGCTGATAATTATCCAAGGCTTCCGATAAGTGCTGTCAACACAAATTCAGTTCCCGGTTTCAATTTCAAATCCGCAATAATACATACTTCGCATTATTGACCAAACTATCGATACAGTAACAAATTAATGAACAGCACCATTCAAGAATAACCAACAAATTGCGGAATCCAGAGGCTACAAGAGAATGTACATCATCTTCCAATTCCAACAATGATAACAGCACATCTGTTGTTTCCAACCAGAAAAAAATTCTATGGAATTTTATTTTTAATAATTATATGTTTTAAATTTCGCCATTAAATTTTGTGCAGTAAAGCTGCATTCTCATTATTTCAGCGAACAATACAAGAGGGAAGCTAAAAATAAATCTAAAAACTAGCTATTTACATAACCTTAGTTGTTTATTCCTATGCCATTGTTAAAAATTCGATGTGATACATTCACACTACCTTCTCTACCCTCTTATCTTTTGTTAGTGGATATAGAAATTATTCTTACTCAAGCTGATTTATCTGCTACATTTTAAATACCTACGTTATACATTTTGTTATAGATACAAAAGGAACAGCAATAGTCAAATGCTTAAGAACTGGACGCTGTACGCTGGCCTTAAAATTCCTACTGTTCCTATGCAACCGCGAGAAACAATTCAATCTTGGCAGGACTTTAAGGGAATGACCAAGAAATGAACAATTCGAACCTTTAATAGCGGATATCTTAGAAACGGTTTATACCACAAAGGCTTATTTGAAAAAATCTGATGTGTTACACTCACATGACTTTCTCTACTCTTGTACAAACTATTTTTACAAACGCTTATTCTCCATATGCTTCATGTTAATCGAGATATCGAGATGTTAATCTTACTGCTAATTTTCTTGTAGATGCAAGGGGAATTGGTAGGCTTTAAGAGCTGTTTGCTATGTGGAGTATTCCATTTTATTTGCATTACTAGGACAAAAAAATTGAATAACGAATTTGAGAAAAAAGTTGGAAAATTTAAGGGAATAACAAGCAATATCTCGAAAATGATTCACTCAGCAAAAGAAATGTATATGACTTAAATTGTGTATTTTAACGCGAACTACATTTTCTGTGTAGTAAAATTTTGCCTATCTCTTATGGTTTACCAGCTATGCAAAAGTCGTTCACAATGAAGAATACTTTTGGAGACATTCCCAGAAAATTCAAGATATACATTTCATTTGTCATGAAAATATCTTAATCATGTGATATTTTAATCAAATTCGTTGGAGCCATTTTTGAGAAAATTAAAATATTCGAAAAATTTTCCATGTAAGCGGTAATCTGGGGTGGGGGAATTTTCTTGAAAACCTTCGTGTCGCATCTCTGAAAGATACTAAACCTAAATACCAAGTTTGATGTTTATCCGACTGTTCGTTTCTGAATTATGCTGTTCACAGACACACACACGGACATGCTTTTTTTTGGATTCAGGGTGCCTCAAAACATGTATTTCCGGTGAAATCTCGGTATCGAATTTTTGGATGGAATACGATACTTCCCCTACTTACTATATGTAGTAGAGAAAGTAAAAAGTGTGTGTTATAAAGAGGTCTACACTTTTTGTGCAGTGCGTGTTCGTCTGTCGCCTAATGTTTACCAGTTATACAAGATTATAGAAAATTTCTTCCAAATGAAGTGGACTTCAGGGGTTGTTTCCTGAAAATTCAAGATATGCATTTTATTCATCATATAAGCATCTTTAATATATGGCATTTTAATCAAAATCGTTAGAGCCGCTTTTTAGAAAATCAAAATTTTCGAACAATCTGCCATGTAAAGGATAGTCGGGTGGGGAATTTTCTTTAAAATCTTTGTGTCGCATTTTTGGAAGGTACTGAACTTAAATACCAAATTTGGTGTTAATCCAACTTTTCGTTTTTCTAAAAATGCTTTTTTTTAGATTCAAGGACCTCAAAACATGAATTTCCGGAAATTCTATATCGAAGTTTTGGGTGAAATACAATACCTTCCCTGTTTACTATAAGTGACAGAGAAAGAAAAAATAGGATTTCACTTTGCATCGCTCCAAAGACATTTAGCAGTAAAGACATGCTATTTATAATAAGCCGGTGAACTTCGGGAGACCTTGCATGGCAAAAATACAATGAAGGTTATTTAATATATTCTGTAGGTGGTTAGGTTTTAGATTTATTTTTAGCTTCTGCTCTTGCATTCTTTGCTGAAATAGTCAAACCAAATCTAACGCGAAGTTGTGTTATTCCTTAGACAAAATCACTTGTGATTTTTTTTCGGAATAACTACCTCTTGTTAGATCATATATGATAAAATGATATGGGAATTTGTAAGCATTAAAGCCAGGACGGAAGTAAATATGGTTGAACTGTCACTGGAGTGTAGGCAGAGACGTCGCAGATAACAAACCATCCCCAATCCTCGCACCATCTTGGCGTTTGTAGACAGTACTCGAAACAGTTTTTTCCTGGCTGTGAGTGATCCTTGGCTTCTGTTATTTTGTAGTCTTTGGTTTGAGTGTTGATAACTTGGGGACAACTGATTAAGAATTCCTATGCCTGATGATTGTACGGGGTTTCTGAGAATGAATGAGGGGTTTACGAGTTCACCGTGAACTAAGTGTTATGTATAATTGATGGAAAGTGCTTGTAATTGATTAAATAACTCAAACAGTTTTCAAATAACATTAGTTATTTTCAATATGGGCACCATTCTCTGTACGACAGAGGTCTAAGCGAAATTCAACTTCAGCCCAAACTCTGACAAGAACATCTGGAGTAATGCTTGCAATTGCTTGTCTGATTCTTTGTTTTAGATGGTCGATATTCTCAATTCTTTCACTGGAGACCACATTCTTGACAAAGCCCAAAGGTAGAAGTCTAATGGAGTAAGATCTGGGCTTCTATCTGGCCATGAGATTGGTCCATTTCTGCGAATCCATCGGTCTGGAAATCGATTATTTAACTCTTCTCGGACATTATTTGTGAATTGGCACATCTTATTGAAAAATAATTTTCAACCCTATTTCCATTTGCTCGATTTGAGGAAATATGTAGTTCTGTAGCATATGTATGTATGCAATAGAGTTGATAGTTTTTTCAACAAAAACAATGGACCAAAAACCTTGCTGTGCATAAGGCCGTACCGAACGTTCACCTTATGAGAATCTCACATGTATTCGTGTATCACAAGTGGATTTTCCAAGGCCCAAATTTGGTAATTTTGCCGATTAACACAACCATTTACATGGAACGTGGCCTCATCGGAGAAGATGATATTCTCAAGAAATTGTGGTTCACCGTCAATTATTTGTAGCATGGTAGCAGCGAATTCAGTCCTAAGCAATTTGTCCTGTGGTTTTATTGCATGCAAGAGTTAAGTTTTATATCAATGCAATTGCAATCTCTTCTACATGACATCATGCACTATTGACTTCGGAAGACCTAACTAGGCGTAGAAAGGACTTCTAAGAACGCTGATGGATTCTTTCAATACCTTCTTATGTTCTGGGCCTTCCTGTTCATTTTCTTCTTTGTACCCTGCCGGTCTCCTTAAACTATTTGCGTGATCGTCTGATATTATTCTAGAGGATCTTTGTTGAACTCACATCTGAATTGCCGCTGTACCACAATCACGGATTTGTGTTCCGCCAACCATAATACTGCAGCTTTTTCTTGTACATTAAACATTTTCACAAAAAACACAAAGAAAACAGTTCGAAAAAAGCAAGGAGCACTTGAATATACACGTCTATAAACATTTCAAATAACATTTTAGAACAAAGATAACAATTTGGAGAGGATCTACACAGATCGTTTCTATCGAGAATGTGTTTATATAACAATATGCAACGCAAAACTTTTAAATTTTGTAACAATGTTTATTATGATGATGAAAACAATGACAGAAGAAAAGCATGTGAATGTAAACTGTTTGAGTTACTGGATTAATTAAAAGTACTTTCAATCAATTACACATACTACTTAGTTCACAGTGAACTCGTAAAACCCCACCATTCATTCTCGGAAACCCTGTATTTTACCGAAGTTGCAAAAGTACAGCTTTGATATTTTCCCACCATTATGGGATAAGCCACTAGAGTCTGGTAATATTTCAGTTTTAGATTACATTCATAACCGGCAACTGTTCCTCAAAATACGCACCTGTTACATGTGAAAGTTGTAATCTGTTACGTTGCGCCCTTTATATAGAGTCTCATAGCGGGAGTTGAAACTTTGCACGCCAACGGTTTAATCCCTAAAGCTTGATTCTTTTCATATCTTAATCAGTTATGGAAACACCTTAATGTATCTCAATTTTCCATGTCAATTATAGGTAGATGAGCTTACAGAACAATGAACGTTGCGTTAGAATTTAAATATGTTGTATGTACTCGTATTTATTTGCAATTGTATACTTATTGGAGATAAATAAATTCGTAAATTCAAAGAACTGGCCGTGCATTACAGAACAATTTGTTGGTGTCCCTACCCTGGTTGTTTAGGTGAGAATGCCTATAGGTCACATTCGGGAAGTTTTGAGTTCAAATCCCGTACACCGACCAATCTGCTTCGGATTTTTATGCTTTCAAGTAAAAATGGAACTTGATACTTGAGTGCAACGGCCAAAAGTTTCACCACGCCTATGAAATCAATGACAAAATATATGGCACACATAGCTGACTATCCAGCCTTCGCCACTTTTCAGCAGATGGTGCAGTGCTCTACCAAAAATAAATATATAATTAAATAGAATAAAAATAAAAACAGTGATCATTGCGTCAGGTAAATCTTTACTTTCTCTACTACGTACAGTAAGTAGGGGAAGTATTGTATTCCACCCAAAAATTTGATACAGAGATTTCACCTAAAATACATGTTTTGAGACCCTATGTCTGTGTGTGTTTGTGTGTGTCTGTGAACAGCATAACTCAGAAACGAACAATCGGATAAACACTAAACTTGGTATTTAGGTTCAGTATCTTCCAGAGATGCGACACAAAGGTTTTCAAGAAAATCCCCCCACCCCAGACTACCCTTTACATGGAACATTTTTCGAAAATTTTAATTTTCTCAAAAATTTCTCTAACGATTTTGATTAAAATATCATATGTTTAAGATATTTTTATGGCAAATGAAATGTATATCTCGAATTTTCTGGGAATGTCTACAAAAGCATTCTTCATTGTGAACGACTTTTGCATAACTGGTAAACCATAAGAGATAGACAAAATTTTACTACAAAAAATGTAGATCGCGTTAAAATACACAATTTATGTCATATGCATTTTTTGTTGAGTGAACCATTTTCGAGATATTGATTGCTATTGACGTAAATTTTCTCAAATTGGAATTCGTTATTCATTTTTTTATGTCCTGGACATGCAAAGAGAATGGAATGCGCCACATAGCAACCTGCTCTTAAAATATTTGACTATCGCTTAAATACTACCATATTCCCCTTGCACCTACAAGAAAATTAGCAAGAAGATTAACATTTCGATTAAGATGAAGCATATGGAGAATAAGCGTTTGTAAAAATAGTTTGTACAAGAGTAGAGAAAGTCATGTGAGTGTAACACATCGATTTTTCAGTCATCATGAGTGAAGTTTTGAAACCTGTTTCGCTTCGTCACTTCCATTTTATTCTAAACACGTGATAAATACTAAGTTTAATTTTTTGTTGTCTGCTTTGAAAGGCAATTCTCATTTGATTTCTAGTTTACGAATTCCACAATGGTGGCGTTTCCTCGAATTCAGAATGGCAAACTTAAGACAACACAGGCTAACTTATAGAATTGCTATCCAGAGGAAGCCGTGTGACTGAAAAACGAGAGCATGGCTTATTGGCCATAAAAGTTTATTTGGAGAGTGACTCTAGGCACGTTTATCGGGAAATTGTGGTTTCGGCCCTTTGGCCTACTTATAGCTAAGTTAATTTGTTAAATGCAATGAACCATTTTTAAGTTTGTGGAGTCAATCAACTATAGAGCCCTCCCCAAGCCTGCAAGCTTCCTTCTTTGCCACTATCGTTTTCATTTTCGCATATGAACCATTTGTCTATTAATTAATATGTTCTACCCTTACCTTTTCCTCTCATACGAGTACAACGTTCTCCTTTTCCTGATCAATTTCAGCATTAGACTTATTTGTTCCAATTTTTCTCAAAGAGCTTCATTACTTAGTCCTTTTCACTTCTTTAATTTTTCTTCTTTTTCATATTCAGAATTGGCTTCTCTAACTTCGTCGCACCGTCTTAGTTCCCGTACTGCACAGTGCTACCTTTTACATGCATACCTTCAATCTCTTGCTTAGGTCTTTCTTTAAGGATCCACAGAGGAAATTATTTTATGTATTAAAATATTGCTTTGACAATGTTATTTTTCCTGACAATAGCTTCATTACTGATTATAGTGCAACCCAAATATCTTAAACCATTCATTTGTTCCACTACCTCATCTCGATTTCACATGACATTAATGCATGAAAAACAGAACAGTATTGAATGTGCTGCTCATACTGACATTATAGTATCGGGTTTATCTTGAATGGCGCGACTGGCTGCCGCGGGGTCTGATTCCTAGCAGGTATCGGGATGAGTGAGCTCGTTCTGCAATAGTCTAACTCACGCACCTACGGAGGCTAACGGCATGTGCATTCAGTGCAACGTTCTTTGCCATAGTGTGTATGGAAATATTGCATCGAGTTGTGTTTAGTTATCATGGAGCATGTGTTTATTGTGTTAAGTTTTGGTTGAAGGGGTTGATTGTGGATGTTAGCTTGAATTATATAAAAATTACCTGGTCTCACTATTCTTAATAAATCCATAATTTATATTGTTAGAACAATTTTATCAGCCTGAGTCCGTGTTAGAAAGAATTCTAGACAGCCAATAATTCTTCCGAAGAAACATTAAGCAGGATAGCGGCAGTCTGGAAAGAAGTCCAAGAAGACAGCTGCCTCGAATTATGTGTTTTTGATGATAGAATGGTTGACTGATCAAATTTAAAATGCATGTGTTTATCTGTGGGGAATCTTAAATAGACGTTTAGGCAACAAATCCCCATGTGCTCGACGAATTAGTAGATTGTATTTGGCGTGCGGGTTCTAACATTTCGCTGCAGAAATCCGCCGGAGTTCTATAGATGCAGAAGACTTCATTACGAATAATTTTAAAACGAAAAGCTGAGCGTATCATATTCATATTATTTGTATCGTTATCATTGTTTATCGGAGAAACGGCAGGCCGGTCTGCTGTTGCTGCTCAGACCGGATTCGTGTATAAGTAATGTGGGATCTGTGGGCTGCCGATCGTGTCATTCAAGAGAAACCTGGTAGCTTCACTTCCCAAATATTGCAAGTCTTGTAATAGGTATAGCTGATTCAAAAAGGGATACACCTCGCGCGCTGCGACCGCACAGATCTATTGCGGCTACCAACTTCAGGAGGAAGGGATGAGGTGAAGGAACCACAGGAGGCAACAGGCCTTAGGCAGACAGCCCACAAAGACACGCGGAAGTCCCTAACATTTCTAAGCTCGAAGACCCACCCCAATGCTGGAGCCGCAGAGAGAGGGCGATGAACGACCCACCAATCAAGCAGTCCTCTGGTGACCACAGGGAATAAAGGTAAAGGTGTATCACGGAAGGGTCCCGTGCTTCCAACGTGGTCCCTGGGAAGGAAGGATGAGGGGAGAGACCCGAAGGGCGACCAGATCCGGATACTGACGAGCGCAAGCATGCACGGGGTCCTTAACGTTTCCAAATAGAACGCATCCGACGCCGCAAGGCCGCTTCTCACAAGCCACCAACCTACAGGGTCTCCCGGAGCGGAACCCAACGCTGAGGACAGACCTAACTGAGTGGTACCGCAGCGATTCCAGGAAAGAAACCTTTACAAAGCGCAAGCCATCGCCCAGCTATAACCCGCCGAACACCGTCGCCCGGTCCTACAACCCTGAAACACATGACAAGCAAGATTATGGGTACAGGAAATGAGAAGAAGGAGAGTGATGATAGAAGATGAACCACCCCAGCATTGGCCTGGGAGGGAGGTCGCCGGGGATCGAATGCAGACTACTGATGTAACCGCCTGAACCATCCCGCTCGGTGTCCACAGGGAATACTCTTTCAATTCAACATGCATCCGTGCCATCTCCCCGGCACCGCCATACACCACGAAACCTAAAAGCACACCTGAAAGATGAGAAGGAAACGGAATGAAAAGGAAATGATGGGAATGGAATCGTGGTAGAAGAAACCATTCAGCATTTGCCTGCCGATACCAGGGAAACCACGAAAAACCCATGGGTCAGATTGAGTGGTCCACGGGTTTCGAATCCGGGACCTCCCAAAAGCAAATCGCACACGTTACCGCGGCGCCAGCTCCTTCGGCAAGTTCGTTATAACCTTCGTTGTTTTCCTTGCATTATCCAAAAATCAGAAGTAAATGCCAAGCTGCAAATCAACATGCGAGTACTTTTTGAAATAGGAAATTAATTATAATACAGTTGAGTAGCATTTGACTGTTGCTGACACGTATACTGTATCTGAGGAAATTGAAATATTTTAGCCTTTTTCTTAATGGAAGGAAAGGAAAGGGTCAGTCAGCATGTCATCATCACCTGGGATTTCTCGCTCACGCCAGGTCTGACGTGCTGTTTGCGTTACTTATGCCGACCTAAATATAGAGCAGTAAAATTAGAATACTCCATGCTTATTTCTCCATAAGCCAAGACAGGAGTATTTTGTGTGGCAAGCTGGCGCGCGGACCGCTCTGATTTATGAAGATAAAAGCTATGATGAACGACGTGTTGCTTGTCCACGGTGTTTATTGTACGTATCTTACCGCTCGTGCAGAATGCTAAACTCCCCGAGAAGTGCTGTTTGCCGCTGTATTGTGATTTATTAACACGCATACGCGATGCATTTAGAATCTTTCAGTAACTCTGTTACATACAAACCAGCACTTTGGAATACCATCCGCTAATCGTGCTCTCGAAAGATACGATATAGATACTGGTTTCTAGCGCCTCCGCTGTTTCAGTGGCGTATATCACAGACGTAACAGAACTGTAAACAAAAATCTGATGTGTTACGCTCACATGACTTTCTCTACTCTTGTACAAACTATTTTTACAAACGCTTATTCTCCATATGCTTCATGTTAATCGAGATATTAATCTTATTGCTAATTTTCTTGTAGATGCAAGGGGAATTGGTAGGCTTTAAGCTATAGTCAAATATTTTAAGAGCTGGTTGCTATGTGGAGTATTCCATTCTCTTTACATTACCAGGACAAAACAAATGAATAACGAATTCCTATTTGAGAAAAAGTATTGGAAAATTTAAGGGTATAAAAAGCAATATCTCGAAAATGGTTCACTCAATAACAAAAATGTATATGACATAAATTGTGAATTTTAACACGATCTACATTTTTTGTGTAGTAAAATTTTGTCTATCACTTATGGTTTACCAGTTATGCAAAAGTCGTTCACAATGAAGAATACTTTCGGAGACATTCCCAGGAAATTCGAGATATACATTTCATTTTTCATGAAAGTATCTTAAACATATGATATTTTAATCAAAATCGTTAAGAGCCATTGTTGAGAAAATTAAAATTTTCGAAAAAGCGTAATCTGGGGTGAAGGGATTTTCTTGAAAACCTTTCTGACGCATCTCTGGAATATACTGAACCTAAATACCAAGTTTGGTGTTTATCCGACTTTTCGTTTCTGAGTTATGCTGTTCACAGACACACACACGGACATGTTTCCAAAAATGTATTTTTGGATTCAGGGGGTCTCAAAACATATATTTCCGGTGAAATCTCGGTATCGAATTTTTGGGCGGAATACAATACTTCCCCTAAAATATGGGATCCATCTCCACGATATGGCGGTAACGAGTGTTCCTCACATTCAAGAATAATTCGAATCTCGGTAGAGGTACTTGCCTTAATAAGCTTCCGAAATGTCTCCTAAGAAAGAAAAAAAATTGTGATGCATTCACATGACCTTCTCTACCCTCTGTTATTATTAGTGGGTATACAACCTATTTTTACTAAGGCTTATAACTTTCTCTACTACGTATAGAGAAAGTAACCAAAAATTTTCCTTCCAGAAATTCGATACCGCGATGTTACAGGAAATACATATTTTGAAGTGCCCTGAATCCAAATAAAGCATTTTTGGAAACATGTCGTTAGGTGTCTGTTTGTGAACAGCATAACTAAAAAATAAAATGTAGGATAAATACCAAACTTGGTATTTGAGTTTAGTATCTTCCAAGGATGCGACACCAAGATTTTCAAGAAAACCCCACCATCCCAGACTAACCTTTACATGGAACATTTTTGGAAAATTTTGATTTTCTGAAAAATGGGTCTAAACGATTTTGATTAAATATCATACGTTTAATATATTTTTGTGGCAAATGTTAATGTATGTCTTAAATTTTCTGTGAATGTCTCAAAAAGTCCTCTTCATTCTGAATGACTTTCGCATAATTGGTAAACCGTAAGAGATAGACAAGATTTTACTACACAAAAAATGTAGATGAGGTTAAAATACACAGTTTATCTCAAAAACATTTTTTTTCGTAAATCATTTCCGAGATATTCCTTGTTATTTGTTTAAATTTTCGAACATTTATACTTTTGTTCAAATTTACATTTTTTTTTGCCCTGGGCGTGCAAAGAGAATTGAATGCTCCACATAACAACCACCTCTTAAAAGCTCGCTTAACCACTACTATATTCCCCCTGCGCCTATAAGAAAATTAGCAATAAAACAGTTCTGCAACTGTTTATCTCGATTAACATGAAATAGATGGAGAATAAGCGTTGTAAAAACAGTTAGTACAAGAGTAGAGAAAGTCATGTGAGTGCAACAGATCATAATTTTTTTTGTATCTGTTACATTTTAATCCAAATAAACTTTTGCAAAATAGCGATAGTCAAATTTTCAAGAACTGGCCACTATATGCTGTCATAAAATTCCATGCAGTTTCCATGCAAGCGCTAGAAACAACTGAATGTTGACAAGACTGTAAGAGAATGTCCAAGAAATGAACAATTCGAACCTTTATTAACGAATATATCAGAAACGGCTAATACAACAAAATACTTATTTGAAATAAATGGTGTGTTTTAAAGAGATCTAAATTTTTTTGTGTAGTGCGTTTTCCTCTATTGCTTAATGCTTATCAGTTATACAAGATTATACAAAATTACCTGAGAGTGAAGACAACATAGGCTCTTCCCCGAAAACTCAAGATACACATTTTATTTGTCATAGATATTTTTAAAGCATGGTATTTTAACAAAAATCCTTAGAGAGGGGTTTAGAAGGCAAAAATGTTCCAAAATTGTTCCTATAAAGACTAGTTTTAGGTGTTGAAAATATTCGTATCGAAATATTCGTATCGCATCTTAAGAGGATATTGAACTTAAATACCAAGTTTGATATTTATCCGACTTTTCACTTTTGAGTTATTCTGTTCACAGACACACAGAATTTTCTAAAAATGCGTTTTTGGATTCAGAGGCCTCAAAACATGTATTTCCGGTAAAATCTCGGTATCGAGCTTGGGTGGTATGTGGTATAGATAGTAAAAATCGTATAATTCTAAGCTGTATCCTGTGAGGAATTTTACATCATATAAATTGATGTTACATTCACATGAACTTCTGTACCAACTATTGTTGCAATTATATATATATATATATATATATACGTGTGTGTGAATTCGACTAAATAACTAAGGCAACCTATCTGGCACACTTGAATATTGCGTGATGAATTTATAGCGATATGACCTAGATGGTGAAGTGACATTACATACATATAAAATAAATAATCTAATAAATTCCTTAAAATACTAAAAGTTAAATATAAGAAGTGTTTAGTGCCTGTTTTTCTGCTTGTTAAAAAATCTGATGTGTTACACTCACATGACAAATGAATAACGAATTCCCATTTGAGAAAAAGTATAAGTATTGGAAAATTTAAGGAATAACAAACAATATCTCGAAAATGGTTCACTCAACAACAAAAAAATGCATATGACATAAATTGTGTATTTTAACGCGATCTACATTTTGTGTGTAGTAAAATTTTGTCTATCTCTTATGGTTTACGAATTATGCAAAGGTCGTTCACAATGAAGAATACTTTTGGAGACATTCCCAGAAAATTCGAGATATACATTTCATTTGTCATGAAAGTATCTTAAATATATGATATTTTAATCAAAATCCTTAGAGCCACTTTTAAGAAAATTAAAATTTTTGTAAAATGTTCTATGTAAACGGTAATCTGTGGTGGGGGGATTTTCTTGACAATCTTCGTGTTGAATCTCTGGAAGATACTGAACCTAAATACCAAGTTTGGTGTTTATCCGACTGTTCGTTTCTGAGTTATGCTGTTCACAGACACACAGACACACACACGGACATGGTTCCAAAAATGCTTGTTTTGGTTTCAGGGGGTCTCAAAACATATATTTCCGGTAAAATCTCGGTATCGAATTTTTGGGTGGAATGCAATACTTCCCCTGCTTACTGTACGTAGTAGAGAAAGTAAAAAATATATTATAATTAGAAAAGTAGTAAGATTCGTGAAGAAACAGGTGTCTTTGTAAAGTTGTCTTTATCCTGTTTAACTTGTACGTAAGATCATTCCCTGGAGCTGTCTCTTACACTTAACAAGTATCTTGATCTACAAGATTGGATAAAAAGAAAGTTAAAGGGAGACCAAAAAAATAAAAGAGAATCAGCAATAGTAAGAACCACGTATCGCTGCAGAAAACTCCTCTAGGCGTCGCTGGAAACCCAAAGGCGATTTCCACGCCTCAACACGAGTCTTGCATTAGGCAGGAAGAAAAGGATTGGGGAGGCCGATATATAGGTCCAGACTGTGAGGGGGATGGGGAAGAGAGTGTTTGACTGTTTGCCCTGGCAGGAGCTCCATGCAGCAGCAACAGCGCCATAAAGTCATATGAACAAAACTACACAAGGAATTCTGAGACATTTTAGGAATGACGGTAATACAGTACCAGTATTTTCAGAATATGGAAATATACTCGTGTAAGAAATTGCATTAATATGACCTAATTTTTACTTTCTCTACCACGTATATAATAGGTAGAGAAGGTGTTGCATTTTACTAACAAAATTGATACCGAAATTGCATCGAAGTACATGTTTTGAGGTCCCCCGTATCCAAAACATCACTTTTAGAAAAAGGTCCGCGCGCGCGCGTTTTTGAACAGCATAATTAAAAAATTTAGTTTCAGTACCTTCTGAAGATGCAACACAAAGATTTCAAAATCCCTCTACACCAAACTACCCTTTACATGGAACATTTTTCGAAATTTTTTATTTTCTAAAAAATGTCTCTAACGATTTTGTTTAAAGTATCATATATTAAAGATATTTACATGAGAAATAAAATGTATATCTTGCATTTTCTGGGAATAGCTTTTGAAGTCCTCTTCGTTCATAAGGAGTTTTGTGTACTTAATCTTGTATAACTGGTAAATGTACTTCACAAGAAATGTAGACCTCTTTAAAACACACAATTTATTCCAAATAACTTTTTATGTGAAAACTATTTTCGAGATATTCGTTATTAATGGCACAAATCCATTACTTTGTCATTCGCTTAAAGTTCAGTCAACATTCAGTTGTTTCTTGCGATTGCATGGAAACAGTGTGTAATTTTAAGGCCAGCATTTAGTGTCCACTTCTTAAACATTTGACTATCGCTGTTACCTTTGTATCTATAACGAAATGTGTAATGTAGATATTTCTGCAATGGTTTATTTGGATTAAATGAAGTAGATAGAAAAATAAGCTTTAGTAAGAAGGGTTTCTATACCCTCTAATAAAGATAGAGGGTAGAGAAGGTCATGTGAATGTATCGCAGCAGAATTTTTCCCCATATGAGCTTATCGTTAAAAATAAATGTTTGGAATATGAATATTTGAACTTGATTTTCCGTATCCTCTTAATAAACATATTTATTTCTAATTTGAAATTATTTCTAGGCGAAGAATTTTGTACGGTTGAAGTAAATGCTACAAATTGTATATAGTATTATCACAGGTCAGAGTCCCGAATTCTATCCATTTGAAAATTACATTTTATTTCAAACAGTATTTCACGGCTCGAGGTAAACTAGACTCTCTCCGTCTAGCCAAAGCTAGGACAACTCCCATGTGGACATTGGGATCTCACTCAGAAAATAGAACAAATGCCATAACAGAGTTAACTAATATAGCTGTCATTTACCAAGGTCTTTGATGCGTAGTGGCAACGGTACTTCCTACTACAAATCTTTGGGTCAAACAGATCAATTTACCCCGTTGAAGTCGATCTGGGTGGCTCATTTGGTTAGGTGCTGGCCTTCTGATCCCAAGGTCGCGGGTTTATAGCCGGTCCAGATCCATGGTTTTTAAATGTACTTAAAAGCAACAGCCCTATGTCATTAGTTTTACTAGCATGTAAACTTTAACTCCTGCGGGATGAAATTCTGGCACACCGGCGGCGCTGATATGATCCTGATAATTGGCAGTGTCGTTAGCAAACAAAATAATATTATTATTATTAATAATAATAATAATAATAATAATAATAATAATAATAATAATAATAATAATAATTTTAATACTCTAGAACTATCATGGTATCCATGTTATGTCTTTTAAATAACTTGTTTTATTGGTCATAGTTAACCAGCCAATGTCTGTGTGTGTGTGTGGTGTGTGCGTGTGTGTGTGTGTGTGTGTGTGCGCGCGCGCGCGCACGCTTTTTCTTTCTTTTCCTTTTTTTTTCTTAATCCTCAGGTCAATATCAGATAACATGAGCCGAAGTTCCAGCCACGTAATAAAAGAAGTAGAAATAAAAAAAATAAAACAGGAAAGCGAGTATGCATACAAGGCCATCCATTAATAAGTTGCCGTAGCAGATGTTACAGAAAAGCGAGTTCTCAATCTACTTCATGTTAATCGAGATAAACATTTGCAGAAACTTATTACTAATTTTCTTATAGGTACAAGGGGAATATGGTAGGCTTTAAGCGAAAGTCAAATCTTAAGAGCTGGTTGCAATGTGGAGCATTCCATTCTTTTTGCACTTCCAGAACATAAAAAAGGAATAACCTATTTGAGAAAAAGTATAAGTATTGGAAAGTTCAAATAAATAGCAAGGGATATTTCGAAAATGGTTCACTCTACAAAAAAAAGAAGAGCTCTACATTGTATGTAGAACAATTTTGTCTATCTCTTCCGTTTACCAGTTATGTAAAAGTCATTCAGAAAGAAGAGGACTTTTGGGGACATTCCCAGAAAATTCAAGATATACACCTTATTTGTCATGAAAATATCTTAAATATATGATATTTTAATTAAAAATCGTTATACTCATTTTTGAGAAAACCAAATTTTCAAAAATTGTTCCTGTTCGCATCTTTAAAAGATACTGAGCTTAATATCAAGTTTGTATTTATCCGACTTTTGAGCCATGCTGTTCACAGGGTTTTGAGTTTTTTTTATTTATGGACGCTCTTTAACTACTATGGTCCTTAGCGTCCCTTTCTATATTGGGCGCGAAAGACTGGTAATTTTGCTCAGAGGCCTCTTATCAGGCTTGAGGTTCTTTTACGTGCCGCAAATCTACGACACGGGACCACCGGGTTTACTTCCCTTCCGAAGGAAGCCATGCTAGGGATTTATGCCCGAAAAAATCCATCGCCCTCCGCCGGGTTTGAACCCGCTACCTTGGGAACTAGAGGCTAGCACGGTACCACTAATCCACGGAGGGTGATATGCTGTTCACAGTCACACAGACCCACACACATGGACCTTTTTTAAAAGTGCTTTATAGGGATTCAGGGGGTCTCAAAACATGTATTTCCTGTAAAATCACGGTATCGAATTTTTGGGTGGAATACAATGCTTCCCCTTCTTACTACAAGTAGTACAGAGAATAAAAAAGTAGTCAAACAATGTAAAATCAGAATACATTTTCGTTTTTGCACTTTCGGCCATTTCGATTCCCAAACATGAATTTTAAATGAACATGCTCAGGTGTGTACAAATACCGTATTTTTTTCGTAATCCTTTTCACTACATTTTTGACACTTTAAAATGTTCTTCATTATTAAATATGCATAATTTCTTAGATTTTCAATATACGTTCAATATACGTTCAATATACGAAAATGTATGAAGATATCTAAAAGACTTTTCGTGATATTAAGCATAGTTTAGGAGTTAGGTATTTAATACATTAATAAGGGATGGATTTTTTTTTACAAATTTAAAGGTATCATATGTTTTATTATTTCTTACCAGAAAAATCTTCGACTTTATACAAAATTTAATGTTTTATTATGAGAAACTATATTCGAGAAATTATATACAAAATTCAAAAGCATAAACTTTTCAAATATCACAATTTGAGGCATTTTAACATTGGTATAATCATATTGATTAAAGTGTTGAAATTTGTAGAAATTAATCATTAATCATTTTCTCATTATGTATCGTGTGTACATATCTACAGTACATAAATCAATCGTAACGTCATCAACGGTGGTAGTTGCGAATGGAGGCGGCGGATTACAATCGTCGCGCGAACATTCAAAGGAGAGGAAGAGGTTGTAAAGCATGTGGCCGTTTGACGCGAACCGAGCAACACACTATTGTGTTGCTAAACAATAATGTACTTTATACTATGTTGCCTTATACTTCGTCTCTGGTTTGAGTTCGAATCCCGAAGTGTGGGCATAGTACAGTCAATTTATGGCAAGGAATTATAAAATTCCGATATGAAATCAAGGCAGCTCACATAAGCACTGAAAAACTTCCTCTGATTGACCAGGAAACATGTGATTGTGACCTAGTAGGCTTCGTGACGGAGACACTAGGTGGTACATAAAGGCGAGTATGTAACTAAGGCCATCTATATGGCAAACATTGTAATATGTGTATCAAAGAAACTTAAGAATTGCCGCTATAAAATGACTTAGATGTTACAGCGATATTAAATAAGTACAAACAAAGCAAAATAGGGGGAAACAATAATTTATTTTTCTAGTAGTTATTGCATAAACTCTCTGTATATTTAAATGGCAGTTTTCCCTATTCTTGACTTTCATTGGAATGGTGTACAAACAGGTAATACCGTTGTTTCTGTGCTTTTATAAGCTGGTTAATAGCTTCTGTTTCTTTCGTAGTATAATTAAATAGTGGAGTGTAAAGTGGTGATTAATTGGGGCTAATTCCATTCTCCAAAATACCCTCTTCCTTTTCCTTGTTTTTCTCAGATACTTAGAGCAGAATGTTCACAAATCCGTGTATACTGGAGATCTGAAAAATAGCTTCCTCCACGAAATAGCCCTCATTTCTCAAAGCGATCTGCAGCGAGTAATGAGAAATTTCTTAACTGGATGCCAGAACTGTTTGGATAGTGAAGGCGTGTGTTTGGCACCTTGTTGCTTAATTTACAGAGCTGTCAACATTACGGGATTGGGCGTGTGTGTGCGTATACGCTGATCGATCCTTCTTCATTTTCCACGACATTTATCCGCAAGATTTTTTGATGCCTGCAAATTTATAGTGCACTGGGGGTCGATCTTGCATCTGTGATAAACATAATTATTGCGCTTTTAATGAATCAAATTTACGAGGGCAGTCCCAGAAGTAGCCGACCTGACGTATACGTAGTGGTTGTTGTTTCAAAAAAATAACTGTGATAGAAAGTACCAACCTTATAAAGCTTAAGTTTGAAGTTTGACGCTGCTACATAGTTTAGTAATTGTTTGGCAGCCATTCATTGTGAACGCTCTCAGTGAATTTGTAAACACGGATAAAACTGGCCATCGTTACTTTCATTTGAATGGTCTTAGTCCAACTAATATTAAAGCTGAGCTAGATTCTACTCTGGGGTAGTCTGTTCCTTTGTTTAGAACAGTAAAATATTGGGTGGCAGAGTTTAAGCGAGGCCGTACGAGCTGCCAATAGGAACATCGCAGCGGTCGACCAAATGAGGTGACCACGCTAGAAATTGTGAAGAAAATCCACAAAATGGTACTGGATGTCCGTCAACTGAAAGTGCGCGAGCTAGCAGACATCGTAGGCATTTCAAAAAGTGCTGTACATCGCATACTGACTGAAAATTTAGACATGAGAAAGCTGTGCGCAAGATGGGTGCTGGTTTACTCACAATGGAACAAATGCAACGTCGTGAGGATATTTCAGTCGAGTGTTTGGCGATGTTTCGCTGCAAGAAAGCCGAGTTTTTACGTCGATTCATAACCATGGATGAAAAATGGGCCCATCACTTCACACCTGAGACGAAGGAACAGTCAAAACAATGGATTGAAAGGGGAGAATCCGTTTCAAAGAAGGCGAAGACAGTTTTATCTGCAGGCAAGCTCATGGCGTCAGTTTCTTGGGATTCGCGTGGGTTAATTTTCATTGATTGTCTTCAAAAAGGAAGAACAATCAATGGCGAGTATTATACAAACTTATTGCAGCGTTTGAATGATGAAATCGAGCAAAAACGGCCGCATTTAGCGAAAAAGAAACTCTTGTTTCATCAAGTCAATGCACCAGTTCACACATCCGTTATCGCCATGGCCAAATTCAATGAGTTAAAGTTCGAATTGCTTCCTCATGCACCCTATTCGCCAGATTTAGCCCCCTCTGATTATTTTGTGTTTCCAAAGTTGAAGAAATGGATTGGTGGTAAAAGATTTGCCAACAATGAAGAGGTGGAGTTTGCAGTTGATGGCTATTTTGCAGAACTCGACGGTTCTCACCATAAACAGGGTATCGAAGTTGGGAAAAGTGTATCGAGTTGAAAGGAGACTATGTAGGGAAGTAAACATGTTTTTTCCCAAAATTTTTGTGGTTTCTTTGTTAGGTTGGGGCGATAAAAATTCACCCTTTACATATTTTGCATTTGTTTTCGTTACAATATCAAGACATCAAACCGTAAAAGTCCGTGTTTCCATAACACTAGCAGCTTCGGCTTGTCATATATAAAAATGAACAAATAACAATAGCACATTCAAATGGGAAGCTCTACAATACCACAGGAGGGCATTTAATAATGAAGCGTGCTGCACATACGAGGTTTTCAGCCCAAATGAAAGAGCTGAAAGATAAGTTTTTATTTTCTCTACTACGTATAGTAAGTAGGGAAGTATTGTATTCCACCCAAAAATTCTATACAAAGATTTCACAAGAAATATATGTTATTATTTATTCTTTATTGTCGCTTCAACTTTATAGTCATATCGCCACTACTTTAGAGTACAGAACATGATTACAATCAAAATACAATATACATTAGTAAATACATTAAATTCTCTAGATAGGTGGGTTACACATTGTTATACAATTTTGTCGCTTTCATAAAGTTTAGCGTTCTTTGTTGTGCTGAATTTAGGGCGTCTGGTTGGCTGTTGGGGATGTCCCATCTTTCTCTGTGTTGTACATAGCGACGGCAGGCTGTGACGAGATGATGAACTGTGAGGTTGGATCTGCAGAGGTCGCACACAGGAGGAAGGTCACGTTGAGGAAATGTTTGTGCGTTATAGAAGTATGTCCAATACGTAGTCGAGTTAAATCAACTTGGTCTTTGCAGTTGAAATGATAGTGTTGAAGTTTGGACTCGGAAATGTAGACATCGTGTAACTTGCTTCTGGATGTGACTTTCCATGTTTTCTCCATTGATTAATGCAAGTCTTTTTGATGAAGTCCGTGTGTGGGATCTTGATGTCCTAAGGGGGATGTTTGGTGGCATCTTTGGCTGCCTGATCAGCTGATTCATTTCCCAGAATTCCGGCATGAGATGGGTCCAGGCGAATGATACTGATTTACCTGAGATTAGTATTTGGTTGTACAGTTTCGGAAGTTCTTTAACAATGTTTGGGGGGGTTCAGGTTTGTTGAAGAGATGATAAAGCACTCGAGTCAGAGAATGTTATGTAATTATGTAGGTTATCTTTTTTAAGTATATGTTCCAATGAGAAAGTCAGTTAAATACCAAACTTGGTATTTAAATTCGGCATCTTCCAAAGATGCGGCACAAAGATTTTCAAGAAAATCTCCCACCCCAAACTGCTCATTACATGAAAATGTTCCGGTTATTTTTTATCTTCATAAAAATGTCTCTCCAATTTTGATTAATAAAAACAATTAACATATTATTAAATGTAGTTAAGCTATTTTCATGACAAAATCTCGGTATATCTTGAATTTTCTGAGAAGATCCTCTGAAGTCCTCTGTATTCTGAATGACTTTTATATAGTTGGTAAACTGTAAGAGATGGACAATATCTTGCTAGATAAAAAAATTAAATCTCGTTAGAGCACACAATTTATGTAATATGTATATATTTGTGGAGTTAACCACCTCCGATATTCCTTGTTACTTGTTTGAATGTTCAAATTTTAAGTATACTTTTCCCAAATGGTAAGTCTTTTACTTTCTCGACCACGTGCATAGTAAATAGAGAAGGTACTGTATTCCACCCAAAAAGTATATATCTAGATTTCACCGGAAATAGATGTTTTGATACCACCTGAATCCAAAAAAAAAAAAAACATTTTTAGAAAATGCGTGTCTGTGACAAAAACTCGGAAAGCACAAAACTTGGTATTTAGGTTCAGCATTTTTCAAAGATGCGAAACGAAGATTTTCAAGAAAATCCCCCCACATCAAATTACCCTTTACATGGAACATAACATGGCTATAACGATTGCGATTAAAATACTATGTATTTAAGATATTTTCATGACAAATGAAATGTATATCTTGAATTTTCTGGCAATGTCCCCAGAAGTCCTCTTCATTCTGAATTACCTCTGCATAACTGGTAAACCGTAAGAGATAGACAAAATTTTACTGCACAAAAAAATGTAGATCTCGTTAAAACACACAATTTGTCATATACAATTTTTTTGTCATGTGAACCATTTCCGAGATATTCCTTGTTATTTGTTCGGATTCTCCAATACTTACACTTTTTCTCAAATGAGAATTCATTATTCGTTTTTTACTTCTCTACTACGTATAGTAAGTAGGGGAAGTATTGTATTCCACCCAAAAATTCGATACCGAGATTTCACCGGAAATATAAGCTTTGAGACCCCCTGAATCCAAAAAGAGCATTTTTGGAAAAATATCCGTGTGGTTTCTATGTGTATGTCAGCCTGGGGGATACTCTAAGAGGAGATTGTCCAAAATACCATATATTACGAATATTTTTATGAAAAATAAAATATATGTTTTGAATTTTCTGGGAATAGCTTATGAAGTCCACTTCAGTCCGAAGGAATTTTCTATGATCTTGTACAACTCGTAACGTTAAGCGATAGACGAAAACTACTACACAAAAAAGTAGGTTTGTTTAAAACACACAATTTATTTCAAAAAACTTAAGTTCGCTCGAGGTTGTTTCTCGCGATTGCACGCAAAGAGCATGGCGTTTTAAGGCCAGCTTATCGCGTCCAGTTGTAAAACATTCGACTATCGCTATTCTCTTTGTTTCTATAACGAAATGCGAATTGCAGCTATCTCCGGAAAGGTTTATCTCGATTAAAATGAAGTAGATAGGAAAATAAACTTTTGTGAGAATCATTTGTATATCCACTAATAAGCTATAGGGGATAGAGAAGGTCTGTAACACATCAGATTTTTTACTTTCTCTACTACGTATAGTAAGTAGGGGAAGTATTGTATTCCACCCAAAAATTCGATACCAAGATTTCGCCTGAAATACATGTTTTGAGACCCCCAGAAAAAAAGCATTTTTAGAAACATGTCCGTGTGTGTCTGTCTGTCTGTGTGTTTGTCTATGTGTCTGTGAATAGCATAACTCAGAAACGACCAGTCGAATAAACACCAAACTTGGTATTTTGGTTCAGTACCTTCCAGAGATGCGACACGAAGGTTTTCACGAAAATCCTCACCCCAGATTACCCTTTATATGGATCTTTTTTCGAAAATTTTAATTTTCTCAAAAATGGTTCTAACGATTTTGATTAAAATATCATATGTTTAAGATATTTTCATGACAAATAAAATGTATATCTTGAAATTTCTGGGAATGTCTGCAAAAATATTCTTCATTGTGAACGACTTTTGCATAACTGGTAAACTATAAGAGATAGACAAAATTGAATGTAGATCGCGTTAAAATACACAATTTATGTCATATACATTTTTTGTTGTTGAGTGAACCATTTTCGAGATATTGCTTGTTACTCCCTTAAATTGTTCAATACTTATTTTCTCAAATGGGAATTCGTTATTCATTTTTTTGTCTTGGATATGCAAAGAATATTAATTTGTGGCAAAGAGAATGTTTATGTCGATTAACATGAAGTAGATGGAGAATAAGCGTTTGTAAAAATAGTTTGTACAAGAGTAGAGAAAATCATGTGAGTGTAACACATCAAATTTTTGTGTTTATGTGGCGTTTACGTTTTATATTCATCGTGCATGGCCTATAAGTGCTGCTTTTATATTTAAAACACTAATTTGAGATGGGGAACAGGCCTGATCGGTTTGAACCTGGAAGGAGAGTTAATTTTGGTGCAAGTTCACAACGAGAAACAAGGGCACACACGCGAGCTGGGTTCACAGAGAGCTGGGGGAGGGGTATGGAGCCTTTGTGAACACTAGTGCTGGAGTCTCGGTCCTGCTCATTCTCTCGCATGCTTGGCGACAACGATGCGGACATAAAAGGGGACCTTCTACCCCGGAATCGAGCTAGGTGACAGAGGAAACCTCCCAGCCGTGGGAAGATAAGATCAGCTGGCTGTAACGAACCGGAGCGCAATGAATTCACTTTAGAACTACATCCAGCCAACTTGAAATGCTCCAAAACACGATACAGCTACACATTGCTTCGTTGGTGGTCGTCCTTACCCTACTGGTGGCATCTTACCCAGTGATTCACTTCTCCGTAATCCCTAGCTTGTTGCCAGACACCATTAAGTGATTTTAAAGCACAACAAAATGTTTCACTAATATCTGGTAAATATGGAGTAAAATCCTAATTTTTTATTTTACGTAAAGGAGCGATAATATAGGGCCAAATTGCATTCCACCTAAAATTTTAATACCTAGATTTCACCATAAATACATGTTTTGAGTCCACTCGAATAAAAAAAATTCTGATGTGTCACACTCACGTGACTTTCTCTACACTTGTACAACTATTTTTTCAAACGCCTATTCTCGAGATGTTAATCTTATTGCTAATTTTCTTGTAGATGCAAGGGGAATTGGCAGCCTTTAAGCGATATTCAAATACTTTAAGAGCTGGTTGCTATGTAGAGTATTCCATTCTCTTTGCATTACCAGGAAAAAACATGAGTAACGAATTCCCAATTGAGAAAAAGCATAAGGATTGGAAAATTTAAGGTAATAACAAGCAATATCTCGAAAATGGTACACTCAACTAAAAAAATGTACCTATATGACATAAAATGTGTATTTTAACGCGATCTACATTTTTACTTTCTCTACTACGTATAGTAAGTAGGGGAAGTATTGTATTCCACCCAAAATTTCGATACCGAGATTTCACCGGAAATACATGTTTTGAGACTCACTGAATCCAAAAAAAGCATTTTTGGAAACATGTCCGTGTGTGTGTCTGTCTGTGTGTCTGTGTGTCTGTCTGTCTGTGTGTCTGTGAACAGCATAACTCATAAACGAAGAGTCGCATAAACACCAAACTTGGTATTTAGGTTCAGTATCTTCCAGAGATGCGACACGAAGGTTTTCAAGAAAATCCCCCCACCCCAGACTACCCTTTACATGGAACATTTTTCGAAAATTTTAATTTTCTCAAAAACGGCTCTAACGATTTTGATTAAAATATCATATGTTTAAGATATTGTCATGATAATTAAAATGTATATCTCAAATTTTCTGGAAATGTCTCCAAAAGTATTCTTCATTATGAACGACTTTTTCATAACTGGTAAACCATAAGAGATAGACAAAATTTTACTACACAAAAAATGTAGATCGCGTTAAAATACACAATTTATGTCATATACATTTCTTTTGTTGAGTGAACCGTTTGCGAGATATTGCTTGTTATTCCCTTAAATTTTCCAATACTTATACTTTTTCTCAAATTCGTTATTCATTTTTTTATGTCCTGGACATGCAAAGAGAATGGAAATCGCCACATAGCAACCAGCGATAAAATATTTGACTATCGCTTAAAACCTACCATATTCCCCTTGCATCTACAAGAAAATTACAAATAAGATTGACATTTCGATATCTCGATTAATATGAAGCATATGGAGAATAAGCGTTTGTAAAAATAGATTGTACAAGAGTAGAGAAAGTCATGTGAGTGTAACACATCAGATTTTTTATGTAGTAAAATTTTGTCTATCTCTTATGCTTTACCAGTTATGCAAAAGTCGTTCACAATGAAGAATACTTTTTGAGACATTCCCAGAAAATTCGAGGTATACAATTCATTTGCCATAAAAATGTCTTAAACTTATGGTATTTTATTCAAAACCGTTAGAGCCATTTTGAGAAAATTAAAATTTTCTAAAAATGTTCCATGTAAAGGGTAATTTGGGGTAGGGGATTTTCTTGAAAACCTTCGTGTCGCATCTCTGGAAGATACTGAACCTAAATACCAAGTTCGGTGTTTATCTGACTGTTCGTTTCTGAGTTATGCTGTTTACAGACACACACACACACAGACACACACACACACACAGTAACACACGAACATGTTTCCTAAAATGCTTTTTTTGGTTTCAGGGGTCTCAAAACATGTATATTCGGTGAAATCTCGGTATCGAATTTTTGGGTGGAATACAATACTTCCCCTACTTACTATACGTAGTAGCGAAAGTAAAAAGCATTTTTAGAAAAAGGTTTGTGTGTGTTTTTCTGTGAACAGCATAGCTCAAAAACGAAAAGTCGGACAAATAGCAAACTTCGTATTTGAGTTTAGTGTCTTCCTAGGATGCGACACGAAGACTTTAAAGAAAATCTCTCTACCCCTAGCTACCCTTTGTATGGAATATTTTTCGAAAATTGTGATATTTAAAAAATGGATGCTACAATTTTGTTTAAAATACCACTAAAGAAATATATTTAAATGGCAAATAAAATGTATATCTTGAATTTTCTGGGAATAGGCTAGGAAGCCCATTTTAAGCGATAGCCGAAATCGTACCACATAAATTAGATCGCTTTAAAACACGCAATTTACTTAGTATAAGTTTTTTTATACCGCATAAACCGTTTCTGAGATAACCGTTATTAAAGGTTCGAATTGTACATTTCTTGGTCATTCTCATAAAGTCCTTTCAACATTCAGTTGTTTCTCGCAATTGTATGGAAAAGTGTGGAATTTTAAGGCCAGCGTATATCTTCAGTTCTAAAATACGAGTATTTGAGATAGAGGGTAGAGAAGGTCATGTGAATGTATCACATCAGATTTTTACATTCTGTACCAGGGTCTATAGACAGATGAATTTCACCAAAAATTTGATACCGAGGTTTCACCGGAAATACCTGTTTCGAGGCTCACCGAATCCAAAGGAACACATTTTTGAAAATGTTCCGTGTGGTTTGTAAACAGTAAAATTCAAAAGCGAAATTTCAGATAAGCACCAACCTTGGTAATCAACTTCAGCACTTTCCTAAGATGGACACGAAGATTTTCAACAAAATGTCACTACCCAACTACCCTTTAATGACAATTTTTTCAATAATATTGATTTTCTCAAAAATTTCCCTAATGCTTTCTATTAAAATACCATATACTTAAGATAATGACATAACAAATAAAACGTACGTAAATCTCGAGTGTTTTTGGGAATGGCATAAGAAGTCCTTTTCATTCGAAAGGAATTTTGTATAATTTTGTATAACTGGTAAATAATAACAGATAGACAAAGGCTTACTGCAAAAAATTATGGATTTCTTTAAAACACACAATTTATTTTAAATACCTTGTTCGTGGCATTAGCCATTTCTGAGATATCCTTATTGTTTGTTTGAATTTTACAATGCCTTTTTTTTAACAGCTTTGACTATTCAGTTGTTTACCGCGATGTCGTGTATGGAATTTCAAGACCAGCATATAGCTCCCGCTTTTAAACAATGGCGATCATTCGGTTTCTCTATTTACCTTGTACCAACAACGAAATCTGTAATGAAACTATTTCTGCAAAGATTTATCTGGATTAACATGAAGTTGGTACAAAGAAAAATCTGATGTGATACATTCACACGACTTTCTCTACCCTCTATGTATATTAGTGAGTCTACAAACTGTTCTTACTAAAGCTTATTTTTATAACTACGTTTTAATCCTAATAAAGTTTTGCAGAAGTAGCTACATTACACATTTCGTTATAGATACAAAGAGAACAGTGATAGTCAAATGTTTAAGAACTGGACGCTATATGAGAGACTTAAAATTCCATACTGTTTCCTTGTAATCGCGAGAGACAAATGAATATTTAAAGGACTTTAAAGGAATGACCAAAAAATGAACAATTCGAACCATTAATAACGTAAATTTCAGAAATGGCTTATGCCACAAAAACTTTTTTAAATATACTGTGTTTTAAAGTGATCTACATTCTTTATGTAGTACGTTTTCGTCTATCGTTTAACGTTTACCAGTTAAACAAGATTATACAGAATTCCTTCCGAATGAAGAGGGCTTCAAAGGCTATTCCCAATAGATTCAAAGTATGCATTTTATTTGTCACGTAAATATCCTTAATATGTTGTATTTTTATAAAAATCGTTAGAGGTATTTTTTAAAGAATCAAAATTTTCGAAAAATATTCCATGTAAATGGTATTTGGGGGCGTGGGATTTCTTGAAAATCTTCGTGTCACATCTTTGTAAGCTACTAAACTTAAATACCAGGTTTAGTGCTTATCTGACTTTTGGTTTTTGAGTTATGCTTTTCACAGAAAGACACACATATGAACCTTTTTCTAAAAATGTTTTTTGGGGATTCAGGAAGCCTCAAAACATGTATTTCCGATGAAATCTCGGTATCAAATTTTTAGGCGGAATGCAATACTTTACCTACTATGTAAATGGTGGAGAAAGTAATAGGCGTTCATAAGAATAGTTTTACAAGCTATACAAAAATATTCGTTAGTGGGTAGAGAAAGCCACGTGAACCTTACACTTAAGAATTTTTAATTTTATACTGTTTGCGTCTCGCCGTGGGTAGCTCAGTTGGTTGAGCGTTGGCTTTGTATTTCCGAACAAGTGTGCTTAAATGCGACAGTCTCTCTTTAAGTCATTTATTGATATGTGAAATAATTCTTGTGGGATAAAATTCCGGCACTCCAGCCGGATATGATATGACACTGGTAGATTGGTAGCATCCAAAACAAACTCAACAAAATGAGATCTATATTGTATTTCGTGCGCGCAGATAAACGGCGACTAAATTGATTATTGTCCATAGAGCAGGGTGGTGCGTTATAATTAGGGACAGGATTTTAATGCAAATGCATATTTCTTCTTTAGTATTTGAGTCAGTTAATATTTTCCAACAATTTAAACAGTATTGTATGTTGCATATAATACATATTTGGCCTGTTTTGTTAATAAGCATCATATTTCAGCTTTCCCAAATTACGCTGCATATTTAATCGTTTTAAATGCATATTTTGTAAATATATTCTCTTTTTATTTTAATATTTGATTTACTAATATGTACGTTATTTCCGAATAATATGTGCCATTGAGCCAGTCTTGAAGCTTCAGAACACTGGTGTTAGCTAACATGCAACTCAATTAATTAATCACGTCATATCGGCGAATCCTCGCTTTATCTGGTCGTAACCGTTCCCTTACGGTACGAAAGTGGTTATTAAGGTGTCGTTGGAATTGAATTCAAATTTGGTGATTATACTTATAAATAATATTAAATTTAGTTTAAATTTTATTATTTAGTGTCTCTTTAGATTTACCAAGCGAGTCAGCCGCCCCTACTTTTGCAGTTTTATGCAATCCGCAATTTACACTCCAACATGAAAACATCAGCTCTTATGGTAGTATCAAACAAAAGTGTGTAACATGGATGTCTTTGGTTGTATACTCATCAAATTACTAATAATATAGCCGATGTTTTAGCATTGCCTTTAAATACACTCGTCATCAGACAGCTGACGTTTGCACAACTGAAAATGTATTTTGGGACAAATAAATACTACATATTATATTAAATTGACTATGCATCTTTCATATTTCTATATTATTCAGTTGGAACGAGCGTGTGGTTTGAAAATAATCCAACTGTAGTATAGGTAAAAAATTGAGTTTTATTTATGGACGCTCTTTAACTGTTGTGGCCCTTAGCGTCCAATTGTATATTGGGCGTGAAAGATCGAAAATGTTTCTCAGATGCCTCTTTATCAGGCTTGAGATTCTTTTACGTGTCGAAAATCTGCGACACGGGACCGCCGGATTTACTTCCCTTCTGAAGGAAGCCATGCTAAGGATTTTTACGCCCGAGAAAATACATCGCCCTCCGGCGGGTTTGAACCCGTGACTTCGGGAACTAGAGGTAGAGAAAGGTAAAGAACGTAAGAAATCCCTTTTTAATAACAATAAATTATAATGACGAAACACCACTTCTTACTATATTAGGTTAGCCTGAAACAAAATGGTCTACCTATGTTTGTGGTTCCTTTCTCTGACCCAGTTTTGATTACTGATATGTAGCTCAGACTCTGGAAATATCTCATTGCTTTTGATAGCATTGTAACAAAGAGAGATTAGTAAAAGACAAGAGCTGGAATGTGAATCAGTAACGCTGAACGATCTTGCATCCAGGTACTAAACAGCGAGATAAGACAACGTTGATGAATCGCGACGGAATTCCCATTTCTTTAAAGTGCCGGTTGCCTATCCCATAATGCTTCCACGGTCGCTCTTAATGGTTTGAAAAATAGGAACGAAGGGAAAGCAAGCGTGAACAGTTTTCAGAAATTCCTGTTGTTCTTTCTTTATCGGCGTTCTTAAAAATCAAACGCGACTGTTCCTGGGTCGTTACCCTGCTATGCTAGCTTAGAAATGCATTTGTTCACACGAGATTAATCGATACCCCGCACTAACATTATTCTAGTGGTTTAAAAGCTTTGAGCCGTTCAGTTTTGGTTCCGTCTTTAACTAACCGCATTCTTAGCGGTTTTAGAAATTGGATGATGGCCAGTTGAGGTACACGGCCAAGACAAGCATGTCCGCGGCTTACATGAGCATCATTGGATGTGAATAGCTACATAATATGAGACTAGAACATAATGTTGTAGAGACTATATGGAGTTTACAAAGCTTGTACGTATACTTTAGATCTATAGTTTTCCCTTACCTGCAGTAACTAGAAGAAATACTGCAGTCCACTCAAAGATTGTATAACGAGATATTGATGCAACGCCCTGAACTCCGCAAGTAGCTTTTATTTTTAAATAAAATATTGTATGTACGTGCGCACACACATACATGAAAAGTTGGACAAATAAAAAATTTATTTTACTCAAAGATCGTTTAAGAATGCCAGGTGAAGATTTTCAGTAAGCTCTCCCACCCCAAAATACGCTGTTCATTTATTTGTTATTTTCTCAAAAATTACTTTAACGATTTTTATTAAAATATCAAGTTTGAAATATCGACATGTAAGCAAAGTATATATTTTGGCTTTTTATGGAGGTCTTCATTCTTATGGTATTTTATACGGCCTAGAAACCATAATAGATTGAAAATAGAAAATACTATACTATAGAAAAAATATAGTCTGTGGCAGTATTTTATATCACAACACTGTAAATGCCAGAGTGATTGTAGTGTAAATTAGCATTATTGTATGACAATAATTGAGATGTTTGTTAATTATAAGCATTGTTAGGAAATAAGTTTACACGGCCTCACTGAAACTGACAATAGGAGCGGGTAACAATGAGCGAGGGGGTGAGTTGTTTATCAATTAGGAGAGACAAACAAATGACGTCAGAGTAGCGTGCCTTTCTTTAGAAATGGAGGGAATATTTTCCCTAGAGCATATGTTTTCGTAATTTTGATTGGATATAAAAATAGACGCTAATGTTGGCGCGCTTTATTAACCAATAGCAGCTCTGTTATAATGTTTAGGCATATCGGGGTGAGGGAGTATAAAAAGCTAAAGCCAGAGACGGGTAACGCTCAGTCCAACAGAATCATTTGCGGGTTATACGTCGCGCAGTTCTACAGAATAATTCACAAGGCAAACGTCGCACAGTTCAACAGAATCATCCACGGGTTAAACGTCGCGCAATTCTACACAATCTCTCGCGTCGTAAAGTTAGTTAAAAGATGTGAAATACGCGAATTAATAATGTGCGGCAAATAAGTAATTAAGTCACATTCTAAAATATAACAGTTTCAGTCGGGCGTGTATCAAGAGTAAATATGTGAAATTAATAATGTGTGACGGCAATAAAACTGTAAAAACAAATCCTTTTATCAGTGTTATCTTTTATTAACAACTCCTTTCCGTTTACACGCCTTGTTTAAGAGATTTGCTCGACTTGTAATAATAGCTAGCCGGAGGACAAAGAACTCAAAATTCAAAACAGTAAAACAATAATAGGCGCTCAGCAAATAAGATAACACGACGATACCGCGACAAGTCCTCACTAAAATACTCAAATTGTGTTTTGATTATTGCATAAGCCGTTTCAAAATATTTATTAATTTAAGTTTTCGTAGTTTAAAAGTGATACGGCACCTGTGAAGTATCTTTGAAAATATACAATTCTTCTTCTTTCTCTATCTGAGCTCAGTAGTCACCAGCATTGGGTTGCAATGTGGACAGTTGTGTTTTATCTGGGTGTCTTGCATGTAACTAAGTCCATGTTTAATGTGAAATTACTTGTAGGCAATAACTTAACGTAGAGCAAAACGGTTAGAAGAACTTTTCATGAGAATAGCGTAAAATACAGATTACTTATGAAACGTTAAGGATAACAAAGTCATTGATTATTCCACAGCAGATTTTTCTTTCACAGTATGTAACCCACACATCTACCGAACGAAATGTAAAAATCTGATGTGTTACACTCACATGACTTTCTCTACTCTTGTACAAACTATTTTTACAAACTCTTATTCTCCATCTATTTCATATTAATCGAGATAAACATTTGCAGAAACGATCTTTTGACATGCAAAGAGAATTACATTGTACACATAGCGACCAGTTCTAAAAATATTTGACTATCACTTAAGGCGTACTATGATCCCCTTGTTTTGTATTTGAAAGGGCAATATAGAAATACAGTAGCCTTTAAGCACATACATATCTCTTAATAGCTGGTTGCTAGGTGCAGCACCATTCTCTTTGCCACAGATTAATACTCTTTGCATATTCAAGACAAAAAAATGAATAACGAATTCCCATTTGAAAAAATAACTATTGAAAAATTTAAGGGAATAACAAGCAATATCTCGAAAATGGTTCATCCAACAAAAAAAATGTATAAGACATAACTTGTGTATTTTAACGCGATCTACAATTTTTGTGTAGTAAAATTTTGTCTATCTTTTAAGGTTTACCAGTTATGCAAAAGTCGTTCACAATGAAGAATACTTTTGGGGACATTCCCAGAAAATTCTAGATATAGATTTCATTTGTCATCAAAATATCTTAAACATGTGATACTTTAATGAAAATCGTTAGAGCCATTTTTGAGAAAATTAAAATTTTCGAAAAATGTTCCATGTAAAGGGTAGTCTGGAGTTTGGGGGATTTCTTGGAAACCTTCGTGTCGCATCTCTGGAAGATCTGAACCTAAATACCAAGTTTGGTGTTTATCCGACTGTTCGTTTCTGAGTTATGCTGTTCACAGACACACACACGGACATGTTTCCAAAAATGAATTTTTTTGATTCAGAGGGTCTGAAAACATGTATTTCCGGTGAAATCTCGGTATCGAATTTTTGGGTGGAATACAATACTTCCCCTACTTGCTATACGTAGTAGAGAAAGTAAAAATTGCTATGGTAGCTTAGTTGTTTATGATATTGAGTTTTTTAGTCCGATTCTACCTTTTCAAACTGTCCTATCACGGCTTGTGTGAAATAATAATTATTTACCTTTAACTAACTTGGTTTTTATAAATTTTCATCACTGCTTCACTTCATTAAAACCAAATTACATTATTTTTAATACGGAGTGTGATGGTGCCTAATGTGTATAAGTACTTACAGTTATGAATAAATATATATCTTAAATGCGGTGGGGAACCGAGAGCATATATGTTGATCTTGTTAGTTTTTTTTTTCTTTGGTACTACAAATATAGAAATCTCCTGAGTGCAGTTCTATTTTGATTCTTACAATATCCTCATGTAAGCAGTATATCAAACCTTCAGATTAAAGTGTTTTGTATTTATTTATGATTATCTCAGTTTTAATTTCAATTGAAAATTTTAAAAAGGCTTTCTTGGAGAATTGTAGAAGCATACATATAAGTTTATGGCTTCTGACCACAGAAGAATAACATATGCACATTAGAATGCTGACAAACGATGTGTTTGTTTTTGAAAGGATGCTATCAACGTATCTACAGAAATCCTAAAATGTGCTTCATAAGTTGGCCTCAGTTGGGCAAGTTTACTTGTATTGCACTGTGTCTATGAATGTACTATATTATATTTTTCACCTATCATTTACAGAAGCTAATCTCCAGCAATATACACGTTTACAAAATACTTGTCATTATGTACACCATTCTTTTAAGAATCGTAAACATTCGCATGTGTCTGGGTTAGTATTGATTGGTTATTTCTTCACTCCATAAACCCTTGAATCTTTACTCACGTTCGAGGCATATCACTGGTTAATGCACGTATTTGCAACTGACTGACGGGGAGATAAGGAAAGCCTTGTCTGTGATATCAAGCGACAGCGCTGCTTCTGTACCCAGCCAGTCAACACGAACCGAGACACATGCGAATCTTTATGTTTAGTGTGTTTCTTACAGTGGCGGGAGAATAGAAATTTTCTTATGTGCCAATTTGGTTTTCTATGTACCGTATCAGCTAGAAGTGATTGCAGCTCCAAGAGAAGTACACAAAGCCAAGTAAGTGTTAAGTTAGTCAAAGATGAAATCTAGGAAATTGATGTATTGGACCCGGTGGAAACGTATATGTTTTGTCTATTCTAACATGAGCAGTAGTTATAAAAAAGGGACAAATTATGTATAAACAGCCGCATAGCACTTGAGAAGGATCCTTGGTTAGTGTATTTAAGATAAAAGGTGATTATACAATATAAACTGTAAATTTGGAACCCATGCATACTGAAAAATTTAAATAAATATGTTCGGTGTTTTATTTTCAGCTCTGTTTTTCATTCAACACTGTTCAATACTTTTTGTTTCAACTTCTCGTTTTTAAGAAAAGTTCTACAAAGATAACAAACATTTAACATAAATATACACAAGGGGTAACCTAACAACATTAAATAAAAAGTATGTGTTTTTTGTATCATAAAACATGACTTTTGTCCTCCCTGTTTTATTTTGCTAAATACTTTTTTCGGCACTAACTCGAAGTGATATTTTTCAGATGTTAACATGGTTGCCGAGCCAAAACCACACCAGACTGGTAGAAAAAGGCAAAATGTTGCGAAAACCGGCAACGACTGGTGAGTTTTTAAATCCCAAATTTTTATACTTTTTGTGAACAACTGAATGCCGATGATGATTTTTTCCCCCACTGCTTTTGTACATTTGAAGTCCCTTCAAGAATGAATATGAGCTTTATAATATTTTTGCTGTTTTGAAATGAAAACAGAAAGTTGTTCTGCTACTGCATGTTTTGAAGAACTGTGTTCATTTTTGCTTAGCAAATTTGCCATACCAAAGTACCTTGGTTCTTTGGTCTTGTATATATGTGATAATTATTTTAAATAATTAATTTTTATCACCACTATATTTTGCACTTTTGCATATGAGACGATTTTGGTGCAATATTTTACATATTTTTTCCTTTATAGACAAGTTGAATCCCAAAATGCACGTTTTGTGTAGAAATGAAATTCAATTTTGGGCCTAACCTACAGAATATAAATTATGTAAATTGTGAATAAATATTCAAGCTAAATTAGCTATTTCATGTTCATAAGAAGTTAACCTAATGAGCATACACATTATGAAGATAAAAGAAAAATTACTATAAACATACTATGGATTTGTCGTTCTTTCACGATATCCGTATATGGGGATTAGATTGGAAAGTTGAATACGGTTTGAAAAATAGTATACTAGGGCTGGTATTCAAACCACGGATCTTTGGCTTATCGGTATGGCGAAATGAACTTCTCTCTTCTGCATTTCCTGATGAACCTTCAATAGTCTTTAAGGTATGATACCTATTTCCTTGAAGGTTCACTTGCATATACTCGCACATCAGTAAAATGGGAGAACTGGTACAGGTGCGGTCGGGTAAGCTCTCAGAGGCCTTCATTTTCACGATTTTAACACTGTGTAAGAAAAACTAGGGAAATATTTAGCTGCGAGTTCGTTGGCCATGTTTGCATTTGGTGCAATCAGAACTGGCTGTTTTTAACACGACGTCCAAATATTCACATGATTACTCATTGCATGCTACAAAATGTTAAATATTGTCTTTAGGGTTTTGTAAAAATTAAAAATAGTTTGAAACTCTTAAATTAGGTGCAGTTTTGGGTAGTATGTGAATTTATTTCTTCGTTTAATGTTCTCAATGTGTATTATTGATTTAAGAAAATCAGGTTTAAATACCTGAAAATATATTTAAAAGATGAAAACATATTACAAACGTGAAAATGTGTTTGTAACTATTGCTTTAAATATCTTTAAGCACAGAATTAAAACATGTAATTAGATACTTCGGATCAAAGACTCTCTAGCTGTCATCTTCTCCAGACTTACCCTGTTTTGTATATCCTCCAGAAAACCATTTGAACATACGTTAAAGTCGTTCTAGAATAAATGTATCTTCACATTTTAAGATTATATTGTTATTGTTAACTTAAGTAACGAATTTAACCTGCATCGCATTTCAGACGTCCCGAGTTCTAATCTCAATTGCGGTGGACTGTCTCTATGAGCTTTCTTTTCTGTTTTTACTTTCTCTGCTACTATAGGAAGTAGAAAAATGCATTTTTAGAAAAAGGTCCGTGTGTGTGTGAACAATACAACTCAAAAACAAAAAGACGGAGAAACACCAGACTTAGTATTTAACTTTAGTGCCTTCCAAAAATGCCAAAAAGATATTCAAGAAACTCCCCTACCCCAAACTACCCTTTACATGGAACATTTTTCGAAAAATTTCATATATTAAATACATTTATATGACCAATAAAATCTATATCTTGAATTTTCTGGGAATAGCCTATGAAGTCCTATTCATTCAGAAGGAATTTTACATAATTCTGTATAACTGGTAAACGTTTAGCGATAGACGAAAGTGTAAAACACAAAAAATGTAGATCTCCTTAAAGTACACAGATTATTTCAAATAACTTTTTTGTGACAGTCATTTCCGAGATATCCGTTATTAATGATTCGAACTGTTGGCCATACTTTCAAAGTCCTGTCGATTTTCAGTTGTTTCTTGCGATACCATAGAAAGAGTGGCATTTTAAGATCAGCGTGTAGCATCCAGTTCTTAAACACGACACTTGCTATTCTCTTTGTATCTAAAACAAAATGTGTAATGCAGCTATTTACGGAAATGTTTATCTGGATTGAAACTAAGTAGGTAGGGAAATAAACTTCTGTAAGAAGAATTTGTATATCCACTAATAAGCGATAGAAGTTAGAGAAAGTCATTTGAATGTAACATACCAGATTTTTGATGGGTTTTCCCTTTTCCTTTGGATGCCATTATCGAGTAGTTTAAGCTCTGAGAACCCCGGGCTCATTAGCACACCATTTCATTAATTACATCCAATGTGATCTATCGGGCGAAAGGATATTAAAATAATTTTATATCCCATTTTATTTTACGTCGCTTTAACTCCTTGGTCATATCGCGACGGATATGTTAGTGGATAGCTCTTAGAACGACATGTGATGGACAGTTAGCCTTCTAGGTCTCATTCCTATACCCCTGCTTCATGCCGTGCAGATGGCATTAGGGTGCCGTCCAGTCTAACTGCTTACATTGTCTGTAGCATTCGCTATTACCACTTATTTTTCATTTTGATATTGTTTTAGACTTAAGTGGGAACTTTGGGTCGTGGTAATAAATATCCAATCCGGTATTTGCCTCGATGACTGAGAAAAACCACGGAGAAACCTCAGAAAGATTGGTCGGCCCACGGGATTTGAACCCGGGACTTCCGGAATGCGGGGCACGGATTTTACCGCCTGAGCCATCCCGCTCGGTTACATCAGATTTACTTTCTCTACTCTTGTGCAAACTATTTATACAAATGCTTGCAGAATTTTATCGCTAATTTTCTGTAGGTGCAAATAGGGTGGGCTTTAAGCGATAGTAAAATATTTTAAGAGCTGGTTGCTATGTAAAGCATTCCATTCTCTCTGCATGTCCAGGACATTAAAAGAACGAATAACGAATTGCCATTTTAGAAAAATTACAAGTATTGGAATATTCAAACAAATAACAAGGAATATCTCCGAAATGGTTCACTGGACAAAATATATATATGTGCATAAATTGTGTGTTTTAACCGGATACACATATTTTGTGTATTATCTCTTACGGTATACCGGTTATGCAAAAGTCATTCAGAATGAAGAGGAATTTTGGGGGCATTTAGAGAAATTTCCAGATATACATTTCATTTGCCATGAAAAGATCTTAAATCATATATTATTTTAATCAAAATCGTTGGAGCCGCTTTTGAGATAATTAAAATTTTCGAAAAATGTTCCGTCTAACGGGGTAGTCTGGGTTGGGGAATTTTCTTGAAAATCTTCGTGTCGCATCGTTTGAAGATACTGAACTCAAATACCAAGTTTGGTATTTATCCGGCTTTTCGTTTCTGAATTATGCTATTCACATACGGACATATTTCCAAAAATGCTTTATTTGGATTCAGGGTATCTCAAATCATGTATTTCCTGTGAAATCTCGGTATCGAACTTTTGGGTGGAATGCAATACTTCCCCGCTTACTATACGTATTAAAGAAAGCAAATACGGAATTCTCAAATTAAGGATTCTTCTTCACTGTTAAACCGAGAATTTCACGGAACGCTGTTAAATACGTGTATTTATAAAACGTATGTGTTTTTCTACAATTAAACGTCTTTATAAGCTGGTTTATATAGCTGTAACTAAAGGTGAAGCATTTCATCCAACTTGATCCTGACAAGGCAGATTTCAGTAGGTTTACACGCTCGATTGATTTTTTTTTTCTGAAATTGTTTATGAATTGATTAAGTGACGAAACGTTTGTTAAAAACAGAACTGGTTACTGTAGATCTCATTAGGCTAAATGAATTAATGATGGACAGTAAGCCCAGAAATAATAAGCAAAGTAAATTAATGAACAAAAATAAAAACCGTGATGAGTCCAGTTTCATCTGTCAATTGCAGACATCAATTATAAATACCCTAAAAGCAGATGCATTGATTCAAACAAGTCAGCGTTTATTATTGACACGTATTATGAAGCGATAATTGCATTTTGAAGAAATGTTCTACATAGTGCGATGAAATTTTCCCGTTTTCCACCCTTTGTGGCAGCTGATGTTAAAAACTAACTGATCCATTATTAAAGTAATTTAATTTAAAGCAAAATGTAACATTTCATTCACACTGAAAATTCTAATATCAGTTATATTTAGGACCGTATACTAAGTTTTTCTATGATTGCAATTAAACAAATACACAATATACCTTAAGAGATGAGTATTTTAGAAGGAGTTGTATCGTATTTCAACTGTTGGGGAACCAAACTTGAAGTGTGTTTGCAACCGCACGTATGGTACCCGCTTTCCGGTAGCCTTCGCCCCAAATGTACTTTCAGGTGGCCTTTGCCCCAAGTTTAAAAAAATATTAACTTTGTAATTTGACTGTTACTTTAACTATTTGTTAGAGACACAGTATTTGTTAGAGACACGTTTCTCTTAGCAGGTTTGTGGTGTGACTAAAGAATGTAGGTTTACACAGATTATAATTTTGCTTCACTCCTTTTATTAATACTTGATACGATTAAAATAACACTTCACTGATATATAGAGCTGTGAGATTCTTTTTATTAATTAATTACACGTTTTAACACGTAAACTATTTTTCGTTTCACACAAATACGTATTAAATCTCTCAAGCATGTGTCTAGCGGCCGGTTAGGAACACTGTTTGCAGGCAACTGAATTGATTTCAACCGTCTAAACTTGTAAAATTCTGTATTTCAAGACTCTGATTGGCTAATCCTACTCCAATAGAATACCTGCATTTAACTAATGCTTTTTCTGGTTGTTGATTGGCTATTTTTAAACTCAAAATTTACATTATTGCTGCTCTAATAATGACTGATAGCATTTAAACTTCCTTACTCATTATTGCCTCAAGGTTACCTCATTGTAAGCAACGTTTAACTTATTATTCTCACAGCACCTACATTATTAAATTACGTAATACATTCACATAGCATTATTACACATGGATACAATAATATAAGCATATGCAATGACTTACATACATTTTACAAATTATTGCATACGCATATTGCTTCAAGTTTTTGAATTTACATATTATATAATTTGACTGAAATCATTTAAGTGTTAAAAATACTGCCTCAACCTTTAAATAAAATAGTGTAGATTATTAAGGAAAGATGTACGCCAGAAAGGTAAAAACTGCAGATGTTTTTGTATGATTACAGTATCAACGATATCTGAACAAATGTATCTGCTATGCTCCCCTTTTGAAAGGGTGGTATTACATTCAGAACGCATAGGATCTATTTTTACTTTCTCTACTACGTATAGTAAGTAGGGGAAGTATTGCATTCCACCCAAAAATTCGATACCGAGATTTCACCGGAAATACATGTTTTGAGACCTCCTGAATCCAAAAAAAGCATTTTTGGAAACATGTCCGTGTGTGTGTCCGTGTGTGTGTGTGTGTCTGTGTGTGTGTGTGTCTGTGTGTGTGTCTGTGTGTGTGTCTGTGTGTGTGTCTGTGAACAGCATAACTCAAAAACGAACAGTCGGATAAACACCAAAATTGGTATTTAGGTTCAGTATCTTCCAGAGATGCGACACGAAGGTTTTCAAGAAAATCCCCCCACCCCAGACTACCCTTTACATGGAACATTTTTCGAAAATTTTAATTTTCTCAAAAATGGCTCTAACGATTTTGATTAAAATATCATATGTTTAAATTAATGTCATGAGAAATGAAATGTATATCTCGAATTTTCTGGGAATGTCTCCAAAAGTATTCTTCATTGTGAACGACGTTTGCATAACTGGTAAACCATAAGAGATAGACAAAATTTTACTACACAAAAAATGTAGATCTCGTTAAAATACACAACTTATGTCATATACATTTCTTTTGTTGAGTGAACCGTTTTCGAGATATTGCTTGTTATTCCCTTAAATTTTCCAATACTTATACTTTTTCTCAAATTCGTTATTCATTTTTTTATATCCTGGACTTGCAAAGAGAATGGAATGTGCCGCATAGCAACCAGCGTTAAAATATTTGACCATCGCTAAAAAGCTACCATATTCCCCTTGCATCTACAAGAAAATTAGCAATAAGCTTGACATCTCGATATCTCGATTAACATAAAGCATATGGAGAATAGGCGTTTGTAAAAATAGATTGTACAAGAGTAGAGAAAGTCATGTGAGTGTAACACATCAGATTTTTTACCTTCTCTACCACGTACATACACCAAGCAGCATTCTATCCAAAAATTCGATGTCGAGATTTCGCCATAAATACGTGTTTTGAGGCCCTCGAACCTCAAGAAAGCATATTTAGAAAAAGGTCCCCGCGCACATACGTATGTCTGTGAACAGCATAGGAGTTTTATTTATGGACGCTCTTTAACTACTGTGGTCCTTAGCGTTCCATTCTATATTGTGTGTGAAAGACCGGAAATTTTGCTCAGAGGACTATTTACCAGGCTTGAGGTTCTTTTACGTGCCGTAAATCTACGACACGGGACCACCGGGTTTACTTCTCTTCCGAAGGAAGCCATGCTAAGGATTTTTACGCCCGAAAAAATCCATCGCCCTACGCCAGGTTTTAACCCGCGACCTCGGGAACTATAAATAGATACTGATATTTAAGTTCAAAACCTTCCAAGGATGCAACACAAACATTTTGAAGAATATCCCCACCCCAAACTACCGTTTACATGGAACATTTTCGAATTTTTATTTTGTTAAAATGGTTCTAACGATTTTTTGTTCAATACTAATGTTTAAGCTATTTTCATGATAAATGAAATGTAAATCTTGAATTTACTGGGAACAGCCTACGAATGACTTTTGCATAACTGGTAAACCGTAACTGAGATATTCTTTGTTATTACTTTCGATTTTCAATACTTATACTTCTGTCAAACGGAAATCCCTATTGTTTTCTTTCTTTTTCGTTGTTCATGCAAAGAGAACAGAATTTCAAAGCCATCACATGGTGACTTACTTTGAAAAAATCTGATGTGTTACACTCACATGACTTTCTCTGCTCTTGTACAAGCTATTTTTAGAAACGCTTATTCTCCATATGCTTCATGATAATCGAGATATCGAGATGTCAATCTTATTGGTAATTTTCATGTAGATGCAAGGGGAATATGGTAGGTTTTAAGCGATAGTCAAATATTTTAACGCTGGTTGCTATGTGGCGCATTCCATTCTCTTTGCATGTCCAGGACATAAAAACAATGAATAACGAATTTGACAAAAAGTACAAGTATTGGAAAATTTAAGGGAATAACACGCAATATCTCGAAAACGGTTCACTCAACAAAAGAAATGTATATGACATAAATTGTGTATTTTCACGCGATCTACATTTTTTGTGTTGCAAAAGTTTGTCTATCTCTTATGGTTTACCAGTTATGCAAAAGTCGTTCACAATGAAGAATACTTTTGGAGACATTACCAGAAAATTCGAAATATACATTTCATTTCTCATGACAATATCTTAAACATATGATATTTTAATCAAAATCGTTAGAGCCATTTTTGAAAAAATTAAAATTTTCGAAAAATGTTCCATGTAAAGGGTAGTCTGGGGTGGGGGATTTTCTTGAAAACCTTCGTGTCGCATCTCTGGAAGATACTGAACCTAAATACCAAGTTTGGTGTTTATTCGACTGTTCGTTTCTGAGTTATGCTGTTCACAGACAGACACACACACACACGGACATTTTTCCAAAAATGCTTTTTTTGGATTCAGGGAGTCTCAAAACATTTATTTCCGGTGAAATCTCGGTATCGAATTTTTGGGTGGAATACAATACTTACTATACGTAGTAGAGAAAGTAAAAAGAACTGACTGTCGCTTTAGCCTACTGTACTCTTAATACAACGAAATGTGTAAACAAATAAAGTTGATCTCCATTCATAGATGTAGATAGAATAGGGTTTTTTTTAAAAAAAAAAGAATACTTTGTAGATGAGTGAGTAGGGGAAGTCATGTGAATGCACCATATCAGATTTTGAATAAATAGATCACTTAAATGGAGCAGAGTCTTTACTAGAGGATTTAGAAGGCTGTGGTTTGTTGGGAACTGTGACTATTACCAACATTAATTGTCAACAGTGGAAGTCACAAAATAAAATCAAGTTTATGTCTAAAGTTAGTTTTATTAAGCAGTCAATTTTACCGCCAGTGATACAGCTTTGCTAAGATATGTTTGCAAATCAGAGCAAAAAGTGGCGGGATATTGCAAAGCAATGCATTAAAATAATAAGCAACAGCTTTTTAATATTGAATTACCTTCTCTGCACATAAAGTAAGGGTGGCGACAACGCCATCAACGGCTTCATCAGACGTCATGTGAAAGATGGGGCCGTAGCACAGGATGACATTGAGAGGGTTACAGGATGGGTAGGTGAAAGGACGGCATTATCAGAGATAGAATTTCTGTTCCCAATCATTCTAATCTTAATCTTTCTAGTATAAACTAAAGTACATTTCAGAGGGAAATAATTAACTTGGGGGTATACCTGAGTGACAGAGGAAGTCCGCTCCATTTTCGTCGTGATTAAATACCCGTAAAATGCTGAATATTGCCCCGCTAGTAACAGACGTAAGCGTATGTCAGCAGAAGTTATATAACTCACCCACGTGTCGGACATGAAGTGATCTTTACCCTAACAGCGTGCCGCAAAACTCTATTTACTTCAACATCCGGGAAATGACTAGCAAGAAATCTGAAGCCAATTTCCTGGATTTACTCAAACAAAGCTTGTCTTGAATATCTAAATCTTTATAAATGATATTTACCGCAATCTTAAATAAAATTATAAGTCACAATGTTGTAGCGAGCGGAATGGCTCAGGCCCACATTCGGGAGGTCCTGGGTTCAAATCCCGTGGGTCAACCGATTTGTTTGAGGTTTTTCCTTGGTTTCCCTCAGTCGCAAAGATAAATACCGTTGAATATTTAATACTACGACCCAAAGTTCCACCTTAGGTTTAAAACGATAATAAAATGAAAAATAAGTAGTAGTAGACAATAGACAATGAAAGCAATTAGGCTAGACGGCACCCTAATGCCATCTGCACGACACGAAGCAGAAGATCCAGCTGTCATGCGCTGGGTTCTCTGTGGGCACGTGACGAAGCAATATGGCATTTCCAGGGATGAGACCTAGAAGGCCTTTCTGTGTGAAGGCGGCGGTTAGACTGCACGACACGAAGCATAAGATCCGATAGCTATGCGCTAGGGTCTCTGTGACACGTGACGGAGTGGGTGGTTACAGGGATGAGACCTAGAAGGCCAACTGTCCGCCACACCTCGATCTAAGTTATGCACTAACAGATCCGTCGCGATATGACCAAGGAGATAAAGTCATGTAAAATAAATGCAGTAATAACGTTTAACATGAAAATACCCTGTTTAAGGCTCCCTGGATGAAAAACCATTTTTAGAAACAAAAACCTTCGTCTTGTGCGTGAGAGAGAGAAGAGGGTGATTAACTGAAACGAAATGTCAGCTAAATAGCGTAGCTAAACTTGGTATAAGTTCAACATCTTCAAGGATGCAACACGAAGATTTTCAAGAAAATCTCCCTACTACAAAGCACCTTTTCTTTGTTAGTTTCTCTTACACGTATTGCATTCCACCCAAAAATTCGATATCAAGAAATACATGTTTTGAGCCCACCTGAAATCAAATAAATCATTGTTGGAAACATGTCCGTGTGTGTATATGTGTATGTCTGTGTGTGTGGCTGTAACAGCATAACTCAAAAACGAAAAGTTGAGTAAATACCAAATTTGGTATTTAGATTCAATATCCTCCAAGGATACGACACGAAGATTTTCAAGAAGATCCTTCTACCGCAACTACCCTTTTCATGAAACATTTTTCGAAAATTTTGATTTTCTAAAAAATGGCTCAAACAATTTTGATTCAGATACCATATATTAAAGCATATTTACATGACAAACAAAACGTATCTTGAATTTTCTGGGAAAGCTTTTAAAGTCCTCTTCATTTGGAAGGAATTTCATATAATCTTATATAGCTGGTAAACGTTAAGCGATAGACGAAAACGCACTGCACGAGAAATGTTACTAATGGTTCGAATTGTTCATTTTTTGGTCATTCTTTAAAGTCCTTTCAACATTCAGTTGTTTCTCGCAAAGTCATGGAAACAGTATGGGGTTTTAAGGCAGCGTATGGCGTCCAGTTCATAAACATTTGACTATCGCTGTTCTCTTTGATGTGTAATACAGCTACTTCTGCAACGGCTTATTGGGATTAAAATGAAGTAGATAGAAAAAAATCTGATGTGTTACACACACATGACTTTCTCTACTCTTGTACAAACTATTTTTACAAACTCTTATTCTACATCTATTTCATATTAATCGAGATAAACATTTGCAGAAACGACCTTTTGACATGCAAAGAGAATTACATTTTACACATAGCGACCAGTTCTAAAAATATTTGACTATCGCTTAAGGCGTACTATGTTCCCCTTGTTTTGTAATTGCAAGGACAATATAGAAATACAGTAGCCTTTAAGCATAGACATATCTCTTAATAACTGGTTGCTAGGTGCAGCACCATTCTCTTTGCCACAGATTAATACGCTTTGCATATCCAACACAAAAAAATGAATAACGAGTTCCCATTGGAGAAAATAAGTATTAAAAAATTTAAGGGAATAACAAGCAATATCTCGAAAATAGTTCACTCAATAAAAAAATCTATATGGCATAAATTATGTATTTTAACGCGATTTAAATTTTTTGTGTGGTAAACTATTGTCTATCTCTTATGGTTTACCAGTTATGCAAAAGTCGTTCACAATGATGAATATTTTTGGAGACATTCCCAGAAAATTCAAGATATACATTTTATTTGTCATGGAAATAACTTAAATATATGATATTTTAATCAAAATCGTTAGAGCCATTTTTGAGAAAATTAAAATTTTGGAAAAATATTCCATGTAAAGGATATTCTGGGGGGATTTTCTTGAAAACCTTCGTGTCGCATCTATGGAAGATACTGAACCTAAATACCAAGTTTGATGTTTATCCGACTGTTCGTTTCTGAGTTATACTGTTCTCAGACACACACACACAGAGACAGATAGACACACGGACACACACACGGACATGTTTCTAAAAATGTTTTTTTTTGGATTCAGGGGGTCTCAAAACATGTATTTCCGGTGAAATCTAGGTATCGAATTTTTGGGTGGAATACTTCCCCTACCTACTATACGTAGTACATCTCCATATCAACTTTTTTTGGGTGGAATATACTTATAACGGAGTTTGAGAATGTTAGCACCTGTTCTTATTGCATACGTTGGCGCAGGCGATGACACTGAATGATGCATGATATGGAATAATAATTGGGAAAGGAAAATTGAGAAGGAAACTTCGGTACCTAAGTTTAGGGTACCTCCGGCATTTGTTAATTATGAGAACTGAGTAAAACTGGGAAAAAGCGTTAGTTAGGGAGTATGGTCCTTGCGAGATTTAAACCGCAGAACTCCTGCCTACTCATGTCCGTGTTTTCTATAGTACACTGCCATCAAGTTCGCTCTTACCATTTGTTTTCAGGTTTTAGCTCATGTGTTGATACTCTGTGACTAGGTATGTGTAATAAAACAATGTAAGGACGAAATAAAGGAAGTGAAAAATGACTGAACAGAATCCCGCAACACGTTCCAAGGCATCATGTCTACAACGCCCTCCTACGTCTCCTGTAATGTTTGTTTCTCAACATCGGTTTCCAAAACTCCCCTATACTAAACGGCTTCGAAAAGGCAAGGAAGGGAAATAAACTCGACGACGATGTTATCACGAGATACAGCAGCAAGCAAATGGAACACGGTCTCAAGGGCTACAGGAGGATTTGATACCGAGATTACGTTGTTTAGAGCACTATTATTACGGCAGCACACGCATGCAGAAATCCTCCCCGTCACACCTTCAACACTAGCTCTGCTCCGAGAAGTCGCGCGCGTGTGGGATATACCGAAATACAGCATTGCCTTTGTCGTAAACTGGGCTGTTGAATTCCTGAGCGATGAAATATTTATGACGTCTTTGGCTTCCTGGGGGAGGAACAATATCGTCGGCACGCCTCAGGAATGTTCCATTGCTTACGTGCAACCAGCCAAGTGGTTTCAAATGCTGACCAGAAGCCTATTAGATGCCTACCCACGGCTGGTATTCCCTGACTGCATGACCGCAACCTGTGAACTCCAGGGCGGCTAAACAACTAACAGAATGCAATTAGTGTCAAGCAAGAAGCGCACAGTAAAGTTCCTATATGAAGAAATATCACATAACTGGTGCTGCATTTACATGACGACAATTCAAGTTACGGAAACTGTGAGAGAACACAGAGTATTCACACATTGTGAGATACTAACTGATGCAATGCCTTTCATTAGAGTTCTATGGGTCATTATTAGAGACAGGCACAATATGAAAGGCAGTCACATCCTTTCTCTACTCTTGTACAAAGTATTTTTACAAACGCTTATTCTCCATATTATGCTTCATGTTAATCGAGATATCGAGATGTTAATCTTATTGCTAATTTTCTTGTACGTGCAAGGGGAATTGGTAGGCTTTAAGCGATAGTCAAATATTTTAAGAGCTGGTTCCTATTCCATTCTCTTTGCATTACCAGGACAAAAGAAAAATGAATAATGAATTCCCATTTGAGAAAAACTATAGGTATTGGAAAATTTAAGGGAATAACAAGCAATATCTCGAGAATGGTTCACCCAACAACAAAAATGTATATGACATAAATTGTGTATTTTAACGCGATCTACATTTTTTGTATAGTAAAATTTTGTCTATCGTTTATGGTTTATCAGTTATGCAAAAGACGTTCACAATGAAGAATACTTTTGGAGATATTCCCAGAAAATTCAAGATATACATTTTATTTGTCATAAAAATATCTTAAACATATGATATTTTAATCAAAATCGTTAGTCATTTTTGAGAAAATTAAAGTTTTCGAAAAATGTTTCATGTAAAGGGTAATCTGGGGTGGGGGGATTTTCTTGAGAACCTTCGTGTCGCATCTCTGGAAGATACTGAACCTAAATACCAAGTTTTATGTTTATCCGACTGTTCGTTTCTGAGTTTTGTTGTTCACAGACACACACACGGACATGTTTCCAAAAATGCTTTTTTAGGATTCAGGGGGTCTCAAAACATGTATTTCGAATGAAATCTCGCTATCGAATTTTTCGGTGGAATACAATACTTCCCCTACTTACTATACGTAGGTAGTAGAGAAAGTAAAAACTTGCCAATATATAAATATTCTTTGCCAAAATGTTAAAATATGAAGAAAGCATCCCCTAGGATTATGAAATATATTTTTAAGGCCAAGATACCCCAAGCTTTAAGAGTTTGGAGCATGTTCAATTATTAGTTTTTTAAAAAGTGGGTTTTGTAAATTTTTGTCCATATTTAATAATAAAACACTAAATGAAATCAACGAATTACACGTAGTTTAGACTTTAATCAATGTGAAACCCTTAGAAAAAAAATTAAAAATTAAATAACATGAAATGTCTGGTTGCTTTGGGCTTGTTTAATACTAATTAGAATATATCACCAAAGGCATTGGTTCGTGAAAATAAAACCTCATTTAGAATAGCGGGCGTTTAATTTAAATTGTGACAACACAATGCTACATTTTTTCAGTTGTACCTGACCTGTAATTAATTTTTCTTTTGCACAAGCCGAGGTAGGACAAGGCTATGGCATGGAATTTTTCATTCTGATTCTACCTTTTGTACCTGACCTGTTGGAATGTGTGGTGCACGTTTTTTCCAGACGCGTTTCGTGGAAACAGTTTTTGGGTTTTCTAGACGTGTTTCTCAGAAAACTGCCCAAATCGAATATCTTGAAACCCCAATTCATTGCTAACAAAGCTATTTTAAACGCGAAAAATAGTAAATCCCATCAACTACGAAGAAATATGAAGATTTTCATAAAATATTACATTGCATTCCGCCTAAAAATTCGTAACCGAGATTTCACCGGAAATACATGTTTTGAGCCCCCCTGAATCCAAAACAGCATGTTTACAATAAGGTCCGTGTGTAGCTGTGAACAGCATAACTCAAAAACGAAAAGTCGAATAAACACCAAATTGGGTATTTAGATCCAGTATTTTTCAAAGATGCGACATGAAGATTTTCGAGGTAATCCCCAACTGAGATTACCCTTTACATGAAACATTTTTCGAAAATTTTAATCTTCTCTAAAATGGCTCCAACGATTTTGATTAAAATATCATATATTTAAGATATTTTTAAGCCAATAGAAATTTATATCTTGAATTCTCCGCAAATGTCCACAAAATTCCTCTTCTTTCTGGATGGTTTCTGCAAAAGTGATAAACCGTAAGTGATAGACGAAGTTTTACTATACACAAAATGTAGATCTCGTTAAAACACACAATTTATAGTATATACATTTTTTTTTGTCGAGTGAACCATTTCCGAAATATTGCTTGTTATATGTTTGCATTTTCCAATACTTATACTTTTTCTCAAATGGGAATTCGTTATTCGTTTTTTATATCCTGAGCATGCAAAGAGAATGGAATGCTCCACATAGCAACCAGCTCTTAAAATATTTGACTGTCGCTCAAAGCCTACCTATTCCCCTTGCATCTACAAGAAAATTAGCAATAAGATTAACATCTCGATTAACATGAAGCATATGGAGAATAAGCGTTTGTAAAAATAGTTTGTACAAGAGTAGAGAAAGGCACGTACATTCAATTCTGAACAATATAAAACGTAAAAGTGCTTGCTTCCATAATGCTAGAAAGCATAGTTTAGAATACATTTCATATTCTGCCTGTCTCTAGTCATTAACCAAATTACCAGTGCTAATTACAATATAGAACAAGTGAAAATAAACAAATTTCCGCTGATTGCTAATATAAACGTAGTTAAAATAAAATTAATTCTATCACTATATCAGAATTTTTATATTAAAAACTCGAGATGTGAAGAAGCTATATTGAATTCAAAAATGTTTCCCCACAGAGGTCAGAAACTGAAAGCAGTATAACTATGGAAGCGGGGATATGAGTATTAAACAACTTTACGAAAAACACGTGGTTAATTCAGGAACATCAACGGACTAGAAGGAAGGGTTCATATGTGCCGTTATGGGACGCAACTTTTCCACTCTGCACTTTTATAGTTCCCAGGTTGCAAGAGTCTAGTTTCAAAGCGCAAGCAAATGCATCCATTATTCATCGAACATATAGACCAGCAAAAATTTCGCCTTAAACTGGGAGTTGTATAGTTGAATGGATCACCAAACACACCACGCCCTATCTAGATTGTTGTAACCTTCGACAACACTGCACTTTAATAAATTCAGTTGCTAAACTGTGACTACGATGTATCCTGTTCCTATTCCATATACACTCCGTTATCCATTTTTACTGATTTCCCATGCTATTGCGTTTCAGTTAAAAAAATCTTCACATTACTTTCTCTACTACGTATAGTAATTAGGGGAAGTATTGTATTCCACCCAAAATCTTGATACCGAGATTTCACCGGAAATACATGTTTTGAGACCCACTGAATAAGAAAAAAGCATTTTTCGCAGCATGTCCGTGTGTCTGTCTGTCTGTGTGTCTGTGAACAGCATAACTCAGAAACGACAGTCGGATAAACACCAGTATCTTCCAGAGACACGAAGGTTTTCAAGAAAATCCCGCCACCCCAGAGTACCCTTTACATGGAACATTTTTTTAAACTTTAATTTTCTCAAAAATGGCTCTAACGATTTTGATTAAAATTTCATATGTTTAAGATATTTTCATGACAAATAAAATCTATATCTTGAATTTTCTGGGAATGTCTCCAAAAGTATTCTTCATTGTGAACGACTTTTGTATAACTGGTAATCCATGAGAGGTAGACAAAATTTTACTACACACAAAATGTAGATCGTGTTAAAATACACAATTTATGTCATATACATTTTTTGTTGTTGAGTGAACCATTTTAGAGATTTTGCTTGTTATTCCCTTAAATTTTCCAATACTTATACTTTTCCTCAAATGGGAATTCGTTACTCTATTTTTTCCTGGTAATGCAAGAGAATGGAATACTCCACATAGCAACCAGCTCTTAAAAGATTTGACTGTCACCTAAAGCCTACCATATTCCCCTTGCATCTACAAGAAAATTAGCAATAAGATTAACATCTGGATTAACATGAAGCATATGAAGAATAAGGTTTGTAAAAATAGTTTGTACAAGAGTAGAGAAAGTCATGTGAGTGTAACACATCAGACTTTTCTTCTACGCAGTGCCTTTGAAACGTTCCGTGCAGACCTTAATGCAAATTTGTAACATCTCTTTTGAGGATTTGAAGGGAATACAAACATGCACATGCATACAACGATGCAATGCAGCAAATAACGTCTCATTCAGAAAATTGAAAAGAAGTCATTGAAGAAAGAAAAGTTTCTACAAAGCCGATGAACGAATGTTCACGTAGTTGCATCACAAGATTGGTCCTTCAGAAATTAATATCAAGAACTCACACATTTAGTTTAAACAATGTTTTGACTAAGGACTTCATGGCCAGCTGCTTTACAGAAATGAACAAACATAAAAATTTTAACCACACCTTCCTGTACAGGGTCTTCGGTATAAATTCTGATCTATTACATCGCACAGGTAAAGCCGCGTAGCTACTAGTTACTGTGGCGATTTTACACTCCGCTCGGGTAAATCTGGGCGACCTATTCTCGGTTGCTGGGGTTTTGCGTCTGGGTAGCACGACATACCACAGCCGGCCGTCTCAGTACTCTGTCTTCGCTTCTTAAACCTCTATTCCTGTAAACCTGGACATAAAATATAATAAAATTAACTCTTATCTCATAGCTAATGCTGAACGTACAGAAGTCACTGGAACCCCAACTTGTCCTAGAGTCGATAATGACTTTCGTGAGGAACGTTCAAGATTTTCACCGATTTCGTCTAATGTTTCTTCTGTTAACACTGTACGTCCTTGTATGTGTTTATTTTACACTGAACCATTAGTTAAAATTTATTCACAAGATCGTGAATTGAAGCTTCCAAAGGAGGCAATTCTGCATGAACTTCACGAACGCGACTAGCCTATTCGTATTTAAAATAACACGTCCAAATATACGTTGTTCTAAAGATAACTGCCTTCACATTTTCGCGAATGAAAGCAGACAACCGAAGCTAATGACTATCTGGTAACTGAAGGACAAAAAGCCTGTCGTGAATGGGTAAACCAGCCGGCATTGGCTCTGTCGCACAACACCGTGCGAAGATCCATAATTAAGGTTGCTCATCCCAAGTCTGTGCTAAGCAGAAGGAAAAATGTTGTTTTTGTAGGTATTTACATATCAATATTCCTATAAAGCACAGCTTTGTAGATATTCACAGAACCTGGAAACATGAAGGTAACATTGCTGCAGGAATTGCGCAATATAACCAACTCAAGTATAGGGTAGTTAAATTGTATTCGAACCCACTCGCGGCCTCTCTCTACTGCACGAGACACCCGGCAGTCGCCGGAGAAATTACGCCGGCAAAGGCGGACTAAAATCCTTACGTAATAATAGATGCTGGAAACGTTGACCTTCTGCTCTCAAACAGGCGGCATATCTCGTGTAAATATTCTCGCTCACTCTCCGAAGATCAGCAGCAGGAATTCTTGTGATTTCTTGCACAATGCTTTCTCTAAGTTCCCGTAGTGTGCGAGGATTGGAACGATACACTTTGTCTTGTAAAGGACCCCATAAATAAAAATCACAACTCGTTAGGTCAGGAGAACGAGGGGGCAACAAATCAACACTAATTATCCTGTCATCAAACACCCCTCTTATTGCATGTAATGATTCGGCAGCCATATGTGCTGTTGCAGAATCTTGTTCGAACCAACCATACGATTTTTCTTCTTCTGTCAAGCGATTGCAAAATGGCCTCAGAATTACCTCTGACATCGCTCTGCATTTTATGTTTCATCAAAGAATATGGGCCCTATTATTCTTCTAGCACTTATCACACACCATACTCCAATTTTCTGATAATAATGAGGCGTTTCATCCAGTAGTAGTGGTTTTTCTGAAGCCCAGTATCGACTGTTGTGAGTATTCACACGACCACTTAGATGAAACCAAGAATTCATCAGTGAAAAACAAAAGCTGTGGGTCAATGAAACCCCTTTCTACGGATTAAAAGAACCAGTTACAATAATTCACACGTTTAGCGGGATCATTTGGCTTTAACGCTTGCACTCGTGTGTAGCGATAGGGCTTCAGTTTCAACGGACGTGTAGCATTTCTCGCAGAAGATCGAGATACACCTGTTTGCTGCGCTAGTTTTTACAGCGATTTTCGAGGCGAACGCTCCAAACTGGCACTAATCACAAGAATTCCTGCTGCTGAGCTTCGGAGAGTGAGCGAGAATATTTACACGAGTTATGCTGCCTGTTTGAGAGCAGAAGGTCTATTATAAGGTAAGATTTTAGTCCGCCTCTGCCGGCGTAATTTCACCGGCGACTGCTGGCTGTCTCGCGCAGTAGAGTGAGAGGCCGCGAGTGGGTTCGAATATAATTTAACTACCCTATATGTCGCTTGTGACAAAAACAGACTCGCGTGTTTTTGTAAATATGTAAAGAAGATAAAATGTTATTAGTGAGAGAAGGGTGGTATTGTTGAAAACGTGGATTACTAGAAGCTGTCAGCAGCGGTTTTGGTTTTCCTCTTACTCCTCCAGCTCCGTGAAGCTGGCCACGTCATTGTTTGAGCTTAGTGCAACTTATAAGCTAAATACAGTATATAAAACTAAATAACTCTAAATTTCGTGATCATTAAGCAACTTTTTCGCTTTAAATTAAGGAGAATACACGTTTCAAAATCGGCACTACTGCCGTAAGCGCAGCCAGAGGAACGAGTCCAGTGTCACATATCGTGAGGTAGATTGAATTGTTAACTGAACTGAGGACTGATTGCATTCCTGCCGGGGACAATGGGTGGTGGTCACACAGCAGCAATTGTAACGTTCACATAGGAGGTTGAGCGGAAATTTTGATTGTCACCTAATACACGGCAAGTATTTCGTTTTGGAGACATTGCGTCACCGTTTCCATTGTCAAGCCAAATCAGAAGGAATCAAATGTGCGATGTTCCACGAAGCTTTAGAATTCTGCAGTTTAAAAGAAAAATAGAATGGAATCGAGTGAAACTATTCCTCTATTGCGTCACTTTTAACGATAACAAAAGACTGTTTATAACGCTAGAACGGAAAGAAATTGTTTCAAGGGAAAAGATTATCTGAGTATATTTACATGACTTTCGCTACGCACTATCGTTTATTTTTATTTAGCTTCTACAAAGTATTAATCTGAAATTTTATTTTACGTTTTCTACCACGTACATAGTAGGCAGTGTTGCATTCCACCAAAAAATACGATACCGAGAGTGCACCGGAAATACGTGTTTGAGGTCTGCTGAATAAAAAAAAGCATTTTTAGAAAAACACTGTGAACAATATAACTCAAAAACCATAAGCCGGATAAACACCAAACTTGGTATTAGGTTATGTACTTTCCAAAGCGTCGACACGAAGATGTTGTTTTCGAAATTTTTGATTTCCTAAAAAATAGTTCAAATGATTTTGATTAAAATACAACATATTAAAGGTATTCACATGACAAATGAAATGTACATCTTGAATTTTCTGGGAATGTCCTTTGAATTCCTCTACATTCGGAAGAAATTTTTATAATCTTGTATAACTGGTAAACGCAGGGCGTTAGACGAAAACATGCTACACAAGAAATGTAGATCTTTTCAAGCCACACAATTTATTTCAAATAACTTTTTTGTGACATCAGCCATTTCCGAGATATACTGTTATGAATGGTTCGAAATGTTAAATACTGCCACTCTTTTCAAGTCCTGTCGATTTTCAGTTGTTTCTATGCTTGTTATAGTAAACGTTTTATGGCCAGCATGTAGTGTCCAGTTCGAAAACATTTGACTATTGCTGTTCCCTTTATATACACGGAATGTGTAGCTATTTCTGCAAGAGTTTATTTGGATTAAAATCAAATAGTAAGATAACCTTTAGTGGGAATACAAAGTACTTTGTATTACCACTAATAAAGATAAAGGGTAGGGAATGTCACGTGTATGTATCACATCAGATTCTTCTGCCTACTTTCTGTTAATCTATATAAACCTTTGTAAAAATAATTTCATTACTCATTACTTTTTAGATACAAGAAGAATAGAGGAAATCGAATCTATCGCAAGAAGTTTATAAGCCAGTTGCTATATGCTAGACTTGGAATTCCATTCTTTCTACGAAATCGTGAGAAATAACTGAATAGCGAAGCAACTAAAAAATTCTGATGTGTTACATTTGCATGACTTTCTCTACTCTTGTACAAACTATTTATACAAACGCTTATTCTCCATCTACTTTATGTTAATCGAGATAAACATTTGCAGACTCTATCTTATTGCTAATTTTCTTGTAGATGTAAGGGGAATATATATTTACAAGGGCAATATAGAAATACAGTAGCCTTTAAGCATAGACATATCTCTTAATAGCTGGTTGCTAGGTGCAGCACCATTCTCTTTGCCACAGATTAATACTCTTTGCATATCCAAGACAAAAAAATGAATAACGAATTCCCATTTGAGAAAATAAGTATTGAAAAATTTAAGGGAATAACAAGCAATATCTCTAAAATGGTTCACCCAACAAAAAAATGTATATAACATAAATTGTGTATTTTAACGCGATCTACATTTATGTGCAGTAAAATTTTGTCTATCTCTTATGGTTTACCAGTTATGGAAAAGTCGTTCACAATGAAGAATACTTTTGGAGACATTCCCAGAAAATTCAAGATATACATTTTATTTGTCGTAAAAATATCTTAAACATATGATATTTTAATCAAAATCGTTAGAGCCGTTTTTGAGAAAATTAAAAATTTCAAAAAATCTTCCATGTAAAGGGTAATCTGGGGTAGGGGCATTTTCTTGAAAACCTTCGTGTCGCATCTCTGGAAGATACTGAACCTAAATACCAAGTTTGGTGTTTATCTGACTGTTCGTTTCTGAGTTATGCTGTTCACAGACAGACACACACGGACATGCTTCCAAAAATGCTCTTTTTGGATTCAGGGGGTCTCAAAACATGTATTTCTGGTGAAATCTCGGTATCGAATTTTTGAGTGGAATACAATACTTCCCCTACTTACTATACGTAGTAGGGAAAGTAAAAATGACAAGTATTGACAAATTCAAACTAATAATCACAGATATCTCGGAATTGACTTATGCCATAAAAATGTGGTGTGTGTCTTAAACAGATCTACATTTTGTAACATTCTTGCAAAGCCCCCCCAAAAGGAGAAAGTAACTGAAAAAGTAAAATGCCGGACCCACTGTAGAATACATTTAAATGAAGCATTCCCCCAGAGTAATAATATTCTTACTAGAAACAATTAAATGAAATTAAATAAGGATTTCATACAGCTCTAAATAAAAGTAATAATTCTTACACTAATATACTCACATACAAATCTAGAAACATTAATAAATTACTATTGAAATACATAGCATATTTGCTTTGTGCTTCTCACGCAATATTTGCCTTTTATAAATATAATTTAACACGCGGTGATATTACAATATGAACTCGCTTCGTTGAAATTTAAGTGCCGCTCCACGGACTAGAAAGAATTTAGAAGTTTACTTACGCCGAAAAATATGTGTATAAATTTAGACAAGGCCGAAAAGTGTGGAGACGGCCGCTCCAAGACCCCAAGCTTAAGAAAGTCCTTCTTCACCAGTCGTCGAGAACCAAGGTAACTTGAGTATAGGGAAGGTAGGCCACTCCGGCCATTTCGCTCTCATTGGCTGCGCGCCTGTGACGTCATCTGGAAGGTAGAGCACGCGCGCTGTTTGGATAGTAATTGAAAGAGAACGGTTTAAACCCGTTTAACACGTACAATTTAAGGCACGGATTGTTATACCCATTGTGTAAATGGTTAAGCAGTAATTAAGAAAGTGTAACATAATGCAATGGCATATGTTATGAAAGATACTTTAACTGAAAATGCATAGGAAACTTTTCTCAACTCATTCTACTAATTACAGACCAATTTTATCAACACCACCATCCGAAGTATTACTAAAATAAAGCAACAAATTATTATTTGTTTAATCTTAAAAGTAGATTTAAATTTAGAAGTGGCTGGCCATGCTGCTGTTGTAGAAGAAATAGATGTCACCCACTGCTGACATTTCCTTGTATTTCTTTTTTCCACGGTTGCAGCTTTTAATTTTGTATTCAAATGCTGTATCCTAATAAATGTGCAGGTCCTGACGTATATATAAACAATTCTTTTGTCTAAATGAGGGAATTTATAGCAAATTATGTCGCTAAGTGTTTTCATCACTCTTAACACATTTGAAATATGAAAGCCATGGAATCATATCATCGGGAGACAGACACGGCACTGCACACCACGTAAACTTTTCCGTAGAGGTAAGCCAAGTAATTCATATTTTTAAGTCCCATTCATAGTCCTCAGGCCGAAAATATACTGAGCAGACTCGAGCATTATCAGTGTTGAATTTATCATTCCGTTTACAGCGAGACACCCACGTGCGCCTTACTTTATTATTTTAGGAAATCTATGATACATAATTCCAGCGGTTTTTGTTCCTATATTAGAACATTACGTAACAGCACAGTTAACGTTTTTTTTAACATTCATTTTGAACACGAATGCACACCACACTTCTATTTCCAAATCCATCCACAACTAGAACTAACTTCTAAGTAATCGGAAAGAGCATTCTTATTTAGTGAGCAACAATGCTTACCAAACAACGTTTGCAGCTGTGGGGTACAAAATTGTTGCTCATGATTGGTCAGTACAACGCATTACAGAAAAATATTATTTAGTTGTTCTGCGATTCCTCGAAATGATTATATAGGCGTTATTTAAGAATGGTTTTTCCCCAGAAAAAAGGGAATATGCTGTTTTAGAAATTAGTGCGTGAACACGTTCAATCAAATGCACCTAACAGGGTAATTTGGCACGTTATGATACCTGTTCACGCTGTTTCAAATGCACAAGGACTCGGAAACAACATCTCCAAAACTTTCAAGAAGTTCAACAGAAAGATAACAGAAGGCGAAATCTAATAACTTTCGCTTTGCCTTAGGGTAATATACCGCCTTAAATACCAAATCATGTGGAAATTCAGGTATAACGTGGACAAAAGGCTGATGACACTTTTGCATGCCTATGCAAGTGCTCTTTTAAAATCCGAAATAAGAAAAACCTTTTCTTTGCCATTTTAAGGGAAAAAACACTCGGTTCATGCTGAGGAATATCACTGCAATGATATAACATTGTGATGGTATTCAACTAGAAAGTGTAATCTGCGATAAAATTACATTATTTTACAACCTCAAATAAGGAGTTTCTATAGCTTACTTTTATCACTATCGTCATCTCTGAAAACGCGTAACATATATAACTAAAATTATTTATAGCTGTTTAAAGTGTGAAAATATGCACAATACATATTGTAATTATAAAACTCGGATTTTCTACATTCACATGATTTTCTTTGCTCACTCTTCTACAAAATATTCATAAAGAAGTTTATTCTTCTATCTAACTTGTTAAAGAGAGATGAACTGTAATTACACATTTAGTTGTATGCGTAAGAAGGATTTAGAAAGCTAAACCAATAGTCAAATTATAAAGCGTGTCGTTATGTGATGGCTTTGAAATTCCTACTCTTTGCATGACCACGAGGGAAGAAAGCCGAATAGCGACTTACTACTTAAAAAAGTTTAAGTATTTGAACATTCAGACAAATAACACAGAATATCTTGTACATGGTTAACGCCATAACATTATTTATTTGACATAAAGTGTGTGCTTTAACGAGATCTATTTCTTTTTAAAGTAATTTTTTAATCTTTTAACCTTTACCAAATTATACAAGCCATTCAAATGAAGTTTTCACAGGTTAATTACAGGAAATTCGAAATATACATTTTATTTGTCATGCAAATGTTTTAAACATATGCACTTTAATCAAAATGGTATTAGTCATTTTTGAGAACATAAAAGTAATGGATAGTAAAGGGTAGTTCGTGATACGGAATCTTCTTAAAAAATCATGTCGCATCCTTGGAAGATGCTGGAGTTAAATTCCAAGTTTGGTATTTAACCGACTTTTCGTTTTGCTGTTCACACGCATGCACAACCTTTTTCTAAAAACGTGGTTTTTAGATTCAAGAGTCTCAAAACATGTGTTTCCAGTGAAATCTCGGTATCGAAATTTTGGGTGGAATACAATACTTCCTCTACTTACTCTAAGTAAATAGGAGGGAAAGTAAAATTGCAGAAATAATGCATAGGAAGGTTCTATTTTATTTTAATATAATATAGTTTTTCTTCCCCCTTGTCTCTCTCTCCCTACCTCTATTCGTTTATTACGTGTTTAAAAGGCAGTAATACTTGCTATCTTTTGCAAGAAATGCATTGCAATTATAACTTAAATGTTGAAAAATTTAAAGCAAAAAAAATGTGTTGTTTAACAAGACAAGCTGTTACATAGAGTATATGGATAGTTTTGTTTCTTCCTCTGTATTATTTTTCTATTTTATATGTTACGGAATGAGAGTTTTGTTTCAAATAAATTTGCTTGAGGTGACCATATCATGTCAGAACATGTCAGGATTTGAATTATATCGTAAACCCTGAGCTTCCACATGGGAATAGCAATGCCAGCTACCTTCCACGTGACGTCACTAGCAGACAACTCGACAAGCAGTGAATGCGCGGGAAGAGGCCCCCCTGGTCGAGAACTAAGTCTGTTACACACTGTCTTCTTCGTCGGAGCGTATCGCTCGAGGGGCACCGGAAGATCAGGTGATGATGACCTCGACCTTGCATAAGCGCTATCTATGCTGGCGGAGAGGGCGTAACCTGACGAGCGCTGTTGGTATCTGGTGCAGAGGGTTACTGACTGTTAATCGGGCTGCCGATGTAGTTACAAGCAGGGGCCGAAAATTGTAGTTCGTCATTCCAGAGGCGTAAAGCAATTGCGGTCATCTCTGCTAAAACAGCTACTCCTTGAAAGAAGAGGCATAATTGGCTCAATTTGTTGTTTTGTGCGTTTTTGTCTACCTCTTAATAGTTACCAGTTTTGTAAAATTTTACAAAAGTCCTTCATAGTGAAGAGATTTTCACAGGCTATTCCCAGAAGAGCCAAAATGTTGTCCTATAAAAATCTTAAATATATGGTAGTTTAATTAAATTATAGCCAATTTTGAGAAGTTTTCCATGTAAAGGATAGTATGGGGTATGGAAATCTTATTGAAAAACTTTGTGTACGGAACTTATACACCAATTTTGGTACTTATCGAACATTTTGTTTTGGAGTTACGCCGTTCATATCTTTTTTTAATCAGGGGGCTTTATAGATTTTTTTTGTGGAATATAACATTTACCCTTACCTACTTATAGTTAGATGGCAGGGAAAGAAAGATTTATTTTCATAACAAGTGCCCTTTTTCGGATGACCAAATCAGTTGAATAATCAGAAGAAATACATTGTTGTCTCTAAATATAAAACGTGCACAGTCCTCTTATGGTCTCTGTAGGATTGCCCTCTAGGTATCAGGTACCTGCTGTAACGAACTTATTTGCATATTTTTTCCGCTGTCTGTTTTGTAAAAAGGGAACCTAGTATTGAAGGTTTTTTTTTTTTGCCACAACTAAACATTTTCCCTGTACATAACGATTCGCTTATTTTTATTTCCTTTTAAGCATATGTTTTGTTTACTTACTTTAATTAATTGAAATGTTATTTTGTATAATCTCCATTGCCTGGGGCCACACATCAAGCAAATAGGAAAACGATCTTTAATGTGGCATTATACAGCATACGCTGCACGTTTGTGGGGAAGCAGCAATGAAAGCAAAAGACCAATCTTTTTGTAGCTTATAACTCGCAAAGCCTAGGGCATGTGTTTAACCCTATTCAGTGGTCTCTGAATGTAGGAGAATCATGCATCATTTCCTGCCGCGTATGGACGTCCGGCGGGGAAAAGTCAGATAAAATATTGAGTAAAAGGATGAGATGCGAAATGGCTTTCGGCATCGTTATTGCATATGAAGCACAGAAGTCAAAATAAAAATGCCCAAAGAGAGGGGAAGAGTATATACGTAAACATCCAAGAGCGGAGAAATTGAGCATTCCACTGCGAAACCGCATCCAAGGCATTTCTTCATGCCTTGGCAATGCCTGCAATGATAATTTACACAGGTAGTTATGTTTTTCTCAGCGAAATTGGCTTGAAATAACTTGAATACAATAGTCTATACTCGTATCACTTATAATAGGTTGGTTCTCTCTTCTACCGTTGCCTACAAAAGGTAGAGAAAGTATGCCATTCCATCCAAAAATTCGATATTGGGAGTTCACCGGAAATTCATATCTTAGCTCCAGTAAACCCCCAAAAAGCTGGTGTTATGCTCAAATGAATTTCTCCAATCATTACCGTTTATTACTTTCTCTACTACGTATAGTAAGTAGGGGAAGTATTGCATTCCACCCAAAAATTCGCTATCGAGATTTCACCAGAAATACATGTTTTGGACCTCCTGAATCCCAAAAAAGTATTTTTGGAAACATGTCCGTGTGTGTGTGTGTGTGTGTGTGTGTGTGTGTGTGTGTGTGTGTGTGTGTGTGAACAGCATAACTCAGAAACGAACAGTCGGATAAACACCAAACTTGGTATTTAGGTTCAGTATCTTCCAGAAATGCAACACGAAGGTTTTCAAGAAAATTCCTCACCCCAGATTACCCTTCACATGAAACATTTTTCGAAAATTTTAATTTTCTCAAAAATGGCTCTAACGATTTTGAATAAAATACCATAAGTTTAAGACATTTTTATGGCAAATGAATTGTATATCTCGAATTTTCTGGGAATGTCTCCAAAAGTATTCTTCATTGTGAACGACTTTTGCATAACTGGTAAACCATAAGAGATAGACAAAATTTTACTACACAAAAAATGTAGATCGCGTTAAAATACAAAATTTATGTCATATACATTTTTTGTTGTTGAGTGAACCATTTTCGAGATATTGCTTGTTTTTCGCTTAAATTTTCCAATACTTATACTTTTTCTCAAATGGGAATGCGTTATTCTATTTTTTGTGCTGGTAATGCAAAGAGAATGGGATACTCCAATAGCAACCAGCTTTTAAAATATTTGACTATCGTTTAAAGCCTACCAATTTCCCTTGCATCTACAAGAAAATTAGCAATAAGATTAACATCTCGAGTAACATGAAGAATATGGAGAATAAGCGTTTGTAAATATAGTTTGTACAAGAGTAGAGAAAGCCATGTGAATGTAACACATTAGATTTTTTTTCATACAGATTCTAACAAACTAAATAAGAAACACTTATTTTTCTAGCTAATTCGGTTTTGTCAATATTTATTACACATTTTGTTGTGTCTAGAAAATACAAAGGTTAAAGCGATAGCCAAGTCTTTAAAAAGAAGTGGATAAGCCGGTTTTGAAACTCAATACTCTTTGCATGACATTGAAGAAGCAAGTGAATACTGAAAGCACTTAAAAAAATCAGACTGATATATCTACATAACTTTCTCTGTCCTCTAGCATTTGTTAGTGGGTATACAAATTATTCTTACTCAAGGCTATTTTGCCATCTACTACATTATAATCCAAAGGAAACTTTGCAGAAGTAACTACATTACACATTTCGCTAAAGATACAAAGGGAACAGCGACAGTCAGATGTTTAAGAACTGGACGCTATATGCTGGCCTTAAAATTCTATACTATTTCCATGCAATCGCGAAAAACACCTGAATGTTGAAAAGAACTTAAGAGAATGACCAAGAAATTAACAATCCGATTTAATAACGGATATCTCAGAAATGACATATGTCACAATAAACTTATTTGAAATAAAGAGATATACGGTTTTTGTGTAGTGCATTTTTTGTCTGTCGCTTAACGTTTACCAGTTATACAAGATTATACAAAATTCCTTCCGAATGAAGAGGACTTCATAGGCTATTTCCCAAAAGTTCAAGATTATGTTTTACTTGTCATGTAAATATTTTTCAAGTAGGATATTTTAGTCAAAATCGGTACATCGATTTTTAGAAATATTAAATATTTTGAAAATGTTCCAAGTTAAGGGTAGAATAGGATAGGGAGCTTTTGTTGAAAGTCCTTGTGTCTCATCTTTGGAAGGTATTGAACCTAAATACTAGGTTTAGTATTTATCCGAATTTTCGTTTTTTGAGTTATGGTGTACACAGACACACAAGGGACATGTTTCCAAAAATGCTTTACTTGGATTCATAAGGTCTCAACATATGTATTTCCGGTGAAATCTCCTAATCGACTTTTTTTGGATGGAACCAAATACTTCCCCTACTTACTATACGTAGTAGAGAAAGTAAAAATGACAGTATTGCAAAAAAAATTAATTAACAATAACGAATATCTCAGAAATGACTAATGCCATAAAAACATATTTGAAATAAATTGCAAGTTTTCAAGATAACTGCATTTCTATGTAGAAGTTTTTGCGTATGTCTGATGGCTTACCACTTATAGTAAATTTTACAAAATTCATCGTCTCTTTGCAAAAAGAATCAGATATGCACTTTAATTATTATGGGATATCTTAATCATATAATAACTTATTTAAAAAATAAATAACGAAAATTTTGCATACAAAGTGAAGTTTGGTCGCGGAATTTCCTTGAAATTAGAATATACTTAACTGAATACGGCTTTTGGTATGTAAGAGAGATTTCGAGTTTTAATTATGCTATTCACATACACTCACAGATGTTTCTAAAAATGAGGTTTTATACAGGAGAGTTCAAAAGATGTATTCCCGGTGAAACCTTCATATCGAAATTTTGGATGAATGCTATACGTTTCCAGGGAAGTCATGCTTGAGAAGGTATAACATTTTTAAGACAATATTTTACATTTGCATAACTGTTTTATGATCCATTCTTAACAGAGTACTTATCGCTCTTCTCTTAGTCACATTCAGGTTTATAATACTGATTTACCTTATGGTTGGCATACGTTGTAATGATCCTGATATTAACCTCTCTAAGCTATTTTTATACTTTGTTTACAAACAACGCCTTTCTACAGCTCCATTACCCAAAATGTTAGCTTTCGTGTTGCAACTGCTTCTTGTGATAAATTCCAGTGAAACGTCCATTAATTTCTTCTCTTGTTATAGAGCTTAAAATGTGAAAAGAAATATTTCCACCTCTTGAGAAAGCTTCTGCTGAAGTAGGAGTTTATCAGCACCACTCAACAGCCTTTCACTAAACTGTGAGAGTATTGATTTTAGAGCAAAATTTATTTCAGTTCCTTTCACCCCACGAAATCTCTTCTCTCGGACCACAGAAAGTCGCTGGAAAGTGAAAATTATTCTTTGGTTTGTTATACCACCAAGGAGGGCGACTTTCAGTGGCGACTGTTTGGTCTACAGGCAGCTGTTTTACGTAATAAAGTTAAATTAGCTCTTTCCTCGTTTCCTTAAGCTTACTAGCGTAGTTCTAATATGAATTCACTGCTAAGCAAACACATAAACGGAGTAGTGTAACTTGAATAGAAGAATCATTTCCTTTATAGAATTATACAGGATGAATCACCTAACACTTGCACCGCAAATATTTCGGAAATGGAAATTGCTATTGATGTGCAGTTTTCGCAGCATTGATTGGTAGTCAGGGGCTCGTACATTTAGCCTATAAACAGATTTTAATAATACTAAGAAAGTGTATTTTTTAGCAAACATACAATTTTTTAAAGGAACAATGCCTAGTTACATCAACAGAATAAATGTAGGGTAAATTAGAATGCCAATGGTCTTGTTGCAAGATTCTAGTGTAAGTGGTTTAGAGAAATCTTACTTTGAAACTTTTACGCACCAACACTTGTACAACCTGTGGTAGCGCAAACTAAAAAAAAAAACAAAAGGGAATTACAGTACTTCTGTGGATTCTTACAAGTAAAGAGAACATAGCCCTTCAGAGGTTGTGTTCAAAATGACCACCGGTAGCTTCAATACACGCTGCCAGTATGCTACGGAAAAACTGCTGCAAACGTTCTAGCATTTCAGCGGAAATTTCAGAGCAGGCAGCAGTAATGCGTCATTTAATATCGTGTAGTGTAGTTAGTACATCCTTGTAGACAGTGTCTTTCAGCCTTCCCCACAGAAAAAAGTCTAAAAGGGTCAGACCGGTGAACGGCCGGCCAAGGTACAGGTCCTCTTCGTCCAATCCAACGATTTGGAAACAATCCGTTAAGACAAGCTGAAGTACTTCGTGCACTATGGGCTGGACAGACATGTTGGTATCACAAGTTCCTCCTAGTCTGCAAAGGAACGTCTTCTAGCATCTGTGGTAGATGGTCTGCCAGGAGGCTACGATACTTGTGCGAGTGCACTGTTCCTTCTATGAACAAAGGGCCTATGAGCTGATGGTTCACTATCCCATACCACACGATTAAACTCCATGGACGCTGACGTTCCACCTGACGAAGCCAACGGGGATTGTCAACAGACAAATAGTGCAGTGCCACTTCCACGTGCGATTGTGCGAGAACTAATTTGCGGATCTACTGTAACGGCAGCCAAAACATTAATTTCTGCCTCTTCTCCAGTCACTTGTTTATTTCTGTTACGTTTTCTAGGTGTTACAGTACCACTTTCACGTAATTGGTTGAAGAGGTTGATAAATAATTTTCGAGATGTTTGTCGTCTATTGGGATACGTTTCCGCATACACCGTACAGGAACGAACTGCATTTTTCCTACACTCTCCATACACCATGAGCATGTCGGATTTTTCTGCATTAGTAAACCCCATCTTCCACTCACGACTTACTGCTTGAACTATCACAAACTAAGTGACCAAAAAGTCGCAATGCAATCAATGAACAGAAAACACAATGCAAACAAACATAACAACATCGCACCTAGCAACTAAGCAGGTTGAATGGGACAAACAATTGTCGGGGTGGAAACTCTTCAAAATAAGATTTCTTGTAAACCCCTTGCACTATAATCCTGCAACAAAGACCATTGACATTCTAATTTACCCTACATTTATTCTGTTGATGTAACTAGACATTGTTCCATTTAAAAAGTTGTATGTTTGCTAAAAAAATACACTTTCTCGGTACTATTAAAATCTGTTTATATGCTAAACGTACGAGCCCCTATCAATCAATGCTGTGAAAAGTGCACATCAAAAGCTCTTTTCATTTCGGAAATATTTGCGGTGCAAGTTTTAGGTGATTCACCCTGTATATAAGATTTAAGCCTTTTCCCTTACAATGATAAAATAAGACTGCACAAAAGTATAAAAATGTAATTTGTTGCAAATTAGTGTCCCCTCAGGAAGTCTGAACGAGAAGTATTACGCATAAACCTGACTATTAACAGTAAATAATATCTTATGATAACAGACATCGCATAACTTATGATATGCACAAACACGTATTACCTTAACATGGAAAGTGTAGAACCTATTGCGATTTCAGTAACTGATAAAGATGTGGAGCAGATTAGAAATATGTATTATTGATACACTTTTGCTTGTCGCGAATAATTATATACTTTGGTAGCTCACTAAATTTAAATTCAAAGCAATTACAAAAATAACAAGTAGACGGAAAGGATACTGTTAATTAAATTTATTAATTTAATGGTGTTCATAATACAAACCTGTGAGAGGGTGGAAACGCGGCAACGGTGCTGTGTTTATCACATTGTGTTTGCGGCAGCCTGCTACATGTGTATACCCACCACAACTTGTAGTTTTTTCTACCACTTACCTATAATTACGCGGAGAGAATATTTATCCCATTCCACCCAAATCGTCGATATTGGGATTTCATCACAAATACACGTTTTTGAGATTCATTGAATAACAAATCTGATGTCATATATTCACATGACTTTCTTTACCCTCTATCTTTATTAGTGATTATACAAACTATTCCTACTAAAGATTATTTCTTTATTTACTACATATTAAGCCAAATGAACCTTTGCAATAATAGCTACATTACACATTTCGTTATGTTTCCATGACATCACGAGAAACAACTGAATGTTGGCAGGACTTTAAAAGAATGACTAAGTAATGAGCAATTCGAACCATTAATAATGGATATCTCAGAAATGGCTGATGCCACAAAAATACTTATTTTAATTAAATTGTGTGTTTTAAGGAGATCTGCATTTCTTGTACTGTACGTTTTCGTCTATCGCTTAACATTTGCAAGTTATACAACATTATACTAAATTTCTTTGGAATGAATAGGACTGCACAGGCTATTCACAGAAAATGAGAATATTTATATATTTAATATATGATATTTTAATCAGAATCGTTAGACATTCTTTCTAGAAAATCAGAATTTCGTAAAATCTTCGTGTCGCATCCTTGGAACATAGTGAACTTGAATACGAAGTTTGGTACTTAGCCAAGTTTTTGTTTTTGAGTTATGCTGTTCATAGACACACAGATAGAAGCACACACGGACCTTGTATTTTTATTTTGCTTCAGGCGACCTGAAAACATGTATTTCCGGTGAAATCTCGGTATCTAATTTTTGGGTGGAATGCAATACGTACGTTGTAGAGAAGGTAAAAAAGTACATATGTGTGACTGTGAACAGCATAACTGAAAAACAAAATGTGGTGGAGTAGCCTAATATCAAACCTGGACATCCGTCCCCTCATTCAAAATTGAGTTAGTAATGTATTCCGATAGGATTTTTCCCGTTCTTTTCATTGATGAAGTCCTTTACTTTAAAAAATGGACGCAAATATGGTTAATTAAGTGTTGAAGTTCACTGTTTACTACAAAAGTGGACACGTACACAAAGGCTTGGTTTCAAACTCGGACATTTGCTTAAAGAACCAATGGTAATACTGAATAAGGTCACTTGATGTTCAAAACATAAATGGCGACGGCATGTGCCGGGTGTTAACTTGGTGATTAAGATTTTTAGGAATTTTTCAACTGTTACTACGAAAAAGTGAAGAGCTATGTGAGTAAAGTGAAGCAAAACATTTCACCAGATCCTGAAGGAAATGCCAGGAAGGGATTACGGCATCCGGAAAAGTGGAAAAGGAATATAGAAAAGAGACTAATGTAAGAATAGCTGGTAAACTACCCGGCTCCGCTTGTTTTATTTATTACACGGAATTATAGATTATTGGGATGAATTTGTATGTCAGAAATGATACAGGAGAGTATAGTAAACATCTGACGAGAGTTTTAACTGGTCATATGTTGAGACATTTTGAAGATATAAAGGCCTAAACAATCGGTATATAGCCATCATACTGGCCGAGAAAGACACGAAATATTAATCATTACTGAATGCCTCCGCCGTTTAAAAAACTTCGAGATGTTGACAGGTTGCTCGTCAAACATTTTGGAGAAAACTGAAGAGATCTGCTCACTCTTGAGTGGTACAAAAATGTACTATGATGCAGTAATTTGTATCATAAATTATTTAAATGTAAAGAATGATTATATTATGAATAAGTATTTTTGTGTGACATTGATTTGAGATGTTTGTTGATTGTAATTATTGTTGAGAAGTGGGTCTATACTGCCTTACTGAAACTGACAAGAATAGCGTGCAATAATGCAGCGAGGGGGTGAGCTGTTTATCATTATTGGAGACGAGGAAGTTACGTAATGTTGGCACGTTTTATTAGCCAATTGCAGCTCAGTTATAATCTTTAGACATATCGGGGTGTAGGAGTATAAAAAGGGCTAGGTTAGAGATAGACCCCGTCAGTTCGTCGAAAATATTTGTATGCTACACGTCGCCCTCAGTCCAGCAGAAATATTTGTAAAGTATACGTCGGCTATCGACTCGCAAGTTACGCGTAGCAGAGTTAGGAAAATTCTCAAGTGTTGTAAAGTTAATTATACAAAAGGTTGAAGTACGTGAATTAAAAGTGATCAGTAAGAAGTTGTTATAACAGTTTCAGTTTGGCGAGTGTCTAGATCAATGTGTAAATGTGATAGTGAATGTGTTCGACAATAAAAGTGTAAAACAAATTCTTTCATCAGTGTTATCTTTGGATAAAAGACTCCTTTCCGTTTACACAACCTGTATAAAGAGATGTGCTCGACCAAAAAGATCATAGCTAGCCGGAGGACAGTAAACAAAAATTAAATAAAATAACAGTCGCATTCTTTCAAACAAACACTAATACTACCGCAAATTGCTAACACCAGATGGAGCTACAAACCTAACAAAGAATCACATCACAAAATGGCTTCACCACGTGAAGTAAACACACATACACAAAGATTATAAATAATATTATAAGTATACCGCCGCAACTACAGAGACAACCTTATCTGCCAGATGATCAATGTGATTGTGAAACACAGCAGGATGATTTGGACAGTGATCTCGTTTTAACGTCTATTTCAGATTAAATTGACATCTACTTGGACTTTAAATATACAAATACGAGTAAAAGTTTTAATTTCCTCTGGAAATTTTTTGTACGATATAGAAACTGAAGAAAGTTTGTTACTATACCTGTAAATTAGCAGGAAATTTCATGAGTTATTTAAAGTTACATCTTATTTAATAATATAAGAAATTTATCAAGTTTAAAATGGAACGTAAAACTTTTTTTTTTAAATTCACAAACATCATCTTCTTAAAATTCCTACAATTTCCCAGCTGATATACTTTGGAATAGACCCATATCACTACTATATGAATTTTACAACTATATTAGCATAAAAAACGGACACCTACAAGTCTGTCTACATAAAAAATGGACATCTACACATATTTGTTTCAAAGACTTACATCTGTATTTTTTAAGCTAATTTTAACTCATTTATCTGTATAAACTGATATTGGCTATTTGGCAGTACCATTCCTGCAGTACTAAGCTTAATGGCGCAAAAAGTAGTAGGCATGTAAATATGTGAATCCTGCATTTTGTAACAAAAAGGGAGTTTATATCATTTGTTTGCAAATGACAGATATCCAACTTTGATATTAACCTACTCAAAACCTGGTATTTAAGATCAGCATCTTTAGAGGATACGAAATGAGAATTTTCAAGATAATCCCATCACCAAGGTGCATGTTATGTTTAAAATATTTGTTTCTAAAACTGAGCTTTTGATAGATTTACCGGCCTCAAAACGCCCGGCCTCCTCTGTTTAGTAGTAGGTGTGGCAGTAATCGGCTCGGTTATCTTATTTACTGGGCGCCTGTTATTGTTTTATTATTTTGAATTTTGGGTTCTTTGTCCTCCAGCTAGCTATTATTACTCAGTGGAGCAAATATCTCTGAGCAGGGCGTGTAAACGGAAAGGAGTTGTTACTAAAAGATAACACTGATAAAAGAATTTATTTTCACACTTTTATTGCAGTCACACTTAATTAATAGTTCACATCTTTAATCTTTATACACGCCTGACTGAAACTGTTATATTTCCGAATGTAATTACTGTCGTATTAGTTGCCGCGTACTTCACATTTTGTAGCTAACTTTATGACGCGAGAGATTCTTCCAAACTGTATGATGTGCACTTCACGATAGATTCTTCAAGACTGCGCGACGTGCACCTCGTTAATGATTTCATAGAACTGCGTAATATGTACCTCGCGAATGATTCTTTAGAACTACGTGAAACATGCTTATAGCTCGAGAATATATACTCCTTCACCTCGAAATGCCTAAACATTATAATAGAGCTACTGTTGGTTACCAAATCGCGCCAACATTAGCGCCTGTTTTGTCAGCCAATCACAATTACTAACACATATGCTCAAGGGAAGATATTCCCTCCATTTCTAAAGAAAGGCACGCTACCCTGACGTCATTTGTTTTTCTCTTCTTAGTGATAAACAACTCACCCCATCGGTTCATTGTTGCCACTTATATTGTCAGTTTCAGTGAGGCCATGTAAACTTATTTCCTAGCAATGCTTATGGCTAACAAACATCTAAAATCATTGTCATACAATAATGTTACTTTACACTACAATCACTCTGGCATTCACAGTGTTGTGATATAAAATACTGCCTCATAGGGAAGCAAAAAGCGCCCGACTCACTTGTTATACTGTTGATCTAATGCTTTCTTTGTGAGCTTTTTCGGTGTCACTCAGATGATATGCTTTATGCTTTCACCACAGCGGCACTTTGGTATTCACAAGCGACGTACACATTCTACGGAATAACTCCATTTTGTGTAACATGTCCCTTGTAGTGTCGTTATTATGCTCAAGTGATCTCCGTTAACACGTCGAGAAGTCCTTGTCGTGCCCTTTGCTTTGCGTGGTGGTGGACTATTGATGTTCCAGTACGAAGGGTGAGAAGGAGTGAATAGTGCCAGAAGGAATGGTTGGGGAGTACCCGATCCCTCGGGATTATCTCTAAAATGGACGCGCCAACAGCCATATGTAATATATAATCTGATTGTGGGAGGAAAAGCGCAATGGTCAGAAGAGAAGGAGAGAGGGAGGTAGACATTCAGGAATGGAGAGGTGTGTAAGAGAATTGTAGAGCTGGAGGTGAACTTGGGAATTGGAGTCGGATTCCAGAGGGGAAGTACTGCCCGATGTCAGTCTGGTGGCACTGTCGAACTGCTCATTAGTGAGAATACCAGCACCGGAATTCACAACATAGCACAGAAGTCTGTCAGCCTTGGCTTCGTATTGTGTTCAACCTTGTTTTCAACTATCACCCTTGAAAAATGGTGAAACCAAACATCCACTAAACGTCCAAATGTCAAAGAGGTCGTTTCATTTCAGCTTAAAACATATTAAAACTCAACTTACATTGCCCGCCTGTGAGACTGTAGTTGCATTTGCTGAGCAGTGTTAAATTTTAGCACTTTGTATCCAAAGGAATAATTTAATCGCTGAAGTTCACAGTGCCTGTATTTAAATATATATGTTTTGAGATCCCGAATGCAATAAACACAATTTTTAGAAAAAGTTCCATTTGCGTGTTTGTATGCGAACAGCATAATTCAAAATGAAAAGTCGGCTAAGTACCAAACTTGGTATTCAAGTTCAGTATCTTCCAAGGATGCGACACAAAGATTTTCAAGAAAATTACCCACACCAGACTACTCGTTTGAGGCAGTATTTTTAACACTTAAATGATATCAGTCTAATTGTATAATATAAAATAAAATAACAGCCCGGCTTAAAGCAATATGTGTATGTAATATATAATGTGTGTATTACGGCCATTTTATTATGTTTATATTATTATATACATGTATAATAATTTGACGTGAATGTATTATGTAGTTTAACAATGTAGGAGCTGTGATAATATAAGTAAGCTGCTTAATTATAAAGTAAAAGCCTAAAGTTGCTAACAGCGAGGTAACCTTGAGACAACAATAAATTAGAAAGTTTAATAAGGCTACTAATAATTCTTGGAACAATAACAATGTAATATATAAAACAGTTTATAAATATTCATTAATTCATTCATTATCTGTTTACCCTCCTCTTATGTAGGACTTACACCCCCCAGGACTTACAGGCGGGTGCCTGGAGTCAGAGGCCCGTCGAGGAGCAGATACTCATGGATCAGACAGAACATCCAGGATGGGTGGAGTTTATAAGTAGCCAATCAAAAATTAGAAAAGCTGAAAGTTACATAAAGGTATTCTATTGGAGTAGGCTTAGCCAATCAGAGACTTGAAATTGAGGAAATGTACAAATTCGGGCGGTAGACGCCATGGCTTCCTTCGGAAGGGAAGTAAAGCCGGTGGTCCCGTGTCGTAGATTTGCGGTACGCCTGATAAAGATGCCTCTGAGCAAAATTACCGATCTTTCACGCCCAATATAGAATGGGACTCTAAGGACCACAGCAGTTAAACAGCGTCCACAAATAAAACTCAATTTATTTTATATATTAGGTACAAGGAAGCGTAACCAAGCAGTTCGATACGGGTTCAGTGTGACACATAACAATTTATTGCGGTGATAATAATATAAAGTTTACGTGTTAAAAAGTGCAACAATCCCACAGCTCTATAGTAGGATACATCACTGAAGTGTTATTTAAATCGTGTGAAGGATTAATAAAAGAATCTGATGTGTTACTCTCACATGACTTTCTCTACTCTTGTACAAACTATTTTTATATACGCTTATTCTCCATATGCTTCATGTTAATCGAGATATCGAGATGTTAAACTTATTGCTAATTTTCTTGTGGATGCAAGGAGAATTGCTAGGCTTTAAGCGATAGTCAAATATTTTAAGAGCTGGTTGCTATGTGGAGTATTCCATTCTCTTTGCATTACCAGGACATACAAAAAAAAAAAAAATGAATAACGAATTCCCATTTGAGAAAAACGTATTAGTATTGGAACATATAAGGGAATAACAAGCAATATCTCGAAAATGGTTCACTCAACAACAAAAAATGTATATGACATAAATTGTGTATTTTAACGCGATCTACAGTTTTTGTGCAGTAAAATTTTGTCTATCTCTTATGGTTTACCAGTTATGCAAAAGTCTTTCACAATGAAGAATATTTTTGGAGACATTCCCAGAAAATTCAAGATATACATTTTATTTGTCATGAAAGTATCTTAAACATAATATATTTTAATCAAAATCGTTATAGGCATTTTTGAGAAAATTAAAATTTTCGAAAAATGTTCCATGTAAAGGTAATCTGGGGTGGGGGATTTTCTTGAAAACCTTCGTGTCGCATCTCTGGAAGATACTGAACCTATATATCAATTTTGGTGTTTATCCGACTGTTCGTTTCTTCTGAGTTATGCTGTTCACAGACACACACACACGGACATGTTTCCAAAAATGCTTTATATGCATTCAGTGCACTTCAAAACATGTATTTCCTTTGAAATCTCGTTATCGAATTTTTGGGTGAAATGCAATACTTCCCCTACTTACTATACGTAGTAGAGAAAGTAAAAAGTACAATAGAATTATAATTTGTATAAGCCGTACCAGCCCTGCTAAGAAATACTTGCTCTAAAAAATACTCATAACCCAGCCGAGGTATACATTTATAATATTTAAATAAACATTAAAATACAAAGTTGATTTTGAAACGTAGTGCGAAGGCTATCGGAAAAGTAAACGTGGAGCGAAGGCCACCGGAAAGTTTGTACCGTACGTGGGGCGAACACTCCAAGAAACATATCTCCCGCAATACGTGGTGCAACCACAACAATTAAACCCCTGCAAGTTTGGCTCTCCAACAGTGGGGCTACAACTACTTAAAGGTTGATGCCCATAAGTGGCGGAACTACTCTTTACTTTACATGGAACAATTTTCTAAAATGTTTAAGTTTCTAAAAATGTGCTACAACAATTTGTATTAAAGTACCATATTTTGAAGATATTTACATGACAATTAAAATGTATGACGAATTTCCTGGGAATAGCCTGTGAAGTCCTCTTCATTCGGGAGGATTTTTGTATAATCTTGTATAACTGTTAAACATTAAGCGATAGACGAAAACGTACTACACAAAAAATGTAGCTCTCTTTAAAAAAACAGTTTATTTCAAATAATTTCCGGTCAAATCTCGATATCGAACCCAATATTTCCCCTACTTACTGCACGGAGTAGAGAAAGAAAAGGAACAAAAATTACTTTTATTTCTGTTAAACAGTCAAGTACACATTTCAGAAACGTGTGTAGCCAGACAGCCTTTTACCTGGATATATTAGGTTTACATTTAGGTAGAAAATATTAACTGAAATAATGATGTAATGTTTTATCATCTCTCCTATAAGGATGCACCTATCTCTTGAATTTTATTCAACTTTCTCTGTACAAAATATGAAGAAAATATTGTAGCCATTCTGAGTAATCAAATTACTCCCAAGTTCCATAGCTGTTATTGATAACTGCAAGACTAAGTGGATAGAATTAATAACCCAGATTGAATTTTATTTTCATTAGGCAAAGACACAGAAAAAACTTTGTAAAAAAACTGTAACCCTCTAGTTGTTTTTAATATCGCTTCTCGGGACTATAACTTACATTTACATATTCTTGCCCATTTCCATATGCAGTAGTATGAAGGCGAAAACGAGAAAGAAGAAAGAAAGTGGAGACCACGATTCTGGCGTGACCCAATGAGATAACAAGAAGTCCTGTATAGTAGCTCTTTCTTATCTTTCTTCGTTTAGGCCCTAGCTGCAGTACTTTTGAACACGTCTTATCTTAAATAACGCCTTATAAAATTCCATACTCCTTGCTTAAACCTTTTATTAAGCGCTACAATCGCGGTTTTCACCTGTGTGTATTTCATTTGAATAATTCATGTTTTAATCTACACACATTACGAAACTGCATCCCTAAAAAGTGTCTTAAAATTTTCGATTTTGACATACATAATTATGTGGCAGTCTACACATACAGACAATAAAATAATTCATTTTGTTATTTTTATGTGTTGGTAAACCTAGCTTAACAACCAGATCGTTATTATGATGTCTAAGCCGTGTATATTAATTGCCAAAGAGATTAAGCACGTTTATTAACTTAAAAACCATGCACGCAAAATATCAACAGCTAATTTTATTTTGTTAATGTATTTACAAAATTTCGATTGAATAAATAAGAAGCTAAGATCATTTTTCGTTACTCGTGGCTCAGTAGGTAGAGCACCTCCTGCCGTTCCAAGGTTCCCGGGATCGATTCCCAGCTAGTCTCGAGAAATGTTTATTTGTTAAAGAAGGTTCCTCGATATGTCCAGACTCTGAGGTGTGAATGTATGTTTACGTGTATATTCCGGGTATATAATGGCCATTTAATTTCTACCAGGACTGTCGCTGGGCAGATGCCTGAATAAATGTTACACAGTGCTATGGACCTCTGGGCTGCTCGTCGTCTTTCTTTCTTCCAGGTGTAGGTGTTGAAGATGTGCTGAAATAGATGATGCTCCCTACAACACTTCTGTGTTGGCCTATACTCTTAACTTTTCTCTAGGGCTTGGCAACAAGAGACGAAATAAAATTCAGGTTCACTTTAACTGTAATTTATCAACACTTGTTCGCAGCTAGCCTTGATCACAAATATTACAGGTTTATGGGGCCCATCTTGTAAGCTTTACCTGTCACTCTAGCTCTATATCTTTCCTAAATTGTTATAACTTCTTCACATGCTCCACCATGAAAGTCGTAAAGTTCATCTCCAAGGATATTGTAAAGGAGTCAGGAGAATCTCTGGGCTCTGTCTTTTATATACTCTGCAAATGAAGCTACTTTTCCCTTAACTATTTTAAAGCGCTGACGTGATTGGCTATTCACCTTAGCATCGCATGAGAACATCTGCCCTCATATCTCTGCTTTTGGCTTCTGGACCGTCCAATGCTGTCCAAGATCGCTATCTTTTTTACCTCTCTTCCTCTAGCGTCTCTGCAAGTCATGTTTAGCCTAGATCCTGTCTCTGCCTGGTACCGCTTGACGTCTTGTACCTGACTTTCTCAGCACGGCTAACTAGCCTCCATTAACATTTAAATACACGTATTTACAATTTTATAACATTATTTCGATTAATACATTTATACTGATGTGGCATTGTTTCCGCTACAACAGCCATAAACGTTGCAATATCGTAATAAGAGTTCCTGTATGGTAACAAGATGTGTGTCAAAAAGAGATGCAACTAAAAGAAAGAGACAGGAGTTTGTGTACTGTTAAATCTGTGTTTTAATTTTTATTATTATTCAAGAAAAAACAGCTTAGCCTATTTTCTAAACATTACATAACACGTAAGTTGCAAAGAAATGAGAGGGAGGGTAAGAATGAGAGGGGGAGAAGGGGAAAGGGATAGAACTGGGAAGATCTAGGAGGGAGAGGAGGAGATGTAAGAAGTAGCAGAAAGGGGACAAATGGAGAATCAGAAACCAGGAGAGAGAGAGAGAGAGAGAGAGAGAGAGAGCGGAGATAGATGAAAGAATCGCCAACTTTAAAACAATAACGCTAACAGAGCTGCGGATTCTAGTTTCTAAATAGAGACAGGGTTAGGTAATGATTAAAATGTCGGCAAGAGACAGAGAGGTCTGAACGCGCACCATTTTCCCTAACGCTGAGTCTCCTTTACTGCGCGCACATTCCAAGCCCAAGAGTAACGTAACAGCTTAACATAAATTAGTTTCGGATAACACAAATCCCAAATGTTGAGCTCCTGATGAGATCCTCTTTGTGGCTGCAGAAACACATTAGGAGCACGTCGGCGAGCCTATTAGCATTTTGTCGCTAGTGTCACTTCCGGAAATTACACGCGATCTCTGCACGTTGCTGGTTTTACAGACCAAGCGCATCTTCTCAAACATGGATGGATTTAATTCAAGCTTAATAAGGGAGATGGCCCACATATTTGCGTTATTTACTTGAAAACAAATATTGTTTTGGAGGTTTACTCTCTCTATCTGAGGTGCATAAAATGTGGCCCGTAATGGTACTGACAAAATCTAGTCCTATCCCTACCAGCGTGACTCCTCTATTTTTTCGAACATAATTCTAGCCACTGGATTGGAAGAGTAATTTACCTCCCCCCAAAATATGACCGAACTGTAGAAGGGTAACATTACACCTTAAACCTTGTATTTTCGTGCTATACTAGCGTTTATTAATGCCGGTTTTCTTATTGCTGTTTAGTAGCGGCAACGACTTTAGGATAGGACAGGGTAGGACTAGAAGCGAAGAGACCTCTGATGTCGAGCCTCCATGAGGAGGGATGAGGTGAGAGGAGGCAAAGGGCGGCCGGACCAGGAGGCAGCACAGGCAGAGAGCAGGGCCTCTACCATTTACAGATTCGAACTCCCGGATATTAGATAGTGCAGCTAGCTCTCTCCCCCTGTGGGCTTACATATCCCCTGAGGAACCCGGAGGTCGCTCGGAGTCTGGAGGACGAAGGTTCCAGAGAGCAACCTTTTCCTCTGCCATGCACACGCCGAGACCTCGCGCCGACACTTGCAACCCTGAAAGAGACCAAGCAGATGAAAGGTGAAGTAAGAGGTGAATAGAGGGACAGTAAATTCGGGGAATGTAACTATTCGTCCCAGCATTCGCCTGGCGACCCGGGAAAACCCCGAAGAAACCCATGGGTAGGAGGGTCGGCCACGGGAAAGGAACGCACGACCTCTCGAATGTGGGCCACGACGTTACCGCTTCAGCCATCTCTTGAGAACAAATTTAACTTTCGTCTTCATGTCTGATGAAAGCTCCCATATAATATGTGAATGTCGTAGCTGTCATTCAGTTTAACCTCACATGCAAATAAGTCATCACTACTTCCTCTATAAGGCCGGATTATTTGTAAGTAATATAGCTTTTCTTTGTATACCAATCGTAGCGAAACTCTTTCATAAAGTTGGTACCCAAACTATACCTCCATTTCACGTAGACTGTAAGTCTGTGTGTTCTTGTATGGCTTTTTTCAGGCCAGTCACATAGAGAATTAATATGGGCTGGGTGGAGCCAAAAGTTGGATACCTGAAAGTGTAAACTTTATGGAGGGAAAAACACTATGGCGATCACTTTTATGCTCGACAGCTTACCATGGGGGTACAATACTATGGGTGTTGTATACCATCCAAAAATTCGATATGGAAATATCAATTGAGGCCCCCTGAATAAAATAAATAGCATTTAGAAAAACCTTCCAGGATTTTATGTGTGTGTCTTTGCAAAACATAACTCAAAAATGAAAAGTCTGATAAATACCAAACACGAAGATTTTCAAGAAAATCCCCCAAACCAAACTACCCAAGAAAGTACGTAATAAATTCATTTCTACAAATGTTTATCTCCATTAATATGAAGTAGAAGAATATACTTTTGTAAGAATTGTTTATTGAGGAATGTGTAAAAAAAAGTCACGTGAATTTAACACACAAGCTTTTTATAAGTGTTAGAAAAGGTAGATAAGAATATAAGTGCGTTAAGTCAGAATGACTTTCCGCAACTCTTGATTTCGAAAGTGAGGACTGTCATCTTGGTTTGAAACCGAAATTTAACACGACTGGAAAAGAGGAAGACAGGAAGATGTTTTGCGCTTCCTCTAGACCAGGAATTCTATTCCCTCACGAACCTCACCGCAAAACTTTTCCCGTTGTTCTAACCCTCCCTTCCTGCTTTTCCTGATTGAACTTCATATCAGCAGCAAAGGCAGAATCCATACTCCAGCAATAATTTCGCTGTATACGAAAAAGTTGGGATTGGATTGGATTGGGGATGAGATGTAAAGCAAAATAAGGAAGAGCAAGGAGGCAAGAAAGAAAGAAAGAAATACATATAAAGCAGATACATCCCACTGTGATTGCAGTCATCTTCGAGGTTGAATAGATAATAACACATCGATATTCTTGGGTTCAGTCAATCTCTGCAACTTGGAGCACTGAAAGAGTGATGTCAAGTGTGTACATTCGAAACAGATGAAAAATGACACCCGAGCTGTGCTACTGAGCGGTAAGCTACTAGTTCGCTTTGTTCTCCTTCTGTCTGTATATATTTTAGCTACTTGTAATGGATTAAAATCCTTTAAAATTGTAACCGGTCTTACGTGCCTATTTATTTTATGTCGCTTTAACTCCTTGGTCATATCGCGACGGATCTGTTAGTGGATAACTCTTAGAACGATGTATGACGGACATTTAGCCTTCTAGGTCTCAACCCTGTAACCATCCGCTCCGTCACATGTCACAGAGACCCTAGTGCATAGCTACTGGATCTTCTGCTTCGTGCCGTGCAGATGGCATTAGGGTGCCGTCCAGTCTAACTGCCGTTCTCATATAGAAAGGCGGACAGTTAGCCTTCTAGGTCTCATCCCAGTAACCATACCATCTTGCTTCGTCACGTACACACAGAGACCCTAGCGCATAACAGCCGGATCTTCGTGACATGCAAATGGCATTAGAGTGTCGTCCAGTCTAACTGCCGCCTTCACACAGAAAGGCGGACGGTTAGCCTTCTAGATCTCATCCCAGTAACCATACCATCTTACTTCGTCACTTATCCACAGAGACCCTAGCGCATAACAGCCGGATCTTCTGCTTCGTGCCGTGCGAATGGCATTAGAGTGTCGTCCAGTCTAACTGCCGCCTTCACACAGAAAGGCGGACGGTTAGCCTTCTAGATCTCATCCCAGTAACCATACCATCTTACTTCGTCACTTATCCACAGAAACCCTAGCGCATAACAGCCGGATCTTCTGCTTCGTGCCGTGCGAATGGCATTAGAGTGTCGTCCAGTCTAACTGCCGCCTTCACACAGAAAGGCGGACGGTTAGCCTTCTAGATCTCATCCCAGTAACCATACCATCTTACTTCGTCACTTATCCACAGAGACCCTAGTGCATAACAGCCGGATCTTCTGCTTCGTGCCGTGCGAATGGCATTTAGAGTGTCGTCCAGTCTAACTGCCGCCTTCACACAGAAAGGCGGTCAGTTAGCCTTCTAGGTCTCATCCCAGTAACCATACCATCTTGCTTCGTCACGTGCCCACAGAGACCCCAGCGCATGCCAGACGGATCTTCTGCTTCCTGCCGTGCAGATGGCATTAGGGTGCCGTCCAGTGTAACTCGTATTGTCTGTGGATAGACGGCATAGCATTCTATTACCACTTATTTTTCATTTTACTATTGTTTTAGACTTAAGGTGGAACTTGGGTCATGGTATTAAATATCCAATCCGGTATTTACCTTGGCGACTGAGGGAATCCACAAAAAGCCTCAGACAGTTTGGTCGGCCCACGGCATTTGAACCCGGGACCTCCCCAAATCGGGCCAAAGACGTTACCGCCAAAGCCGCCCCGCTCGGTAAATAAAATTTTAATAAGCGAGTAATAAACAATTGTTAGAAAGAATAAAAGAATAAAATAGATATATGAGCTTTGAACAGAACTTCAAGTCTTAGGGGACAGGGAAATACCTAACATCGCCTATCCCCCCCTAAAAAGCCATGCTGTCAAGATAATTTTAAGGCACCCAGAGTATGAGAATATTAGAAAAAGGAACACCCACAGTAGTAAATCGTAACATTATAGTTTTCAAGACGTAAAAAAAAATCTGATGTGTTACACACATGACTTTCTCTACTCTTGTACAAACTATTTTTACAAACTCTTATTCTTCATCTATTTCATATTAATCGAGATAAACATTTGCAGAAACGATCTTTTGACATGCAAACAGAACTACATTTTACACATAGCGACCAGTTCTAAAAATATTTGACTATCGCTTAAGGCCCACTATGTTCCACTTGTTTTGTATTTGCAAGGGCAATATAGAAATACAGTAGCCTTTAATCATAGACATATCTCTTAATAGCTGGTTGCTAGGTGCAGCACCATTCTCTTTGCTACAGATTAATGCTCTTTGCATATCCAAGACAAAAAAATGAATAACGAATTCCCATTCGAGAAAATAAGCATTGAAAAATTTAAGGGAATAACAAGCAATATCTCGAAAATGGTTCACTCAAAAAAAAAATTATATTTAAATGCGATCTACATTTTCTGTGTAGTAAAATTTTGGCTATCTCTTATGGTTTACCTGTTATACAAAAGTCGTTAACAATGAAGAATACTTTTGGAGACATTCCCAGAAAATTCGAGATATACATTTTATTTGTCATGAAATATCTTAAACATATATTTGGTTGTTAAATATATTAACAAGTTTCTTGGTGACTTATATTATTATGTACAATTCTTATATATATATATATATATATATATATATATATATATATATGGTACATACATTCCCATTCAGCTTCATAACCAATATTCTAAAATAAATGGACTTAGAACCGACCATTTAAACCATCGTTATAAATGTAAAACAATAATTTATATTGTAATATAGGGGATGTAAGTTAGGTTGGTAATGCCAGTCAAAAGTGGTGACCTAAATACGGGAGTTAGTTCCATGCAGATATATAATTCCAATTGTGAAAATAGTGCAATTATTCTAGTTCACAAATCACGATAACTGACAAGTAATAAGCTGATTGTGTAGAGATGATGATTAGGTTGGCACGGCTGGTCCAAGAGTAATGACCTTAAATACCCGCGCAGCATATACGCTGGTAATTACTCAGTAATTATATTAATAAATAGTGCAAATCATATGAGTATAAAATGAAACAATTATATAAAACAAGGATCATTACAATTAAAAGTGTAACCAAAGGAGCTTTTTAACTTGGTGCAATTGTTCACATTACGTGTAACAAATTAAATGCGATCACTCATAGGAGCCACTAAAAGAATTGCTTTGAATCATAAAAAATGTTGAACATGCATTAAGCATTCCTTACCTAAACCCAATTATAACTCCATTAGCTTGGAATTAATATGGCACTCTCGAGAGAGCAATATCACAAAAAAATTTCCGTAATCACACGTTTTAAAATTTTGAAATATAGGGTCTTTCAACAGAGTGTCCTATACTTGAACTTAAATAAAACACGTTCTATAGATGATAGAGATTTATTTCTTTTTTTATTTTGGAACATAATTAATGTCATTACGTGTGGAAGAGAACATCAGTTAAGTGACCGCCGCGACTTCGTTGGGTTGCGCGTATACGGTTGACCCAATTTTCAGTGACAGAAGAACGTAAATTAGGTCCAACTTCACGAATAACACGCGTGATGTTATTCATAAGATCATTTACTTTTTCTGGCTTGTTGACATAAACTCGAAATTTAACATAACCCCACAAGAAGTAATTCAACGGCGTTAAATCACATGACCTCGGGGGCCAGTTAACATCACCACCACGGGAAATGATGAAAAATCTGAACTTCTCCTTCAAAAGATTGATTGTTTCGAGAGTAGTATGACATGTGGCACCATCTTGCTGGAACAAGATGCTTCTGAGATCCAAACCATCTAATTCAGGCCAAAAATAGCCCCTTATAACAGCCCAGTATCTTTCTCCATTAGAAGTTAGAGCTTCTCCATCTTTATCTTGGAAACAATATGGATCAATGATTCCACCATACCAAAATCCACACCACACAGTAACCTTTTGAGGATTAGGTGGTCGTTCTTGAATCTGGATTGGATTGTGATTGCTCCAATAGCGGCAATTTTGTTTGTTAACATAACCATCTATCAAAAAGTGGGTTTCGGCGCTGAAGATTTTTCGACAAAAATCCGGATGAGCTTCCAATTGCTCCATAGCCCAGTCAACGAATACACGGCGCAACCTATGACCGTTAGGCTTTAGTTCTTGAGTTAACACCATTTTGTAAGCATGAAACTTTAAGTACAGATGCAGAATTCGCCAAGTTGTGGTCGGAGAAAGCTCCAATTCCTGAGCTCGACGAGCAATTGATTTGTTTCCGTTCTCGCGTACACTCTCACGAACGGCGCCTATGTTTTCGTTGGAGCGCTTACGTCGATTACGTACAAACGTTCTTTGTTCGCTGACAGAACCACTTCTTTCAAATTTATCGATGAAACGCCGAATCGTTCTCTCGCAGGGACGATTATGCACACCGTAAACTTCACACAATACACGGAAGGTTTGGGGACAGATGGTCCATTTTGATAATAAATTTTCACAATTTCTACGCGTTGCTGAATGATGTAACGTTCTATGGCTATTTATTAATAACAACTGTAACCACATGCAAAAAATGACTGCTGTAACTCAATAGCAACGGCAGCTATCACATGTTAAAGATAGGACACTCTTGTTGAAAGACCCTTTACTTTACTTTCCGATATATGTGCCTAATGAGAGCGCAACCCCATCCGAGATAGCATGTAATTTTAAATTATACTTTACCAAAGAAGTGGATTCATGCCAAAATCAAATAAGTGTTATGGTTTCTCTATATCCTCACATTGGCCATCAGCCTCTGCCCACGGGAAGAGCCGAGCGATGTTGGCTGCTTAGAAGATCTAGCCCAAGTCTTCGTGCCTAAGTAGCGGCAAACAATAGCCGAGAGCAACAGCCAGTCAGCGTTGAGCGGTGAAGTGGCATGATTTGCTGGGTCAACGTAGCAAACCCAGATTTCTTCGGCGTAAATAAAGAAGAAGGCAAGCTTGCCAACGAACGTAACAGTGTTTTGTCGCGAAATCAAGACTAAATCATGAGGAATACCCAAAGAAAGTTGCCCGCAGGCTAAGAATGTTCGATAATAAATTTTCAATCACCAGTCAGAGAATTTTGTAACCAAAGAAGTAGCCAATGAGGTAAATTATTATTTAAAACGTGATTTAGAGAAAACGCGGATAAAACACTAAGAAAGAGCACTTTTACAATATCTTCTAAGCGAGTAAGTTGATGCAGCACTGTTATAATCTTTTTGACGCGAGGATAGTCGTAAGGAAATAAGTCCGAAGAGGGACATCTAGTAATCGTGTCCTGCGTCAAAGGTGTGTCGGAACAAATATCATCGGAATCAGGCGTTCTAAACCTTATCCGAGACTCTCGTGCTCACATGAGTAGCTTAATGCTATCAAGAGGAGGACGAGGTCTCAGTAATGCACCTTATCCCTCCTCTACCTATGTTTTGAATTTTCTGTGAATAGCCTGTGAAGTCCCCCTTCATTTGGAATGAATTTTGATTAATTTCCTATAGGGATAGACCATAATTGAAAAATAACGTATTACGTAGATCTCATTAAAATACAATTTATGTAAAGAATTTTTTTTGTTGAATTAACCTTTTCGGAGGTGTTCCTTCTTATTGGCTTGACACAATAAGGTGCAACAGAATGGCGACAGCACTTTAAAAATGAGAAAATTTTGAAAAACTCCAAGCCAGCAATAACCTATGTCTCGAAAATGGCTAGTGCTTATTTTAAATCAATTTTATGTTTTGAAGAGATCCACATTTTTTATGTAGTAAGCTTTTGCCTATTTCATATCGTTCACCGGTTATACAAAATGCACAAAATATGTATGTATGTATGTAGTTTATTGTACAGATTTCAGGTTACAAATTACAAATTTTATTACATTTATTTATCATACTTCTATTTTAATATGTACATGCCTGCTACCTTACTTTTTGTTGCACAGCCAATATAGCTCCCTGGCCTTCACATTGCTGCGTAATATTTACTTCTCTTTGCCAAACCTTATATTGCAATTCATTTTATCTTACCCTCGCTCTCTCTCCCTCTGTCTTCTTCTCTTTGAATTTCCTCATACATTTCTCTTTCATTTTATTGTATTCATTTATTCTGCTTTCCAATTTCTTTCTTCCTGCATACTAGTTAACTCTTTCAAGGCAACTAAACTATCCCCTGATATTATTCCATTTCTTGTCCCAGATTTTCTCTCTCCATTTTTACTTTCTCTACTACGTATAGAAATAGGGAAAATATTGCATTCCACCCAAAAATTTGATACCCGGATTTCACCGGAAATACATGTTTTGAGACCTCCTGAATCCAAAAAAAGCATTTTTGGAAAAATGTCCGTGTGTCTGTGTGTGTGTGTGTGTGTGTGTTTGTCTGTGTGTGTGTGTGTGTGTCTGTGTGTGTCTGTGAACAGCATAACTCAGAAACGAACAGTCGGATAAACTCCAAACTTGATATTTAGGGTCAGTATCTTCCAGAGATGCGACACGAAGGTTTTCAAGAAAATCCCCCACCCCCAGATTACCCTTTACATGGAACATTTTTTGAAAATTTTAATTTTCTCAAAAATGGCTCTAACGATTTTGATTAAAATATCATACGTTTAAGATATTTTCATGACATGAAATTTATATCCCGAATTTTCTGAGAATGTCTCCAAAAGTATTCTTCATTGTGAACGACTTTTGCATAACTGGTAAACCATAAGAGATAAACGAACTTTTAGTATACAAAAAATGTAGATCGCGTTAAAATACACAATTTATGTCAAATACATTTTTTTGTTGAGTGAACCATTTTCAAGATATTGCTTGTTATTCCCTTAAATTTTCCAATACTTATACTTTTTCTCAAATGGAAATTCGTTATTCATTTTTTTTGTCCTCGACATACAAAGAGAATTAAATAGTTCACATAGCAACCAGCTCTTAAAATATTTGACTATCGCTTAAAGCCTACCAATTTCCCTTGCATCTACAAGAAAATTAGCAATAAAATTAACATCTCGATATCTCGATTAACATGAAGCATATGGAGAATAAGCGTTTGTAAAATAGTTTGTACAAGAGTAGAGAATGTCATGTGAGTGTAACACATCAGATTTTTTTTTTAAATTTCTCAGCCAGTTAGATAAACACTTTCCTCACCATTACAAACTTCATGTATTCCTTTATCATTACCTCTTAAGCCACTAAAGAATATCCTTTTTTATGAAATTCGTTTGAGCCATTTTTGAGGAAGTAAAATATGACAAGTTTTTCATATAAAAGTAGTTTTGGTTGGAGAAACCTAACGATGAACTTAAATACCAAGTTGAATATTTATCCAAATTTCGTTTTTGAGATAAGGATGGTTCACAATAGCCCTGGAACGGTAAGCAAAAACGTAAGCGAAGACGGGGAGCAATGCAGCATACAACATTTTGGTTCACAAAAGCCCGGTAAAGTGGTAAGTCGGTTTTGCGCATTGGGATTACATTTGATTTTAACGGACCAATGATATTTTTTCACCTGCTTCCAATAATGCGGAATGACCGTCAAAATTTAATAGACTAAACATTATCTAACTACAGATCTATTTCATCTCTGATTCCTCTAGTCGTACTAAGCTTTCATTTCTTTATTTAATGGCGTACATTAAAGTCGTTTGTTGTTTTCTGTAAATCTCTACCGGTTTTTGCTGTTCTTTGTAGTTTTTTGCTATTGTTCTTGAGACAATAGTGAATTTTGAATTACATATAAACAAACTATAGATGATGCTTTAACGAGAAAAACCAACGCTCAGTGGATCTGTGGGTGTCGGAATACGTTTCAGGACGCACGTATGCTAGAATTTCTTCCAGTTTCAAGTTTCCAGCTTGGGACAAGCGGCTGTTGCATGTCACGGCCACCTAGAATAATCTCTACAGTGACGAGTCTAATGTGCACAATGTGGAGCTAATATGCCGTGCTTGGGAACGAGAACGAGGAAGCTAAAACTTGATCAAGTCTCCCTTCCCATTCCTGGGCCCAGGAATGCTTCTCTTTAATTGTGAATAACGTTTTTAATAAATGACACGTATTTTAACTTGTACGTTCTCGGTTGTTAACCAGTCTTTATGCTGTTCACACACACACACACACACACACACACACACACACACACACACACACAAATGAGCCTTCTTTTTAAATACTTTATTTTTTGGATTCAAGAGTCTCAAAACGTGTATTTCCGGTAAAATACGACACAGATTTTTGGATGGAATACAAATACTTTCTCTACTTACTACAGATGAGTAATAAGTAAGTAAAAATATAGAAGGCGCGAAGGGAATGCAGTTAAGGGTTCTACAAAGCCGACAGTAAAACGGGCAGATGGATGATAAAGGCTCCGTGTGCAACTCTTTGGTCCCAGTCTATCGCACCCAATTGCTATTACATTTCTAGCCACTTTCCAACCGGGATATAATTTCCCATGTGTTTTTCTTCCCCGACACAAGGCACAGACGTAAATTCCATAATATAGTGTTGCTTGATTCCTTGCCCCTCTCTCCCTAGGGGCCCCTCCTTCCCTCACCTCCTGTTATATATGGCGGTCGCAAACCACACGGCGCAGAGAAACTAAGAAATAAACTAGAATAAAAACCAATTTTTACTATATAGGTTTACAAGAAGAGGAAGGCGTGGAGGAAATGAAAGAATATGGCGATCTTCCAAGCCTAGGTCCTTTCTCCACGAAAAGAAATGAAATGAAGGAGAAAAAAGAAGGAAAGCGGGTAGAAAAGGAAATCAAATTTCTTGACATCGATAAAATGTGCATTCCATTACCGTAACTGGGTTAGAATGGCAGAGATGTTTACAAGAGAGAAAACGGCGTTTCCCTGGGTATTTAAGTCGTTTTTCAAACAAAAATATATCTCTCTTGAGGGGAGGGCATCGATCATGCGTGTACACAACGTACCGAGCGGATGGTAACGTCTGCGGCCCTCATTCCGGAGGTCCTGTTCGATTCCCGCCGATCCTCTTTTTTCGGGATTTTCCTGGGTCGTCAGGTGAATGCTGGAGTGGTTTCCTTCTTCTCCGAATTTCCTGCCCCTCCATTTCATTCCATCAATCATTTCATTCATCATTTACCCCATTTGGTCTGTTTCAGGGTTGGAAGTGTCGACGATGGTGTTTCGGTGCCGCTTGGTAGGGAAAAAAGATACTCTATTTGTGAAGTTTCTGCCGGCCTTCGGTTGTTTGCCTGGGTATAAGAACCGCCTGTTGGGGGGGGGGCGTTGGACACTGCGGAATCCCGGTCTGTCTGTCCATTGCTGAGACGTCTCAATCTCGAAACGGTAGGGACCCTGTCATTGCTTTACGGTCACTTTACCTAATCCCTCTCCCGAGGGTGCCTCACCGTGGGCGGGAACCCCGGTCTGCCTGTCCGACTGCTGTGGCGTCTCAATCTGTAAACTTTATGGACCCTGTAATTGCTGTGCCGTCACTTGACCTCCTCCCTCCCGGGGGTGCCTCACCGTGGGCGGGATCCCCGGTCTGTCTGACTTCTGGGGCGTTTCAATCTGGAAAATGTAGGGACCCTATCATTGCTGTGCCGTCACTTAACTTCAACCCTCCCGGGGTTGTCTCACCGTGGGCGGGATCCCCGGTCTGTCTGACTTCTGGGGCGTTTCAATCTGGAAAATGTAGGGACCCTGTCATTGCTCATCCCTCCCGGGGTTGTCTCACCGTGGTGCGTCGATACAATATCCTCATTCCTGGATAGGTGCCGAATCACCTCCGCTTCGCAATTCTATCCACTCCACACAGAATGTGGAAGATTAATCTTAAGATACAATTTGCTTCTTAACCATTAACTAGTTTGAGGATAAGGGCATCCCTCCCTGTCTCTTTTCCCTTCTGCTTGGGGAATGAAATGTGTGAATAAATGTTGGTTTTCAATTGAAAATATTTGATGAATTACATTTGCATGACTTTTTCTACTCACTGTTCTATAAATTAATCTTGCAAAATGTTTTTTTTCTCTCTCTGATTTGTCTTAATCGAGATAAACATATGCAGAAATGGTTTTGTTACACATTTCGATGCAGTCATAGGGGAATGCAGTAGGCTTAAGTGATAGTCAAATCTATGTTTATACGATGACGACTTTGAAATATCGCTTTCTGTATTACCACGAGAAAAAACGAGAACACGACTTAGCAGCTTAAAAAGTATGAAATATTTTACAACATAAACCAATAACAAAGAATCTCACAAATGGTTAATGAAGTTCGGCGTCGGCAGTCGGAGTAAACAACGATAAGTACCGCTTGTTAGCATAGACACCGGGCACGCTATCAATTGAAAACCAGAACCTTCTGGAAGTTCCTTTCCCCCCTCCAGAACCTGTGTAATAGTTCTAGTAGGTTTGAGTTGTCAGTCAGTCAGCTAGTGAGCGAACGGACAAAATCGCTTGTACGTTATACCAATTTCAGTGAATATCCGACCGTTTTTATCAGTTATCGGTAAATACCACGAGGCTTTATGAAATTACAATACAGACTGTAAGAGGAAGGGTTCACCTACGTCTTCTAGATTCCTGTAACAATAACATAGTAAAGAATATGCGAAGAGGTAAATGAAGTTAATGAAATCCGCATTCGAGACTTAAGGGGAAAGTTAATACCCTATCCGGCAAGTCTTATAAATTTATGACACATTTTCTTATGAACTATTTAAGATATCGCACTGAAATTTTTACAGGATCCCGATGAATGCACTCTAAATTTTCTGATGTACTATTACCCATTACGTTTGTTCAGTAAGAAGGAGAGGATATATTTTTCTTAACTTATACCACATTTGTTTAAATTTATCATCAAAGCTATATTTTAAAACTAACCAACCATCTGATACCGTAATTATTGACAGGAAGATATAAAGAATTAAGTAAAAAATAATAGTAAAATAGAGAAATCATTGCAATAAATAATTCCGTATATTAATGCAATGTATAATCTAATAAGCTTGAAGTGAAAGCTTTTTCCGGAAGGAAGGTAATTAGCAAGTCATGTTAAGAAAATTCATTCGCGTCAGCGAGGAGCGATCGCGCTAGGCATAAAGATTCTTTGAATACAGTTAGGTTATAAATTCAGTACATTTGCAAAGTCACGAAGGCCAATTCCGGAAATTGGAAAAGTGTAAGGTTCCTAGATTCAGGTGAGTCATAGCATAGCAACAGGTGAGGTACCGCGTAACAATGAGGTAACAGAGCATACTCAGGATTGTAAGATTAGCTCCGCGCAATAAGTGACGTTGGTGGAGAAGTAATATATAGGCGGAGTTTGAATTAATGTAGGGGCGTGCAATCTAATCAGAGACACATTCGTGCATACATTCGTAACAACTTTCTTCAGAATTATTCACTTAATTCGGTGATTACTCGTGTGTTATTTTAAGCGTTCGGGACGGGCATATGTAAGATTTAGCGGCCATCGTAAGGGGTTTTGCCGGTAAGCATTTTACCGACTCAGGGCAATTACGCTTTTAAAATTGTCTATTGCGGAAATATTAGCAGGCATAATATATTATTATAGTTTTCGAGTGCTGCGATTCATAATCAGTTTCATTCCTTATCTTCAAACGGTCGGCAGTTCGCTTCAATAGCTCAAATATTAGATCACATTAAATTTCTCAGTCAGTTATACTTCACATTACACTCACGCATATCCTGAGAAAGTACTTATAGCTCTACCACTGGAGCAGCTTGCGCACGAGACAACCGAACGAACTACAGAATAACGACAAGATTATAAGCAGATAAAATATACTGCTTCATAATTGTCACACCATCTCGCGGCTTTAAAAATTCATATAACGTAGTAGGTACCTTATCATATCTAATAAACACCAAAGTAGATCCACAGCTGCATTTGGAGATTTTTTTATGATCCTAGAATTTTATTGATCTATATTCAGTAGTTTCTGAGAATTATACCACAAAATCTCATTTACAGAAAACACTGTTCAAAACAAACTAGAGAAGAAACATCACATATATTTGCAGAAGCAGAATTAAAATGCCTTGAGCGTATAGTAGTGCCAATTTTAGATCAAAACTTCACCTAAAAGATGGGCTAAAGGTTACCACTCCAGTCCAAAGTGTGTAGGAGTTGTGATTTTTTCTGTGAAATGGCGCAGAATTCACAGTACAAAATAACAGAAACAGTGCCATTTTTAAAAATACACAAATATAAGTATTGTGCTACAATGATAAAATGTATATCAAATTAAATAAGAATATCCATTACATAAGATTCTACAAAAAGACTAACAGTGTCTGTTTTGTGAGGGAAATTTTCGCCATTAATCCCATCTCCCAGTATAAAGCCATCCGCCCAACGTCGGGTGAAAGAGATTGTAATAGATAAGCACAGCAATAATTCGTAAACTATGAACAAGTTATATTTCTGTCCCACGTTTGGGCGCCAATTTGAAAAAGGTGTTTTGTTGGAGTTGTTTATTTATTTAGCTCCACGTATGGAAGCCAATTTGAAGAAGATTAACGTTATTTGCACCGCGCTTTGGGCGTCAATTTGAGAAAATGTTTGTTGCTGCTACGTATGGAAAGTCAGTTTGAAGATGATGTGTTATATTTCAACTGTTGGGGAGCCGAACTTCTTGTAGTAGTTGCAATCTCGCGTATGTTAAACAGTTTCCCGTAGCTTTCGGTTTAAAAATATTCAGATTTAAAAATATTAGCTTTGTAATTTAACTGTTTCTTTAGATATTATATTTATGTTTGCCTCGGCTGCGTCAGTATTTATTTTAGAGACATGGATATCTTGGCAAGGTCGTGGTGCGACTGAAGGATGTAGGCTTACACAGATTTTATTTTATTTCACCTATTTTATTAATACTTGATACGATTTAAATAACACTTCACTGATATAAGAGCTGTGAGATTCTTTTATTAATTACTTGTACTTTATAACATGTAAACTTATTTTTCGTCTCACACGAATACATAATTAAATCTCTCGATGACGCACAAACAACGCATCCTGTTATGAGCACTGTCCTCGGGCAACACGTCTGGTTATGATCACTGTTTGGAGGCAACTGAATAGATTTCAACCCTCTAAACTTGTAAATTTCTGTATTTCAAGTCTCTGATTGGCTATAGTCCAATAGAATACCTGCATTTAAGATTTTACTGGCTATTGATTGGCTATTTTTAAACTGTCTCAAAATTTACATTATTGCTGCTCTAATAATGACTAGTAGCGTTTAAACTCTCAAACTCATTATTGCCTCAAGGTTACCTCGTTGTTAGCAACGTTTAACTTATTATTCTCACAGCTCCTACATTATTAAATTACGTAATGCATTCACATAACATTATTGAACATGTTTACAATAATATAAGCATATGCAATGACGTGTAAGCATATGTAACATACGTTTTACAATTTATTACATACACATATTGCCTCAAGGCGGGCTGTTATTGAATTTACATATTATATAATTTGACTGAAATCATTTAAGTGTTAAAAATACTGACTCAACTAACGCTGCTGGACCAAAACGGATAGTATTTTCGGAATGTACGGTACAAGAAGTACCCAAAAGTGGTCGAAAATTCCCAAAAATTACTTTTTGTTCATTTTTTTGAAAGGGAAATAAACCAGTGGTCCCGTGTCGTAGGTTTACGGCACGTAAAATAACTTCAAGCCTGATAAACAGGCCTCTGAGTAAGATTTCCGTTTTCTTGCCTAATATAGAATGGGGCACTTAGAATCATAGTAGTTAAAGAGCGTCCATAAATAAAGCTAAAATAAAACTAAAACATAGATCTGAACTGTTAGACCAGTTTACTTTAAGGGATGAAGAAGATCCCTCTCTGTATAGGTTCACAAAATAAAGCTTGGTGCACAATACACGTTACCTTCTTTGCTTTATTTACTTTAATATTCTGGTCCATTCTATTCTCCTCCAAGCAAAGCTCTCAAGTGCTCTTCTCATTTTGTTCGAGAGGTAACTACGTTTCCAACCTCGACTTTTATTCATCTCTCTCTCCCTCCCACCCCAGATGATCTCGCAATGATCTTCAGAGATGAAAGTAAAATACATGACGTAATGTAATAACATCGTCGTCTTTTTACTTTCTCAACTGTTTACCTGAGATAGAGAAATGATTTTATGATTATGAATTTAAGAATATTTATTTCACAAGTGGCATTTTCGCATTTATAACATAATATATGATGTTAATAAAATAGTTTAAATCGTTTTATAGTCTCCTATTCATTCAAATCACAAATACGTACACTAAGCTGCCGAGTTCTCATGAGGGATCAATAGTCTCAAAATGGAAATATTGCATTCAACCCCAAAATTTGGTATCGAAGTTTCAAAGAAACCCATACTCTGAGCTCCACTAAAGGGCAAAAGATAGTGGATGTGTTGCACTCACATGACTTTATCTACTATTGTAAAAACTATTTTTACAAACGTTTATTCTCCATCTACTTGATGTTACTCGAGGCTTTAAGCGATAGTCAAATCTTTTAAAAACTGGTTGCTATGAGGCGCGTTCCATTGTCTTTAACGAATTTCCATTGAGAAAAAGTATATGTATTGGAAAATTTATAGGAATAACAAGCAATATCTCGAAAATGGTTCACTCTGCCCAAAAAAATGTATATGACATAAATTGTGTATTTTAACGCGATCTACACTTTTGTGTAGTAAATTTTTGTCTATCTCTTATGGTTTACCAGTTATGCAAAAGTCGTTCACAATGAAGAACACTTTTGGAGACATTCCCAGAAATTTCAAGATATACATTTCATTTGTCATTAAAATATCTTAAACATGTGATATTTTAATCAAAATCGTTTGAGTCATTTTTGAGAAAATTAAAATTTTCGAAAAATGTTACATGTAAAGAGTAATCTGGGGTGGGGGGATTTTCTTGAAAACCTTCGTGTCGTACCTCTGGAAGATACTGAACCTAAATAACAAGTTTGGTGTTTATTCCGACTGTTGGTTTCTGAGTTATGCTGTTCAGAGACACAGACACACACGGACATGTTTCCAAAAATGCTTCTTTTGGATTCAGGGGGTCTCAAAACATGTATTTCCGGTGAAATCTCGGTATCGAATTTTTGGGTGGAATACAATACTTCCCCTACTTACTATACGTAGTAAAGAAAGTGAAAAAGAGAACGAATTCCCATTTGAGAAAAAGTATAAGTGTTGGAAAATTCAAACAAACAACAAGAAATATCTTGGAAATGAGTCACTCGACAAAAAAAAATGAACATGACATAAATTGTTTTTTAAGGATATCTACATTTTTGGTAGTAAAATTTTGCCTCTCTCTTACGCTTTATCAGTTATGCGAAAGTCATTCAGAATGAAGAGAACCATTAACGACATTTCAAGAAAATTCAAGACATAAGTTTCACTTGCCATGAAAATATCTACATCTACATATGATACTTTAATCAAAATCGTTAGAGCCATTTTTGAAAAATCAAAATCAAAATGTTCCATGTAAAGGGTAGTCTGGGGTGGGGGGATTTTCTTCAAAATCTTGTGTCGCATCCTTGGAAGATACTGCTGAAATATTAAGTTTGGTATTTATCCGATTTTTCGTTTTTGAGTTATGCTGTTCACAGTCAGACACACACACATGGAACATGTTTCCAAAAATGCTTTATTTGAGTACCTTAAAACATGTACATATTTCCGATAAAATCTCGGTATCGAATTTTTGGGTGGAATACAATACTTCCCCTACTTACAATACGTAGTAGAGAAAGTAAAAACAGCAATGTAAAACAATTGTGTTTGTGTGTGCGTGAGAGAGGAATTAGGAAAATAAAGGTAGAATAAATATGAGTATCTTGTTTATTAAGTGAATTTAAGTATGAAAACTGCTATGTTTTAAAAAATGAATTCTGTGGTCTATTCATAATATTTCACAGAATGGTATTTGGAATGTTTATTTTTATATCCTATAAATATTGTTGTATTCAAATGAAAATTGATTTATCATCCACGTTGCGTTATTCACAATGTGAAATATTTTTAATTTCTCCATCACCTGACTACCTATAGTTACCATAGTTCACTCAAAGGTTTGATATCGAAATTTCACCGGAAATACTCGTTTTCATGAATCCATTAAAACATTTTTAGGCTCGCGCGCACGTATGTATGTGTGAACAGAATAACATAAAAACGAAAATTCGGATAAATAACAAACTACTTGGTATTTAAGTTCAGTATATTCCAAAGATATTACACGAAGATTCTCAAAAATCCTTCCACCCCAAACTAACCTCTACAAAGAACCTCTTTTCAAGGTGTTGGATTTTCTCAAAAGTGGCTCAAATGGTTTTAATTAAAATATCTAACATATACGATATTTACATGACAAAATGTATCTTTAATTTTCTGGAAATAACCTGTGAAATCCCCCTCATTCGCAGGGAATTTTGTATAATTTTGTATAACTGGTAACCGTTAGAAGGCATAAAAGATATAGATCTCTTTAAAACACACAATTTATTGCAAATAGATTATACGTCACTACAGCTATTTCCGAAATAATCTTGTTAATGATTTGAATTTTGCAGCACTTGTCATTTTTACTGTCTCTATTATTTATAGTAAGCAGGGGAAGTATTGTATTCCACCCAATAATTTGGTATCGAGATTTCACTGGAAATACATGTCCAAATAAAGCATTTTTGAAACTTCCGTGTGTGTCTATGTGTCTGTCTGTGAACAGCATGACTCAAAAACGAAAACTCGGATAAATACCAAACTTAGTATGTGTGTTTAATATCTTCCAAGGATGCGACACGAAGATTTTCAAGAAAATCCCCACCCCAGACTACCCTTTATATGGGTCTTTTTCGAAAATTTTTAAGTTTGTCAAAATGACTCCAACGATTTTGATTAAAATATCATGTGTTTAATATATTTTTAGAGGAAATCAAATGTATATCCTGAATTTTCTGGGAAAGTCCTCAAAAGTCCTCTCCATTCCGAATGACTTTCGCTTAACTGGTAAATCGTAAGAGATAGACAAAATGTTACTACACAAAATACGTAGATCTCGTCAAAGCATATAATTTATGTCATATACAATTTTTGGGGTGGGGGAGTCGACTGAACCATTTCTGGGATATTCATAGTTATTTGTTTGAATTTATACTTTTTCTCAAATGGGAATTCGTTATTCGTTTTTTACTTTCTCTAATACGTATAGTAAGTAGGGCAGGTATTGTATTGCACCCAAATATTCCATACCGAGATTTCACAGGAAATATATGTTTTTAGACCCCCTGAATCCAAAAAAGCATTTTTGGAAACATGTCCGTGTGTGTCTGTGAACAGTATAACTCAGAAATGAACAATCTTGGTATTCCAGAGATGCGACACGAAGGTTTTCAAGAAAATCCTCCCCAACCCAGATTACCCTTTACATGGAACATTTTTCGAAAAAAAATGTTTCTCAGCAATGGCTCTAACGATTTTGATTAAAATATCATATGTTTAAGATATTTTCATGACAAATGAAATGTATATCTCGAATTTTCTGGGAATGTCTCCTTCAATGTATTCTTCATTGTGAAAAACTTTTGCATAACTGGTAAACCATAAGAGATAGACAAAATTTTACTACACAAAAAATGTAGATCGCTTTAAAATACGCAATTTATGTCATACACATTTTTTTTTTGTTGAGTGAACCATTTTAGAGATATTGCTTGTAATTCCCTTAAATTTTTCAATAGTTATTTTCTCAAATGGGAATTCGTTATTCGTTTTTTGTCTGGTATATGCAAAGAGTGGGAGAGGGAATGGTGCTGCACCTAGCAACCAGCTATTAAGATATATGTATATGCTTAAAGGCTACTGTATTTCTATATTGCCCTTTTAAATATATATTCCCCTTACATCTACAAGAAACTTAGATATAGTCTGCAAATGTTTTATCTCGATTAACATGAAGTAGATGGAGAATAAGCGTTTGTAAAAATAGTTTGAACAAGCGTAGAGAAAGTCATGTGAGTGTAACACATCAGATTTTTTTATGTGTTGAACATGCAAAGCAAATGGAATGCTCCACATAGCAACCAACACTTAAAAAATTTGGCTATCGCTTATAGCCTACCATATTCCCCTTGCACCTACAAGAAAATTAGCAATAAGATAGTTTTCGCAAATGTTTATCTCGATTAACATGAAGCATATGGAGGATAAGCGTTTGTATAAATAGTTTGTACAAGGGTAAAGAAAGTCACGTGAGTGCAACACATCAGATTGTTTTTAAAGCGCTGTTTCTATTAAGCTGTTACATGCATGCATCAATTTGGTTTCTTACATATATCCCTATAGTATCTACAAAGAAACGTGTAATGAAACTCTTTGTGTAAAGGTTTATGTAGATTAACATGAAGAAATTATATAAAAATAAGTGACAGTAGATAGGGAAAGTCGTGTTAATGTAACACGAGTTTTTTTTCTTCATCAGGATCATCTACATTATATTTCCGATGAAATCTCGATATCGAGTAGGTACGTACACTTAGCTGAGTTTTGTACAAAGCTGCAAATTTTGAAGGAAGCAAGCCAAACTATAAACCTTTCAACTGAGCTGTGAATTAATGGTTTAAGTGATATGCCGACGGTGGTAATGTTGCTTATAGTGTGCGGAAATGACATACACTTCTATTCCAACGGTAGCTATGTTATAAAATGTTATTCCGTTACGTTTTATAGACAGCAGTGAAGGATAAAGCAGAGATAGCAGATAAAACGAGCATAAATAACGAAAAAAGTACAGCAGAAATAACGCCTCTGGCAAGGGAGTATATCGGTGTATTCCCGGCACATAAAAAAGAACGGGGGAAAAAATTAATTGAAATCCAACGTACAGAACAGGATTAAAAGCTAACAACAAAGCCATGAAATGAAATCAAAACGGATGATGCCATACTTGAGCAGTTGGGGTACACAAGAGCTTGTGTAAATTTATACACAACGCATGTATGTAGAGAGAGAGAGAGAGAGAGAGAGAGAGAGAGAGAGAGAGAGAGAGGGTGCATATTTATGTACATAGAGCAGGGCAGACTAAAAGGTGAAAGTTGTACCACAACTTGCGTTGTTGTTGTGTGCTGGCTGAACCTCAACAATTGGGTCACGTGATCTTGACCTCGTTAAGCTCACCCTCCACATGTTGCTATACATAATTCCTTTCTTCTACACCAGGGGTTCTCAACCTGTGGTACGTGAACCATTTATGGTACGTGAGCACATATATGTGTATGTGGTATATATATATATATATATATATATATATATATATTATACACTGGGGCGAGGCCTAAAGTTTTGCAGCTAAAATATTAAATTTAGTTACCCCGGTATAAGCACCGAGAGACGTAGCTACAGAGACAAACAGAAAGGTACCAAGAACTTGCTGCACAAAACTAAAGTGGGCGTGGAGTATTTTTAAATAATTACATTTGAATTCACATTTTTCTCCGGTTTATTATAAATCAAGGCGCTCTGCATGGTACACAAAAAGGTTACACACAAAACACTGGGGGAGATGCCCCACGCACACACACCCATCACACATACACCCGTTCCCTCCGAAGAATTATATTAGAGTCACGCTACTCTGGCTACAACTAGACTCACGCTATAACACACACACACACACACACACACACACACACACACACACACACACACACACACACACACACACACACACAGCTCTTCCCACAATTGCCTTCACCCCAACTAGGAAATGGAATTTGCCGCGCCAGACAATAATTAACATACAAAAGCAACAATTAGCTCAACAATATTTTATACAGCAATAATGTGTCCTACGCGACAATACACACACACATATACATTACAATATATATAGAATGTGTGTGTGTTTTAAAATATTCAGAATCTAAATCGACTACTTTAGTTTTTCAAAAAGTAGAACTAGTTAAAGAAGGGGGTACATAGCACCTCGAGCCCAATAGATATTTTGTCCGTAAACATCCGGGAGGAACGGATGAAGTAATGGAACTGCAAGAGACGTATGGTTTGCAGAGCGATGACCGCACAATTTGACGGGGATGTGCAGAGTTCCCTAATAGTTTCAAGCTTGACTACCCGGCCACGGGTGTGTCGCTCGGAGACTCCCTCTAGTGAGACCGGGGAATTACGATAGTGGAGGCCGAGGAGAAGTTCCAAATCGCAAGCCTCTACACCATCTGCCCGACCCGATGGAACCACAACCCCAGAGTCAACCTGAAACATAAAAAAGAAATTAAATGAGAGAGAGAGAGGAGAGGCGTTATAGAATACACCACTACAGCATTCGCCTATGTCAACCAGGCAATCCACCCATGGTCAGAGTCGGCTCCATCAGGAATCGAACCCGGAACCTCCCAAATGCGACCTTCACACATTACCGCGGAGCCATCTCGCTAGATAGGCCCTTTAATATCCACAAAGAGGGCGGAAGTTATCTACACTTTACCTATTCTGGCGTTTTGCAAGATTTTTCACTTTATTAGTTTTTTGAGCTTTTTCGTGTTTTATGTTTACAAAATAATTTTACATGTATTGAAGAAGTAGTTTGTATTGTAGGAGTTTGCACCATGCTTTGGGCGTCAATTTGAAGTAGTTGTATTGTATTTGTATTGAAGGAGTTGTATTATATTTCAACTGTTGTGGAGCCGAACTTGTAGTAGTTGCAACCGCACGTATGATAAACAGTTTCCGGTAGCGTTCGCCCTAAATGTACTTTCAGGTGGCCTTTGCCCCAAGTTTAAAAAAATATTAACTTTGTAATTAAACTGTTTCTTTAAATATTTAATATTTATGTTTACCTCGGCTGCGTCAGTATTTATTAGAGTCACGTTTCTCTTGGCAGGGTTTTGGTACGACTAAGAATGTAGGCTTACACAGATTTTAAGTTTTAATTCACTCCTTTTTATTAATCCTTGACACAAATTAAATAGCACTTCACTGATATAGAGAGCTGTGAGATTATTTTATTTAATACTTGCACTTTTTAACACGTATACTATTTTCGTCTCACACGAATACGTAATTAATTTCTCAAGGGCACATCTCGCGTCTGGTTATGATCACTGTCTAGAAATAACATGTCTGGTTATAAGCACTGTTTGGGGGCAATTGAATTGATTTCAACCGTCTAAACTTGTAAATTTATGTATTTCAAGTCTCTGATTGGCTAATCCTACTCCAATAGAATACCTTCATTTAGCTAAAGCTTTTTCTGGTTGTTGATTGGCTATTTTTAAACTGTCTCAAAATTTACATTACTGCTGCTCTAATAATGACTAGAAACTTCCTTACTCATTATTGCCTCAAGGTTACCTCATTGCTAGTAACTTTAAACTTATTATTCTCACAGCTCCTACATTATTAAATTACGTAATGCATTCACATAACATTATTGAACATGTTTACAATAATATAAGCATATGCAATGGCTGTTACATACATTTTACAAACTATTACATACACATATTGCTTCAAGATGGGCTGTTATTGAATTTACATATTAGACTGAAATTATTTAAGTGTTAAAAGTACTACCTCAGTATTTAGTATAGTAAATTGTTTACGTATAATACATAAAATTGCGATAAAAATAGCTTTTGGTCTGACAGAGAAAAACAAATTTCGTAAGTTAGGAACTGCAAACTTTTTACTGAACTTTATTTCCACAAACTTATATCTTGGTCATTTTAATCATATATAGGTGACATTGTCACTGATGTTGTGCCCGTGGTCCCAGTCGGTTTTCATGGCTCAGTTGTTTGGGCGCTGGCCTTTTGATCCCAAGGTCACGGGTTCAAACCCGGCCCAAACCGACGGTTTTTAAGCGTGCTTAAAAAAGCGACAGCCTCATATCAGTAGATTTACTAGCATGCGAAAGCACTGCTACGGGACGAAATACCGGCACACCGTCGCGCTGATACTCTGAAAGTTTTGAGAATGGACAACAATGAGTTGTGGTAAGCCAAAGTAGGTCTTCCTATCTTTATACTGAAGTTCTGGTATAAAGTCTGGATGCGCTCCAACAGTGTGCAGCGTCAGCATTCGGCGTATCTACATGCAGGCGTTGCTACGCCATACGCTAGAATGCATCTCAAGCGAGAGCATTTCCGTGCTGTCATTTTCTATGACCTAAAAGTCGGTTTATGAAAGAGAGAATGCCTTGAAAGACTGCATCAAAATTTGGGGATCTTTGCCCTTCGCAATCCACAATTTATCGATGGTTTGGAGAGTTTAGAAGAGTAAGGGAATCCCTCGAAGGTGAAGACCGCGTAGGAACGCCCACTACAGCAACAACGGATAAAAATGTGACAGAAAGCAAAGAGCATTTTGCGGGAAGATCATCGTTGCGCATATCAGATTCAAGAAGCCTTGAATATTGGATTGGCAGTAGTGAACACCATCTTTAAAGAAAACTTCACTCCAGGAAGCTCTGCATTAGATGGATCCCCCACCGCCTCACAAATTAATAGAAACAGGCAGATGTGTATAATTGTGACAGAAAATGCTAGAACAGTTTGATGGAGAAAAATAAAAAAAAAACATATTTAATATGATATCATAACTGGTGATGAAACTTGGATATCCAGAAACTAAGCGACAGTCACTGGTCTGGGTCTTCCCAGGAAAGGATTCCCCAACAAAAGTGAGGTGACCAGGAAGTGTTGGCAAGAGGATGATTTGTTCGTTCTTCTCAGCTAATGTCCATATTGTGGCAACTATGTTTGAGGGACCAAAGGCTCTCACTGCCAAATGTTACACACAAAATGTCTGTCACAAGTCTTCAATAAACTGAGAACAAAGGGTCCTAAGACTGGTCAGCGTGCAAGGAATTTTGTTACACCACAACAACGCCTCTGCACACACTACACTAGAAACAACCTGATTTCTTCAGGAGTCCAATATTCGTCCTATCCTCCCTACAGTCTATTCCTCAAAATAAAATAAAAATTCGAGGTCAAAGATGTGAATCTGTAGTAGCTCCTTATGAAGAACGTATTTTCACTCTGAGGAAATATTTTATATCATAACATGCTGTGAATACCAGAGTAATTGTAGTGTAAATTAATATTATTGCATGTACAGGATTTTAGATGTTTGTTAGCCATAAGTATTGTTAGGAAATAAGTTTACACGGCCTCACGGAAACTGACAATGGAAGTGGGTAACAATCAACCGAGGGGGTGAGTTGTTTATCACTAAGAAGAGACAAACAAAGACGTTAGTGTAGCGTGCCTTTTTTTAGAAATGGAGGAAATATCTTCCCTAGAGTATATATGTTAGTAGTAGTGATTGGCTGACCAAAACAGACGCTAAAGTGGGCGCAATTTGGTAACCAATAGCAGCTCTATTATAATGTTTAGGCAATTCGAGGTGAAGGAGTATATATTCTCGAGCCATAAGCAAGTGTCGCGCAGTCTTGAAGAGCCTTTCTCGAGGTGCACTAACGCAGTTCTGAAGAATCTCTCGCGAGGTACACGTCGCAGAGTTAGTTACAAAAATATGAAGTACGCGAAGTAATTGGTGCGCAGCAACTATAACGACTGTAGTTACATTCGGAAATATCACAGTTTCAGTCAGGCGTGTATAAAGATTAAATATGTCAATTATTAATTAAGTGTGACGGCAATAAAAGTGTAGAAACAATTTTTTTTGTCAGTGTTATCTTTTAGCAACAACTCCTTTCCGCTTACACGCCCTGCTTAGAGATACTTGCTCAACTGAGTTACCATAGCTAGCCGGAGGACAATGAACCCAAATTTAAAATAATAAAACAAGAGGCGCCCACTAAATAAGATAACACGAGCCATGAGAACTGCGACAACTCTATAAAAAAATCTGATGTGTTACACTCACATGACTTTCTCTACTCTTGTACAAACTATTTATACAAACGCTTATTCTCCCTATACTTCATGTTAATCGAGATAATAATTTGCAGACTCTATCTTATTGCTTATTTTCTTGTAGATGTAAGGGGAATATATATTTACAAGGGCAACATAGAAATACAGTAGCCTTTAAACACATACATATCTCTTAATAGCTGGTTGCTAGGTGCAGCACCGTTCCCTTTGCCACGGATTAATACTCTTTGCATATCCAAGACAAAAAATGAATAACGAATTCCCATTTGAGAAAATTAGTATTGAAAAATTTAAGGGAATAACAAGCAATATCTCGAAAATGGTTCACTCAACAAAAAAATGTATATGACATAAATTGTGTATTTTAACGCGATCTACATTTTTTGTGTAGTAAAATTTTGTCTATCTCTTATGGTTTACCAGTTATGCAAAAGTCGTTCACAATGAAGAATACTTTTGGAGACATTCCCAGGAAATTCAAGATATAAATTTTATTTGTCATAAAAATATCTTAAACAAATGATACTTTAATCAAAACCGTTAGCCATTTTTGAGAAAATTAAAATTTTCGAAAAATGTTCCATGTAAAGGGTAATCTGGGGTGGGGGGATTATCTTGAAAACCTTCGTGTCACATCTCTGGAAGATACTGAACCTAAATACCAAGTTTGGTGTTTATCCGACTGTTCGTTTCTGAGTTATGCTGTTCACAGACAGACACACACACACACACACACACACACACACACACACACAGATACACAGACAGACACACATCACACACACGGACATGTTTCCAAAAATGCTTTTTGGGGAAGTATTGTATTCCACCCAAAAATTCGATACCGAGATTTCACCGGAAATACATGTTTTGAGAGACCCTGAATCCCAAAAAAAAACATTTTTGAAAACATGTCCGTGTGTGTGTCTGTCTGTCTGTGAACAGCATAAGTCAGAAACGAACAGTCGGATAAACACCAAACTTGATATTTAGGTTTAGCATCTTCCAGAGATGCGACACCAAGGTTTTCAAGATAATCCCCCCACCCCAGATTACCCTTTACATGGAACATTTTTCGAAAATTTTAATTTTCTCAAAAATGGCTCTAACGATTTTGATTAAAATATCATATGTTTAAGATATTTTCATGACAAATAAAATGTAGATCTTGAATTTTCTGGGAATGTCTCCAAAAGTATTCTTCATTGTGAACGACTTTTGCATAACTGGTAAACCTTAAGAGATAGACAAACTTTTACTACAGAAAAAATTTAGATTGTGTTAAAATACACAATTTATGTCATATACATTTGTTTTGTTGAGTGTACCATTTTCGAGATATTGCTTGTTATTCCCTTAAATTCCCTTAAATTCCCAATACTTAAACTTTTTCTCGAATACGTTATTCATTTTTTTTATGTCCTGGACTTGCATAGAGAATGGAATGCGTACATAGCAACCAGTGCTTAAAAGATTTGACTGTAGCTTAAAACATACCATATTCCCCTTGCATCTACAAGAAAATTAGCAATAAGATTAACATCTTAATTAACATGAAGCATATGGGGAATAAGCGTTTGTAAAAATAGTTTTTACAAGAGTAGAAAAAGTCATGCGAGTGTAACACATCAGATTTTTAATCTTTTGGCAATTTATGAAATAAAATTACATGCTGTTTTGTAACCCCAACGTCCGTCAGAAAGCCTTGGGCTTTTCAGTGGTGAAGAAATGATCAAAGTTGGTTTGGTGGCTCTTGAGATTACCCCTACTGGGGACACACACACATATATATATATATATATATATATATATATATATAACGTTCTCTCTTTATAATATTAATGTAAATATATAGTGGTCATATAATATGTATCTCGTGAAATCTAGTAAACGAATTTTTGAATGAAACACTATCTTCCTCTACCTACTAGGTATATGGTAGAGAAATCATAAAGCATTTAAAACTTATACCAATAAGAGCAAATACTTTGTAAGTGAATAATACCAAAAAACACCAATGTACATATGTGTATATATATATTTTTTCTTTCTTTCTTTCTTTCTTTCTTTCTTTCTTTCTTTCTTTCTTTAAGAGATTGATTTCTTTTCAGTATGCCTTTGTATATCTTTATAGTTTAACATTATACAAAATAATGCAAACTTCATTTAGAAATAAGAGGTCTTCGTTGAATATTATCCAGAAAATTCAAAATCGTTAGTCGTTAAAATCGTTATATTTAACGTCCGTATTTACAGCATAAGATACCTCAGGTGGTAGTTACTGATGATACATGAAATGATAAATAGGAAAGGAAATTTTGGAAGGAAACTTTCCAGGCATTTGCTAGTTATGAGGACTGCGGAAAACCTGTAGAAAAAACTCAGTTCGGGACGATCTGTCATTTTGTATATAAAGGTTAGTTTTGGGTGGGGGCATTTTTTGAAAGATACTTGAGTCGCAAATATTGGTATTTACCCACATTTCGTTTTTGAGTTACGCTGCTCTTAGACCCATACATATTTCTTTTTACTTTGTCTACCACGTACTTGCATAGTAGGTAGAGAAGCTATTACATTCCACCCAAAAATTCGATACCGATATTTCACCGGAAATACATGTTTTGAGGCCCCCTGAATAAAAAATCACTTTTAGAAAAACATCCGTGTGTGTCTTGGAACAGCATAGCCCAAAAACGAAAAGTCAGATAAATACCACACTTGCTATTTAGTTTGGGTACCTATCAAAGATGCGACACGAAGGTTTTCAAGAAAACCCCCCAAACTCATCTACCGTTTACATCAAAAGTTTTAAAATTTTTTTTTTTAAAAATGGCTCTAACGATTTAGGTTAAAATATATATTAAAGATATTTAAATTACAAATAAAGTGTAATCTTCAATTTTTCTGGGAATAACCTGTGAAATCCACTTCATTCCTAGAGAATTTTATATAATCTTGTATAATTGGTAAACGTTAAGGGTTAAACGAAAACGTACTATCAAAAAAAAACAGAATAAAGCAGATAGCTTTAAAATATACAATTTATTTTTCAAATAAGCTTTTTTGTGGATAAGCCATTTCTGAGATAGCTGTTATAAATGGTTCCGTTGTTCATTATTTGGTTATTCTCTTGAAGTCGTATCAATATTCAGTTGTTTCTCCGACTGCATGGAAACAGTATGAAAATTTTAAGGCCAGCATGTAGCGTCCAGTTCTTAAACATTTGACTATCGCTGTTCCCTTTGTATCTGTAGCGAAATGTGTAATGTAGCTATTTCTGCAAATGTTTATTTGGATCAAAATGTAACACATAGAAAAATAAGCTTTAGTAAGAATAGTTTGTATACCCAGTAATAAAGATAGAGGTCATGTCAGAGAAGGTCATGTCAATGTATCACATCAGATTTTTCTAAAACGACTGGTTTTGGATTCATGTGACCTGTAATCGTGTATGTTTGGTGAAATCTGGATATCGTATTTATGGTGGAATCGAGGCAGTATTTTTAATACTTAAATGATTTCAGTCTAATTATATAATATAAAAAATAACAGCCCGCCTTAAAGCAATAAGTGTATAATATAATATATAAAATGTATGTAACAGTCATTGTATTATGTTTATATTATTATGTACATTTAACATAATGTTATGTGAATGTATTAAGTAATTTAATAATGTAGGAGCTGTGAGAATAGAGGCCAAAAGTTGCTATCAATGAGGTAACCTTGGGACAACAATGAATTGGAAAGTTTAATAATACTACTAGTTATTCCTGAAACAATAATGTAATATTTAAAACAGTTTATAAATAGCCAATCAAAAACCAGAAAAGCTGAAACTAAAATAAAAGTATTTTATTCGAGTAAAATTAGCCAATCAGAGACTTGAAATAGATAAATTTACAAATTTAAGCGGTAAACGTCAGACGCTAGTAGACAGCATTCCCAACCAGGTTAGACGCATTCTCGAGAAGTTCAATACGTATCCATTGTGAGACGAAAATTCATTACGGCGAGAATATTATAAGGTTTATGTGTTAAAAAGTGCAAGTAATTAATAAATAATCTCACAGCCCTCTATATAAGTGAAGTGTTATTTAATCGTGTGAAGGATTAATAAAAGGAGTGAAGTAAAAATTATAATTTGTGTAAGCCTACATTCTTTAGCCGCATCACCCCCTGCTAAGAGATACATGTTTCTACAAATTAATACTGACGCAGCCGAGGCAAACCTAAATATATATAATATTTAAATAAAAATAAAAATACAAAGTTGATTCCTAAACGTTGGGACGAAGGCCACCGGAAAGTGAACGTTGGGGCGAACGCCACCGGAAACTTTGTACCATAAGTGGGGCAGTTACTCATCAAGTTTGGCTCCCCAACAGTGGAATTACAATACAACCTTCAAATTGGCACTTAATAACGTAAAGATATTTCTATATCGGAATAAAACACTTTCATAGATAAGCGAGAAAATGTAAAGTGAATTATACCGCTGAAATATTCAGAATGTATTTCTCGCCAAACTGAGCGAGTTTATGTTCTCTTACGAAACGAGGGACATAAGATTGAAATGTTGACCGAATACTGCAGTAGTTATAAGCTGTAATTATATTCATTTCCCTCGATTCTTGTATTTATGCATTTTCATCGAACCTTACAACTTTACAGTATTAAAATTCAGAAGTTAGATATCGAATGTGGCATTGGCTGTTAGTGACAAGGTACGCTCAGTAATAACAGTTAGTACATCACATGACCAAGTTGCTCCGAATGCTTTATTGCAACTGTCAGTGCTAATTACACCAAATCTATATTAATGAACTGGGGCATTGAAAATCTATAATGAAATGACAGGGAATGCAATTCGAAATTTGATGCATTGACCTGAGGTTAGAATCACCAAATCAGCGTTGCTGGACAACAAAATCGAGCGTGTTGCTCTAGTTTTTAACTAATAACGTGGCAGATCTCACAGTTAAATCCTCATGGGAACACAAAATGAAATATAATCCTGTTGATATACCGTAGCGATAGGTTATCCTCGCGTTAGTTTGAGAGAATGTAGGTTGTAATGAGCTATAAATGTGGTGTTCTGGTTTCAAAACGGGAAGCAATGTGAAAAATCTGATGTGTTACACTCACATGCCTTTCTCTACTCTTGTACAAAGTATTTTTACAAACACGTATTCTCCATATGCTTCATGTTAATCGAGATGTTAATCTTATTGCTATTTTTCTTGTAGATGCAAGGGGAATTGGTAGGCTTTAAGTGATAGTCAAATATTTTAAGAGCTGGTTGCTATGTGGCGCATTCCATTTTCTTTGCATGTCCAGTATATAAAAAATGAATAACGAATTCTATTTGAGAAAAAGTATAAGTATTGCAAAATTTAAGGGATTAACAAGCAATATCTCGAAAATGGTGCACTCAACAAAAAAAAACTGTATATGACATAAATTGTGTGTTTTAACGCGATCTACATTTTTTGTGTAGTAAAATTTTGTCTATCTCTTATGGTTTACCAGTTATGCAAAAGTCGTTCACAATGAAGAATACTTTTGGAGACATTCCCAGAAAATTCGAGATATACAATTCATTTGCCATAAAAATGTCTTAAACTTATGGTATTTTATTCAAAATCGTTAGAGCCATTTTTGAGAAAATTAAAATTTTCGAAAAATGTTCTATGTAAAGGTAATCTGGGGTGGGGGGATTTTCTTGAAAACCTTCGTGTCGCATCTCTGGAAGATACTGAACCTAAATACCAAGTTTGGTGTTTATCCGACTATTTGTTTCTGAGTTATGCTGTTCACAGACAGACGCACACACGGACATGTTTCCAAAAATTCTTTATATGCATTCAGTGCACCTCAAAACAGTATTTCCTGTGAAATCCCGGTATCGAATTTTTGGGCGAAATGCAATACTTCCCCTACTTACTATACGTAGTAGAGAAAGTAAAAATCTAATGTGAAGAATTCACAAAATTTCTCTACTCTTCTACAAACCATTCATACAAAAAGTTATTGTTGTATTTACTTCTTGCCAAATCTTATTAAATCTTCATTACAGATTTATATATTGAAATGTAGATATAAGCAAAATACACTAAACCAAAACGATAGTATAAATCGAGTATGTCTGAAAGTAATGCCTTTCAAATTCCGTTCCATTTGCACTACCACGAGAAAATAAACCGATACTCAAATCTTTTAAGAGTGAGTCGCAATTTGATGGCTTTGAAATTCCGTTCTATATTCATAACATGAGAAATAAAGCGTTAGTTAACTCTTTTAACAGTGGGTCGTATTGGGATGGCTTTGAAATTCCGTTCTATAGGCATAATCACGAGAAATAAAGCTATAGTCAACTCTTTTAAGACTGGGTCGCAATATGATGGCTTTGGAATTCCGTTCTATATTCATAATCACCAGAAATAAAGCGATAGTCAACTCTTTTAAGACTGGTTCGCAATTTGATAGCTTTGGAATTCCGTTCTATATTCATAATCACCAGAAATAAAGCTATAGTCAACTCTTTTAAGACTGGGTCGCAATATGATGGCTTTGGAATTCCGTTCTATATTCATAACCACCAGAAATAAAACGATAGTCAACTCTTTTAAGAGTAGGTCGCAATAATGGCTTTAAAATCCTTTCTATATTCATAATAACTAGAAATAAAGCGATAGTCAACTCGTTTAAGAGTGGGTCGCATTGTGAATGTCTTTGAAACTCCGTTGTATATTCATAACCACCAGAAATAAAGCGATAGTCAACTCTTTTAAGAGCAGGTCGCAATTTGATGACTTTGCAACTCCGTTCTATATTCATAACCAAGATAAATAAAGTGGTAATGAAATCTTGTAAGAGCGGTTTGCAAGGTAATCACTTGAAAATTCTATTGCATAATCACGAGAAAAAATCCTGATATGGTAACGTTTATATGAATTTCTCAACTAACTCTTCTCCAAACTATGCCTAACTGTAGCTTATTCTGTCTATGTCTTGTTAATCGAGATAAGCTTTTGTAAACCTTTGTTGCGATATAAGAAGAATAGCGTACTAACCTAAGGTGATAGTCATATTGTTTAAAAGCCTGTCGCTGTGTGATTGCTTTTAAATTGCTTTCTCTTTGCATAAACACACACATTTGAAAATTCCAGCTATTAACAAATAATATCTCAGAAATTGTTAACGTCACAAAAAATTTTATTTTGACATAAATTGCCTTAACGAGTTCTATATAGAACTATAGTTGCCTATGATATCTTGTAGAGAGTGGGTTGGAAATGAGTTGCCTGCAGTGCTCAAATGCACAACAGCCACAATATTTATGCCAAAGGTTTCCTCTGAAGTTGACTTGGATTAAAATTATGCCGCCAAGATAATATAGTTCGGATGTGTTTGGCAATTTCAGTAATTACTTTTATCTATAAGAATTTAGACACAGCAATAATTATACTATATATATTTATATTAGTAGTAGTAGTAGTAGTAGTAGTAGTAGTAGTAGTAGTAGTAGTAGTAGTAGTAGTAGTAGTAGTCTAAACCCTCATTTATTGGACTGTTATCGCCATTCTTATTAATATTACCATGACTATAACTAAATTAACGTTATCCAACTAGCAAGAACATTGACAGTAGGTACATTGTCAGTGTTAGACTCCGCCCATCTTTTGCTATGACACAAGTAATTTGTCAATCAAATGGATACAGCCATGCCTGAGGGAGGTGGAAAGGGTAACCTAAGAGGATGGAGCTACATTATTTAAGTATCAACTTAATCCCTTCTTTCCTGTATGGGTCTCTTTTTTCTTGTTCCAATTGCATCTACAACAAAATGTGTAATTTTTATTAACGTTAACTATATAGAAAAACAGATTGTAGAACACATTTGAAAATAAATGATATTTGGAGAGAAAATCAAGTGCCTGTGACACATAATGTTTACTTTCTCTACTACCTATAGTAAGTAAGGAAAGTATTTTATTTCACCAAAAAGTTCTATGTCGAGATTTCACCGGAAGTAAACGTTTTGAGGACGACTGGCCCCAGAAAAGGAATTTTTAGAATAAGGCCCGCGTGTGTATTTGTGTGTCTGTGAATTTGTAACTCAAAAACGAAATTAAATAAATACCAAACTTGGTATATAAGTGCAATATCTTCCAAAGATACAACAAGAATATCCCTCCACCCAAAATACCTTTTACATGAACATTTTTAGAAATTTTTGATTTTCTAAAACAATTTCTGTAATGATTTTGATTAAAATGCTTTGTATAATCTTGTGTAACTGGTAAACGTTAAGCGATAGACGAAAAGATACTACTACAAATGTAGATATATTTAAAATATACAATTTATTCCAAATACTTGTTACTGCGGTATAAGCCATTTCTGAGATATCCTTTATTAATAGTTCGAATTATTCATTACTTGGCCATTCTTTTAAAGTCCTATCGATATTCAGGTATTTCTCGCGCTTGTACGGAAGCTATGGAATTTTAAGGCCAGAATATAGCGTCCAATTCTTAAACATTTGAATATGGCTGTTCTCTTTGTATCTATAGCGAAATGTGCAATGTATCTGTTTCTGCAAAGGTTTATTTGGATAAAAATGTAGTCGATAAAAAACATAAGCTTTAGAAAGAATAGTTTCTATACTCACTAATAAACGATTGAGGGTAGAGAAGGTCATGTGAATGTATCACACAAGATTTTTTTCTCTACCTAATGACACCGGCGTTATCTAACCACCGTCACAGGAATATCTATTTTTTACAAAATCTGACGATACGTGTTCGTCTACCACCTTGGGAAATCACTCTTCTTCAATATTTATCTTTTGGAAGAGCTGAAGAGAGCGTTTCATTTTCCCAAAAATTCTGCCAGTTTCATCCGTTATCCACAACGGAAGCACAGAGGGATTCCTTCATAATGATAATTTCAGTTTAAGCATCAACTGCAACAGACTTGGTAGCAGTTCTTTGCTAATTAAAACACTTTGGAAAACCAGTGCAGATCCCTGCTTAATATAACTAAAATCACTGTTATTACATTCTAAAGAACTATTCTATAGGATCTAAGGTTCAACAGACACAAAGTACATTGAGAATGAAGAGCAAAATTTGGAGCAACAATAACAAAAAGTTGAGAAACATATTTAAAAAGTCAGGTTAAAAATCAAACATCATTAATAACAAAAGATTGAACTTTTGAATGAATAAAGATTGCTTCTTTGAAATGGGTGCCTTTTGATTGCGTTCATTACTTAGGAATAGCTATTAGTGTCGTTTATCCATCTCTCCATCCGACATATGAACCCTATTGTAACGCTCTACTACCATTTTTGTAACATTCTTGCAAGGCCGATTTAAATGTAGTCAATGCGTAGAATGCCACAGTTTCTTTAAAAAAACTCTGGTATTACACTCACATGACTTTCTCTACTCTTGTACAAACTATTTTTACAAACACTTATTCTCCATATGCTTCATGTTAATCGAGATATCGTGATGTTAATCTATTGCTAATTTTCTTGTACACGCAAGGGGAATTGGTAGTCTTTAAGCTATAGTCAAATATTTTAAGAGCTGGTTGCTATATGGAGTATTCCATTCTCTTTGCATTACTAGGACAAAAAAAAAAGAATAACGAATCCCCATTTGAGAAAGAGTATAAGTATTGGAAAATTTAAGGGAATAACAAGCAATATCTCGAAAATGATTCACTGAACAAAAAAAAAAAAAAAAAAAAAATGCATGACATAAATTGTATTTTAACTCGATCTAAATTTTTGTGTAGTAAAACTTTGTCTATCTCTTATGGTGTACCAGTTATGCAAAAGTCGTTCACAATGAAGAATACTTTTGGAGACATTCCCAATTCAGAAGAATCCATTGCCCTCCGCCGGGTTTGAACCCTGCGACCTCCGGAGCTGGAGGCTAGCATGATACTTTAAATACGTATATGATATTGTAATCGTTACAGCCCTTTTGAGAAAATTAAAAATGAATAACAGGTTGCGAAATTAAGGGTAGTTTGAGTAGGGGGGTTTGTTTTAAAATCTTCATATCGCATCTTTGGAAAACGCTAAACTGGAAATACTGTTCTCGAGTTATGCTGTGCTCTCTCTCTCTCCCTACCTCTGTCTCTCTCTCTCTCTCTCTCTCTCACACACACACACACATATATATTAAAACGCTGCGCTTTTGCTTTAAGGTTACCCAACATACACGCCAGTATTTATTATTTATTCAAAAATCAAAAATTAACATAACATTCAAACTAGGATTTTATTATATGTGTAGATGTATGCATATTAAGATCTGCTTCCAAAATTATTGCATTGATTTCCCTTCTTTCCATTCTGCATGATTCAATTTACTAAATACCGTAGAGTGAGTGTCGTCCTCCGTGGTCTAGAGGTGTACCATGCTAGCCTCTTGTCCCCGAGGTTGACGGTTCATACCGGCGGAGGGCGATGTATTTTTTCGGGCATAAAACTCTTTAACATGGCTTCCTTTAGAAGGGAAATAATGTCTGTGGTCCCGTGTTGTAGATTTACGGTACCTAAAAGAACATCAAGCCTGATAAACAGGCCTCTGAGCAAAATTTTCAGCCTTTCGCTAAAAACGCTACGAACCTTAGCAGTTAAAGAGCGCCCATAAATAAAAAAGAAATAAAATAGAGCTTTGTAAAACCACCCTCAAATTTAGCAACACAAAAGGCCATAGCTTTGCCCTAAAGAAGAAAAACAATTTTCGTTCTACTTTTTGACACTTTTGGCAATCCGATTAACGATTTAGTAGGTTTATTGCCAACAGAACAAAAAAAGGTCAGGTCACATGCAGCATTTTTTATTTCCGGTTGCATTTAAATCGAGCGTGGAACGCCGATATTATGCAATAAATCTCGAAATAATGCAGAGGGCTCGACTGGATTGCGATGTCGCTGCAAACTGCTGTCAAAGTTTCCATTCCTCGACGCTGGTACCGAAAATGAGTGAATACTTATTCAAACAAGAGAGGGAGAAGTTTGTATGTGTACTTTCTAGCGCGCCTCATACACACTGTTCGCGTTAACACAACAGAAGAAGTGACTTAGTGCTAGGCAAACAAGTATTGTAGGAGCCGAGAAGGATATTTACCCGCTCTATACAATAGTACGATACGCCTCTTTGAGACGAACACCAAAACTCTTATTGTGCAGTTATTTATAACTTGCATCAACTTTATTACTAAATACATTATTAATATGGAACAGATAACACTGAAGTGAAATTAAAGGGGCCGATCAGTGAAATTGGAAAATAGTTGTCAACATTTGAAATGTTCCAAAAACAAACTTATTACTAGGTCCAGTTCTTTAGGAACATTTTAATGCAAACAGTTTTGTTATCCCAGTAAATTTGGGAGAGTTACGAAACAATTCTTCCTGATCAGAGATGTGGCAGTTTCTTGGGTTTTCCTCCCCTTTTCTATTTTTCTTTTCAAACTTTCTGGTAGGTTGTTGGAAAATAGATCTATCATTATATGTTAATCACTTTAAAAATTACAAATTTTAAGTAAAAAGGTTATTAAAAATAAAAACCAGAATTTCAAATCAGTCAATGTGCGTGAATTTCCAGGGATGTTTTTCGTAGTATTAATATCTTTTATATTTTTAATTTCTCTGCCACGTACATAGTAAGTAGAGAATTTATTGTATTCTAACCAAAAATTCGATACCAAGATTTCGTCGGAAATACATGTTTTGAGGTATCTTGAATCCAAAAGAGCATGTTTGTGTGTCTGTGAACAGCATAACTCAAAAACGAATATTCGGATAAATACAAAAGTTGGTATTTTGGTTTAATGTTTTCCAAAAATGCGAAACGAAAATTTTCAACGAAATACCCCCACCACAAACTACCCTTTACAGGAAAATTTTTCGATTTTGTTTTATTTTCTAAGAATGGCTGTAACAAGTTTGATTAAAATACCGTATATGAAAAATATTAAATCAAAATTAAAACATACACCTTGAATTTTCGGTATATAGTCTCTTCATTCGAAAGGAATTTTGTATAATCTTGTATAACTGGTGAAGATTAAGCGGTGGACGAAAACATACTACACAAAAAATACCGATTTCGTTAAAACACACAATTTATGTAAAATACTTTTTTTTGTGGCATAAGCAGTTTCGTTATTAAATGTTCGAATTGTTCATTTCTTGAACATTCTCTTAAAGTCCTTTCAATATTCAGTTGTTTCCCGCAATTGCATGAAAACAGTATAAAATTTTAAGGCCAGCATGTAGCGCCCTGTTCTTAAACATTTAACTGTCGCTATTCCCTTTGTATCTGTAAGGACAGCTGTAATTTCTCAAAAGTGTATTTGGATTAAAATGTACTAGATGGAAAAATAAGCTGGAATAAGATTAATTGGTATACCCACTCTTAAACGAGAGGGAGGAGAAAGTGGTGTGAATAGATTACATCAGATTTTTAAGCTATGAGTGAAATTTTGAAAATAGTGAGTTTGATTGTATAACTCATGCGCTTACAAATCCAACTGCATAGCAAGTTTTAATTATGTATTGGGGAAACCAAAGTTTGATAAGCATATATATTTTGCAAAAATTGAAACTGAGCAACTCACTTTAATATCCGAGCTAACTGGGTTCGTGTATGATTTATACAAGCTGATAAAACAGATGCCCATTTTCGCCGCTCTACTGTACAAACTTCGGAGCATTGGTTTGCGGGATTAGCTTTATCATGTGATTGATAGCTTTCACGTCGTACTTTTCAAGTAGGGGAAAGGTCCCTATATTGAACCACTGAAGCCTAATTGGTAAATAATAATTATAATTTCAAATCAAATTTTTCAGAAACACTAGCGTTAAAGTGACAAATCCTTGCGCTACAAATATCCTCAACACAATTTAAAATTAATACAATTATCAAGTAAATAACTTTCAAAAATTTAGATGGTGTAAATCGGTTCAAATTAGGAACGTGGTCCTTAAATTTAACCACCCGTGTCTTAAAATGAACCACATTCAAAACAAATATACTATCAGCAACAAAATTAGAGTTCAAAATTGTAATCAGAATAACAATTTTCTTGAACATTTTGAAGTTTTATATAATGACAATCACTTGGTTTTTGGAATAGGTATTATTTGCAAATATAGAGTTTTTACTAATTTTTACTCTCATAAAAAGAGTCCAATTATACACAGTTTTCACAATAAAACGCTTCTTCTTAACATTAACTTTTGCACACTTTTGGTGAAGCCATATCCTACAACTCACACACTGGTCATATCCATCGTTTCACAATTCGCAGTTCACATATTCATGTCATCCACTGTTTTTAACATGATGTTTTGTTAACTTAGCATATGCGACAGTTTTAATGTTATTTATTGAGCCCCTCGTTTGGGAGCCAAATATGCGACAGTATTCTTTGTCAAGTTTGAAAGAATGCTACTGTTTATTTGCCGCACGTATAAAAGACAATTTGTCGCGGTCACTTCGTGTTATCATTTACTGAGCGCCTGTTATTTTATTTAATTTTGGGTTCACTGTCCTCCGGCTAGCTATGATCTTTTTGGTCGAGCACTTATCTTATACAAAGTGTGTAAACGGAAAGGAGTCTTTTATCCAAAGATAACACTGATGAAGAATTTGTTTTACACTTTTATTGTCGTAACATATTATGCACTTTCACATATTAATCTTGACACTCGTCAAACTGAAACTGTTATAATAACTTATTTACTGCTCATTCTTAATTCGCGTACTTCAACTTTTTGTGTAATTAACTTTACAACACTTGAGATTTTTCATAACTCTACTACGCGTAACCTGCGAAGCGATAAACTGTGCGATGTATTCAGCGACGTGTAATGCACAAATATTTCCGATGGACTGGAGACGACGTGTAACGTACAAATGTTTCCGATAGACTTAATGAATTTGACTCTGACCTAGCCCTTTTTATACTCCCACACCCCGATATGCCTAAAGATTATAACCGAGCTGCTATTGGTTAATAAAACGTGCCAACATTAGCGTCTATTTTTATATCCAATGAAAATTATGAACACATATCCTCTAGGGAAAAATGTTCCCGCAAATTCCTAAGAAAAACGCGCCAATATTACGTCATTTGTTCGTCTCTAATAATGATAAACAGCTCACCCCCTCGCTACATTATTGCACCCTATTATTGTCAGTTTCATAAGGCCGTATAAACTTACTTCTCGACAATGCTTACAATCATCAAACATTTCAAATTAATGTCACACAATAATGTATATTCACACTACAATCACTCTTTACATTTACATAATTTGTGATACAAATTACTGCGTCACATATTATATGGATATTTATTCACACGATATACTATTCCCAGTTGAGCAATCCTAGAACTTCAATAGGTTTCTTAAATTGGACCAGTTCAATATAGGGTTCAAACAGTGGTTCAGTTTAGAGCCACGCCATTTTGGAAGCTTTAGCATCTATGTGACAAGGAGAGACGCTGCTTTAAAAAATGTATGCACGAATATTGTTGTTAAATAAACACTTCATAACACGTAATATATATATATATATATATATATATATATATAGATCATCTCAAACTTATCTAATTGGTCGTATAAGCTTAGCTAGATAAATCAAATATTACTTCTGAAGCACCAAAACACACAACACTTTATACAACTGAAACCACAGCTCAGAATGCAAAGTCAACAACTCCAAGCATTCATAGCTGTATACGCTACGCCTCTGCTAGGATTATGGTGCCATCTGTCGAACAGTTTGGAAAATATCGAAGTGGTTCAATTTAAGAGGCGGTTCAAATTAAGCACTTTTCCCCTACGGATTGGTCTACTCTATCGTCTGTGCGACCACTCACGTTTGGAGTGCCTCAAGCTTCCATTCTAGCACCTATGCTGTTCAATGTCTTCACCTATAACATACCTACTTTAACACATGTCAACATCGCCATGTACGATGACGATATCGCCATTTTTACCACACGCTGCTCACAGATTACAGACGTCTCTTAATATTCTAGTATCCTGGACTGACAACTGAAGGATATCTTTGCACCACAAGAGATGTGAAACCATGAGTTTTATATTGCATTGTTCCATTGTTCCCCTCCTATTACTTTATAAACTATTTCCAATTCCTGGAAAATTGCTAATGACAAATATCTTGGTCTACATTCTGATCGACTGACCTTACATATGCTTGTCCAATTTGGGGAGATGCAGCCGCAAACAAATTAATCGTTTGCTTTCAAAATAAAGTTTTAAGACATACTGAATGCGCCTTGGTATGACAGAAACATCCAGATAGATCAGTACCATCTCTGCATACATTCGCTCTCAGCTCACACATTTTTTCAACATCTTCGCTTAGTAGCTGGCGCAGTGTACTTCTCCTTGTGACGAAGATCCGATGCAGTTCTCTGGACCAAGAGTCGTCTTCCGCAGGAGAGAATTAGAACACTTTTGTGAAACAAAATGTTCAACTATCTGTAACTTTGGTGCCAGAGGGGCCTCATGTGGCTGACCTCAGATTAAGACTATTCTTTATTGTGTATTTTATCCCGATTCTGAATAGCACTTTTAATACTGAACCAATCTATCCAAAAAAAGTTCTGGTATGTTGCACTCACATGACTTTTTCTACTTTTGTACAAACTATTTTTACAAACGCTTATTCTCCATCTACTTCATGTAAATCTATATAAAATTTGCAGAATCTTATTGCTAATTTTCTTGTACGTGCAAGGGGAATATGGTAGGCTTTAAGCGATAGACAAATATTTTAAGAGCTGGTTGTTGCTATGTGGAGCATTCCATTCTTGAATATCTCGGAAATTATTCACCCGACAAAAAATGTTTGTGACATAAATCGTGTGTTATAATGAGATCTACATTTTTTGTGCAGTAAAATGTTGTCTATCTCTTACGGTTTATCAGTTATGCGAAAGTCATTCAATATGAGGAGGACTTTTGGGGACGTTACCAGAAAATTCATGATATTCATTTCATTTGCTATGAAAATATCTTAAAATATGATATTTTAATAAAAATGGTTGGAACCACTTTTGAGAAAATCAAAAATTTCTAGAAATGTTCCATGTAAAGGGTATCTGGGGTGCGGTAATTTTCTTCAAAATGTTCCTGTCGCATCCTTGGATGATACTAAACTCACAGATATACACAGGAAATGTTTCCAAATATGCTTTATTTCCGGTGAAATCTTATGTCGAATTATTGGGTGGAATGAAATACTTCCCCAACTTACTATATGTAGTAGGAAAAGTGAAAATTCAGTATCTAAGTGCCCGAGGTTCGATCGGTGATGCTATAGTTTCCTAGAAATTCGATGGCTTGTGATCTAGATTTTTCTCCCCTGTTATGCCATTATTAATCATTATCAAGCATGGGAACAGATTATTTATATTTAGATACTTTTATTATTTCAAAATGGAACTCTGTATAATGTAGATGATATTTCAATTAGTATGTATACCCATTACAACAAAAAACATTTTCACATGAACCTCTCTGGACACTCTTCTAAACTACTCTTACAAAAGCTCATTTATCTTGATACAAATATATGTTTGCAAAACTTGTTTTATTGCGCATTTGGTGGACGTACGAGAGGTTACGGGGGCTGAAGCAGTAGTCAAAGCTTTTAAAAAGTAGATCCCTTTACGCTGGATTGTGCATACTCTTTGCATAGCATTTCTAGAAGCAAAAGAATAATGCCTTAGCACTTCAAAAAAATGTAAAAAATATTGTAAAATTCAAACATAGTCTCCTTTCAGCTCGATGCACATTTCTCAGCAAGTTCAATAAATTCGATACCCTGTTTATAGTGAGAACCGTCGAGTTCTACAAAATAGCCATTAACTGCAATCTCCACACCTTCATTGTTGGCAAATCTTTTACACCAAGCCATTTCTTCAACTTTGGAAACAGAAAATAATCAAAGGGGGCTAAGTCTGGCAAATGGAGTGCATGAGGAAGCAATCCGAACTTTAACTCATTTTGGCCATGGTGATAATGGACTGGTGTATTGTCTTGATGAAACAGAACTTTTTTTTCAACCAAGGTCGTTTTTGCTTGATTTCATCAATCAAACGCTGCAATAAGTTTGCATAATACTCGCCATTTATTGCTTTTCCTTTTTGAAGGTAATCAATGAAAATTATCCCGCGCGCATCCCAAAAACTGAAGCCATGACCTTGCCTGCAGGTGGAACCATATTCCCCTTCTTTGGAGCCGATCCACTGTTTTGACTGTTCCTTCGTCTCAGGTGTGAAGTGTTGGACCCATGTTTCATCATTGGTTATGAATCGACGCAAAAATGCGGCTTTATTGCAGCGAAATATTGCTAAACATTCGACTGAAACACCATCACGACGCTACTTTTGTTTCATTGTGAGTAAACGCCGCACCCATCTTACGCACAGTTTTCTCATGTCTAAATATTTAATTAGTGCGCGTTGTACAGCACTTTTTCAAATGCCAACGATGTCTGCTAGCTCGTGCACTTTCAGTCGACGGTCATCCAATACCATTTTGTGGATTTTTCTCACAATTTCTGGCGTGGTCACCTCATTTGGTCGACCACTGCGATGTTCGTCTTGCCAGCTCGTACGACCTCGCATTAACTCTGCCACCCAATGTTTTACTGTTGTAAACGAAGAGTTAGACTCCCCCAGAGTAGAATCTAGCTCAGCTTTAATATTAGTTGGACTAAGACCTTTCAAATGAAAGTATTGTATCACAGTTTTATCCATGTTTACAAATTCGCTGAGAGAGTTCACTATTAATGGCTGCCAAACAATTACTAAACAACGTAGCATCGTCAAACTTGAAACTTAAGCTTTATAAGGGTAGTATTTTTTACCATAGTCATTTGTTTGAAACAACAACCGCTATATATACGTCAAATCGGGTACTTCTGGGACTGCCCTCGTATCTCCCATTGTTAACCTGGAATACAAAACTATGCAACATTCTTTTAGAATGAAGAACTTCATAGACTATTCCTAGAAAATCCAAAATGTAGATTTAATTAGACATGTAAATATCCTGAAAAAATGATATTTTAATCAAGCTAACTGTACTTGTCCCTTTGATACATGTGATTCCCCATGTGTAAGTTGTGAAAGTGGTGCATGCCGACGGAACATTTTTCCAGAAAGAGCTAAGCTTACAGCTTTGAAAATACTGCAGTGGTAGCTATTTTGGCATTTGTGTAAGAAAAATTAACTATTTTAAGGTATACTGCATTCATTAGCATCTAACAGTACAAATATTCAAATGAAAATCATTATGTAACTCCAAAGTTTATCGTTGCAGACAATGGGTGTCTTATATGCTAATTTTCTTGTAGATGCAAGGGGAATTGTTAGGCTTTAAGAGATAGTCAAATATTTTAAGAGGTGGTTGCGATGTGGAGTATTCCATTCTCTTTGTATGTCCAGGACAAAAAAAATGAATAACGAATTCCCATTTGGGAAAAGGTATAAGTATTGGAAAATTTAAGGGGATAACAAGCAATATCTCGAAAATGGTTCAGTCGTTCACAATGAAGAATACTTTTGGAGACCTTCCCAGAAAATTAGAGATATACATTGCATTTGTCATGAAAATATCTTAAACATATGATATTTTAATCAAAATCGTTAGAGCCATTTTTGAGAAAATTAAAATTTTCGGAAAATGTTCCATGTAAAGGGTAATCTAGGGTGGGGGGATTTCCTTGAAAACCTTCGTATCGCATCTCTGGAAGATACTGAACCAAAATATCAAGTTTGGTGTTTATCCGACTGTTCGTTTGAGTTATGCTGTTCACAGACAGACACACACACGGACATGTTTCCAAAAATGCTTTTTTTGGATTCAGGGGGTCTCAAAACATGTATTTCCGGTGAAATCTCGGTATCGAATATTTGGGTGGAATACAATACATCCCCTACTTACTATACGTAGTAGAGAAAATAAAAATTATATCGAGGTTTAACTGTAAATGTTCACTTTGAAGCGGCTGAATCGAAAAACGTTAATGTTCTATTGCAAATCCTGTTGAGTGGCGTGTGAAAGAGAGAGAGAGAGAGAGAGAGTTGAGTTGCAAATTTGTAATTTGCGGGAGGAAGGCGAAGGTTTTCAGCAAATTCCACCCACTCCAAAACATCCCTAACTGACAAATCTTTAGTGATTCTTTTATTTTCTCTAAATTGGCTGTAAATATTTTTAATAAAATTCCATAACTTGGAATTTTGCATCGAGAAGTAATGCGTTTCACAAATTTTCTATAAACATTCCGAAACTTCTCATTCCCACTGAATGTTGTATAACCGGGAAAGCATAAAAGAAATGCGGACAATATGTCATTTAGAAAAAATTTAGATGGTATTAAAATATGTAATGTATGAGATACAATATTTTTGCAGCAATAGATGTTTCGGAAATATGCGCTGTTCTGTGTTTAAGCTTGATGTTATATCCTTGTAGCCCAGGGGTGGCGAAAAGGTGATTCGCGCTGACATTTGGCTTCCTCTGCCATTTCTGCTCAGAACGGCAGCTCTCTCAATCTAATTCTATGCTCCTGGGTGGCGTCAAGCAGTTTGCCTATTTGTTGAACACGAGAAAGGAAGGTATTTTCGCCTCGCCCGATGTACAACGTTTAAAAATGGGCATTCACTTTTTACTTTTTCTACTACTATGGCAAGTAGGGGAAGTGTGCTTTATTCCACCCAAAAATTACATGTCGAGATTTCACCAGAAATATATGTTTTGAGGTTTCCTGAGCTTAAAAAAAAACATTTTTAGAAAATGGTCCGCGTATTGGAGATATTTACGTGACAAATAAATGCATATTTTTAATTTTCTAGGAATAGCCTTTGAAGTACTCTTCATTTGTAAAGAATTTTGTATAATCTTATGTAACTGGTAAAGGAAACATTCATTATTAATAGTACGAATTTTTCAATACTTTTGTCATTTTCAATTCCTTTCGATATTCAGTTATTTCTCGGATTCACGGAAAAGGCATGGAATTTTAAGGCCAGCGTATAGTGTTCAGTTGTTAAACATTTGACTATCGCCGTTCCTTTGTATCTATAACGAAATGTGTAATGCAGCTATTTCCTGAAAGTTTTATCTTGATTAAAATTAAGATGATAGAAAAATAAGCTTTCGTCAGAGAAGATTGTATACCGTTAATAAGCGGTAGAGAATATAGAAAGTCATGTGAATTTAACACATTTTTTTCCTGTGCGGTAGATATTTAAATGCACGGCGTTATGGATGCCAAACTTGAAGTTGATGTGTGGCCCCATGCACGGTACAAACTTTCCGGTGGTCTTCGACCCACGTTTAGGAACCAACTTTTACGGCTGTGTCGTGTGTTTATTTTTATTTATTATTTATTTGAATGTTTATTTAATTATTATATATGCCTCAGCTGCGTCAATAGTATTTTTGTAGAGCAAGTATCTCTTAATAATGCTGGTACGGATGAACAATAAAGTTTACACAAATTATAGTTTTATTTTACTTTCTTTATTAATCCTTCACACGGTTAAATAACACTTCACTGATGTATCTCACTATAGAGCTGTTAGGTTATTGTTAATTACACTTTTAACAGGTAAACATATATATATATATATATATATATATATATATATATTATCCTCACCGCAATGAATTTTCATGTCTCACATACAATCACTGAATCCGTTCCGAACCGAACTGCGTGGGTACGCTATCTTCTAGCGTCAACCGTTTGAATTTGTACATTTCTCTTTTTCTAGTTTCTGATTGGCTAAGCCTGCTCCAATAGAATACCTTTATTTTTCTTTTTAGGGTTTTATATTTTTTGATTGGCTAAGCCTACTCCAATAGAATACTTTTGTTTTGCTTTAGCTTTTTCTAGTTTTTGATTTGCTAAGCCTACTCCAATACCAGGGGCACTATTTATATTTTGAGCCTAATAATTAAAACAAAGTAATTTCTGTTTGAAAACTGCATTATTGTTTTTCAAAATATTCTCCTTTATGATCAATACACTTTTGCATCCGTTTAAACCATTTGTCAAATCATTTATTCCAGACTTCTTGAGACATCTCCTAAATGGTTTTTGAAGGCATCAACGGCTTCTTCTGCCAACGAAAATCGTCCACGCAATTTATTCTTGATGTTCGGGAACAAAAATAAGTCATTGGGTGCCAAATCAGGACTGTATGGCGGATGACCCATCAATTCGATTTTTTGAGCCTTCAAATGCTCTGTTGTTAGGCGAGATGTGTGTGCGCTCGTATTGTGTTGATGAAGAACGATCCTACGGTTCTTGTTGGTTTTCCTTACTTCGCCGAAGACTTCCGGCAAATGGTTGTGTACCATTCGGCATTAACCATTTTACTTTCCTCTAAAGGCACTGTTGCCACATGGCCAGTTTTGCTGAAAAAGCAGGCGACCATTTGCTTCGAAGTGCTTCGATTGCGAACAGCTTTTGTTGGATTTGCTTCATCTTAAAACACCCATACAGTCGACTGCTGTTTACGTTCCGGCTCATACGCATAGATCCACGATTCGTCACCTGTTACAATTTTATATACGTCTTTTGAGGCACCCATTGTATTTCTTGAGCATTTTTGTACACCAATCGACACGAGCATCTTTTTGAGATTGCGTCAAATTATGTGGGATCCAACGGGAGCAAACCTTTCTCACGGCTAAATAATCATGCAATATTTTATATATGCTGGTGGAACTAATGCCTAGGGTTGCCTCAATCTCACAATATGTCGCATGACGATCTTTCATTATTAGTTTTTGCACAGCATCAACGTTTTCTGGCACAACAACTGATTTTGGACGACCTTCACCATTGAGCGAACTGCGGCTGCGATTAAATTCGTTATACCAGCGTTTCACAGTGGCAAAGGATGGAGCTTCGTCGCCAAATGTGGAAGTTAGTTGATCGGATGCGCTCTTGTCTTGATAATCCACGAGGAAAGTCGTAATAAATCATTGCACGAACATTTTCACGAGTTAATTCCATTTTTTTGTTGACACACAATTTTCAAGTTAGTGTTAACAAAACAAATGACGCTGTGTTAACAAAATGTTTGAAGTAGATTATGGTAAAAAATGTCAAAATTCCTATTGGAAACGTCAGATGGCACCTACATCATTCAGGGTTGCCAAGGCTCAAAATATAAATAGTACCCCTCGTAGAATGTCGTCCTGCGTGGACTAGTGGTACCGTGCTAGCCTCTAGTTCCCAAGATCGCGGGTTCAAACCCGGTGGAGGGCGATGGATTTTTTCGGGCGTAAAAATCCTTAGCATGGCTTCCTTCGGAAGGGAAGTAAATCCGGTGGTCGTGTCGTAGATTTACGGCATGTAAAAGAACCTCAAGCCTGATAAAGAGGCCTCTGAGCAAAATTATCGATCTTTCACGCCCAATACAGAATGGGACGCTAAGGACCATAGTAGTTAAAGAGGGTCCATAAATAATACTCAATTTAATTTTCCAATAGAATACCTTTATTTTACTTTAGCTTTTTCTAGTTTTTGATTGCCTAAGCCTACTCCAATAGAATACCTTTATTTTTATTCTGGCTTGCTTTTTACATCCATTTATAAACTGTTTTAAATATTGCATTAGTATTGTTACAAGAACTATTATTAGCCTTTTTTTAACTTTCTGATTTATTGTTGTCTCAAGCTTACTTTAATGTTAGCAACTTTCGGCTTCTACTTTGTACTTTCCTACGGAAGGCAGCTTGCTTCTGTTCTCACAGTTCCTACATTATTAAACTACGTAATACATTCACATAACATTATTATACATGTACATAATAAAATAAACACAATAAAGTTACTGTAATATACATTTTATATGTTATAACATACGCGCATTGCTTATAGGCGGGTTATTATTTTTTAAATATTATATAATTAGACTGATATCATTTTAAGCGATAAAAATACTTCCTCACTTGATACTTCATGATTGTAAATTTGTGGTGTACTCGTCATATAAACTAATAATATTTTGTACGGATTTCAACAGATTTTAAATACATCGACGAATTTTATTCAGTTTTACTCCTGCCTTGGCATGAAGCAGTCTTGTGCATGGGAAGGCAGAGATGGTATAAATGGAACATTCTGATCTGGTGAATGCCAGAGTGCTACTGGTTGCTGTCAGACCCTTGTCTGATTGTGGCATTTCCTTTTCCATGAACCTCGCGATGAAGGTGCGGTGACGTTCCATTTTATTGGAACTGGAAATCTTGCTGTGTTTTCGTGCAGTCTCTTCTATTGCGTCATAGCATACATATGTAGCATTCCAGTTAAAATATGTTCATACCCATAAATAAGGAAACTGACACAGGACATCTCGAATGTATACATTGCGCAGTTTACGACTTCGCGTAGCAAATCGTTGCGGGATTCTCTGCTGGGAAGCGAGATTCATCTAATGTGGTCTTGCATAGAATTCGAGGTTCTCTTCTCAGTAAAAAATCTGATGTGTTACACTCACACGACTTTCTCTACTCTTGTACAAACTATTTTTACAAACGCTTATTCTCTATATGCTTTATGTTAATCTTATTGCTAATTTTCTTGTAGATGCAAGGGGAATTGGTAGGCTTTAAGCGATAGTCAAACATTTTAAGAGCTGGTTGCTATGTGGAGCATTCCATTCTGTTTGCATTACCAGGACAAAAAAAAAAGAATAAGAATTCCCATTTGAGAAAAAGTATAAGTATTGGAAAATTTAAGGGGATAACAAGCAATATCTCGAAAATGGTTCACTCAACAAAAACAATGTTTGTGGCATAAATTGTGTATTTTAACGCGATCTACATTTTGTGTGTAGTAAAATTTTGTCTATATCTTGTGGTTTACCAGTTATGCAAAAGTCGTTCTCAATGAAGAATACTTTTGGAGACATTCCCAGAAAATTCAAGATATACATTTTATTTTTTCATAAAAATATCTTCAATATATGATATTGTAATCAAAATCGTTAGAGCCATTTTTGAGAAAATTAAAATTTTCGAAAAATGTTCCATCTAAAGGGTAATCTGGGGTGGGGTATTTTCTTGAAAATCTTCGTGTCGCATCTCTGGAAGATACTGACACTAATTACCAAGTTTGGTGTTTATACGACTGTTCGTTTCTGAGTTATGTTGTTCACAGACAGACACACACAGGGACAAGTTTCCAAAAATACCTTTTTTGGATTCAGGAGGCCTCAAAACATGTAGGTCCGGTGAAATCTCGGTATCGAATTTTTGAGTGGAATACAATACTTCCCTACTTACTATACGTAGTAGAGAAAGTAAAAATAATTAATGGTGAAATCGAATATATATTTATTCACCCATTAATACAGTCTTCAATTAAGAATTTTTGTTAAACATTTCTAGAGTATTATGATAACGCATGCTCTCAAACATCCGTAATATTTCGTGTAATAAATCATTTCCTCCCTCCTACCACTTAGATATGGTAGGTAAATAAAATATCCTATTCCACCCAAAAATCCGATATCGAGATTTTACAGAAATTTTGAGGTGCCCTGAATAAACACACATCTTTAGAAAAATGTCCATCTCATTCTGTGTGTGTGTGTAAAGAGACTGAGACAGATGGCGCCGCGGTAACATGTACAACTAACACTCGGAAAGTCCCATATGCGAATACCTTGGGGACCGCACACTATGCCCCATGGGTTTTTCATGGTTTACCCGGGTCGTCAGGCGAATGTAATGCTCTTCATCTTCTACCACGACTGTCCTGCTCGCCATTCCTTGTACCCATCATCATTCTTCTCAAATGTTTTAGGATTGTAAGATCAGGCGACGGTGTTCGGTAGGTTGCGGCTGGGCGCTGACTGTGCGCTCTATAGATTTTTCTTCCCTGGCCGCGTTGCAGAACTGCTCAGTTAGGACCCGCCTCCGGGTGTTCTCGGGCTGGCGCTCCTTCAGAGGAAAAATTAAATTGAGTTTTATCTATGGACGCTCTTTAACTGCTGTGGTCTTTAGTGTCCCATTCTATATTTGTCGTGAAAGACAGTTAATTTGCTCAAATGCCTCTTTATCAGGCTTGAGGTTCTTTTACGTGCCGTAAACCATCGCCCTTTGCCTGGTTTGAACCCGCGACCTCGGGAACTAGGGACTAGCATGGTAACCACTACAACACGGAGGACGACTCCTTCAAGGGATCCCGGGGGTTAGGAGCTTATGGGCTTATGGTTGGCCCGGGCTGCCTAGGATGCGTTCGATCTGGAAAGTTTAGGGAACCCGTCCATCCCTGTGCCCATCCTCATTCGGATCTGGTCGCCTTTCGGGTCTCTCCTTCATCCCTCTCTCCCAGAGGTCACAGTAGAAGTGAAAAGGGTCGTTATGGTCTCCTTGCAGTGCTCTGCCCCTGTTTCAGGGGCCCCTCCGTTTTTCCGTACCTTTTACCTATCTCTGAAGAACATAACATTTGGTATTAACTTCAGTACGTTCTAGGGTTTTCAAGAAAATCCCTAGTTAACTACGTTTATAGGAAAATTTTACTAAATTACTGATTTTCACAAAAATGACTGTAATGATTTTGATTGAAATGCCATAAATGTAAGATAGTTGCATGGGAATTAAATGTATGACTTAAATTTTTTGGTCTGTAAAGTTTTCATTCGGAAGGATTTTGTATAATTTTATATAACCAGTAAACCATAAGCGATAGACAAAGGTTACTGTACAGAAAATATAGAACTCTTTAAAACACACAATTTATTTCAAATACGTTTTATTGTGTTATCAGCCATTTCGGAGATAACCGTTATATATAGGTTTGAGTTTTTTAATATTTTTGTCGTTTTTAGGCGCTGTAGTTCAGTTGCTTCTCGCGATTTCATGGAAGGAGTATGGCTTTCTTAATCCAACATATAGCGACTCAGTTTAAAATACCATGGAGTGGGTTTCCATTCCCTCTTATACCTAAACGAAATGTGTAACGAAAGCATTTCTGCAAGTATTTATCTTGATTAACATAAAGCAGAAGAAAAAATCAGCTTGCCTAAGAATAGTTGTAGAAATGAAATAATAGGTAAAGAGTCATATAAATTTGACACATTAGATATTTTTAACGGCACCGGGTGTTTATGCGCGTGTAAAACAACATAACTCAAAAACGAAAAGTGGACCTAAATTCTATCAAACTTAAGGTGTTTTAAGTTCAGTTCTTTTCAAGGATACAACAGGTAGATGTTCAAGAATACTCCTCATTCCAAACTACCATTTACATTGGTAGTTTATCATCACTTATTTTCTCTGTAACGTTTTAAATTAAAATGTGTAGTGCTTGATATTCAGAGAATAAAATCTAGTTTGAACTATCTATAAGCAGCCCATGAGGTCCTCTTCGTTCTAATTGAATTTAGTATACTGTTACATAAGTAAGAAGAGAAAGACAATAACATATTTCAGAATAAATGTAAAATATTTCTCCCCCGATTTCGAAGTATTCCTTGATGTCATGATTGAGATTTGCTATTTTCCCCCTTTCCTTGGCATGAATTCGTTTCTGCCACTTTTGTTATACACGTTTTGAATGTATTCTTTTTTTCTACGCGTTGTAACTATACCATTTACTGCTTATTTTAAATCATGGTAAATATTTATTTTGAAAAACGTAATGTAGATATGAGGGGGTAGGAAGCCTAAGGGTGCAAGTGGTATATTTAAAAAAAATTCTGGTGTAATACAACATGAATTTTTGTATCCTCTATCTTTATTAGTGGGCACACAAGCTATTCTACTAAAGCTTATTTTTCTATGTGCTACATTTGAATACAAATAAACTTTGCAAACATAGTTACATTACCCATAAAATCACGAGAAACAACTGAACATCGAGGGAGTTAAAAATAATGACAAGTATTGAACAATTCGAACCTTTAATGACGAATATCTCGAAAAGGGCTTGTGCTGCAATAAATTTATTTTAAATAAATAATGAGTCTTAAAGAGATATACATTTTATGAATGGTACGTTTTCGTCTATCGCTTAACGTGTACTAGTTATACAATATTATACATACTTCCTTCAGAATGAAGAGGACTGCATAGGCTATTCCCAGAATATTCAAGATATACATTTTGTTTGTCATGTAAATATCTTTAATGTATGGTATTTTAATCAAAATCATTAGAGCCATGTTTTACAAAATCAAAATGTTCGAAAACTGTTACGTGTAAAGGGTATTTGTGGTTGGGATTTTCTTAAAAATGTTTGTGTTGTAGGCTAGGAAGATACTGAACTCAAATACCAAGTTTGGTATTTATCCAACTTTTCGTTTTTGAACTTGCTGCTCACAGACACACACACACACATAGGCTATTTTCTAAAAATGTCTTTTTTGTATTCAGGGGCCTCAAAATATGTATTTCCGGTAAAATCTCAATATCGAATTTTTTGGTGCAGTACAATACTTTCCCTACTTGCTATACGTAATAGAGAAAGTAAAAATGAGTTAAGCGCAAAAATGGGTACTTAATATGTGTAAAATTATTGAGGGCAAGAACACAAGTGTGTCTCCATCTGGTGTTGTGATTTGGCGAGTGAAAGAAAAGCTCCTGTTTTATTTGGAGGCCAAGAGGTATATGTTATTCGATCAACAATGTCGGCTTTTTTATTTAAGCATTGTTACTATTATGAAGTTCGAAAACAACTAGTAGATGTACGAAAGCTGGTTGAAAATGATACTACGCATATGGCTGTATGTTTTGACTTGCAGAAGATGTTCCCAACACCAGTACTAACTTACTCAAAGTTATACTATTCCCGACAATTGTGGACTTATAATTTTTGTGTTCATGATTTGGGAACAGGAGAGGGCGGATTGATGTCAGTGACTTTTTAAAGAAAATAAAATTTTTTCCAAAACATCAATTTTATTTATCAACATAGTCTCCTTTCAATTCAAAACACGTTGTCCAACGTTTCTCCAATTTTTTTAACCCTTCCAAAACATATGATTTTTTAAGTCTGCAAAATATTTGGCTTTTTCTGCCATGATGTTTTCATTGAACGTGAATTTCTTCCCAGCCAGCCAATTTTTCAGCTTTGCTATGAGAAAGAAGTCGCTCGGAGCCAAATCTGGAGAATACGGTGGGTGAGGTTTGCAGTTCGTAGCCCAATTCCACAAATTTTTCGATGACAATGGCTGACTTGGGTTCGGGTGATATATCCTGGTGAAAGAGGACCTTTTTCTTCACCAAATGGGGTCGTTTCTTTAACAACTCCTTGTGAAACTGATCCAGCATTGCTGCTTAATATGAACTTGTGATCGTTTTACCCTTTTCCAGGTAGTGGATGTCTGTAACCCCTTGTGAATTCCAAAAGACAGCTGCCATGATGTTTCCTGCCGACGGAATGGTTTTTGCTTTCTTTGGAGCAGGTTCGCCGAAGGAAATCCACTGATTTGATTGTTGTTTGGTTTCAGGTTGATAGTAATGGACTCAAGTTTCATAAACCGTGATATAACGCCGCAAAAACTCATTTGGGTTGCGCTAGAACATGTTCAACATTCCTGTGAAATGGTCATACGATTCCGCTTGTTCTCAACTGTGAGCAGTCGCGGTACCCATCTTGCTGGCAGCTTTTTCATATCCAACATTCCGTGCAGAATCTTGTACACCCATTCACACGAGATATTTGCGGTCTTGGCTATCTCACGGATTTTTACTCGGCGGTCTTCCAATACAATATCGTAAACTTTGTTCACCATTTCTTCTGTTGTGACCTCAGCCGGCCGTCCTGTGCGCACGGCATCTCTTGAGCTCGAACGGCCACATCGAAATTCTGTAAACCATTTGTGAAGCATGACATGTGATGGAGCAGAGTCCCTATAATACTTGCTCAGCTTTTCTTCCGTTTCCTTCACCTCTTACCACGCAAAAAGTAGTGCTTTATCAGAACACGAAATTCACTTTTCTCCATTTTCTACGAAACAACACACATCTACTTATTTTAGACGCTCTCAAAAATGTTCTAAGAAACAAATGACAACGAATTTCTGCGATTATACCCAGAATAGATATAAGACTTGGTTGTAAACAAGAAACCTGTGATTAGAACGCTATCTCTCGGCAAAGTCATGGACTTATCAATCCCCCCTCGTATGTATATGTGGCATGAGGTTGAGGCTCCCCGGGGATGTTAAGAAAACATGTCCTGTCTGTTCAAATTCATTAACAGTTTGCCGCCTACCAACATGCATCTGACTGCATTTAGTGACAGTGCAAGAAGACAAAAGTCACTTCATAATGAAATTTTGGCTCCGTGCATTTAATAGACCTCTCATTCAGACTGTTGACCACAAGTTTCTGTTTTCTGGGCATTCGTATAACAAACGTTTTGGCATTATTGAGCGCACTGTGAAAAGTTCAGATAGAGGCATCTGCATTGCTTAAGGCTGGGTTGGTGTAATCGCCAAGTCATCAAAAATATTTCTGTTAATAAATATGGATGGCAAGGATTTTATTATTTTAGAAGTAATTCAGCCATTGCTTTGTGCTAAATTGACCCTCCCCGGAGAAATCTACTTTAGGCGACTAGGGTGTACTAAAGGAAGGCTGACATATACAGGAACAGTGAAACGACTATGGTAGTGGTTCTCAAGCGGACGACAAGAAGAAGAAAGGTCGCGGTTATTTTGAGTCACGCAGTACTCAGGCGATTGTGGTCGTCGACTGCGCAGGCGCCGGATCAGTTCCAACTTTCCTCAACGTCCTGTCCACAAGGCTGATGAATCTTTCTTCGACGGCGAGCTAGGTTACGAAGAAAACAACAGGACAACGTTTAGATAGAAGGCATTCTGGACGGTATTTCTAAATTCATTTTTGGCTTAACCTATTCAAAATTCCCTTTAGTAATTCTTCACTGGGAAAAGATTGATCGTATGAACTATAGACTTATTGCTGTTAGTTTTGAAATATATCGGTAAATGTGGGAGCAGGAAGCAATTCTGTAATTATTGTAATTTAATTTAAAGCATTGAAGCCGTAAAGAATGTAAAGAATGATGAACGAATAAGAGTTTTGTAAATTGTAATTATCTGTGTTATTGAAGTGTGAGTTTATTAAATGGAAGAAATTCGGCTTGTTAATTAATTTATGGATTATATTTTCAAGTAGCAATCTGCCATTATTCCTAATTTAATCCACTTCCTCTTGGGTCAAAACAGCACGTTTCAGCTTTTAAAAGCTATAAAGGAACTACAAAAAATACAGTGGTTGTACTTCAAAAAGGGTGAACCACGCACTTTATTCTATTAAATGTACATTCAATGAATACAACGGAATTCTTAAAATACAACATGAAACCTAAAGCAGTTGGAAGAGATATTCAGACATTGCCACAGGTTACTCGAATGACAACTTAGCCAAAAATTAAGGGAGCCTTCTATCATTCGTGCCTCCTGTACATCATAAATTCTACAGACAACTGTGTCCGGGTTAGTCCACAAGAGGATAAAGACCAACGAAGCTTACGGAGGGAAAACATAACTGAAACAAATGAGCCACAGGTCTCAGCACCAAGATACGCAGCACAACCTGAAGACACTTTTTCCCAGAGAACAGTTCCTGGGATAATGAAAATGAAAATATCTCACGGTGATTCAGCTTATTTAAACGAAATGCATCATGAAGTGAAATTTTGTAAGTCTGAAGAGACAATTTTCCTGAATTTAGTTATGGTTCATATTATACTAGTAGACCTGCATATTATTGGAAAATTTCTTTCAACTCTTATATTTTCAAATTTCACTTAGAAGCTAAGGGTTACAAATGATACGTGTTGTTATAATATCAATGATAACTGTCGACTGACGGTAACTCTTTCTGCAGTAACATTAGCCACAGACACACAAAAAGCTACGAGTATCTTAAAATTATATATGCTTAGTATTTCTATATATATGCCCAGAAATTAATTATCCAATCTTAACTTTAAAGATGATTTTTCTCAAAACTAATCCTTTGTCACTTATACCCCATGGCTTCTCATCGTCTCATATAAGAGAACTTTTTATAATAATAATAACAGTAATAACTAATTTCTAAGGAGATTTGTGAAGTTCCATAATAACCCATCAGTAGTATATTTAATGGTGATGTTTGGAAATAAGGAATGAAAAGAAACAAACGAGCAATATGTTAAGTACAGTACGGTCGTTTTATGGTGAGGCCACGGATCGCGCATATGCGCGCACGGTACATTGTCTATTACACTGAGGTTTTTTTTCCCGTAACTTTCGTGTTACTTACGAATGATAGTAACATGCACTATAATGCATCAATAATCTTATTATAAGTGGTGTTTGCGTGAAGGCATTCCCGGAATCTTCAAATGAAATTTCCGTTCACACGCATAATTTCTTCTTGCGTAATGATCATAATGACCCTAAGATCATCTATGGTGTGTGGATTGTTCTACAAACCTTTTTTGGGGTTCCCCATAAACAGATTGAAAGGGGATATACCACACACACACACACACACATATATATATATATACACATAGACATATAAATCAATATTAACAACCAAGAAATGTAAAAAGCGGATTTGTAACTTAGATAAGTAAGGGAAGGGCGAGCTAGCTAATTCCAGGTAAAAGATAATTCTAGGTAGAGCCCACCTTTCACCAAGCTAATGAGCAGGGAACTGGTAGCAATAAGGAGAAATAGAAAGAGACAGATAGAGAAAGGAAAGAGACAGAGATATTGAATCTGTTTCCAGACGCGTCACTGGAACGCGTGTGTGAAATCTTTTGGAGCAGAATATTCTCATACATAATAAGGTAACGTGGTCTAAGGACCATTTATAAATGTCGTTACATCTTGAGGCGCGGAGGTAAGCGTCACTAGGTTTAGGCATATTCCCTTATAGAATCTCATTGACACACAGTGTTACTCTCTGGAAGGCAAATGCACGTGTGTGCATTGGGGTAGGAAGCGTGTGCAGTTTATTATAATAGTGGGAATTGTTATAATGGGAAACGCTAGCCGCCCATAAGATTTATTTTATAATAAACCAATTTTTTAAGGAAATGCAGTGTATTTTAATTTGCCTCAATTACGAAAACCCTGAGAAATTACATAGATAATTGATTAGGAATGGAGAAAACACCAGCGGACGGGCAGCAATAGCCCGAGACAAGAACACTGCAGCAGAGGGTATCAACCAGAGGAAGAACGTATTCCTGCTACAAGATGCACAAATTTCTTCAAATTTTTCCTACGTTAGAACATTTCGTATTCGCTTCTTAGATTTAGCAATCTCGTTGTCCTAAAGTTATTAACCAGACGTCTAACAGTTTCTGTAGCTGGAATACCAGGAAATGTCATCTGAAATTGTCTACATACCTGTCTACATGATTGTACATGTAGTACGTATTATACACAAAAATTCGTTGTTCAAGCGTGAATTTGTCGGCAGGTACTGCAGTGCATTAATAACAAGACATTAACATTTTTAAAGTAAATCACACACATTACAGATGTAAGGAATAAACTTTCATGTTTGAGATGCACAATGTGAACTCTCTTTACAGCACGAACACAGCAGCAACTGAAACACAGCTGGTAAAGATAACCTTGAACGCGTCATGCGCAGCCAGTTGCGCATCGAAAAATTACCGAGGTCACTGCAGTACAGCGTGCTACGCATATAGTCGATCTGTGGCCTCACCTTAAAATGCCCGCACTGTAGTACTACTTATAAGTAAGCAGAAAGTCGGCTGGATACATAAAATGATACAAGAGCTGGATAAAAAGTGATGAGAACTATTTTTTCTCTGGAAATGACTTCATTGACAGAGATACTTATAGTTACACGCCTTCAATATAATTGCCCCCGTTATTTATGACCTTTTGCCAAATGTTCGGAAGGCGTCGTATACATCTTGAAGTAGAATATTTGTTGGTAGTAGTTGGAAGATGCTTCATATTTATCTGCACCACGTATGGAAGCCAATTTGTCGCGGTCACTTCGTATTATCTATTGTTGGGCGCCTGTTATTGTTTTACTACTTTGAATGTTGGGTTCATTATCCTCAGGCTAGCTATTATTTCTCGGTCGAGCACATCTCTTGAACAGGGTGTGTAAACGGAAAGGAGTTTTTACTAAAAGATAACACTGATAAAAGAATTTGTTTTTGCACTTTTATTGCCGTCACACTTTATTGATTTTCACATATTGACTCTTGATACACGCCCGACTGAAACTGTTATATTTTCTAATGTTACTATAATCACTTATTTGTTGCACCTTATTAATTCGCGTATTTCACATTTATAACTAGCTTTACGACGCGAGAGATTCTGAAGAATTGCGTAACGTGTACTTTAAGTATGCTTCCGTTGAACTACGCGACGTATAACTCACGAATACTTATGTTGAACTGATGGACGTATTACACGCGAATGTTTCTTCTGGACTGAGCGACGTGTAATGCACAAATGTTTCTGTTGGACTGGATGCCACCCGCTTCTCGGCTTTAGCTTTTTATACTCCCACGCCCCGATATGCCTAAAGATTATAACCAAGCTGCTATTGGTTAATAAAACGCGCCAACATTAGCGTCTATTTTTATATCCAATCAAAATTACGAACACATATGCTTTAGGGAAGAAATTCCCTCCATTTCTACAGAAAAGCGCGCCAATCTGACGTCATTTGCTTGTCTCTAATAATGGATAAACAACTCACCCCCTCGTTCCTTGTTACCCGCTCTTATTGTCAGTTTTAGTGAGGCCGTGTAAACTTATTTCCTAACAATGCTTATAATCAACAAACATCTCAAATCAATGTCATACAATAATGCTTATTTACACTACAATCACTCTGGCATTTACATTGTTATGATACAAATTACTGCCACAATCTGCGCGTCTATTTCTGTTGATGTCGCGTATTGACCGCCCTATAGCATGGATAATGTCATCTTTGGTGTTGTACCGGATCCTTCGCAGTGGTTCTTTCACTTTGGCAAAGAGATCGTAATCACAGGGACTCATGTCGGGTGAGTACAGTGGATGTTCCAGTATCTCCCATTGCCAGCGCCGCAAGAGGTCCCGGACAGCAGGAGCGGTGTGGCATCTTGCGTTGTCATGCAGAATGATAGGGTTCTGTTCCATGAAATGTCGGGGTTGAACTGTTCAGCGCCTTACTTCCTTGTTGGACGTTGATCACTGCCCTGAGTTAGCCGAAAAATTGGAAAACTGTTCTCCACTTCTGCATGACATTCTGGGTTACAGCAAAATTGCAGCACGTTGGATACCCCATGAAATTTCCGAGGTGCTACAATGGCACGCTATGCAGTCGCCAGGATTTGTTGGGCAGGTATCAAAGGGAAGGTAACGACTTTTTTCGACGAATCGTCACAATGGACGAAACCTGGACGCGCTCGTACGAACCAAACTTGAAACGCAATCCAGCAAATGGAGGTTTCCCGATTCTCCTCGTCCAAAGAAAGTGCGCGCTACACAAAGTGCTGTGAAAGTGATGTTCATTGTGGCGTATGACATTGATGGAGTAATACTGCATCACGCTGTGTCACCAATGGTGACGATATACACTTCGTCCAGCGCTCAGGCGAAAGCGACGACATTTCATGGAACAACAACCCACCCTTCTGCATGACAACGCAAGATGCCACACCGCTACTGCTGTCCAGGACCTCTTGCGGCGCTGGCAATGGGAGATTCTGGAACGTCCACTGTACTCACCCGACATGAGTCTCCGCGATTACGATCTCTTTACCAAAGTGAAAGAACCACTGCGAGGGATACGGTACAACACCAGAGATGACATTATGCATGCTATAGGGCGATCAATACGCGACATCAACAGAAATAAACGCGTAGATGGTATACGACGCTTTCCGAACATTTGGCAAAAGATCATAAATAACGGGCGCAATTATATTGAAGGTGTGTAACTATAAGTACTTCATTCAATAAGGTCATTTCAGAGAAAAAAAAGTTCTCATGACTTTTTATCCAGCCCTTGTAATGGCCTCCTCAATCGCTAAAAGTCTATTACAAACTTTCCATCATTTACTGCATGGAATCACATAGCTCCAGAAACATCTTCAACGTATTACTGATGACGGAGGCGCAGTCCTCAAGACTCGTGCTTAAAATCTTCACGTTTCCTAACTTATTCTACTGTCACGCAGGATACATAAGCACTCCTTTGTGTCGCAGGCTGCTCCTCAACAATTACAATTCTTAATTTGCAATATTGCATAGGTACCACCATTTAAATGCTGAATTGTTTGTTACATTAAGTTATTCTCTTATTATGAACGCTTTTTAATTCGAAGCCACTGGAAATATATACCTACAGCACTACAGTGCAATTTGATCTACCTTAACACAATCAGCATATATCCATATAGATTAGCCTCAGTCACGAACGAAGGCGGCGAATAACAGTTATTGCTCAGACAGTTGCGAGGGGAAACAGGAGTAGTCACAAGCACGTGGTGGTTTGACGCAAACTGGGCGACTCGTTATTCCGTTGTTAAACCTTAATGCACTTAATCTGGCTAGATTCTCCTTCAGGGTCAGAATCCCGAAGATTGCCTATAATGGAGTCTTTTTCGTAATTATTAAATATAACTGTTAAAACACAAGCTCACACAATCACACTAAAACAATCTATAGCTGATTGCCTAAGAGGCACGTGACTATGACATGACAGTGTTTGCTACTATGCAACTGCCTTCGTCCGTGACGGACGATAGTCTCAGAATGTGTATTATGTGAAGTGCCCTCATTGTTGGAGGTTGCACAAATTCTGTTTCAGCCAGGGTTGCCAAATCAGAATCACAAGATTCTTTCTATCGAATAAACAGGATTCTCCAATACCTTACTGGCATTATAGTCAGTTTACCAGTTAACTGTAGGCAGTGCAAGCATTTAAGACATAATCCAGGGTATTACATCGTCTAGGATCTCTGTCTTTAAAAACTTTTTACTCTAAGAAGCCAACAGAGTTACGGACATCTTGATAGTCCCTTATGACCTGAAGGTGTAATAAAAGTATGTGCAAGTAGTACTTCAAACATTAGGGTGCACAAACCTTGCTTCTACATAAAACACTCCGCTGACAGCCTTCAGTAAATGTTGTTTCAGAGAACATGGTTGGCAATTAATTTGAAGGTATACTCTGATTACTTTAATGTAGAGCAAATTTGTTGTCCATACTGCAAATTTTACCTCTAGCACTTTGCAAACCATGCACATACGTGCAATCTTAGAAATAACATCTATAATTGAATTCCAAGATCCTTGAGATCATTCTGTGTTTGTTGAACTGGTCAGCGTTTAGAAGAATAGTATTGTTGTTAGAAGCAGAGATTCAGGAGATTATTGCTCAAAATAATTAACTATTAATATCTTGTGTATTAACTGAAAACATTTCTTTGCTTTCAGGGACTACTACTATGACAGGTGAGCATCAGTAAATCAGTTTTTGGCCAGAAGGTAAGTCCATTACCTCCTACTCTCTTACACAACAGACTTCTACGTTTTTCGAAAGAAGTTTTGTACAAAAGAAGTTAGAAGGTTATAACCGTGACGGATACGGCTGGCTGAACTGCCAAGTTGAACCCTCTGCAATGCATACACTCCGGTAAAACTTCTTTCCTTTTCATTCAATGTAAGAACAAGTTGTATGTGTCATAAACGAAACTTAGTCCGTGACAAACGACACGACGTCCTGGAAATGAGACTTGTCTTTATTTTATTGCAGAGGGTCATGGAAAGGTCACGTAAAAAGGCAGAAAGTTCGACAGTAAGGAGGTCGATCATTTCAGAAAACGCGCAGAAATAACAAGGGCGCTGAGTAATAATACCACAAAGAGCAGGATGTCTGTTTCGCCTTGGCCCGCATTCGGGAGGTAGCGGGTTCAATTCCGTGACCGACCTTCCTGACTAATGGGGTTTTCGGGGTTTTCCTGAGTCGCCAGGCGAATGATGGGAAGGATTCTCACATCCTTCTCACATCATGTCCATTCTCATTTCTTTTCATCTTTCATCCGTTGGTCTCTTTTAGGGTTGGAAGTGGCGACGATGGTGTTTCGGTGCAGTGTGGCCGGGGAAAAGGATGTTCTTTGTCACTCTTTCCGTCCCTCGTATTTCGGATGGTTTCTGGGGGTTTTAGAACCCCCTTGAGGGGCATTGGACCCCCTCTGTGCGGGATGGGGTCCCCGGTCTGCCGGGAAGTTTATCTGGAAACGTCGGGACCCTATCATCCTGTGCCGTCACTCCTGGTTCCGGCCATCCTATGTCTCCTCTAGCCTCACCCTTCCTCCCGAGGACGCCCCCTTGTTGGGCGTAGGTACAATATTTCCTCTGTTGATCAGTGCCGAGTGCTCTCCTTAGCTCATCCAATCCAATAGGTACCAAAGTATTTGATCTGTAATAATTTCTGGCAAAAGAATAATAATAAAAGCATGGAAATTTATAATTGCAGTGGATTGTCCCAATTTATTAGCATCACCTCTATTAAAATCATTATAATAGAATTTCTATCTACACAATGCATGCAAGTGGAATACAGGACTTAATTTAAAAAATGCTATATATAATACTTATAGTGCAAATAAGACACATCAGTCCAGATATTAAGGGAATAGTAAGAACCCAACTTTATTTTGTATTATAGTTGACTGGTCCAGTTTTTCTATAGTCACTCTTTACTTTTTCCTTGAGCGTAGCGTTGCATTAAACCATGAGCCGAGCAGCCTCTTCTCTCTTCATAAACTCACTAGAGTGTCGAACACAGGCCTCTTCTCTTCCTGGATCGCTCACTTCAATGTCAGTACAGGACTCGCTTGCTAGCCTCTTCTCTCTATCTCTTACTCCCCGCGCATAACTTGCTGAATAAACAGCACACAGCACTGTAGGTACGTCACATTAACAACCTCCCGCTGAGGTGAATGCGCTCCTCTTTATTCTGGAATGAGCTTTCGAAGTTTCGTCATTCTTCTCGATTAGCCTTCTAAATGCTTCCTTAACCGTGAGCAACTGCCCCTCTCTCTTTACAACCAATCATGCGCCGGCTAGCGCTGCAGGATATACCCAGAACCCGCGAAGTGGAGGCGCGGCTTCATCACCATAGGTGTCTTCCTCTCATTTTGAAATTTAAAAATTGTTGGTACTTAAAATCCAAATATTCAAGAATGCATAGAATGCAATCATGTCTTTCCACATTTCTTGTTTCCGGAAAACTGGATCACTCAACCTTGAAAATAAAATAAAGAATAAGCAAGCTATTTGTTTGGCGAAAACGAGTTATTTAAAATAAATCCCCGAAATGTAATTATGGGATGGTGAAATAATCAGGTTGCCTCGTGAAAACGCATTTTCCTTTTTAATGTAAAGTGGTGTTAAAGTGATATCAAACTGTGTTGGATGGATCACTGTAAAATGCGAAGTTCAGGAACGTTGATTATTTGGTGTGGCTTATGGGAAGCAACAGTAGCCGAACCGTAACGAAGGTAATCTTAACACCGAACGTTACAAGGGACATTTTAAGGTACAAAATGTTTTTTCCTGTGCATCCTGTATGAGACTTTCCGAATCTCCGAAACGATGGTGTCCCACTGCATTACCTTATCGTTATTCGTGTATCCAGATACTGTTGAATGACCAGCACAGTGCTCAGAATATAAACCTGGATTATATTTTTAGGGCTAAGGGCTGCTCCAGTGTACTCGATGATGTATCACCAAAATGTCAAATAACATATTACTGCATTTAAAATATTCATGGGAAAAATCCACAAGCCTTGTAGAATCAGCACTATGTTATGGGTTTGCCCTTCTGGCCATTTAAATGGACCTGCGCATAAAAATTTAAAACTAAAATTTGCTTCTAATTTTGTTTCCTCGCTTTTATTGTCAAATTAAAATGTATCATTGTGATCAACTTTTGCTCAGTTCCTTTCAAACGTTCATTTTAATTTATTTTAAAGTAAACGAAGAGATCTAATTAGTCTTTTCTTTACATTAAGAAAGGCTTTAACAGTTTAATACACCATTGATTTTTAGCAAATTAAATTACGTACTTTTATTATTTTTTTCTAATAAAGGATTTAACGTTACATAAAATGTAATCGATTTTAAAGAGCCATGTTTGAAAAAATATATGAAAATTCGAAAGCTAAAAATATTCAATTATTTTGAGTTTTAGATTCATTTTGGAGTGGAGTTGTATGGTACATGGATCGCAAATATTCGTTTTCTGCTATATCTAAAAACTTCCAGTATAAAGTGTTAACTAAATTTGCTGAAATTTCTAGAAATTACCCGAGTATCCTTAAATGCCGTGTTGTAAGTCCAGAAAATTTACATGAAACACCACAGAGAAAGTATCGCATAATCTGTTTTATAACTAATTTTCATCACACTTACATAATTACGTGAATGGAAATAAAGCGTGCTATCAAACAACAGGTTCTCATATTGAATACATATTGTAAGTTAATTTGTGTGTCCTGACTTCTGGTTCACTCTGTACTAACTGAAATGTTCAAAGTACTGCGGTTCAGCGTCTATGGTTAAGGTTATCGGGAGATCAACGCCAGCAATCGAAGATAAAGATAGGCCACGCTTTCTCCCAGCGTAAACAACAGATGATCAGCAGATAACCAGAACCTCTTGGAATTTCTTTCCCCCCGTCTCCAGAACGTGTGTCCAGATAGCTTTAGAATGTTCTGTGGAAGATTTCATTGGCTATATAAATAAGCATTCTCACCAGAGGAGTGAGTTAGCTGAGTCGGTCAATGAGTCAGTAAGCGAGCTGGTGAGCGCGTTTCTGTTGCGACATCGAGTGCGGTTCTCCGAGTGACTTGGTGACGACTACTGTGACGTGCAGCGAGTGCTACTGCGGAGCGAGAGATTGTAGAGGTCTCGTGTTTGACTTCCCAGCTTCCGGAAGGAGAGGCTACTTCACTTTCACGGGGAAATTGAACTAGTTCACAGTAGTGAAGTGACAGTGTGAACTAAGTGAAGTCTCAGTGAAACTTGAACCACAGCAAACAGTGAAAGTGAGAACTGAGAGGAAAACTGAACAAAGGCACAATATGATGCTTTGTTGGATAAATATAGCCTATTTAGAACTCAGCCGTAAAACCGTTGATTTAATGTGCTTATTTTTGCAAATAATTTTTGCTTACTTTTGAAAGATACATATTGGTTTAAGTAATAACAAGAGAGTGAAATGTATTTATAACATAATACCTTTTCATACATAAATGCCAAATATGAGGATAATCTTAAATTTCAGAATGGACTACGCGTATGTTTTGAAGCCTAAATGCAAGTAACACTGTGTTGAAAACCTTACCCAATATTCAAGCGACTTTTTTAAAATTAATTCTTATTTGAATTAAAACTTGGGAAGTTTTGAAATGAAAATTTTATTTCAAAATTAATATGACTTCAGTGACTTATATACTGTTAAGATCATAAAAAGAACTTGAATCCATTACTTGTTTTGAGATGCAAGAATGCTTCCTTGTGTTCAGCGTGCTACCTTCTGATTCTGGATTTCCGACTGGAGTGAGGAATGATCTTTAAAGTCATTCCTTATCCTCCCAGCATAGGTATAGGTTAGAAATGGAGGAAGAGCTCAGCACTGCATCTAGTAGTTACCCTATTGTGCTATGTTACCTCTGGAAAGAAGAATAAAGTGGAGGGCTGCCAAAACTAATGGTAGCAAGCCCAACGCAGGCGGGGTCATTAACACTTTCCGGTTATAGCATCCCGATGCCACCCCAGCAATTCCGCATAGACAGGCTGGACAGAATATTCTCACACACGCCAGGGTAGAAGCTTCTCCTCAGAGCGCATTCACTATCATATGTCGCACACCACTACCCACTATAATCTGATCTACGATTATCTATCTGTCTAGGATGCCTACGTTTAGTATCCGCACTTTTTTTTTACAATTTCTGCGCGGTTACAGTAACCGTATTTTTATCTGCACCGATGGATCTAAGTGCACCAACTGTGTTGGATATGCTTGTGTTTATGGAATTAAATCCCATAATTCGGTTTTCATAATAGCACATCCATTTATAGTGCAGAGCTGTATGCCATATAAGGAGCCATTTTGTATGTGCGTCGTCGAAAATTGGGAGGCTGTCTCATTTTGAGTGATTGCTTTAGTGCACTTCAGAGCCCTTGTGAACTGTTCAAATACCACCCATTGTTCAGCGAATCCAGGATGCCCTGCATGTTTTATACACTTCTTGGAATGAACTTGCGAATTTGGCAGCTAAGGTGGCAAATACAGAACCCAGCATCATACTATCTCGGGTAACGTCGGCAGAGTTTAGGATTGTGCGAAGAGCGGTGCTGGCGCGAAGAATAGTTAACTCTCCGCGGAAATGAGCTTCGAGTAGTGAAGCACATTCCGATAAACTGACTTCCTCTCGTGTATCTCGTCGTGAGGAGGTGATTTTGGCTCGGTTGCGCATTGGCCACTGTACTTTTACGCACGCTTATCTTTTAAAGGGTGAATCAATTCCTATTTGTCCGAAGATCTGTCGGTCCGTCACGTGTTGCTAGAGTGTGTTGCTCTAGCACATCTTCGGGACACTCTGCAACTGCCGGCCAGTCTTGCAGAGGTCTTAGCGGATGATAAGCAAGCCATTGATAGGATCTTTAATTTTGTGTCAAAGATAAATTCCCAAATGCGGATTTAGTCATGTTGATATCGGGTTAGTTCTCGGTATATTTCTGACTTTTCTATGATTTTATATTGATCTTTATCTCTGGCTTTTGCTATGGTTTTTATATTAATCTTTATCTCTGGCCTTTGCCATGATCTGTTTTACAAGGGCGCTAATGACCTTGCAGTTGATGTTCCTTACACACAAATCATCATTATAATGGATGAAAAAGTAATTTAAATGAGAGGGAAGAAGGAAGAAAAGCTAGTGTGTTTTCCTAACGATTAGGGAAAAACCATAAAAACGCTTGGCCAGAATGGCCGGACACTTCATAGTTTGAATCTGAGACATTCAAGCATCAGACTTTACCGCCTGAGCTATCTCGCTGTCCAACAGTCTGAAGGTTTGTATCATTGCATGTAAAAGGCGAGTTGATAATCCAAAATTTAAGAACGCACGTTTGAGATAAAATAGTATTTCCACCATTGCTCTGTAGTTCACTCGGCCTCTGGAGTACCAGGACAAAGCCTACCGAAGCAACACGGTGAATCACATGTTCTCCCTCGTGTAGTCTTAGCCTTTTGCGCCCGCAAGACTTCAGCTTGTAATGCATTTAGTTTTATCCCAAACTCCAAGGTAAATATCGTCACAGCACTCCACGGTAACAGACCATATGATGTAACTTATGATTCTTAAAGCGTCTGTTTTGTCAAATATTTAAAAAAGTAGGCTGTGAGTTACCCAAACCTCACTTTAACTGATGATTTTGCAATATAAATGAGAAATAATATCTCAGTATTAGCCTGTAACAAAGAAAATACATAGAATTTTATGGTGGAAATGTTGTGTATAAGTAGTTCATTCTGTTACACATGTTTATTATTGTCTTAAGTTGAAGTTAGGAATTCTGCTGTTGGTAATGCTATATTGCCATTCTCGTTGCCTTCGTTATTATGATTGCGCTGACTAGCTCAGACATTAGTCGTCGAACATGTATCTCTTGGTCAAAGGGTGGTGCAGGTAAGGAAGGTTTTCTGTTGGCAGTCAGTTTTGTATCTCATGCCTTCACTCTGCACTTCTCACACTTGACGTTGATATACCAGAGTTGTTCACGATCTATGGTAACAATATCAGACGAGCACATTAGCTCCGGGCTAAAACCCGTGGAACCGAATGGAAGTTCAGCAGTATGAGTGTATCACTGTGTGCTCTTGTTCTTGCTGCATCAAATGACGTCATAAACAGAACCATTCTGCTATGGCTACATTATTGCCCTTCCCGGTGCAACATACTTGTATTCTAAGATTATTAAGCAGTCAAGAGGCGTGGTTTTACCACATCCAAGAAAGCGATTTCATGTGCACTCAACAGAAAAGGCAACGCCACATCAGGACTTATTCCAAAAGGCAAGAAACACGGAAATCCACAACCGGTCACCAGTCACACCCCGGAGATAATTTGGAAGGTGAAGGCCCATGCCTATGAACCAAATCCTGCAACTTAGAGGGCCATGCACTGTAATTAGGGATTTCTGTTACCACTGTGAACATAATAATCAACCAGTATTTGATTCTAGAAAAGTGCCACAAGTGTCGGCGATATAAGCTGTTAGCTAAAACACAGTGCAGAATATGCCACTAACAGCAGAAAGCTGTATGAAGGAACCTAGCTGGTGAAAAGTGGATATTTGTTATATTTTAAATGAGGCATATGTTTATCTAAGTCACTGCAACTAACCCTGGAATATACATTACCGACCAAGCGGAGAAAACAAAATTTAAATTTGGTAGGATAAGGAAACTAACGAAACTTTCCGCAATGGTTTCATGGTAATAGAAAGGTACAGTTACAATGGCAAATTAACAACTAGTCGTGTGCATAAAAATGTGAAAATCAACTTGGCCTATTATCACACTAACGTCCTGATACCGATTTTCCATTCAGAAACCCCTGCTCTCTATGGTGCAGATGTAAATAAAGCCTGGTTGCATCAGGATAAGGCATCAAGCCATACGTCTGCTTCAATCTACAAATATTTTGAGAACATAGAGGGAGAAATGGGAATACATCCCATCCGTTTTAGCGACATCCTGTTAAGTCATTTGATGCATCACTGATGGAGTTTTGCGCATTTGGGTTGCTGAAAAGAGCCCTTGGAAGCAGACGGCCGCGAACTTTGGATGGTCTCTGAAAAGCTGCCAGGAGGAATTGAATAAACTGTACATACCTATATTTCGTAGCAGCTTGCTCCAGTGGAAGCTGTGCTGCAGATTGATAGCTTAAGCTAAAGACTGCCAGATAGAACATCACTGCTGATGGAGGCGTGGTTTTTCATAAGGTAAGGGGTCTTAAGTTTGTTACCATAGATTGCGAACAACCCTCTGTAGAACATTCTACTGAATGTAATGTAACTTCCAAGAAGCTACTGTACCTAAGGTTATTTCCGCCGTTACTAGTAAGAGTATTTCTGCGTAGCATTGTTTTTAAAAATCACTTCCCACATAAGCATTATATCCATGCACTTGTATTGATATCGCCTTAAAGATATTACATTTTACGGTGACTTACATTATTAGCGGTTTCTACCTACTCCCGTCTCACGATAACTTTTAACGTAGATTTCATCTACCGGTCGCACCGACGCTAACAGACTTCAATTTTGGAAGTGTCGTTTGTCCTCCCATACAATTTACAAATAACTATGTACACTCCTTGCTGACTGGCTGCTGTAGGTTTACGGCTACACTTTAAATTTCTATCTAATCTATTCACTATTTACAATCACATGACTTAAGTTTCACATTTATACTAACGGGAAAGCGCAATTCTTTACCAACTCTTGTTAGCCTTGAGCGTGCTTAGTATTTGTTACTTTCAAAGTTGAATTTACCCAAATTACCTTTTAGCAATACTGTTTCAAAAGTCGTCCTCCGTGGTGTAGTGGTTACCATGCTAGCCTCTAGTTTTCGGGCGTAAAAATCTTTAGCATGGTTTGCTTCAGAGGGGAAGTAAATCCGGTGGTCCCGTGTCGGCACATGAAAAGAACCTCAAGCCTAATAAAGAGGCCTCTGAGCAACATTACCGGTCTTTCACGCCCAATATAGAATGGAACGCTATGGACCACAGTAGTTAAAGAGCATCCATAAACAAAACTCAATTTAACTGTTTCAAGGACCTCACTTCAGAAGTCTCTTCGTCCTGAATTTATGATACTGCCTCCTCGATCTGGTAACCCATATTTGTGTAACTTTTCCTTACAACAGCTTCAACGAATTACAGATTTATTATGCTAACATATACTAAAATTACGTAACTTAAACTGCTATGGATATACACGATGGACCATTGAAGTTGAGACGGTAACAATATCTCCAAAACTAAGCGTTGTAGAAAGAAATCTCTTTAATAAAAGCTACTTAATATTATGGGGAAAAGAAAATACCATTAATCGTGTTTTGTTTATAGGACTTTATAATGGTCATTCTGGGTCCGTTTAATGTTTTATACGGGAATCTACAATTAGGGTCAACGTCCTCCAAATAAAACACGACTGATGGCATTTACTTTCCCCCATAATATCAATTAACTTTTATTCAAGACATTTCTTTCTACAACGCTTAGTTTTGGAGACCTTGTACAGTCTCAACTTAAATGCTTCACCCTGTATAACAGAATACATAAATATGGTATACATAACTGGATTGCCTCTTATTGATTCTTTACAGTGACTCTAAACGTCACATATGTTATTGATAATTAAAGCATGTTTAAAATACATATAGTATCAATTAGTAGCTATTAATATGTCTGTCGTTCATTGCTTATGTTTAATATGGACCCAAAAATACCGTCACAACTTCAACAACTTCGAATAATGACTAAGGGAACGATGATGGATGCAGTAAATTTAAGTCAAGGAATGTAACTAAGTGAAAGGTAGTTTACGTTTATACATAATAGGAAGGTATTTTATATGGAATTACACTGTCTCGCCCCACCCACATAACTACGTATGATATAATCTGGTAGCAAAGTTTATCCTCTCCACGCAATCCCCCTTGAACTGTTATCACTTTCTGCTTTCTCTAGCACCTACTAGATGAAGCATTACGTTAACTACGAGCTGTTGTGAATATGTTACTAAGTACTCCTACATTATAGCGGCCTAATTTCCCGGCCTCTCGAGGTGTTTAAATGGGTATTACATTTTCAAATCTGTTGTTTGTATTCACTTATAGATTTAATGGCCAACAAATTTCCTTGAAAACTAAAGCTAGTAACATTGGAGTATTTTACGAAACCACGAATGCACGACCTAAGTTTGAGCATCATCAATTAAAACTTGAGACAGTAACTATGGTTATATATATGCCATATATACAATAATGTGAAATGGTATTAATAAGAAAAATACTTGTATAAATAGAAGTTAAGGCATAAGTTTTATGTATGTGCAAGTGTAGCTGGAGCTGTGGAACCCTTGTTAAAAGCCGACAAACATATCTTTGTGTTAGAATTAGGGCCCAGGCAAAAAGGACTTGTACGGGAAATTCATAAAAGCCAGACCTAGAGTCTTTGTGAAATAGGAAAGGCGACAAGCGAAAACAACATATGTTTGTAGAGAGGCCACATATTTGCAAACGTAGAAGAATAGCCGTTTAAGTCTTCTGGAAGGTTCCAAGCTGAACGAAGACAGACAATGAAATTTTAAGGAAGAATATGTTTAAAATCTTCAAGGGGAGAAATGTTAGTTCTAGCGTCTCCATCAGCCAGGGCGGTTGAGTATAAAGTGCTGCGACGTGAATAAGATACATGTATGATCTCAGAAGCAGGCGATATTATTTACTTCTTATAATGTAGTAGGAACGGTGAAAGGTTATCGATTTATAAGGTCTATAGGAACGTGTAATAAATATTACAATTATTTCTAGAGCACGTATAAAATACTTGATTGCTCAGCGACCGCAAGTTTGGCTTACGAACGTGGTAGGGCTCGACTGTTCTACAGCTCCAACTAACATAAGCAACTGGGTAGCTTATTGCTAAAACAGTAAATGCGTGTGCCATTAAATCATAGTGTTCTTCATGACTTAATCTATTGTTAGAGTTGTTACTTTTTACCTTCCTTCCCGTATCACACCCTGCAAAGTTATACAAGCTCTACCAGAAACCCAAATAACAGCAGCCGTGGCAAGAAATAAAGATAAACTTTAAGAGTAACAACTAAAATACCAGATATTTAACAACATTACCATAGCTCATATATTAATTCATATATTAATATATCGGACACACTGCGAGTTATGCTCTCCCTCCACGAGTATACCGCAAACTCCCCACTTCTAGCTAAAAATCCTAGTTTCTTTACTGCCTACCTATAGTAGGTAGAGAAAGTATTGTTTAAATTCCACCCAAAAATTCTATATCAGATTCAACCATAAATAAAAGAGATTCCCTGAATAAATACATGTCCAGGACATAAACAACCTGATGTGTTACACTCACATGACTTTCTTTACTCTTGTAAAAACTATTTTTACAAACGTTTATTCGTCATCTAATTCATGTTAATGAGATAAACATTTTCAGAAGCAAATTTGTGGAGCATTTCATTCTCTTTGCATGTCAAGCATAAAAACAAACAATTAAGGAAATCCCATTTGAGAAAAAGTATAGTATTGGAAAACTGAAACAAATAACAAGGAATATATTGGAAATGGTTCACCCCACAAAAAACACATGTCACATAAATTGTGTGTTTTAACGAGCTCTACATCTTTTGTGTCGCAAAATTTTGTCCATCTCTTGCGGTTTACCACTTATCCAAAAGTCATACAGGACTTTTGGGGAATTCCTAGAAAATTCAAGATATACATTTTGTCATGTTAATATCTTAAATGTATGATATTTTAATCAAAATCGTTTGAGCCATTTTTGAGAAAATAAAAAATTTCGAAAAATATTTTATGTAAAGGGTAGTCTGGGGTGGGTCAGCCTGCTTTTGGTTTGGATGAAGAACATTTTAACATAATGTGGAACAAAGAAAGGAAAAAGAATTATTTGAATATGAAGGGCAATGGCAGAAAACGCTATCTATCCTTCGGTGGAAAAGAAGCAAATGCTGCCATCTTGTAGGGAAGCATCAATTTGTTTTACAAAATGTCGGCCACCAGAAAGTCGAATCTTCACTTTATTGTCACACCGATTAAAATAAGGTTAACATATCTGAATGGGGAACTTCCTAAGTCAAGGGAAATAGTTGATGCTTTGTTTTTATGAATTAATTTTCAAAAAGGAACGCATGATAAATTTATTAAACAAACTTCCTCTTGATTAGTTGCAGTATATATTATTACTTTCTCTACAACATACCTATAAAATTCAGGAAGTGTTGTATTTGACCAAAAAATTCGATACCAAAGAAATAAATGTTTTGAGTCTTCCTGAACACACACAAAAGAATTTTTAGAAAATAGTCCTGTGTCTGTGAACAACATAATCAAACACAAAAAGTCGGTAAGTACCAAACTTGGTATTTGAGTTCGGGATCATCCAAGGATGCGACACGAAGATTTTCAAGAAAATCCCCCAAACTAAACTACCGTTTACATGGAAATTGTTTCGAAAATTAGGATTTTCTCAAAAATACCTCTAACGATTTTGATTAAAATACCACCGACGGCCTGTGTGGTCTGGTGGCTAGCATGCTAACTTCCAAATCCAGAATTTCAGGTTGGATTCCCAGCTGGAATTTGGGAGATCTTCTTTCCTATCCAGGATTATTCCCTATCCTCCCTAGAGTCTGGAAGTATGAATGAGAGTGTGACTGTGTGTCTAGATTTAATGTAGTAACCCAAAGAATAACACCACTATTAATGAGAGAACTTCACTACCGATCAGCAATTGTTTCTAAGTTAAAAGCCGCCGATATTACCCGAGATGTTTAAAATATTTCCATGATAAAGCGTTTGTAAGAATAGTTTATATGAGAGTGAGTAGAGAAAAGCATTCGACTCCATAGGCAAATTGAAATTGAGTTTTTATTTATAGACGCTCTTTAACTACTATGGTCCTTAGCGCCCCATTCTATATTGGGGTGAAAAACCTGAAATTTTGCTCAGAAGCTTTTTTATCAGGTTTGAAGTTATTTTACGTGCCATAAATCTACGACACGGGACCACTGGCTTTACTTCTCTTCCGAAGGAAGCCATGTGAGGATTTTTACGCCCCAAAAAAAAAATGCATCGCCTTCCGCCAGGATTGAACCCGCGAACTCAGGAACTAGAGGCTAGCATGATATCCCTTGACCATGAAAGACTACGGCACCATAGGCGGTGGACATAGATAATAAATGAAATGACAGTTGCGAAAGGAAATGTTGAAAGGAAACGCTTCAGGTCTAAGTTTAGGATACCACACCGAGATATGCCAGTTATGAGCAGGCAGAGGGGTTTTAGTAAATAAACAGAGCAATGCTGTTGCCTCAGGGTGACGTCGGGTACCCACTGCGAAGGATATACTCCTCCCCCTAATTATAGGCGATTTCGTTGCGACTGTTCCTTTATTCGTTGCATATATGCCAGTGGAGAACTGTGGCAATATGCCTAAAGCAAAGAATACTCTTATACATGAAAATTAACATCATTTTGGCGATTGTGCCAGGGAACCTTCAGCACAAATGGCTCAAAAGACGTTTAAAACATGATGTTAAAGAACACTGTAATTCAATGAAACACAAAGGACATGTGACATGATTAGAAAGGAGCACTGATTAAAGTGGACCTTCAACCTGCTCTAGCTCAAACTTCGAGGGACTGTTTCAAATGCTTCTTAGTAGTATTCATAAACAAATCACACCCTATCATTAGCTAAATATACATAACTTTTCTACTTTCTCTACTACTTATAGTAAGCAGGGAAAGTATCGCATTTCGCCTGTGTGTGTATGTGTGTGTGTGTGTGTGTGTGTGTGTGTGTGTTGTGACTGTGAACAGCATAACTCAAAACGAAAAGTTGGATAAATACCAAACTTGGCATTTGAATTTAGTATCTTCCAAGGATGCAACACAAAGATTTTTAACAAAATTTTTCCACACAAGACTACCCTTTACATGCAACATTTTTCCAAACTTTGATTTTCTCAAAGATGGCTCTAACGATTTTCATTAAAATATCATATGTTTAAGATATTTTCATGACAAATGAAATGTATATCTTGAATTTTCTGGGAATGTGCCCAAAAGTGTTCTTCATTCTGAATGACTTCTGCATATCTGGTGAACTGTAAGAAATTTTACTCCAAAAAAAAAAGTAGATCTCATTAAAACTTACGTTATATACAATTTTGTTGTCGAGTGAACCATTTCCAAGATGTTCCTTGTTATTTGTTTGAATGTTCCAATACTTATACCTTTTCTCAACTGGGAATTCGTTATTTTTTGTATGTATTTATCCTAGACATGCAAAGAGAATGGAATGCTCCACATAGCAACCAGCTCTTAAAAGATCTGACTGTCGCTTATGTCGCTACCATATCCCCCTTGTACCCACAAGAAAATTAGCAATACGATAGTTTCTGCAAATGTTTATCTCGATTAACACGAATTAGATAGAGAATAAGCGTTTGTAAAAATAGTTTGCACAAGTATAGAGAAAGTCATGTGGGTCTAACACATCAAATGTTTCCTTCTAATACTCCTTAACCCTGGTTTACCTTCACGTAGGTGTACTGCCTTCAGCTGTACATCATATTTACGGCCTCCAGCGCCAGAGTAAGTCCACCTTCATCACCATCCCTTCGTATTATCTCCTTTTGAACCCCCTTTTCTATTACCACTTACTAACCCCTAGGCTGCAGTCAGGGCAATTTGTCATGGCTGTAGGCTAGGACCGCACTTCACGCCGCTCCCGCCCATTGGGCGGCAGCATAGAATCTTTCGTTCGACTAACACGGGTGCTATGCGGGACCGTGCTACCTTTCCCTTGAACTTCCTTTCAAACCCACGACCTAACCGGTGGAGGAGTTTTTAGTGGGTATGCCGACGCTCGGAGATTCCCACACTCTCAGTCCCGACTCCCATCGGGGCTGGGGTTAGTGATTAAATCATTTTCTCCTCCACTCGAAAAAAAAAACTTACGGAGAACTCCGCAAGGTCACAAACGCTTCCACCTTCCCTCATCACCAACCCTGGGTGTGTTTCTAACTTGATGGTTTATTTACTAAAAACCCTCTGCCTGGTTATGGGGACGGGAAATCCTTAGCATGTCTTCCTTCGGAAGGGAAGTAAAGCCGTAGTCCCATATCATAGACTAACGGCACGTAAGTAGTAATAGTCCCGGATGAGCCAATTGTTTTAACGATAATCCTGCCGCTAGGGGCGCTAGTGTCGCTAGTGTCGCTGCGTGCGACGGCGGCGGCGGTAAGTTTGAAAAGCGCCCTGAGCGTTAGGATTATCGTTAAATCGGTTGGCTCATCCGGGACGAGTTGAAAGAATTGAGGAAGTGACGTGGAGTGTTTTGATTGGTTCGTTAATTTGGGGTGGGAGATGGAGGAAGGGAGATGGAGGAGTATGGAGTTCGCGTGATGGAGAGGAGCTGGGTGGCGAGGTGTTGTGTGTGCGGAGGTCGGTACTGAAATGGGGGAAAAGATGGGGAGCGAGGGATAAAAAGTGTAAAGGAAAGTGACGTGTGAAGTTGTGATTGGTGGGAATAAGAAGTGATGTTATTGGTGGAAAGGAGCAAATGAAGGTTGTTGATTGGTAAGAATAAGAGAGATTATGATTGGTGGAAAGAAAAAGGAGTGGGGTATGTTGGAGGTGATGGGAAAGGTGAGTTTTGCTAGCAGCAAGATTTGCAAAAGCCTGTCTTGAACTGATCAGCAATTTTTGAACGTCGGATGGTAGTTTTCTTGAGTGGATAGAGAGATGGGGGGCGATATGAGATGCGGTGGCGAAAATGGGAACTAGACAAGGTTGTTGAGACAAGAGGTTTAAGGACGAGGAAATTTGGAGGTTAGTGGTGAACACGGCTGTCGCAAGAGGTGGGGGTAAGGAGACGCAGTGGTGAGAATGGGAACTAAAAGAAGATGGGGGTAGCAAGAGTTTTAGAAGAGTAGATTTTGAGGTTAAAATAGTGGGAACTAAAAATGGCGGAGGGTCTGCGACAAGGAGATGCGGTGAGAACTAAACAAGATGGCGGACGCAAGAGGTGGGTAAGGAGGTTTGAGGTTACAGTACCAAAACACGAAAGGATATATTCCTACGCCAAGCAGGTCCGAAAAATAATTATGCGTGTGTTGCTTACCTGTTACCGGTGTGGATGCGTCACCAAAAGCGCGGCACGCGAGACGGAAAAATAAAAGCAAACTGTTTTTGAAAATGCTTAACCAGCTTTAAGATCAACCAACATCACTACGCACTGATATACCTAGGTTTTTAAAGCGGTACAGACACCCTTTGCAGAGGCGTAATTTAACTATACCAAAAACCTGGTACTGGACCATCGTGATGGTCGCTAGCGTACGTAGGAGCAGGGTTCTCAAGCCGGTCGAAAGCGGTCAAAAACGTGTACGACGTAGGTGTTCGCAGTAGCTGCTGTCGAGTCAACCGTCGAGGTGTGAATAAACGAGATCTGTTCTCGCCGGCAATTTGGTTCGGAGATGTGAGCAGCGGCGAGGTGTTGTGTGTGCGGAGGTCGGGACTGAAAGAGGGAAAAGATGGGGAGCGAGGGATAAAAAGTGTAACAGAAAGTGACGTGTGAAGTTGTGATTGGTGGGAATAAGAAGTGATTTTATTGGTGGAAAGGAGCAAATGAAAGTTGCTGATTGGTAAGAATAAGAGAGGTTATGATTGGTGGAAAGAAAAAGGAATGGGGTATGTTGGAGGTGATGGGAAAGGTAAGTTTTGCTAGCAACAAGATTTGCAAAAGCCTGTCGTGAACTGATCAGCAATTTTTGAACGTTGGATGGTAGTTTTCTTGAGTGGATAGAGAGATGGGGCGATATGAGATGCGGTGGCGAAAATGGGAACTAAACAAGGTGGTTGAGACAAGAGGTTTAAGGACGAGGAAATTTGGAGGTTAGTGGTGAACATGGCGGTCGCAAGAGGTGGGGGTAAGGAGACGCGGTGGTGAGAATGGGAACTAAAAGAAGATGGCGGTAGCAAGAGGTTAGAAGAGTAGATTTTGAGGTTAAAATAGCGGGAACTAAAAATGGCGGAGGGTCTGCGACAAGGAGATGCGGTGAGAACTAAACAAGATGGCGGACGCAAGAGGAGGGTAAGGAGGTTTGAGGTTACAGTACCAAAACACGAAAGGATATATTCCTACGCCAAGCAGGTGCGAAAAATAATTATGCGTGTGTTACTTACCTGTTACCGGTGTGGATGCGTCACCAAAAGCGCGGCACGCGAGGCGGAAAAATAAAAGCAAACTGTTTTTGAAAATGCTTAACCAGCTTTAAGATCAACCAACATCACTACGCACTGATATACCTAGGTTTTTAAAGCGGTACAGACACCCTTTGCAGAGGCGTAATTTAACTATACCAAAACCTGGTACTGGACCATCGTGATGGTCGCTAGCGTACGTAGGAGCAGGGTTCTCAAGCCGGTCGAAAGCGGTCAAAAACGTGTACGACGTAGGTGTTGGCAGTAGCTGCTGCCGAGGCAACCGTCGAGGTGCGAATGAACGAGATCTGTTCTTGCAGGCAATCTGGTTGAGAGATGAGAGGCGCGGTGGTAAAAATGTGAACTAAATAAGATGGCGGAGGCACGAAGTTGAGGTTAAGGAGCGGCGAGGTGTTGACTGTGCGGCGGTTGGGGTCTGAAAGAGGGGGAAAGATGGCGAACGAGGGATAAAAAGTATAACAGAAAGTGACGTGTGAAGTTGTCATTGGTGGGAATAAGAAGTGATGTTATTGGTGGAAAGGAACAAATGAAAGTTGCTGATTGGCGAGAATAAGAGAGATTATGATTGGTGGAAAGAAAAAAAGGTGTGGGAGTGGGGTATGTTGGAGGTGATGGAAAAGGCAAGTTTTGCTACCAACAACATTTGCAAAAGCCTATCCAGAACTCATCAGCAATTTTAAATAACTAGTGTTTCGGGGGTTTTCTCTGGTTGGTAGACGAATGCAAGCTGTTTCTACCATACTTATATTATTCGTCTTTTTCCTTTTTTTTTTTTAAAATGACTAGTTTTTTTTTTTTTTTTTTTTTTTTTTTTTTTTTTTTGGGGAGTTTTCTGCGGATGGTAAACAAATGCAAGCTCTTTCTGCTTTTTCATAGGTTTTCCCTGGTTGGTAGGCGTTTTCTGTACTGGTTGACGAAGGCGTTTCTAATTTTGGAGGTTTTCTCAGGTTTTTAGCGGTTGTCCCTGCCCGGTAGGCAAATGATGAAGTTTTACCTTGCCGGCGCACGGATACTAGGCACGTACTTGCGCGCGCACACACACACACACACACACAGAGAGACAGACAGACACACAGATAGGCACACACACACGGACATGTTTCCAAAAATGCTTTTTTTTTTTTTTTTTTTTTTTTTTTTTTTTTTTTTTTTTGATTCAGGAGGTCTCAAAACGTGTATTTCCGGTGAAATCTCGGTATCGAATTTTTGGGCGAAATGCAATACTTCCCCTACTTACTATACGTAGTAGAGAAAGTAAAAAAGTATTGAAAAATTTAAGGAAATAACAAGCAATACCTCAAAAGTGTACTATCTTGTTTTCACGGGTTTTCCAGATCGGTAAGCGTTAGAATACTCTTAGAGCTTTTTTTCAGGTTTTTTAGCGGTTGTCCCTGGCCGGTAGGCAAATGATAAAGTTTTTCTATAACGTCGTCGTTTTGGCTTGTGGCGCACGGATCCTAGGCACGTACTCGCGCGCGCGCGCGCACACACACACACACACACACACACACACACACACACACTAAAATAGTAGCGTATAAAAAAACTGATTTGTTACACTCACATAACTTTCTCTACTCTTGTACAATCTAATTGGTAGCTTTTAAGCGATAGTCAAATATTTTAACGCTGGTTGCTATGTGGCGAATTCCATTCTGTTTGCATGTTCAGGACATAAAAAAAATGAATAAACGAATTTGAGAAAAAGTATAAGTATTGGAAAATTTAAGGAAATAACAAGCAATATCTCGAAAACGGTTCACTCAACAAAAGAAACGTATATGACATAAGTTGTGTATTTTAACGCGATCTACATTTTTTGTGTAGTAAAATTTTGTCTATCTCTTATGGTTTACCAGTTATGCAAAAAAGTCGTTCACAATGAAGAATATTTTTGGAGACATTCCCAGAAAATTCGAGATATACATTTTATTTGACATGACAATATCTTAAACATATTATGTTTTAATCAAAATCGTTAGAGCCGTTTTTGAGAAAATTAAAATTTTCGAAAAATGTTCCATATAAAGGGTAGTCTGGGGTGGGGGGATTTTCTTGAAAACCTTCGTGTCGCATCTCTGGAAGATACTGAACCTAAATACCAAGTTTGGTGTTTATCCGACTGTTCGTTTTTGAGTTATGCTGTTCACAGACACACAGACACACAGACAGACACACACACGGACATGTTTCCAAAAATGCTTTTTTTTTTTTTGGATTCAGAGATTCTCAAAACATGTATTTCCAGTGAAATCTCGGTAACGAATTTTTGGGTGGAATGCAATACTTCCCCTACTTACTATACGTAGTAGAGAAAGTAAAAATGAATAACGCATTTGAGAAAAAGTATAAGTATTGGAAAATTTAAAGGAAATAACAAGCAATATCTCGAAATACGGTTCACTCAACAAAATAAATGTATATGGCATAAGTTGTGTATTTTAACGCGATCTACATTTTTTGTGTAGCAAACTTTTGTCTATCTCTTACGGTTTATCAGTTATGAAAAAGTCGTTCACAATGAAGAATTCTTTTGGAGACATTCCCAGAAAATTCGAGATATACATTTCATTTCTCTCGACATTATCTTAAATATATGATATTTTCATCAAAATCGTTAGAGCCATTTTTTAATACAAAGAGAACGGGATTTCACAAGTGAAACAGTACTGTGATAACGATACCACTGAAACAAAAAAAAAAATCTGATGTGTAACACTCACATGACTTTCTCAACTCTTGTACAAAGTATTTTTACAAACGCTTATTCCCCATCTAGTTCATGTTAATCGAGATAAACATTTGCAAAATCTATTTTATTGCTAATTTTCTTGTATAAAAAAAAAAATCTGATGTGTAACACTCACATGACGTTCTCTACTCTTGTACAAAGTATTTTTACAAACGCTTATGCTCCATCTAGTTCATGTTAATCGAGATAAACATTTGCAAACTCTATTTTATTGCTAATTTTCTTGTAGATGTAGGGGAAAATATATTTACAAGGGGAATATAGAAAAACAGTAGCCTTTAAGCACATACATATCTCTTAATAGCTGGTTGCTATGTGCAACACCATTCTTTTTGCCACAGATTAATACTGTTTGCATATCAAAGACAAAAAAAAATGAATAACGAAGTCCCATTTGAGAAAATAAATATTGGAAAATTAACAAACAATATCTCGAAAACGGTTCACTCAACAACAAAAATGTATATTACATAAGATGTGTATTTTAACGCGATCTACATTTTTTGTGTAGTAAAATTTTGTCTATCTCTTACGGTTTTTCAGTTATGAAAAAGACGTTCACAATGAAGAATACTTTTGGAGACATTCCCAGAAAATTCGAGATATACATTTCATTTCTCACGACATTATATTAAACATACGATATTTTTCATCAAAATCGTTAGAGCCATTTTTTTTAATACAAAGAGAACGGGATTTCACAAGTGAAACAGTACTGTGATAACGATACCAACAAAACTAATTATTATTCACCCACTGAAACACATAAAAAAAAAAATCTGATGTGTAACACTCACATGACTTTTCTCATCTGTTGTACAAAGTATTTTTACAAACGCTTATTCCCCATCTAGTTCATCTTAATCGAGATAAACATTTGCAAACTCTGTTTTATTGCTAATTTTGTTGTAGATGTAGGGAAAATATATTTACAAGGGGAATATAGAAAAACAGTAGCCTTTAAGCACATACATATCTCTTAATAGCTGGTTGCTATGTGCAACACCATTCTTTTTGCCACAGATTAATACTGTTTGCATATCAAAGACAAAAAAAAATGAATAACGAAGTCCCATTTGAGAAAATAAATATTGGAAAATTAACAAACAATATCTCGAAAACGGTTCACTCAACAACAAAAATGTATATTACATAAGATGTGTATTTTAACGCGATCTACATTTTTTGTGTAGTAAAATTTTGTCTATCTCTTACGGTTTTTCAGTTATGAAAAAGACGTTCACAATGAAGAATACTTTTGGAGACATTGCCAGAAAATTCGAGATATACATTTCATTTCTCACGACATTATATTAAACATACGATATTTTTCATCAAAATCGTTAGAGCCATTTTTTTTAATACAAAGAGAACGGGATTTCACAAGTGAAACAGTACTGTGATAACGATACCAACAAAACTAATTATTATTCACCCACTGAAACACATAAAAAAAATCTGATGTGTAACACTCACATGACTTTTCTCATCTCTTGTACAAAGTATTTTTACAAACGCTTATTCCCCATCTAGTTCATGTTAATCGAGATAAACATTTGCAAACTCTGTTTTATTGCTAATTTTGTTGTAGATGTAGGGAAAATATATTTACAAGGGGAATATAGAAAAACAGTAGCCTTTAAGCACATACATATCTCTTAATAGCTGGTTGCTATGTGCAGTACCATTCTTTTTGCCACAGATTAATACTCTTTGCATATCAAAGACAAAAAAAAAAAAAAATGAATAACGAATTCCCATTTGAGAAAATAACTATTGGAAAATTTAAGTAAATAACAAGCAATATCTCGAAAACGGTTCACTCAACAATAAAGATGTATATGACATAAGTTGTGTATTTTAACGCGATCTACATACTTTCGTACTCACCTATAAGATATAGAGGGTAGAGGTCGTACGAACGTAGCACTTTGAGAATCTATATTCAACAGTTGGTGTTACTCCTTAGAAAGGAAGTATCTGCTGATTTTTATTTAATTCTTTACATTTTACATAGCACGTATGCACTGGCACAACACAAAAGCACTACACACAATACTCAGTTTTAATATTTGCACTAATAACATCAGGAATAACTGAAGTCTGCAAACAGTCATTTCCCATGTGCAGCCTTACGTACAGAAAACGTGTGTGGCTGATCTATGTGTAAAAAGAGCCTGAGAGCGGATGTACGTCAGCGGTAAAATCTTTTAAATGCATTTTTATTGGCGATGGTAGAAATCGTGCAGTGGTGGATCGTGAAAATTCATATAAATGGATGTATCACCTCATAATAAGCCTCTATATACCAAGAATATTGAGTTTTTAAAAAGTCAGCAACTGTACCTGTGTTTCTATACGTGAACGTCAGATGGCAGCTTCGATACGTGTGCACGGAGACCTTAGTGCTAGGCAACTGTACCTCTGTTTCTATACGTGAACGGCAGATTGCAGCTTCGATACGTGTCCACGGAGACCTTAGTGCTAGGCAACTGTACCTCTGTTTCTATACGTGAACGGCAGATTGCAGCTTCGATACGTGTCCACGGAGACCTTAGTGCTAGGCAACTGCACCTCTGTTTCTATACGTGAACGGCAGATTGCAGCTTCGATACGTGTCCACGGAGACCTTAGCGCTAGGCAACTGCACCTCTGTTTCTATACGTGAACGGCAGATTGCAGCTTCGATACGTGTCCACGGAGACCTTAGTGCTAGGCAACTGTACCTCTGTTTCTATACGTGAACGGCAGATTGCAGCTTCGATACGTGTCCACGGAGACCTTAGTGCTAGGCAACTGTACCTCTGTTTCTATACGTGAACGGCAGATTGCAGCTTCGATACGTGTCCACGGAGACCTTAGTGCTAGGCAACTGCACCTCTGTTTCTATACGTGAACGGCAGATTGCAGCTTCGATACGTATCCACGGAGACCTTAGTGCTAGGCAACTGCACCTCTGTTTCTATACGTGAACGGCAGATTGCAGCTTCAATACGTGTCCACGGAGACCTTAGTGCTAGGCAACTGTACCTCTGTTTCTATACGTGAACGGGAGATTGCAGCTTCGATACGTGTCCACGGAGACCTTAGTGCTAGGCAACTGCACCTCTGTTTCTATACGTGAACGTCAGATTGCAGCTTCGATACGTGTCCACGGAGACCTTAGTGCTAGGCAACTGCACCTCTGTTTCTATACGTGAACGGCAGATTGCAGTTTCGATACGTATCCACGGGGACCTTAGTGCTAGGGAACTGCACCTCTGTTTGTATACGTGAACGGCAGATTGCAGCTTCAATACGTGTACACGGAGACCTTAGTGCTAGGCAGCTGTACCTCTGTTTCTATACGTGAACGGCAGATTGCAGCTTCGATACGTGTCCACGGAGATCTTAGTGCTAGGCAGCTATACCTGTTTCTATACGTCAACGGCAGATTGCAGCTTCGATACGTGTTCACGGAGACCTTAGTGCTAGGCAACTGTACCTGTGTTTCTATACGTGTCCACGGAGACCTTAGTGCTAGACAACTGTACCTCTGTTTCTATACGTGAACGGCAGATTGCAGCTTCAATACGTGTCCACGGAGACCTTAGTGCTAGTGCTAGGCAACTATACCTCTGTTTCTATACGTGAACGGCAGATTGCAGGTTCGATACGTGTCCACGGAGATCTTAGTGCTAGGCAACTATACCTGTTTCTATACGTGAACGGCAGATTGCAGCTTCGATACGTGTCCACGGAGACCTTAGTGCTAGGCAACTGTACCTGTGTTTCTATACGTGAACGTCAGATGGCAGCTTCGATACGTGTCCACGGAGACCTTAGTGTTAGGCAACTGTACCTCTGTTTCTATACGTGAACGGCAGATTGCAGCTTCGATACGTGTCCACGGAGACCTTTCGCTTCAGGTGACAAAATAACACTAGGCACTTGTGTGCCGTGGTGTAAGCCGCAATCACGGTATTGGTAGCGTGGATCTCCTTGGGGCTCTCCTCGGAGTTACCTCAACACCACGTACATGACCTGGTTCGTCACGGGTACGCAGGTCTGCACTACCACTTCCTCGGCGTTGAGCAGGCCCAGGAGGCGATCGTACCGGTACACCAGCTAGCACGTGGACATGTTATCGCGCTGTGGTGTTGCGTGTGCGAGGTATGGAAACTCAAGGACGCAAAACATGCACGACCGAGGGTTAAAAAGCAGAACAAGTAGTGACGTGGAGCGTTGTGATTGGTGTAAATAAGACGATCTCTGATAGGTGGACAAATTGAAATAACGTGATGTGATAGGCGAAAATAAAATCAAAGGTGATTGGATGAAAAATGACGAGAAGGAATTAGCGGTGAATTTGTGAACTAAGATGGCGAAGATTTTTTTTTTTTTTAAAAAAAAGGATAATATAAGTACGGCAACTGTAACGGTTTACGGCAAACGCGCGCCGCGCAATGCGTCACGCCCGGGCAATAAAACAAAAATCATATTGAGCAAGATGCCCGGCGTGACGCATTGCGCGGCGCGCGTTTGTCGTAAACCGTTACAGTTGCCGTACTTATATTATCCTTTTTTTTAAAAAAAAAAAAAATCTTCGCCATCTTAGTTCACAAATTCACCGCTAATTCCTTCTCGTCATTTTTCATCCAATCACCTTTGATTTTATTTTCGCCTATCACATCACGTTATTTCAATTTGTCCACCTATCAGAGATCGTCTTATTTACACCAATCACAACGCTCCACGTCACTACTTGTTCTGCTTTTTAACCCTCGGTCGTGCATGTTTTGCGTCCTTGAGTTTCCATACCTCGCACACGCAACACCACAGCGCGATAACATGTCCACGTGCTAGCTGGTGTACCGGTACGATCGCCTCCTGGGCCTGCTCAACGCCGAGGAAGTGGTAGTGCAGACCTGCGTACCCGTGACGAACCAGGTCATGTACGTGGTGTTGAGGTAACTCCGAGGAGAGCCCCAAGGAGATCCACGCTACCAATACCGTGATTGCGGCTTACACCACGGCACACAAGTGCCTAGTGTTATTTTGTCACCTGAAGCGAAAGGTCTCCGTGGACACGTATCGAAGCTGCAATCTGCCGTTCACGTATAGAAACAGAGGTACAGTTGCCTAACACTAAGGTCTCCGTGGACACGTATCGAAGCTGCCATCTGACGTTCACGTATAGAAACACAGGTACAGTTGCCTAGCACTAAGGTCTCCGTGGACACGTATCGAAGCTGCAATCTGCCGTTCACGTATAGAAACAGGTATAGTTGCCTAGCACTAAGATCTCCGTGGACACGTATCGAACCTGCAATCTGCCGTTCACGTATAGAAACAGAGGTATAGTTGCCTAGCACTAGCACTAAGGTCTCCGTGGACACGTATTGAAGCTGCAATCTGCCGTTCACGTATAGAAACAGAGGTACAGTTGTCTAGCACTAAGGTCTCCGTGGACACGTATAGAAACACAGGTACAGTTGCCTAGCACTAAGGTCTCCGTGAACACGTATCGAAGCTGCAATCTGCCGTTGACGTATAGAAACAGGTATAGCTGCCTAGCACTAAGATCTCCGTGGACACGTATCGAAGCTGCAATCTGCCGTTCACGTATAGAAACAGAGGTACAGCTGCCTAGCACTAAGGTCTCCGTGTACACGTATTGAAGCTGCAATCTGCCGTTCACGTATACAAACAGAGGTGCAGTTCCCTAGCACTAAGGTCCCCGTGGATACGTATCGAAACTGCAATCTGCCGTTCACGTATAGAAACAGAGGTGCAGTTGCCTAGCACTAAGGTCTCCGTGGACACGTATCGAAGCTGCAATCTGACGTTCACGTATAGAAACAGAGGTGCAGTTGCCTAGCACTAAGGTCTCCGTGGACACGTATCGAAGCTGCAATCTCCCGTTCACGTATAGAAACAGAGGTACAGTTGCCTAGCACTAAGGTCTCCGTGGACACGTATTGAAGCTGCAATCTGCCGTTCACGTATAGAAACAGAGGTGCAGTTGCCTAGCACTAAGGTCTCCGTGGATACGTATCGAAGCTGCAATCTGCCGTTCACGTATAGAAACAGAGGTGCAGTTGCCTAGCACTAAGGTCTCCGTGGACACGTATCGAAGCTGCAATCTGCCGTTCACGTATAGAAACAGAGGTACAGTTGCCTAGCACTAAGGTCTCCGTGGACACGTATCGAAGCTGCAATCTGCCGTTCACGTATAGAAACAGAGGTACAGTTGCCTAGCACTAAGGTCTCCGTGGACACGTATCGAAGCTGCAATCTGCCGTTCACGTATAGAAACAGAGGTGCAGTTGCCTAGCGCTAAGGTCTCCGTGGACACGTATCGAAGCTGCAATCTGCCGTTCACGTATAGAAACAGAGGTGCAGTTGCCTAGCACTAAGGTCTCCGTGGACACGTATCGAAGCTGCAATCTGCCGTTCACGTATAGAAACAGAGGTACAGTTGCCTAGCACTAAGGTCTCCGTGGACACGTATCGAAGCTGCAATCTGCCGTTCACGTATAGAAACAGAGGTACAGTTGCCTAGCACTAAGGTCTCCGTGCACACGTATCGAAGCTGCCATCTGACGTTCACGTATAGAAACACAGGTACAGTTGCTGACTTTTTAAAAACTCAATATTCTTGGTATATAGAGGCTTATTATGAGGTGATACATCCATTTATATGAATTTTCACGATCCACCACTGCACGATTTCTACCATCGCCAATAAAAATGCATTTAAAAGATTTTACCGCTGACGTACATCCGCTCTCAGGCTCTTTTTACACATAGATCAGCCACACACGTTTTCTGTACGTAAGGCTGCACATGGGAAATGACTGTTTGCAGACTTCAGTTATTCCTGATGTTATTAGTGCAAATATTAAAACTGAGTATTGTGTGTAGTGCTTTTGTGTTGTGCCAGTGCATACGTGCTATGTAAAATGTAAAGAATTAAATAAAAATCAGCAGATACTTCCTTTCTAAGGAGTAACACCAACTGTTGAATATAGATTCTCAAAGTGCTACGTTCGTACGACCTCTACCCTCTATATCTTATAGGTGAGTACGAAAGTATGTAGATCGCGTTAAAATACACAACTTATGTCATATACATCTTTATTGTTGAGTGAACCGTTTTCGAGATATTGCTTGTTATTTACTTAAATTTTCCAATAGTTATTTTCTCAAATGGGAATTCGTTATTCATTTTTTTTTTTTGTCTTTGATATGCAAAGAGTATTAATCTGTGGCAAAAAGAATGGTACTGCACATAGCAACCAGCTATTAAGAGATATGTATGTGCTTAAAGGCTACTGTTTTTCTATATTCCCCTTGTAAATATATTTTCCCTACATCTACAACAAAATTAGCAATAAAACAGAGTTTGCAAATGTTTATCTCGATTAACATGAACTAGATGGGGAATAAGCGTTTGTAAAAATACTTTGTACAAGAGATGAGAAAAGTCATGTGAGTGTTACACATCAGATTTTTTTTATGTGTTTCAGTGGGTGAATAATAATTAGTTTTGTTGGTATCGTTATCACAGTACTGTTTCACTTGTGAAATCCCGTTCTCTTTGTATTAAAAAAAATGGCTCTAACGATTTTGATGAAAAATATCGTATGTTTAATATAATGTCGTGAGAAATGAAATGTATATCTCGAATTTTCTGGCAATGTCTCCAAAAGTATTCTTCATTGTGAACGTCTTTTTCATAACTGAAAAACCGTAAGAGATAGACAAAATTTTACTACACAAAAAATGTAGATCGCGTTAAAATACACATCTTATGTAATATACATTTTTGTTGTTGAGTGAACCGTTTTCGAGATATTGTTTGTTAATTTTCCAATATTTATTTTCTCAAATGGGACTTCGTTATTCATTTTTTTTTGTCTTTGATATGCAAACAGTATTAATCTGTGGCAAAAAGAATGGTGTTGCACATAGCAACCAGCTATTAAGAGATATGTATGTGCTTAAAGGCTACTGTTTTTCTATATTCCCCTTGTAAATATATTTTCCCTACATCTACAACAAAATTAGCAATAAAACAGAGTTTGCAAATGTTTATCTCGATTAAGATGAACTAGATGGGGAATAAGCGTTTGTAAAAATACTTTGTACAACAGATGAGAAAAGTCATGTGAGTGTTACACATCAGATTTTTTTTTTTATGTGTTTCAGTGGGTGAATAATAATTAGTTTTGTTGGTATCGTTATCACAGTACTGTTTCACTTGTGAAATCCCGTTCTCTTTGTATTAAAAAAAATGGCTCTAACGATTTTGATGAAAAATATCGTATGTTTAATATAATGTCGTGAGAAATGAAATGTATATCTCGAATTTTCTGGGAATGTCTCCAAAAGTATTCTTCATTGTGAACGTCTTTTTCATAACTGAAAAACCGTAAGAGATAGACAAAATTTTACTACACAAAAAATGTAGATCGCGTTAAAATACACATCTTATGTAATATACATTTTTGTTGTTGAGTGAACCGTTTTCGAGATATTGTTTGTTAATTTTCCAATATTTATTTTCTCAAATGGGACTTCGTTATTCATTTTTTTTTGTCTTTGATATGCAAACAGTATTAATCTGTGGCAAAAAGAATGGTGTTGCACATAGCAACCAGCTATTAAGAGATATGTATGTGCTTAAAGGCTACTGTTTTTCTATATTCCCCTTGTAAATATATTTTCCCCTACATCTACAAGAAAATTAGCAATAAAATAGAGTTTGCAAATGTTTATCTCGATTAACATGAACTAGATGGAGCATAAGCGTTTGTAAAAATACTTTGTACAAGAGTAGAGAACGTCATGTGAGTGTTACACATCAGATTTTTTTTTTTATACAAGAAAATTAGCAATAAAATAGATTTTGCAAATGTTTATCTCGATTAACATGAACTAGATGGGGAATAAGCGTTTGTAAAAATACTTTGTACAAGAGTTGAGAAAGTCATGTGAGTGTTACACATCAGATTTTTTTTTTTGTTTCAGTGGTATCGTTATCACAGTACTGTTTCACTTGTGAAATCCCGTTCTCTTTGTATTAAAAAATGGCTCTAACGATTTTGATGAAAATATCATATATTTAAGATAATGTCGAGAGAAATGAAATGTATATCTCGAATTTTCTGGGAATGTCTCCAAAAGAATTCTTCATTGTGAACGACTTTTTCATAACTGATAAACCGTAAGAGATAGACAAAAGTTTGCTACACAAAAAATGTAGATCGCGTTAAAATACACAACTTATGCCATATACATTTATTTTGTTGAGTGAACCGTATTTCGAGATATTGCTTGTTATTTCCTTTAAATTTTCCAATACTTATACTTTTTCTCAAATGCGTTATTCATTTTTACTTTCTCTACTACGTATAGTAAGTAGGGGAAGTATTGCATTCCACCCAAAAATTCGTTACCGAGATTTCACTGGAAATACATGTTTTGAGAATCTCTGAATCCAAAAAAAAAAAAAGCATTTTTGGAAACATGTCCGTGTGTGTGTCTGTCTGTGTGTCTGTGTGTCTGTGAACAGCATAACTCAAAAACGAACAGTCGGATAAACACCAAACTTGGTATTTAGGTTCAGTATCTTCCAGAGATGCGACACGAAGGTTTTCAAGAAAATCCCCCCACCCCAGACTACCCTTTATATGGAACATTTTTCGAAAATTTTAATTTTCTCAAAAACGGCTCTAACGATTTTGATTAAAACATAATATGTTTAAGATATTGTCATGTCAAATAAAATGTATATCTCGAATTTTCTGGGAATGTCTCCAAAAATATTCTTCATTGTGAACGACTTTTTTGCATAACTGGTAAACCATAAGAGATAGACAAAATTTTACTACACAAAAAATGTAGATCGCGTTAAAATACACAACTTATGTCATATACGTTTCTTTTGTTGAGTGAACCGTTTTCGAGATATTGCTTGTTATTTCCTTAAATTTTCCAATACTTATACTTTTTCTCAAATTCGTTTATTCATTTTTTTTATGTCCTGAACATGCAAACAGAATGGAATTCGCCACATAGCAACCAGCGTTAAAATATTTGACTATCGCTTAAAAGCTACCAATTAGATTGTACAAGAGTAGAGAAAGTTATGTGAGTGTAACAAATCAGTTTTTTTATACGCTACTATTTTAGTGTGTGTGTGTGTGTGTGTGTGTGTGTGTGTGTGTGTGTGTGTGCGCGCGCGCGCGCGAGTACGTGCCTAGGATCCGTGCGCCACAAGCCAAAACGACGACGTTATAGAAAAACTTTATCATTTGCCTACCGGCCAGGGACAACCGCTAAAAAACCTGAAAAAAAGCTCTAAGAGTATTCTAACGCTTACCGATCTGGAAAACCCGTGAAAACAAGATAGTACACTTTTGAGGTATTGCTTGTTATTTCCTTAAATTTTTCAATACTTTTTTACTTTCTCTACTACGTATAGTAAGTAGGGGAAGTATTGCATTTCGCCCAAAAATTCGATACCGAGATTTCACCGGAAATACACGTTTTGAGACCTCCTGAATCAAAAAAAAAAAACAAAAAAAAAAAAAAAAAAAAAAAAAAAAGCATTTTTGGAAACATGTCCGTGTGTGTGTGCCTATCTGTGTGTCTGTCTGTCTCTCTGTGTGTGTGTGTGTGTGTGTGTGCGCGCGCAAGTACGTGCCTAGTATCCGTGCGCCGGCAAGGTAAAACTTCATCATTTGCCTACCGGGCAGGGACAACCGCTAAAAACCTGAGAAAACCTCCAAAATTAGAAACGCCTTCGTCAACCAGTACAGAAAACGCCTACCAACCAGGGAAAACCTATGAAAAAGCAGAAAGAGCTTGCATTTGTTTACCATCCGCAGAAAACTCCCCAAAAAAAAAAAAAAAAAAAAAAAAAAAAAACTAGTCATTTTAAAAAAAAAAAAGGAAAAAGACGAATAATATAAGTATGGTAGAAACAGCTTGCATTCGTCTACCAACCAGAGAAAACCCCCGAAACACTAGTTATTTAAAATTGCTGATGAGTTCTGGATAGGCTTTTGCAAATGTTGTTGGTAGCAAAACTTGCCTTTTCCATCACCTCCAACATACCCCACTCCCACACCTTTTTTTCTTTCCACCAATCATAATCTCTCTTATTCTCGCCAATCAGCAACTTTCATTTGTTCCTTTCCACCAATAACATCACTTCTTATTCCCACCAATGACAACTTCACACGTCACTTTCTGTTATACTTTTTATCCCTCGTTCGCCATCTTTCCCCCTCTTTCAGACCCCAACCGCCGCACAGTCAACACCTCGCCGCTCCTTAACCTCAACTTCGTGCCTCCGCCATCTTATTTAGTTCACATTTTTACCACCGCGCCTCTCATCTCTCAACCAGATTGCCTGCAAGAACAGATCTCGTTCATTCGCACCTCGACGGTTGCCTCGGCAGCAGCTACTGCCAACACCTACGTCGTACACGTTTTTGACCGCTTTCGACCGGCTTGAGAACCCTGCTCCTACGTACGCTAGCGACCATCACGATGGTCCAGTACCAGGTTTTGGTATAGTTAAATTACGCCTCTGCAAAGGGTGTCTGTACCGCTTTAAAAACCTAGGTATATCAGTGCGTAGTGATGTTGGTTGATCTTAAAGCTGGTTAAGCATTTTCAAAAACAGTTTGCTTTTATTTTTCCGCCTCGCGTGCCGCGCTTTTGGTGACGCATCCACACCGGTAACAGGTAAGTAACACACGCATAATTATTTTTCGCACCTGCTTGGCGTAGGAATATATCCTTTCGTGTTTTGGTACTGTAACCTCAAACCTCCTTACCCTCCTCTTGCGTCCGCCATCTTGTTTAGTTCTCACCGCATCTCCTTGTCGCAGACCCTCCGCCATTTTTAGTTCCCGCTATTTTAACCTCAAAATCTACTCTTCTAACCTCTTGCTACCGCCATCTTCTTTTAGTTCCCATTCTCACCACCGCGTCTCCTTACCCCCACCTCTTGCGACCGCCATGTTCACCACTAACCTCCAAATTTCCTCGTCCTTAAACCTCTTGTCTCAACCACCTTGTTTAGTTCCCATTTTCGCCACCGCATCTCATATCGCCCCATCTCTCTATCCACTCAAGAAAACTACCATCCAACGTTCAAAAATTGCTGATCAGTTCACGACAGGCTTTTGCAAATCTTGTTGCTAGCAAAACTTACCTTTCCCATCACCTCCAACATACCCCATTCCTTTTTCTTTCCACCAATCATAACCTCTCTTATTCTTACCAATCAGCAACTTTCATTTGCTCCTTTCCACCAATAAAATCACTTCTTATTCCCACCAATCACAACTTCACACGTCACTTTCTGTTACACTTTTTATCCCTCGCTCCCCATCTTTTCCCTCTTTCAGTCCCGACCTCCGCACACACAACACCTCGCCGCTGCTCACATCTCCGAACCAAATTGCCGGCGAGAACAGATCTCGTTTATTCACACCTCGACGGTTGACTCGACAGCAGCTACTGCGAACACCTACGTCGTACACGTTTTTGACCGCTTTCGACCGGCTTGAGAACCCTGCTCCTACGTACGCTAGCGACCATCACGATGGTCCAGTACCAGGTTTTTGGTATAGTTAAATTACGCCTCTGCAAAGGGTGTCTGTACCGCTTTAAAAACCTAGGTATATCAGTGCGTAGTGATGTTGGTTGATCTTAAAGCTGGTTAAGCATTTTCAAAAACAGTTTGCTTTTATTTTTCCGTCTCGCGTGCCGCGCTTTTGGTGACGCATCCACACCGGTAACAGGTAAGCAACACACGCATAATTATTTTTCGGACCTGCTTGGCGTAGGAATATATCCTTTCGTGTTTTGGTACTGTAACCTCAAACCTCCTTACCCACCTCTTGCGTCCGCCATCTTGTTTAGTTCTCACCGCATCTCCTTGTCGCAGACCCTCCGCCATTTTTAGTTCCCACTATTTTAACCTCAAAATCTACTCTTCTAAAACTCTTGCTACCCCCATCTTCTTTTAGTTCCCATTCTCACCACTGCGTCTCCTTACCCCCACCTCTTGCGACAGCCGTGTTCACCACTAACCTCCAAATTTCCTCGTCCTTAAACCTCTTGTCTCAACAACCTTGTCTAGTTCCCATTTTCGCCACCGCATCTCATATCGCCCCCCATCTCTCTATCCACTCAAGAAAACTACCATCCGACGTTCAAAAATTGCTGATCAGTTCAAGACAGGCTTTTGCAAATCTTGCTGCTAGCAAAACTCACCTTTCCCATCACCTCCAACATACCCCACTCCTTTTTCTTTCCACCAATCATAATCTCTCTTATTCTTACCAATCAACAACCTTCATTTGCTCCTTTCCACCAATAACATCACTTCTTATTCCCACCAATCACAACTTCACACGTCACTTTCCTTTACACTTTTTATCCCTCGCTCCCCATCTTTTCCCCCATTTCAGTACCGACCTCCGCACACACAACACCTCGCCACCCAGCTCCTCTCCATCACGCGAACTCCATACTCCTCCATCTCCCTTCCTCCATCTCCCACCCCAAATTAACGAACCAATCAAAACACTCCACGTCACTTCCTCAATTCTTTCAACTCGTCCCGGATGAGCCAACCGATTTAACGATAATCCTAACGCTCAGGGCGCTTTTCAAACTTACCGCCGCCGCCGTCGCACGCAGCGACACTAGCGACACTAGCGCCCCTAGCGGCAGGATTATCGTTAAAACAATTGGCTCATCCGGGACTATTACTACTCACGTAAAACAACCTCAAGCCTGATAAAGGGGTCTCTGAGCCTTTCAAGCCTAATATAGAACGTTAAAAACCATAGCAGTTAAACAGTGCCCATAAATAAAAATTAAACAAATAATGTGGAAAACTTGAAAAAAATTCTCATGTGTTACACTCACATGACCTTCCCTACTCTTGTACAAACTATTTTTACAAACGTTTATTCTCCATATGCTTCATGTTAATCGAGATGTTAATCTTATTGCTAATTTTCTTGTAGATGCAAGGGGGATTGGTAGGCTTTAAGCGAGAATCAAATATTTTAAGAGCTAGTTGCTATGTGGTGCATTCCATTCTCTTTGCATGTCCAGGACATAAAAAAATGAATAACGAATTCCCGTTTGAGAAAAACTATTGAAAAATTTAAGGGAATAACAAGCAATATCTCGAAAATGGTTCATTCAACAAAAAAATATGTATGACAAAAATTCTGTATTTTAACGCGATCTACATTTTTTGTGGTAAAATTTTTCTATCTCTTATGGTTTACCAGTTATGCAAAAGTCGTTCACAATGAAGAATACTTTTGGAGACATTCCCAGAAAATTCGAGATATACATTTCATTTGTCATGAAAATATCTTAAACATATGATATTTTAATAAAAATCGTTAAGAGCCATTTTTTTTAGAAAATTAAAGTTTTCGAAAAATGTTCCATGTAAAGGGTAATCTGGGGTGGGAGGATTTTCTTGAAAACCTCCGTGTCGCATCTCTGGAGGATACTGAACTTAAATACCAAGTTTGGTGTTTATCCGACTGTTCGTTTCTGAGTTATGCTGTTCACAGACACACACATAGACACATCTCGGTATCGAATTTTTGGGTAGAATACAATACTTCCCCTACTTACTATACGTAGTAGAGAAAGTAAAAAGCAGTCAGGAGGGACGGCCCTGGCGGGATCTGAACCGCAGACATTCCTTTCCCAAGTCCGTGCGTTAATGACCTCCGCTAACCGTGTCGGTATAGATTTAAACCTCGCAGTTTCCCCGAAAGTATCCAAATGCATGAACTCTGAGAAGCAGGAATGTCACCAGCGTCTGGTGGAGCGTTCCTTGCACCCATGTTGGTAACACTGGAGTTACGAGTGTGAAAGGAATTTTCAGCCCAGAACTTTATTTCGCGGTAGGCATTTACGCTACCGTTTTAACTATTTTAACGCAGTCACCGTCGTGACAGTAAAACTCGTTTCATTATTCAAACAATGAACCTTCAAGTCTTTCCTCGGCTCCACTCCTTTTTATATTAGCCCTGCTCCAATACTTCTTGCCTCTCTCAAGAATGGCTGATCCTACCATTAAAGTTAATTGAATTTTCTCGGCGTTCTCCAGCTCTTAACCTCAAATTGACTTTGGAGGGAAGACCGAGGTAGGGAGGGCGGTGGAATAACTGAGACGAGTATTGCGTTAGGTTGTTCGTATAACCACCCACAGGGGTAGTACTTCTCGTGTAATTTTAGCGACCATGAGCAACAAAAACAGCTGGCAAAATCTCGGAGGAACCTAGCGGGTGCAAGACAAACACCGTTTAATTTAGCGAAAGACCGACGATGAGAAATGTTGATAGCTACATAATGTTTCATCTTACTGCATTTAACCTTTGTTTAAGATTGTCTCAGTTGTTTTGTTTTCCTTCTTGTATTCATACTCCTCCAGGGTAAGAACACCGTGATCGCAATAAGTAGCTGACAGACTAGATAAAGTCACTATATCATAATTTCTTCTTGCTTTGAGCTCTGTTGTAGAGAGAACATTTTACAGCTTCTTCCAGCCACTGGGCCGTGTTTTGGACAGAAGATATGTGCGCGCATCTCACTAGTGATTCTAGGAAATTTAGTTTCTGAAAGTTACTTAAATTTTGCATAGTTTATATAACAGACTTGTTTTTATTTTATTTTTAATTACAAACAAATATTATCCTAGATAACTCCTTGACAGGTTACAAATCTGATGAATCTCTTTGACGAATGGGGTTTATTCACACCACTCCATGAATAATATGTAACAGCTTATACAAAAAATCAGACGTGATACATTCACATGACTTTCTCTACCCTATATTTTATTAGTGGGTACACTAAGTGTTCTTATTAAAGCTTATTTTTCTATCTACTACATTTAATCCACATAAACCTTTGCAAAACTAGCTACATTGCACATTTCGTAATAAATACAAAGAGAACAGCCATAGTGAAATGTTTAAAAACTGGACGCTATATGCTGGCCTTAAAATTCCATACTGTTTCCATGCAATCCCGAGAAACAACTGAAAATCGATAGAACTTTAAAAGAATAAGCATTCAACAATTCGAACCTTTAATAACGAATATGTCAGAAAGGCTTATGTCACAAAAAGCTTATTTTAAGTAAAATGTGTGTTTTAAACAGATCTTTTTTGTTTGTATTGCACGTTTTCATGTATCGCTAAACGTTTACAAATTATACAAGATTATAAAATAGGGTAGTTTAATCCAAATCGTTAGAGCCACATTTTACAAAATAAATTTTTTTGAAAAATATTCCATTTAAAGGATGGTTGTGGATGAGGAGATTTTCTTGAAAATCTTCGTGTCGCATCCTTGGAACATACTAAATTTAAATGCCAAGTTTGGTATTTATCCGATTTTTCGTTTTTGATTTTTAACACATGGACATGTCCTCATAAATGCTTTATTTGGATTCAGGGCGTCTCAAAACATGTATTTCCTGTAAAATTTGGGTATTAAATTTTTGGGTGGAATGCAATACTTCCCCTACTTACTATACGTAGTAGAGAAAGTAAAAATAATTGCTTTCTTGCGTTGTTTAAAACCAAATCACCATTGTGTCAGCTGTCATATCACGGCATGGTCAAGGAATAAACAATTGAATGTGTTACGTAATACTAACCAGTGCAATCTCAAAACTAAGATGAGCTAAAATCAGAACATACTAGAGACATTTTTCTTCAAGAACATAATTTACTTGGGGAATTTACACTATTTAAATGTGCATTGATTAAAAACACAATATTCAAAGTTGAAAGCTGAAATTAGCTGCTGATTTTCAGTGATGGAAGCTGAATTGGATATTAAGAGAGTAGAATTTTGTTATTTCTCCAGAGTTGAGAATGTGCTTTGATTTATCTTCAGTGAACTGCGTTGACGCAACTTGTTATTTTTATTAATTCTTGCTCCTGTATTCTAACCTGAATCGTGATTGGTTCTGCTGTCGAGATGGATGATGTAGCCTATTAATTCACTGATACTATTACGGTTCAATAACAAGCTGATGCTTTATCCGATAAAATCGCATCCTTGCAAGCATAACATGATACAAAGGACTGTGTTTGGTCAATATCGGAAGAGTTGCTAAACTATATTGCTCAATATCATATACGCAGTGTATGACTGGAATAGTCTATGTAAATGTGTGGCTTCAGGTTGATGAAACTTGATTGGCCTCAATAGAAGCCTGCTCTAGGCTCTTGGAGCCCTTTGTGCCTCTTGTCCTAGAGATATATCTCAATAGCGAATCCTTCGCATTCGCGCAGTGCGAATGCTGTGAGGTTTCAAGTTCCCTCCCACATTTCCTGCATAAAGGGTCTTGTGCAAGTCCAATTATGTATAAATGTCCACGCAGTATTCTGGCCTGTAAGAAATTCAACAACTCCTCTCAGCTTAGATCTAGCTAAATTCAGGAGAAACTCACTTTGTTTTCCACCAGGCTCCGAAATGAAATCATGTTTTTGTCTGGCGGTAATTTGTTTACTCCAGATCTCAACATGAGCCCTCGCAGTAACCTGGGTTATCTCGAACTTCACACTTCTGGGAGACGCACTATAAAGTTTCGGGACCCTTGCCCTTCTTAGCAAGAGTGTTTGCCATCTCAATTCCACTAATACCACCACACTTGAAGACCCCAAAAGGGTAACCTGGCATCTGGCACAGAGTCTATCCAACATCCTTCGGCATTGCCACATCAATTTGGGTGTAGTTTTGATTGCTCTAGCTGCCAGGCTATCTCAGCAGATATTCACCTCTGCCCGTCTGCCTGGCAAAGTAAAAGTATGCATAACACAGGCTAAAATTTCATATATCTCAACCTGAAAACAGCAGCAAGATTTCCAAGAGGAATGGCAAGTCTGGTCCTAAGGGCCCAGCCCTCGTCTTGCCCTCATCCGGCTCCCAGCCTTCAGGAGAGAACCCATCACTTGGCCCCACTCCTCCCTGGAAGATATAATTACCACTGTGTAAGATGGACCTAGATTATACCTAGTTCCCATCAGATACCCTACCATCAGGGTAAATTTGTAGCTTATTTGTTTAAGTATATGCCTGGAAAGATTCGTTGAATTTGGGTAATACATTGAATGCGTCTGGTACATTTCGAATACGAAAAAAATACTTTCTTAAATCGCATAGATACTAAATGGATGTGTGTAGGAAGACTTGGATATAGATGGATTTACACAATGCTTGGAATGCCCAGAGCTCTAGCACAGTGTTGTTTAAATACGCTCCATGTTGAACGCTTATATCAGGCACGAGAATTAATTTCGGGTACCATCTTCATAGGACCTTCTCTGCATTAGGACCTTCTCACACATATACCTTATATATTAATCAGTGCCTTCGTTTTATGCTAAGGCCACAACCGCCTTGTATGCGCATCGGTCGAGGACGACAGTGATCTCGGTATTATGCCACTGGGCAGAAGCGGCGCAGGACGTGTCAAGGGTGCGTTTATCAGCTATGAGCCGTCTCAGTCGTTGCTTTGTCTTCGTGGTGTGAAGTGTTTCGACAATACGTGTGTTGTGTGTGATTTCCTTAGGAATGTTATGCTCTTATTGGTCCACGGAAATGCCTGCCAACAAATTTGTTTGAACAGCGTATTTTTATGTGCGATATATACGTGAAAATTGAATCGTGTAGACAGGTGTGTAGACAACTTCAGCAGTAATTTCCTGGTTATGCTGTTGTAGGTAGAGACACTTTGAGATGTTTGAACAATAAATTTAGAACAACGAGATCGCTAAACGCTAAAAAAATAAAGTTTATAGGAACAAACTCCACACCACAGACGGGTTTAAGGACAATATAGAGGCACAAATTATTAACATTAAGCAAGAACTTATGCGTGTGAATGGTAAATTGTTTGTATTATGCTCCGGTAGCTCAGGGAGGCACTTTGCTCTAGCTGGGAGTGGGAAGACACAGGAGTTATGTTGAATAACATGTGTTCTTTAGGTTTAATATATACCACCACTTATATATTAAGAACATGTTTTGTTTACACACAAATGACGAATAACATATACATATGTATAGTCTCATGAAATCTTGCCAGCGAGTCGTAGGTAAACTTGGGGTATACCCTCGTCGTTGTGAGCATAACTCGCAGTATTTACACATGCCAATATATTAATATATTATTTCTGTTGATTACCTCGGTGTTTAGGTTGTTACTATTAAATTGTTTATTCGTGTTATTTTACTTCTTGCCACGGCTGCTGTTGTTAGGGTTTATGGTAGAGCATGTGCAACTTATCAGGGTCTGGTACGGGAAGGCAAGTAGTAACAACACTAACACAAGATTAACTCAGTGCAAGTGCTTTAATGAAACACGCATTTTTACTTTGTCTACTACGTATAGTAAGTAGGGGAAATATTGTATTCCACCCAAAAATTCGATACCGAGATTTCACCGGAAATACATGTTTTGAGACCCCCTGAATCCTAAAAAACGTATTTTTGGAAACATGTCCGTGTGTGTCTGTGAACAGCGTAACTTCAAAACGAACAGTCTGATAAACACTAAACTTGATATTTAGGTTCAGTATCTTCCAGAGATGCGACACGAAGGTTTTCAAGAAAATCCCCCACCCCTTCACATGGAAGATTTTTCGAAAATTTTAATTTTCTCAAAAATGGCTCTAACGATTTTGATTAAAATATCATATGTTTAAGATATTTTCATGACAAATAAAATGTATATATTGAATTTTCTGGGAATGTCTCCAAAAGTATTCTTCATTGTGAACGACTTTTGCATAACTGGTATAACATAAGAGATAGACAAAATTTTACTACACAAAAATGTAGATCGCGTTAAAATACACAATTTATATCATATAAATTTTTGTTGTTGAGTGAACCATTTTCAAGATACTGCTTGTTATTCCCTTAAATTTTTCAATACAAAAATACAAAAATACAATTGTATTTTTTATACAAAAATTTAACATTGTATGCAGATAACATTGTTAGTTACAATATGATAATTATACAATGTGGACGCTGTTAATTAAAATTTGAATTAAAACATAATAATAAACATAGCTATATATATCATAATTCCGGTTACAACATGTATATTTTATTCTTCCTGTCGGCATCTTGAACATGTAAGGTTTTAAACTATAATAATTAGTGCTTTTTTGAGAACATGAAATTAACGAAAATGTTCCTTTCGAAAGAGCACAGTGACATAGGGGGAATCTCGTGACATTCTTGTGTTTTATCCCAGAACCTCAAGCCTGATAAAGAGGTCTCTGAACATAATTACCGGCCTTTCATGCCCAATATAGAATGGGACGCTAATGACCACAGCAGCAAATAAAACTCAATTCAATTTAATTTAGATCGAGATGGTACTGCATTTCACCCAAAAATCCTATACCCAGATTTCACCGGAAATAGATGTTTTGAGGCCCCCTGAATCAAAAAAAGCATTTTTAGAAGAAGGGTCGTGTGTCTGTGAACAGCATAACTCAAAAACGAAAAATCGGATAAGTACCAAACTTTGTATTTAAGTTCAGTATCTCGTAAGGATACGACATGAAGATTTTCAAGAAAATACGCCACGCCCTGCTACCTTTACGTGGAGCAGTTTTCGAAAATTTTGATTTTATAAAAAATGCCTTTAACGATTTTGATTAAAAACCATATACTAAAAACATTTACATAAAAAATAAATTGTATATATTGAATTTTCTGAATGTTAAATTGAAGTGCCCTTCACTCGGAAGAAATTTTGTACAATCTTGTATAACTGGTAAACGTTAAGCGATATACCAAAACGTTCTAAACAAAAAATGTAGATCTCTTTAAAACAAATAATTTATCTAAAATAAGTTTTTTTTGGACTAAGCCATTTGTGAGATGTCGTTATTAAAGGTTCGAATTGTTCATTACTTGGTCATTCTCTAAGTCCTGTCAATATGCACTGTTTCGCAATGTCATGGAAACAGTATGGAATTTTAAGGCCAGCGCATAGTGTCCAGTTCTTAAACATTTGTATCTATATCGTTCTCTTTGTATCTATATCGAAATGTGTAACGTAGGTACTCCTGCAAAGTTTATTTGGATTAAAATGTACGTATTAGATAGAAAAATAATCTTTAATAAGACTAGTTTGCATACCACTAATAAAGGAGGGTAGAGAAAGTGATGTAAATGTATCATATCGGATGTTTACTTTCTCTACTACGTATAGTAAGTAGGGGAAGTATTGCATTCCATTCAAAAATTCTGTATCTAGATTTCTCCCGAAATACACGTTTTAAGGTCGACTAAATCCAAGAAAAAGCATTTTTAGAAAAAGGTCCGTGTATGTGTGTGTGAACAGCAAAGTCGGATAAATACCAAACTTAGTATTTAGGTTCAGTATCTTTCAAAGATACTGCGTACTTCGACATGAGTACTTTGAAGAAAATCCCCCACCCCAGATTACCCTACACATGGAAATTTTTCGAAAATTTTGATTTTCTCAAAAGTGGCTCTAATGATTTTAGATACTTTCGTGGTAAATGAAATGTATATCTTGAATTTTCTAAATGAATTCTTCATTCTAAATGAATTTTGCATAACTGGTAAACCTTAAAAATGTACAACATTTTAGTACACAAAGGATGTGGATTTCGGTAAATGTCATATACATTTTTACTTTCTGTACTACGTATAGTAAGTAGGGGAAGTATTGCATTCCACCCAAAAATTCGATACCGAGATTTCACCGGAAATATATGTTTTGAGACCCCCTGAATAAAAAAAATCTGATGTGTTACACTCACATGACTTTCTCTACTCTTGTACAAACTATTTTTACAAACTCTTATTCTCCATCTACTTCATGTTAATCGAGATAAACATTTGCAGACTCTATCTTATTGCTAATTTTCTTGTAGATGTAAGGGGAATATATATATATATATATATATATATATATATATATTTGGATTCAGGGTGTCTCAAAAGATGTATTTCCGGTGAAATCTCGGTATCGAATTTTTGGGTGAAATACAATACTTCCCCTACTTACTGTACGTAGTAGAGAAAGTAAAAAAAGCATTTTTGGAAACATGTCCGTGTTTGTGTGTGTGTGTGTGTGTGTGTCTGTGAACAGCATAACTCAGAAATGAACAGTCGGATAAACACCAAACTTGATATTTAGGTTCAGTATCTTCCAAAGATGCGACACGAAGGTTTTCAAGAAAATCCCCCACCCCAGATTACCCTTTAAATGGAACATTTTTCGAAAATTTGAATTTTCTCAAAAATGGCTCTACTGATTTTGATTAAAATATGATATGTTTTAGGTATTTTCATGACAAATGAAATGTATATCTCGAATTTTCTGGGAATGTCTCCAAAAGTATTCTTCATTGTGAACGAGTTTTGCATAACTGGTAAACCATTAGAGATAGACAAAATTTTACTAAACAAAAAATGTAGATCGCATTAAAATACACAATTTATGTCATATACATTTTTGTTGTTGAGTGAACCATTTTCGAGTTATTGCTTGTTATTCCCTTAAATTTTCCAATATTTATACTTTTTCTCAAATTCGTTATTCTTTTTTTTTGTCCTGGTAATGCAAAGAAAATGGAATACTCCACATAGCAACCAGCTCTTAAAATATTTGACTATAGCTTAACGCCTACCAATTGCCCTTGCATCTACAAGAAAATTAGCAATAAGATTAACATATCGATATCTCGATTACCATGAAGAATATGGAGAATAAGCTTTTGTAGAAATAGTTGGTACAAGAGTAGCGAAAGCCATATGAGTGTAACACATCTGATTTTTTTCTAGTGAACCATTTCGGAGATATTCCTTGTTATTTGTTTGAATTTTCCAGTACTTATACTTTTTCTGATGTGGGAATGCGTTATTCATTTTTTATGTCCTGGACATGAAAGAGAATCGAACGCTCCATATAGTAACCAGCTCTTAAAAGATTTGACTGTCGTTTAGAGTCTACCATATTCCCGTTGTACGTATAAGAAAGTTAGCAATAAGGTAGTTTCTGCAAATGTTTATCTCGATTAACATGAAGTAGATGGAGAATAACTGTTTGTAAAATTAGTTTGTACAAGATTAGAGAAAGGCACGTGATTTTATCATTCGGTGCAGCCAATTATTTTAACATTACGATTTATCCAAGAAAAGATACTCTCTTAGTTTTATTTATTACAGGTATAAATAACCTACACTTAAAGCATAGAATGATGCAAGAGGAAAATAACGCATGACTAAAGCACATGTAAGAAGCACCTATAATAATCCTATGTAGGAGGATGGAATAATGCATCGATGCCAGAATTCCGGCATAACGACGTATTGAAACAAGCGTTTATGAAGCGTGTGAAGCCTTAAAACCTATTCATGGGGCCATAAACACGACGGGAAGCGGCAAACACTTGAAAAAAGATGTTAAAGCACCCACGTGCACTTCTGGACCACGTCATGCATGATCCATTCAGTATCGGTTCCTATTTTAAGGTAACTTCAGTGGCTCCATTGAGTTCTTAACGTTCTGTGCATGAGCTGAGGTTACGGAAAATAAAATATAAAATTAGTGGCGTGGTGAAACATGCTGCTGGAACATCCGACAGCCCAAAAGCCGACATGCTTATTCACGAGTTATTTTCGTTTTATCTCCCTCTCCGGAAATGCTTCCATTTCGCAATCCTTCCTTTCTTTGTCTCGAGTTTCCTCGTGGGGTATTCTTCTACACTCACCACCAATTTCGGTCTTGTTTCGTTTATCTTACGCTTGCAATCGTTTTAGAGAGTAGAAATCTCTCTCCCGCTCTCCCTCTCTCTCTCTCTCTACCCGTTGCAAAGAACAGAGGAAATATTGCTTTCGGTCTAAAAGTTCATTTTGATGATGCTAAAAATATACGTTTTAGATCCCCTGAATTCGAATACAAGACCTTGCAGGTGTACTTTAAGAATAAGGTAGAGTAGAGTAGAGTGGGGTATTTGTTGGTCTTAAACATTTTACATGTTCAAGCTCATACATCGCACGTGTCGGGTAGACCGTACGTGCTTATATAATACACTGCAGTTCATATTTTTCAGATTATATTCATCATGCTGAACTTTAAAGTTAATGATATTTACAAGAAAATAAAAACAAAGAAAAAAAAGCAGATAAACTAACAACAAAAACCACACAAACAAAACAGAAGAGGGAAAAAAGACTTATTCGCAAGCACACGCCTTTGTTTACAAAACAAACATACCCACTAATCCTCCCCTCCCACCCTTGATCCTCTTCCTTACACTCCGGTCTGAGCACTTTTTGTAAAAATATACCAATTGCTTCCCCCTCCCTTCTCCCAGCCAGCAAGATCCAACAAGCTTGTAACCCTCTCCTTGAGTTAACAATGGAACCTGGTAGATACGTTCTCCCCAACTGTTCTGTCTTAGTACAATGCGCCAGAATATGAATCCAAGTTTCTTCCTCTCTACATCAGGGACAGATTCTTATGCCTTCTTCGTTAATAAATTTGGTCGCTCGCCATGATCTCAGTCTGAGCCAAAAAGCTGTCGCTTGCTGGCTCTATTTCTGGACAAAATATTTTGTTCTCTACCCCATTCTGTTTTTAATTTCGACTGTAACCTTAATAATACTTTCTCATTACATTATGACAGCGTCTGCTGTCGATCTGTATCTTTCAGTCGCTTCTGTACTTCTCTCCACACATTCGCTCTATTTCCAGGTCCTTCAAACCAAGTATTATCCATCCCTATTCTCTCCAGCCCTCTCTTGATTTTCGCTGCCACGTCTTGTCCTCTCCCATTCTAAGCTGTTCCTTATAGCATATTGTTCTTATAAGTGATGATTCCCTCTCATAATTCTAATCCCATATTTGATCGCCCATATCCTACATTCAATTGTTTCGCTGTATGCGCCATATTCTCTAAAATTGCCGCCATTTGCCTTACTTCTTCCCAAACACAAGATATCTTTTAGAAAACCTGTTCTCACTTGGGTTCCTACATCCAGATCTCCTCCCATACGTCATTGTGGATCTAAATTGCCCCATATATTTTCTCTATCAATTTAACAGGTCTGTCTTGGATTCTGCTCCGAGTATGCAGAGGTTCTGCAGCTCTCATTCCTGTCTTGAGTTTCGTAACCTCAATGTAACAGTTCATTGTAACAGTCAAACCTAAGTTGAGGCAGTATTTTTAACACTTAAATGATTTTAGTCAAATTATATAATAAAAAATATAACAACAGCCCGCCTTAAAGCAATATGTGTATGTCACAATATATAAAAAGTGTATATTACAGTCATTGTTTGTGTTTATATTATTGTATACATGTAATAATGTTATCTGAATGTATTACGTAATTTAGTAATGTAGGAGCTGTGAGAATAATAGGTTAAAAGTTGCTAACAATGAGGTAACCTTGAGGCAATAATGAGTAAGAAGGTGTAATAATGCTAATAGTCATTCTTGGAGCAACAATAATGTAATTTCTGTGACAGTTTATAAGATAGCCAATAAACAACCAGAAAAAAGCTTAAGTTAAATAAAAGTATTCTATTGGATTAGGAATAGCCAATCAGAGACTTGAAATACAGAAATTTACAAATTTAGGCGGTAGAAATCAAGTCAGTTGCTTGTAGACAGCGCCCCTAACCTGACGTGTTGCTTTTAGACAGCGTTTCTAACCGAACACGAGATGTGTCCTCGAGAAATTTAATACGTATTCATGCGAGACGAAAATAGTTTGTGTTAAAAAGTGCAAGTAATTAATAAAAGAATCTCACAGCTCTCTATATCAGTGAAGTGTTATTTAAATTGTGTCGAGGATTAATAAATGTGTGAAGTAAAAATTATAATCTGTGTAAGCCTACATTCTTAGCCGCACTACTCGCTGCAAAGAAATCCATGTCTCTAAGAATAATACTGACGCAGCTGAGGCAAACATAAATATATAAGATTTAAAGAAACAGTCAAATTACAAAATTTAATATTTTTAAATTTGGGACGAAGGCTACCGGGTACTACATGCGGTTGCAACTACTTCAAGTTCGGCTCCTCAACAGTTGAACTACAATACAACTTCTCCTAACATAATCTACTCCAAAGTATAAAAAAGTCTTTACAGTGTCCAGCTTCTCCCCTGCGTAAGTCCAGGTCTTTGTTCGGCTGTATACCGAGCTGTCTTTAAACGTAGTTGTTTTCACTTTATTTACATTTCTGCCAATAGCCACTCGTCACGACAAGTCTGAAGTCTGTCTAGTCCCTTTTGCAACCCTTCCACAGAGTAGAGAACAGTATCATATCGTCTACACATAAAGGTACTGAATGTCACCGATCCCAGGCGACTCCACATTATGAGTCCCATTGCAGGACACTTGCATGTCCACACCTGGTCTCCTAAAGATGATACCGCCCATTTTTCTAATGAAATCTCTCCTATTACAAGTGCTATCGCAACATGTTGTTTGGTCCGTTTTTTTATCTAATCGTTAGTTGGTTTTACCTGCATGTGACACTTGAATTCAGTCTCTTCTTTCTTTCGGTCGCTCGCTAACGTGTCGAACTCAGGTTCTCCTCGCGTAGACAACTACTACTTGTCCGCTCGATGAGGAAACAGAAGAACAGAACTGAATCGAACAACTAGAGACGCTGTAGATCCTTACCAGGCCAGGTAGAGCAGAATTTTGAAGATTTCGTGCGTCCCGATAGGAGTTCCGCTAAGTTCGATAAGCCGAGAGTACCTCTCCGTCCTTCTCTTCAAACAACTACACTTCCACTGACGCCGAAACCACGCTCTGCCCGCGGCGGGACAAGCAGACAGAGGTCCCCACAGTATCCTTAAAGAAATTACTGCATATGAATAGAGAAAACTACATACTTTCGTTTTATTATCATCAAAGGTGGAATAAAATCATGATACGAAAGATACTACTGCACTTGCTTGTAATTTAGGATGCTAGCAGAAGAGGTAAACCTGTATTTAATAGTATTTCCGATTCACTGGCGACGAAGCATAATTTATACATACCCTAAATGAGTCGAACACAATTATAATCCTCTGCTACTGCTGATGATCATAAGTGCTCTTTTATTTTACGTTTATTGCAGGATTAGACAACTTTTAATATCTAAGAGCAGAGGTTGATTATGCGAAGCATGCTTAGGTACTTCTTACAGTGTGTTCTCAAATTAAAACGATATAAAATCTACCTCTAAAAATAACTAAAACAATTTCGAATCTCATAGGTTTACTAAAATGAATCCTTCGGAGCGACGCCAGCGGTTTAACATTAAATGAATATTATTTAAAGAAAAAAGAAGAAATTATGCCAAATGATATGCAAACTCATTAAAAACAAAACGTGGACAAGGTGTTGAGTCCAATTCTTTTATTTCTGCTCGAGGAAGACAAACGGTATCCTCCAGTTAAAGCATTATGATATTTAATTCCAGGAAAAGATAAAAGAATCGCAAAAGACTTAGGTGCTAATCTTCCAACGGTATAAAACTTAATCCTATTGCTGTAAAACAATAACTGTAATATTACTCAACAAAGGGAGAGTAGAAAGAACACACATAGACATAAGAATTTAAAGCAGGTGCCTTAAGATTGACAGGAAAATAATTAAATCATTCAGTTGCTAAAGGGATTTAAGGTAAATGTTATAGCACAAGCTATTACAAATAAAATTAAGTGGAGAACAGAAATGTTAACATTGTAAGGTGCTCTGAAAGCAATGACATTTATATGCAATTTATAATAATAAAAATAATAAACCTCATGTGTTGATACTCACATGGCCTTTGATACCGTAATTATTGACAAGAAAATATAAATAATTAAATAAAGAAATAATAGTAAGGTAGAGAAATAATTTCCGTGTATTAAATCAGGGAATAATGTAATAAGCCTGAGTTGAAAAGATTTGTCCAAGAAAAAGGTCATTAGCGAGTCATGTTAAGCAATGACATTAGCGACGGCCAAAGTAGAGAACGCGTTGGTATAAAATTCTTAGAAGCAGCTAAGGGGTAAAATCAGTAAGTTTGAACCGTCACGTAGACCAGAATTGTGTGAAACAAACGGAATGAAATTCTGAGATTCAGGGAGGTACCCCACACAACAAGGTAACAGACGCACACATAAGAATTGTAATTCTTGCTCGGGCAAGAAGACTTAGTACTGCAGTTCTAAAGTAAGCGGAGCTTAAAGTGATATAAGGGCGTGTATTCTAAATTAGACACACTCTCTCGAGACTTATCCAGTTAATTATGTGACTTACTTGTATGTTGTTTTAAGCCCCAGTGACGCGCTTGTGTATATAAGATTTAGCGGTAGCCGCGTGGGGTTTTGTCGGTAAACATTTTAGCGTCTCACGGAAACTTACGCTACTAGCTTCTTAACTGCGGAAACAGTTTTTAAAATCGTGAAACGGTCGGCAACTCGCTTCGAGAACTCAAGTATTAGATCACATTAAATTTATCAGTGAATTTAAACTGGTGTTATCCTTTCAAAATGCGCCCATGCATACCCTGAGAGAAAGATCTCATAACCAACCACTGTAGTAGCAGAATCGACAGCAGATATTGAAGCAAACGCTACGACTTCAAAAAGTGGGGACTATCGCCCGGTTTCAAAATTGTCAACCATCGGGGGCTTGGAATCGGCTCTTTCTATATTCACCCTTAAACAAACTATTCTTACAAAAACTTATTCTTCTATCGACTTCTTGTTAATGTAGATAAACGTTTATTACTAACCATTTCGTAGTAGTTAAGAGGAATACAGTAATCTAAAGCGAAAGTCAAACCTTTTCAAAGCCGGTCGCTATGTGATGAGTTTAAAATTCTATTTTCTTTGTAGAACATGACAAAGAAATAAAGAAAGATTTTTCAGTTGAGAAAAGTATATACAGTATTTGAAAACCGAAACCAGTAACAAGGAATATATTGGAAATGGTTAACGCCTCAGAAATTGTATTTGAAATAAATTGTGTGCTTTAACGTGATCCACGATTTTTGCACAGTAAGATGTTTTCTATCTCTTACGATTTTATAATTAAACAAGAAATTCAGAATAAGCAGGACTTCACAGGCTATTCCCCCAAAATTTGAAGATATACATTTTATTTCTTATGAAATTAACTTAAACATATTATATTTTAATCAAAATCCATAGCCATCTTTGCGCAAATCAAAATTTCTAAAAGTGTTCCAAGTAAAGGGTAGTTTGGAACTGGGGAATTTTCTTCAAAATTTTTGTGTCAAATCCTTGGAAGGTCTTGAACTTAAATAAACAAGTTTTGTATTTAACCAAGTTTTCGTTTTTGAGCTATGCTGTTCACAGACACACGCACAGATAGTCACAACCCACACACCTTTTTGTAAAACGATTTTTTGGGTTCGGGGAAGTAATTGTAAAACTAAGAAATGAAATTGCTGAAAAACTACAGAACACCTAACTAGTATAGTTAGTGCTTTCTGTATATATAAAAAGAAACATTTATCTCCCTCGGCCTCGGGGCTAGCCACCCTAGATAAGGGTGCTACAAAATTTGTTCATGCCTTGAAAAACTTAGAAAAGCAATGCAGAGGATGATGTCATACATTCAACTTTGTATTCGAATCTGATTCATTATGAACATTCTACAAAGTGCATTGTTGTAATCTCAGAAGTTCTAGAAATACTCTCTCTGATTAGAAATCTTATGAAATGTCAAAACTTGTTTTACAGCTAAACTTCGCAAAAGTTTCAATTGAGAAGAATTAAGAGGTTTGCTTAAACTTGTGGGATATTTGAGGTTAGCAACAACGACACAGTATTCCGCTGCAGCATTGTTCCATCATAACTTTTGCCGGAAACCAGAGCTCTCGCATTGTGTGTTTTAGATTTCTAAAATAATGCTGTATTCGCCAGCCAAGGCGGCAGAGGATTAATAAGACAGGCGCTCTTTAGAAGTTACCGCTTCAACGATTTCTTTGTTCCATCTCAGAAAACTAATACTTCACAAGGCAAACTCTCTGTTAATAAACCATTATCTGTACTTCTTTAGTAGCGAGAGAGGAGTATTGGTTCAATGTTTGACTATTGTTATTTAAGTCTTTTGTGGATACGAAATGGCTTTAGAAGCTACACAATAGAAGAGATTAATAAGAAATTCAAGGTCATTACTATGAACGAAAAGATACCATTCTTTGTTATGTAGACGAGTTCTGTACAAACGAAGAGCTTTCAAAGTTATACAGGCCTTTATAGACACATTATTGTAACTAGATGGAAGTCCAACAAGAGAAATCTGATGTGAAACAATCATATGGCTTTCACTCCCAATTATCATTTTTAGTATTTAGTAAGGGGACGATACCACTTTCTCTACTCTTGTACAAACTATTTTTACAAATCCTTATTCTCCATATGCTTCATGTTAATCGAGATATCGAGATGTTAATCTTATTGCTACTTTTCTTGTAGATGCAAGGGGAATTGGTAGGCTTTAAGCGATAGTCAAATATTTTAAGAGCCGGTTGCTATGTAGAGTATTCCATTCTCTTTGCATTACCAGGAAAAAAAATGAATAACGAATTCTCATTTGAGAAAAAGTATAACTATTGGAAAATTTAAGGGAATAACAAGCAATATCTCGAAAATGGTTCACTCAACAAAAAAATGTATATGACATAAATTGTGTATTTTAACGCGATCTACATTTTTGTGTATGAAAATTTTGTCTATCTCTTATGGTTTACCAGTTACGCAAAAGTCGTTCATAATGAAGAATACTTTTGGAGACATTCCCAGGAAATTCAAGATATACATTTTATTTGTCATGAAAGTATCTTAAATATATGATATTTTAATCATAATCGTTAGAGGCATTTTTGAGAAAATTAAAATTTTCGAAAAATGTCCCATGTAAAGGGTAATTTGGGGTGGGGGGATTTTTTTTGAAAACCTTGGTGTCGCATCTCTGGAAGATACTGAAACTAAATACCGTTTTATGTTTATCCGATTGTTCGTTTCTGAGTTACGCTGCTCACAGATAAACAGACAGATAGTCACACACACACACGGACATGTTTCCAAAAATGCATTTTTTGGATACAGGAGGCCTCAAAACATGTATTTCCGGTGAAATCTCGGTATAGAATTTTTGGGTGGAATACAATACTTCCCCTACTTACTATACGTAGTAGAAAAAGTAAAAAACTATAAAGGCGAAAGTTTATTCACTGAATTATACGCCAGTAATCAGTTTTGTATTGTTTGCTAGTTCCGAAGTTGTTCCTGTTTGACACACTCCAATCGACCCCAATTTTTAGATATTTAGATTTACTACCATCCAAAATCGGAAGCGAAGATTTTCAAGAAAATCACCCACACCAAACTACCCTTTACAGGAAGGAGGATTTTTTAGAATTTTATTTTCTACAAAGTGGCTCTAAGGAATCTATTAAAATACCACATATTAAAGATATTAACATGACAAATAAAATGTATATCTTGAATTTTCTGGTAATAGCCTATGAAGTACTTTTCACGCGGAAAAAGTTTGTATAATCTTGTATAGCTAGTAAACAAAGTCTTGTCAACATGCAGTTGTTTCTCGCGATTGCATGAAAACAGTATAGAATTTAAGGCCAGCATATAGCGTCCAGTTCTTAAACATTTGACTATCGCTGTTCTCTTTGTGTCCATAACGAAATGTGTAATGTAGCTATTTTACTAAGGTTTGTTTGGATTAAAATGTAGTAGATGGAAAAATGAGCCTTTGTAAGATTACTTTGTGTACAGCTAATAAACGATAGAGAGTGTAGTGGGCATACATGTGTCCTCGTGTACAGTCTGGATCTCCGTACTTTAGATGTTCTGCGCCGGCTGCTGGTCCGAGAGCTGAGGAAAATTCCTATCCTAGCTAGTTTGGTAATGTGACCTCAATGGCTTCGTAGGTGAATACAAATAATAAACTGATTTCCTTTAAACTTGGTTTATTAAAAGAATAATGCCTACACAAGCGGATAGCAATTTTGCCTTTGTATGCCATAAATCTTTACATCCCAACCCTCCCCGCTACTATTGAAAGTATTCTGTGGACGTATCTAAAACGTCACATGATAATCACACTCACACACCTTGCACAACTTAAACACATCACTGGTGAATACAACGAGTGATACTTTTGCTTGTTTGTTTGTTTGGTCCCACTGTGAGCAACGCTCAGGGACATTGAATACGTTATACAATTATGAAATATGCAGCATAACTAACAAATGTACCCAACACCAAGAAAATTTCTCCCTCTCCACACCATGCATTACTTAAGAATTGAAAATTTGCAAAACCATCACCATTCTTCCTTCCCCCCAAGATAAACATCTCAACATGCATTACAGCAGGACAATAACAAATAGCTATAAGTCACTATCATATACCTTCTGCCCTGTGTATTGAATATTTATATATTGCACGACATATTAAAGAATTCCTCCATAATATATGGGGAGTGAGTATATAAGAAAGACTTTAGCTCTTTCTTAAAGATGTTATGTTGATTAGGCTGGCCTAATAGTTTTAAGTATCATGGAAGGTTATTGTAGATTGTTATTGCAGAATAGTAACATGCTTTTTGGAACAGTTTTAAGCTATTTGCTGGTCTATGCAAATCTCCTGCATGCCTTGTATTTTGGTCATGCACAGCAAGGTTCATTGTGAAGTTATCATAATTATCTGTAAGGTAGCTCAAGAGAGAATATACGTATTCACCAGTGAGAGTAAGAATTTTTTGGGTTTTGAACAAGGGTCTACAGGAATGACGGGACCCAACACCACAGATAATACGCATGGCCTTTTTTTGTAATATAACTACTTGCTTGCTATGTGCCGAATTACCCCAGAACATTATTCCATATCGCCTAGGGAATGAAAATTGGCAAGTGTAACGTTGGTAGCAAGTGTAACAGTATATGAGCAGATAGGAGAAAGAACGAAAAATGACGAAACTCGGGGCCTCCCTACCCCTTAATCTGTTTTCCTATGTCGCCAGAATTCACGTCTTTATTTGGTACAATTGTTTCTATTAACTCTTACGCAGCATTACCTTGCATGCTATGTGCTAGCCTCTAGTTCCCAAGGTCGCGGGTTCAAACTCGGCGAAGGGCCATGGATTTTTTCGGGCGTAAAAATCCTTAGCATGGCTTCCTTCGGAAGGGAAGAAAAGCCGGTGGTCCCGTGTCGTAGATTTACGGAATGTAAAAGAACCTTAAGCCTGATAAAGAGGCCTCTGAGCAAAATTACCGGTCTTTACGCCCAATATAGAATGGGACGCTAAAAATCACAGTAGTTAAAGAGCGTCCATAAATAAAACTAAATTTTTCCTTGCATGCTATGAGAATAAAATGTGCCAAGTTTTGTGAGCGCCCTGGTGGCTTTTTTTTGGTAAAACGCATTATCTTCATCTCGCTCTAAAACATGTTTCTCTTTCTATTTTACCAACTCCCTCGAGTTCCATGAATTGGAACAATATTTCTGTTTGTTTCTATTCTGAGTTCTCTCTTTCTATTTTCTGAGGTTCATCTTGAACCCTGTGCGCATTAGCGTGTATACGCCTGTGGACGCTATTGCTAGCTCGCCTGTCCATTAATTACAGCTGTGTTACTAGTTCATCTTACATTCAAGTTATTCTCAATATTTTAACAATGACTCTTAATCCTATTTTTTCTAATATGTATAGGTATATATTAATTTCCCATACCTATTTGATATCGGGTATGTCCGCTTCCAAGGGTAGAGAAAATCGTGTGAGTGTGTCACGTCAGATTCTTTATAGCTTTCACCTGTTTTGGAGTAAATATACAAATTAATAACACTCTTAATTGTTCATAGTATGGAGTGTTTCTGAATTAGGTTAAATGATTTTCAAACCATTAATAACTTCAAAACTAATGAAGATATTCAATTAAATTTGGTATAGAAACAATGTCGGTATAGAAAATTGGCTGGAATACAGTGCTTTCTCTTCTTACTATAGATAAGTAGTAGAGAAAGTAAAATAGTGATGTTTTTCACATCCACCTCGGAAGTTGCCCTCATTCACCACACTTGTTGTTGAACACGCACACTCCAGTGTTACCGATCAAATCTGGATGGCAAATTATACTGATGATAATACATATATAGCTCTCTAAGTAATATTAGTATATATAATCACAATTGCCAGTTTTCCAATTGCCTACTCTAGAATTAATGAAGCTATTTAAATACATGTTATTAAGAACTGACAGTAAACGCTATACATTACAAATCAAATAGAACAAAATGATAAGACGAAAAAAGGTACAAGCCTAGTGATAGTTAAAACAACTGTTCTTGTCTATAAATATGTTAACGTTATAACGGTAGGGAGGTATTCAATTTTTTATAAAATTACACCTGCTTTGTTTCATTTTGTATATGATATGCCTTTATTTTATTTTAAATGTTCTGTATTCTATGTAATTTTTGTACATTTCCTTGTCATGTTCTATGTTCACAAGCCTTTATGGCTGCTAGTGAACTCACAGAATGCAATCCAATCCATCGTTACACGGTTGTGAATACCATGCACAAAACTAAACTACAGGTCAATTGACGATGCCATTCAGAGTAAAGGCGCTGATTTAGTTTGAAATCTCAGTTCATGAAGAGCATTAGTTAGGTCAATATTTCACCTTACATTCCACACTGCTACCTTTAAGGAACGATTGTGACGGGCTGAAAATACCATGGAAGTTGTCCATCTCGCATAAACCCATACTTCCGCTCTCGCTTTTATATAAATGAATTCTGACCGTCGAAATTGGATAAGCTCGTGGAGATTACAGCAGGAATTCATTTAGAGCATTGTCTGCCTCCCTTTTATATCCACGCTAACGAGAAAAACAGGGACCCGTAGAGTGGGGGGGGGCAGCTCTCGGTATAAATACATGGATGAGATATCTAATACGTTGCATCTGTACAGGGCACACAATGAAATTGTACACAGGGAGGGGGGAAGCTCTCGTTCCATCCCATTCACTGTCGCCTTCATGAACTTTGTTCCGAAAATATTAATTTCAACATATGAATTTTCACTATCAAAGATAGGAATCCGTGCACAAGCAAAGCTATTACCCGATAAGTCCCTTAGCGAAGCTAATCGCACGCAAAGAGGCTGCTAAATTGAAATCTCAGTGTTGGCAGTACTGATAATAAAATTGTCTGTGCCACTCTATCGCTATTGTGTACTAAACAAGACTGAAGATCCTGTTGGAGGATCAAACACTATCACATAATACGCGATTCACTTTAATATTGTGAGGAAATTGTAGGATCATTTTGAAGTAGGTTGTTTTGTTGTATTGTTTTTTTTACGTTGTTATTTGCCCCACGCTTTGGAAGCCAATTCAACTGTTGGGGAACCGAACTTGAAGTAGTTGCAACCGCACGTATGGTAAAAAGTTTCCGGTAGCCTTCCCCCCAAATGTACTTTCCGGTGGCCTTTGCCCCAACTTTGAAGAATATTAACTTTGTAATTTGCAGGGAGTAGTGCGGCTAAGAATGTAGGCTTACACAGATGATAATTTTTACTTCATTCATTTTATTAATGCTTGATACGATTTAAATAACACTTCACTGATATAGAGAACTGTGAGAACGTAAAACTATTTTTATCTCACACTGAATACGTATTAAATTTCTCGAGGACGCATCTCGCGTCCGGTTAGGAACACTGTCTACAAGCAACTGAACTGATTTCTACCGCCTAAATTTGTACAATTTTCCCTATTTCAGTTTCTGATTGACATATTCTAGTCCAATAGAATACCTTCATTTAACTAAAGCTTTTTCTGGTTGTTGATTGGCTATTTTATAAACTCTCACAAAAATTACATTATTGCTTCCAAGAATCACCAGTAGTATTATTACTTTCTAATTCATTATTGCCTGAAGGTTAACTCATTGATAGCACCTTTTGACCTATTTCTCACAGCTTCTACATTATTAAATTACGTAATACATTCACATAACATTATTGAACATGCATACAATAATATAAACATATATAGTGACTATTAAATACATTTTACAAATTATTACATACACATATTGCTTTAAGGCGGGCTGTTATTGAAGTTACATATAATATAATTAGGCTGAAATTATTTAAGTGTTAAAAATACTGCCTCAATTTCCATGTTACTTTATTACTTAATTACATTCCATACTTCCCATCATGTGTTTTCTGCAAAATTGGCGTAATCTGCTCAAAGTATATTTCCATAAGAGTTCCTAATTTCTGTGGATTCTTTGCCTAGGATTTGTAGGACGTTTACTTTCCCTCTACCGCTTACCATGCTGGATGGTTGCGTGTTGCATTCCACCCAAACATTCAACATCAAGATTTCACCGGAAAATATGTTTTGAGATCCCCTAAACATTAAGAAACTTTAAGAACAAAGGTCCGTCCGTGTATTTATGAGACAGTATGATACGTAATAATGCTTATTTCATGTAATATTTTGTTTTTAGTAGTGTTTAAAGTCTGTTCTTAATGCATACCACACCTCAGGGGTGGACACTTATGATATATGAAATGAAATGATAATTTGGAAAGAAAACTTGAGAAACGCTCCAGACTTGTTTAGGGTACCTCACCGGTATTTGCCATTCATGATGACTGAGAAAGATCTGGGAAAAACCCTCAGGAAGGACATCCTCGCAGGACGTGAACCGCAGATCTTCCATTCACGAGTCCGAACCTTAACACTTCGGTTACCCGTGTTGGTTTGTATAATTGCTATCCTGTTGAAGGACACAATGCATTCACCAGAAGTGTGGATATGTTTTGGGATACCCTGACCGCAAAAAGGCATTTTTAGATGTCTTTTAGTTCAGCATCCTCCGAGAATTCAACGAGAAACTCTCCCCACCCAAAGCTACCCCTTACATGCATAGCTAAAATATTATATGCTTGTTGTACTAACATGAATAAACCGTACACCTCCGAATTGCCTGTGATTAACCTAAGAAGACCCACTCCATCCTGAGTGAATTTCGTTTAATCATAAAACGTAAAGGATAAATAAAACTTACTTTAGAAAAAAAATAGAGCATGATAAAGTACATAATTTAGATGAAATCACTTTTTATAGCTTTAGTCTTCTACGGGATATTTGCTCCTGTTAATTGGGACTTAGTGTTTATGCGGGTAGTGCTGTTATTTTATAAAACAATCCAGCATTATCAAATGCCTTCTCAATGTCGAAGTATAGTCCAAGTTAAACACATCCTAGAATGACACCCATATTTTGCATTTTATGGTTACTGCAGACACCATTTTGTTGAATAAAACATTAATGAATTTGTGAGTTCCAAGACTTGGCTCTCTGAATGACCCTTCGAATACAAGCGGGGGCAATTTCCGTGAAGACTTGGTTTGTAGAATTTTTTTTACTTAATTTAAGATCGGGTGAGTTCCACCTCATAATTATGGAGATTTTACAAATAAATTTGACATAACATAATCTTTGGCGATCAGTAAGCACTATACAACAATATGGCTCCTGAGGTCTCGGAAAGTTTCCTGTTTCCAGTCTATTAAGCCACACATTTTTGAAATATCCCTTCCTTATGACTCTTTCTTTGACTATATGACTATTGCACTTGCGTCCTGTATGCTTCCGTGTAGCTTCAAAAGAATGTTGTTTAAAACATTTCGAAAATATTTATCATGATTAAAAATGTACAAAAGCAAGTAAAAAGAATTTATCTGATGAAACCCGTAACCTAGAATGGGAATTATTAAGAGTATTCTATGAATACAATGTGACATTGTATAAATAATAATTACTTTCTTACTTGTGTTGCTAAAAATCGAATCACCATTGTGTCAGCTGTCGGAACGCAGCATATTAAGTGAATGGACAATCGAATGTGTTACAAATTAAATTGAGTTTTATTTATGGGCGCTCTTTAACTGCTATCAGACGCTTCTTTATCAGGCTTGAGGTTCTTTTACGTGCCGTAAATCTACGACATGGGACCACCGGCTTTACTTCGCTTCCGAAGGAAGCTATTTTTACGCCGGATAAAAATCCATTGCCCTCCGCTAGGTTTGAACCCGCAACCTCGGGAACTAGAGGCTAGCATGGCAAGCAGTATACCACAGAGCGCGTCTTGCACCTACAAGAAAATTAGCAATAAGATGCAAACGTTTATCTGGATTAACATGAAGTAGATGGAGAATAAGCGTTTGCAAAAATAGTTTATACAAGAGTAGAGACAGTCATGTGAGTGCAGCACATCATATTTTTTATATTGTTACTAACAGGAGGTATACAAAGTTTTTCATTAATGTATACCTAAAACTACGTCGTGTGGAAGCATTTGAAAATATGAATATGCCGAGAAATGAAAACCCCGAAAGGGAGTTTAAAAGTTAACATTGTTCCCTACTTAATGTTGTTTAAAAAGTATTTAGTGCATATACAGGCCCTCCTTCGTCTTTTGCACTTCTCTGCAACTAATTTAGTATTTTAAGATTCCTTAGACTACTCTTGAATAGGTAAAATAACGTTTTTTTACTACAATTTTATGGGAAATTAGGCTTACAGGAAGACATTTAAATCACTATATGGCATGCTTTGAAACATCATACAGCTACGAGTATAAAAGTTATATAGAACTAAAATAGAAGATTTGTAATGTTTAATAACACTAAAATTCATATTTTTGAATTATGGCAGTTTTTGGTCTTTTTGCACCGATGGGTATCTGAGAGAATGTGAGCTTATTCGGCTGTGGTGACGTCATTAGCTGCCTAGTAAAATTTACAATAGTATTTGAACAACTCGCTACAGCGCTAAGCTGGCTGATTCATAAGCACACTTAGGAAACACTAGCAGTGTTAGTTGTCAAGCTTCCATCGTGAATAACAAGAGTAAATGTCACAAACGCTAAACGTTACATAAATTTAGACAGAAAAAAGGCAATTTACGTCATCTCCGCTTAACCCACTACTTTTGTTTCTTATGCAACACCACGTATTCAAAACACTAGCTAATGTAGTTCATTAAACAAATGGATTTAAATGGTTGTTTCTAGAGTGCAGTGTTTTCATAAGTGCTCAGCGATGTAGGGAAAGAAAAAGTGCATCTAGTAAGTAGCATTTTGGGACCTAAATCACTGTTCGTATAATTTTATATTCCAAAACTGTTTGTTTCCACTTTCTTCGTCGCTTACCTAAGAAATCAAAAAACTCTATATCTATTTATTTATCCGAACTACTCATTTCAAGGAATACTAAATTAAACCGAAAATCTCTTGTCCCATATAAGTTTCTCTATCCATGACAAATTCCTTCACTTATATTCTCTTATTCAGAGTCTTTTGAGACAGGGGAGATAAGGACGTCGTTGTGGCCGGTGGGGTAGCTATCACAAAGAGCCGCCACACGAGCAACCGATTTGCAATCTTCCCTTAGCCATTGTCTCGAAATACTCTGAACAAAGAAACTATTCATTTACAAAGTTTTTCTTTTTTCGAAATTGTGTTATTCACGATACATTTTACCTAGAAATGATTTTAAAATAAGCGGTAATACCATTCAGGTTTTTATCCGTGCTCACAAGCTCCTATGATGGAAAGAAAAAAGAAGAATCGCAAAATTTCAAACATGTCCGTGAGATGACGTATTTAGGAAAGTGTAAACGTGCTACATGGAGTATTTCAAACTGTTAAATGCTACGAAAAAAAATGTAATACATTTTGTGCATTTAAGTGACCTCTATAGTTTTCCTATAGTAAGATTTTGTATGCCTCCTATGGTTTCCTAGTTATATAGAATTGTACAAAATGCAATTATTATGAAGAGGGCTTCACATTACTGGCTCAAATATGTTATATTTTATTCAAAATCGTTAGAAACATTTTTAAGAAAATAAAAAATAATGAAAATGATATGAGTTATTTTGGAGTGGGGGAATTTTCTTGACTATTTACCTCATGAAACGTACATTCGACATTGACCAATACAATTCACAACCCGTTCAGTTTGAGCCAATCAGGTAGGTAAAGGTAAGGGTACGTATCACGGAAGTAACCGGGGCAGAGCACCGCACGTAGGTCAGTTGGCCCCTTGCGCTTCCAACGTGGCCTCTGGGAGGGAAAGATGAGGGAAGAGATCCGATGGGCGACAGATCCGGATGCCAACGGGTGCCATCATGGACGGGGTCCCTAACGTTTCCAGACAGAACACATACTAGCCACACGGTCGCTGTTCACAAACCCCAACCTCAAGAGTCTTCCGGAGCGGAGCCCACGCTGAGGAGAGACCTAACTGAGCGATACCATGGTAGAGCCGGAGAAGAAACCTTTACAGAGCGCAAACAACCGCCCAGCCACAACGGCCGAACACCGTTGCCTGGTCCCACAACACTGAAGCAGATGATACGTACAGGAAATGAGAGGAAGGAGAGTCGTGATAGAAGATGAATCAACCCCAGCATTTGCCTGGCGACCCGGGGAAACCACGGAAATTCCATGGACCAGAGTGGGTGGTCGCCAGGGATCGATCCAGGACCTCCCGAATGCGGGTCACAGACGTAACTACCTGAGCCATCTTGCTCGATAATCACGGTAGACTATTACTGCAATCTCTTCGAAATTATATTGTCGCACTGATTTGTAACCTAAGCAAGCCAAGAAAGCTCTCTTAAAGAACATAGGACGCTGCTACAGTATGACGTCGGTATGCAATGAATTCAATGAAATAATCTTATTTAAATACTTTTGTTATTTTAAATTGTTTATTCAACATTTCGTTCAGCAAACAGTCTTAGCATGGAGCGGGATGACTCCGCGATAAACTGTGATGCTCGCATCTGAAGATACTGGGTTCAATTATCGACGACTGTCAGCTCTGACCATGGGTTTTTCGAGGTTTACATGGTCGGTAGGCGAATGTGGGGGTGTTTTCTCATGTACCACGATTTTCTTTCCATCATTTCCCTTTCATTCCGTTTCCTTCTCATATTTCAGGTGTACTTCTAGGTTTGTGGGCGTAAGGCGGTGCCAGAAATAGCTACATTTCTTATTTCGTTATAGATACAAAAAGAACAGTGATAGTCAGATGTTTAAGAATGGGAAGCTATATGCTGGCTTTAAAATTCCATACTCTTTGCATGTAATCGTGAAAAACAACTGAAAATCGAAGAGACTTTTAAGTTGAAGAATTCGAACCTTTAATTACAGATATCTTAGAAATGGCTTATGCCAAAGAAAAACTTATTTAAAGTAAATTGTGTGTTTTAAAGAGATCTACGTTTTATGTATGATACGTTTTCGTCTATCGCTTAACGTTTACCGGTTATAAAAGATAATACAAAATTCCTTCTGAATGAAGAGGACTTCACAGACTATTCGCAGAAAATTCAAGACATTATGTTTATCCTGCTAATATCTTTTATATATATATATATATATATAATATTTTAATCAAAATCGTTAGGGGTATTTCTTAAAAAGTCAAAATTTTAAAAAAATATTCCATATAATGATCGATTCCGATCAAACAAGTCAAAAGAATACAATAATAAAGTTGTCAGACAAAGGTGTCCATTGTCACCCACGTTATTTAATGTATATATATAGAGAAATTGTCAGACAATGGCAAAATAGCTTAAATTCACATTTTAAGTTAAATAATATTATTTTAGATGCAATCTTATTTGCGGACGATCTGGTCGTAATAAGTGATTCAGAATTAAATATGCAAAAAACCTCTTTATCAATTAAACATAATCAGCTAAAATTACAAAATAAAAATATCACCACACAAAAGTAAAACATTGATTTTCAGAGGACCCGAAACATTAATAGCAAAAATAGTAATACAAGAGACAGTATTAGAACAAATAAACTGTTTTAACTATTTAGGCTGTAACGTCTCATACTTAAAAAGCGATGACATAATAAATAAAATTAATTAATTCAACCAAATATTCGGCACCATCAAACTTAATTTAAAAAATCTGATGTGTTACACTCACATGACTTTCTCTACTCTTGTACAAACTATTTTTACAAACGCTTATTCTCCATATGCTTCATGTTAATGGAGATATCAAGATGTCAATCTTATTGATAATTTTCTTGTAGATGCAAGGGGAATATGGTAGGTTTTAAGCGATAGTCAAATATTTTAACGCTGGTTGCTATGTGGCGCATTCCATTCTCTTTGCATGTCCAGGACATAAAAAAATCTGATGTGTTACACTCACATGACTTTCTCTACTCTTGTACAATCTATTTTTACAAACGCCTATTCTCCATATGCTTCATATTAATCGAGATATCGAGATGTCAATCTTATTTGTAATTTTCTTGTAGATGCAAGGGGAATATGGTAGCTTTTAAGCGATAGTCAAATATTTTATCGCTGGTTGCTATGTGGCGCATTCCATTCTCTTTGCATGTCTAGGACATAAAAAAAATGAATAACGAATTTGAGAAAAAGTATAAGTATTGGAAAATTTAAGGAAATAACAAGCAATATCTCGAAAATGGTTCACTCAACTAAAAAAAAATGTATATGACATAAATTGTGTATTTTAACGCGATCTACATTTTTTGTGTAGTAAAATTTTGTCTATCTCTTATGGTTTACCAGTTATGCAAAAGTCGTTCATAATGAAGAATACTTTTGGAGACATTCCCAGAAATTTGGAGATATACATTTCATTTCTCATGACATTATCTTAAACATATGATATTTTCATCAAAATCGTTAGAGCCATTTTTGAGAAAATTAAAATTTTCGAAAAATGTTCCATGTAAAGGGTAGTCTGGGGTGGGGGTATTTTCTTGAAAATCTTCGTGTCGCATCTCTGAAAGATACTGAACGTAAATACCAAGTTTGGTGTTTATCCGACTGTTAGTTTTTGAGTTATGCTGTTCACAGACACACACACAGACACACACACACACAGACACACACACACACACACAGACACACACACACACACACACACACACACAGACACACACACGGACATGTTTCCAAAAATGCTTTTTTTGGATTCAGGAGGTCTCAAAACATGTATTTCCGGTGAAATCTCACTATGGAATTTTTGGGTGGAATGCAATACTTCCCCTACTTACTATACGTAGTAGAGAAAGTAAAAATACCTATAAAGAGACAAAAAGTGATGGCTGTTTCAGTGTTAACGTATGGATCCGAATGTTGGACAATGACTAAACAAATGGAAAGAAAGATAGAAGCATCAGAGATGCGCTTTTTAAGACATGTAGCAGGATATACATTAAAAGACAGAAAAAGTGAAGACATACGCAAAGAATTAAAACATTTCAAATTACTAGAAAGAATTAAAAGAAAATCAAAACAACTGGAAACAACATGTGCAGAGGATGCATGATAACTGTTATACGAAGTTGGTTTTAAGATATACACCAAAAGGCCAAAGAAACATCGGCAGACCTAAAAGAAGATGGACGGAACAGTTTAAATCATGAGACCGGAACAAGCCAAAGGCCTTAAACCATGAAAGATGATGATGTTTCATGTGAAGGGTAGTTGAGGTGGGGAATTTTCTTGAAAATGCTCTGGTCGCATCTTTGAAAGGTGCTGAACCTAAATACCAAGTGTGGTATTTATCTGACTTTTCGTTTTTGAGTTATGCTTGTCACAGACACACACGGACCTTATTCTAATTTTTTTTATTCAGGGGTAGAGAAAGTAATAAGCTGTTTTTAGAGTGGTTTAGAGCCTATATAAAATATATTGGATAGAGAAAGTAATGTGAATGTAAGACGGGGATATATATACCAGGTGAGTCAGCTGCACCTATTTATTTTTGAATTTATGGAACGTGCTACGCAACATATGTGACTTACGCCTTTCTTGAATTCCTTCTAAAGGCTGATTTGCAGAACGCTTTATAGAGGAGGGATAGACAACTCAGTGCATAAGTGTTTTACGGGACAGAATGCTATGGTTTTGTATGTCGATGCCAAAAACATCCCACCCTGACACTGGGAGCTTCAGTGGCACATTAAGATGATTTTACAAACTTTTATTCTTTAGCATACATTGATACACACCTTTTAAAACGCCCCTGAAGGAACAACTTATCACATGCATTTATTTGAAAACAAAATGGAAGATCCAGCAGTGTGACCAATTGGATTTAAGCCGTCAGCCAACAAAGGTTCGTTGTACAGCCTTATCAAAAAATGCTAAGCATTAGGTAGATAATTTCTCTTCTGTCACGAAATATGGCATATTTCAATTCATACACTAATTGAAATGGTGATGCAGTTTTTTTATTTGAGTTAAAGTTACCAAAATTACTTCCAAACGCTGTATGAAGTTGCAAAAAGCATGTAAAGATTTGAGGTGGGGTTGAGTTTTGCTATTATTAATTCGTATAGGAACCCCTACTCGCAACGTAGCATTGGCCGAATGGTGTTATCATAGTTGCTTTACCACTGTGCCGCTTTAGTGCGGGTTCAAATCCGTCGTGTTAAGTTCAAAAATTTTATTACGTTTTGTTTTATCTCTTTTGGCCTATAATTTGATATTATGATAGAAAGAATATTTTTGATAACATTATAAGTGTGTACAAAATAGAATAATCACCATGCTTTTTCTAGCGTAAAGAAGAAGAACTGTAAACCGCAAATCATTTCTGGGCATTCATACGTGAAGAATGCAGGTAGATTACACCGGGCATGTTACAACATGCAAGAAGGTCTTTCCGGCAACGAACATAAATGTGCATTGATGAAGGGGGTCGTCATTTTGAACATTTACTTCGTTGAAATCCACGCGTTTTAACAATTTATTATTCTGTTTACATAAACTTAGCACATTTACAAATCCTTTGTCAGTAGAAGTGAAACATAAGGTTTAAACGTGAAACAAAAGCTGTTAGGTTTAATATCGTCGATATGTGCCCAAAAGAATAATAGCTCACTACGTGACACGGTTTACAACACCAGATAGATAGAGATTATTATTGTAAGCATGATACACAATTATCTCTTGTGTCTTTGGCTCACAGGAGAGCCAATAACAAAATAAATAGATTAGTATACTACAATACAGAAAATAAACGCAAGGAGAAAGAAGAAAAAAAATAACCAAAACAATTTGATGTTTCTATTAGATTCGAACTTCCAAAGCTAACCGTTGCTTTACCGCATCCCGGCAGCTAATCCACTCGGCCAGAACCCACGTGTTGTCTCCCGCTCTTCGGGAAAACATACCTCAATCTCCTTGCAAACATTATATCCATGAACAGCAGTATTTTTAAAGCCGTTCGCGGCTCCTTGGCTCATTCAGGCCTTTAATCCTTAATGGTGGTTGTGTATAGTATCAAATAGGACAGAGCTACAATAACAGTTTGTTTGATAAAAAGGTCAATGTTTTCACTTTAGGGTATAAACTGCGGGTTACATGGATACGAATACCAGAGGCAGCTGACTCACCTGTTATATTTGTTTTTCCTTTTTCGGTTATTTCTGCTCAGGAAAAGCATTGTTACCTATAACTTCCATGGTACCTGAACAAACCAACGGCAGACATTATAGCTTCCGCACCACGATACTGACGTTTCAGGTGAAGTTTGCAAGTCACATAATGGAACATCCTGTAACAGAATAACGCAGTTAAATCTACAACCGCCTTTGAAGCTATTTCAAAGGGTTCCTTTCCTCTCACTCGGGGCTTTTGACGAGGTGGCGATAACCACAAAGTTTATTTAAGAGCTCTACTAAAAGGAGAAGGGCATCAAAAGATTCAGTTTCGGATCAATATACCAGTAAGAAAGGAAAAGCGTTACTGTTGCCATCACGCAAGAGGGAAATGAAAACGCGGGATAAATATCAGTCAACAGCGCCACACTGGTAAACACTTCTTTCATTGTTTTCAAGCCTGCCTATTGTCTTCAGACCAGCAGAGTTTTACCTCGAACAAGCAGGGAAATATCAGTAAAGTGGATGTGATTTCTCTCCTGTCCTGACGTTAACAGCAAAGTTACATTGCGATGTGTATTGATTAACTTGCTACTTCCTCCGCTGCCTACCTGTGATAGAGGAAGTATTGTATTTGGTCCCAAATTTCGCCAGCAATACACGCTAAATCATGTGCTGTAGATTTTGTCATTTCAAAATGTTGAAGACGTTATTTGCCCCACGTTTTGGGAGCCAATTTGAAGAATGTTTGTTACTGCTACGTATGGAAAGTCAGTTTGAAGATGATGTATTATATTTCGACTGTTGGAGAGCCGAACTTGAAGTAGTTGCAACCGCTGGTAAAAAGTTTCAGGTAGCCTTCGCCCCAAATGTACTTTCCGGTGGTCTTTGCTCCAAATTTTTAATACATATTAACTTTGTAATTTTTGACTGTTTCTTTAAATATTATATATTTATGTTTGCCTCGGCTGCGTCAGTATATATATTTTTAGAGACATGAATTTCTTGACAGGGAGTGGGGCGACTGAAGAATGTAGGCTTACACAGATTATAATTTTACTTCACTCCTTTTATTAATGCTTGACATGATTTAAAGAACACTTCACTGATATATAGAGAGAACTGTGAGATTTTTTTATTAATTACTTGCACTTTTTAACACGTAAGCTATTTTTATCTCACACAAAATACATATTAAATTTCTCGAGGACACATCTCGCGTCCGGTTAGAAACACTGTCTTCAAGCAACGCGTCCAGTTATGAGCGCTGTCTACAAGCAACTGACTTGATTTCTACTGCCGAAATTTGTAAATATCTGTATTTCAAGTGTCTGATTGGCTATTCCTAATCCAATACCTTCATTTAACGAAAGCTTTTTTCTGGTTGTTGATTGCCTATTTTATAAACTGTCATAAAATTTCCAATATTGTTGCTCCAATAATGACTAGTAGCATTAAACTTTCAAATTCATTATTGCCTCAAAGCTGCCTCATTGTTACCTCATTGTTAGCAACTTTTGACATATTTCTTACAGCTCCTATATTAATAAATTACGTAATATATTCAGATAAATTATTACATGTATACAATAATATAAACATATACAATGACTGTAATATACACTTTTTATATATTGTTACATACACATATTGCTTTAAGGCGGGCTGTTATTGAATTTATATATTATATAATTGGACTGAAATCATTTGAGTGTTTAAAAATACTGCCTCAATGTATATCCTGAATTTTCCGCAAATAGCATGTTTTTTGTTTCTCTACCATGCACATAGTAGTAGGTAAGGCAAGTATTGCATTCCATCCAAAACTTTTATACCGAGATTTCACCAGAAATACATGTTTTGAGAGCAGCTGAATAAAAAAAGCTTTTAGATAAAGATCTCTCTCTCTCTCTCTCTGTGCATGTGTGTGTCTGAAAACGTTTATCTCCATTTATATGAAGTAGATAAAGATATGCATTTGTCAAAATAGTTTGTACAGGAGTAGGGAAAGTAATGTGAGTGCAACACATAGATTTTTTTTTGTATGAATAGGTAGTATACCTATATGTAAGGAAATTTGTGAAATATACTGATTAGAGGCCTAGGAGTGTTATACTTTTTATGGAGTAATAGAGCAAATATAATTTTAAATTGAGTTATAGTGGTTCTAACCCCAGGATGCGCCACGTAACGTGTGCAAATCGCATTCAGAAAGTCTCGGGTCCGATATCCGGCTTCCGCCCACTCTGACCCATGGGTTTTTCGTGGTTTTCCCGGGGCCGGCAGGCAAATACTGGGGTGGTTTCTTCTCTACTGCGATAGCCTTTCATTCGTTTCCTTTTCCTCTTTGAGGTGTATTGTAGGTTTCGTAGCGTATGGCATTGCCGGGCAGATGGCGCGGTTGATTCTCAATGGAAAGAATATTTCCCGTGGACACCAGAGAGTAACACTGGTCCGCGCGTCTCGTGATCTGTGTGTCTATAGCCTCCTGTATTTCCTGCACCTCATCCTTGGTGGTAGCTCCAATAGTTCTGTGCAGGTTGCAGCGCACGATGTGTCCCCCTCCGTTGAATTCCCTCTTGGGAGGATGGAAAGCTCGCAAGATTGTTGACGATGGTGACTGGAGGATTTGCCCATTATGCGGGGAACAAGAAGACTAGACGCATATTCTGGCAGCATGCGTGCAGACGGAGGGTGTTAGGAAAAATTATTACCGAAAGTATTTTTGGCTTCCAACAGACGGAGGACAGCATGCTGGGACTTGATTCTAAACAGCCAAAACTGGCCAAGCTTGGGCACATACTTAATGGATGTACGTGTGCTAAGAGATAAGGTGTTTATGTATATTTTCTTTAAACATGCTTCAGCATTTTTACTTTCTCTACTACGTATATAAGTAGGGGAAGTATTGCGTTCCACCCAAAAATTCGATACCGAGATTTCACCGGAAATATATGTTTTGACGTCCCATAAAAGCATTTTTAAAAAGCATGTCCGTGTGTGTGTGTGTCTGTGAACAGCATAACTCAGAAACGAACAGTCAGATAAACACCAAACTTGGTATTTAGGTTCAGTATCTTCTAGAGATGCGACACGAAGATTGTCAAGAAAATCCCCCCACCCCAAATTACCCTTTATATAGAACATTATTCGAAAATTTTAATTTTCTCAAAAATGGCTCTAACGATTTTGATTAAAATATCATATATTTAAGATACTTTCATAAGAAATAAAATTTATATCTTGAATTTTCTGGGAATGTCTCAAAAAGTATTCCTCATTGTGAACGACTTTTGCATAATTCGTAAACCATAAGAGTTAGAAAAAATTTTACTACAAAAAAATTTAGATCGCGTTAAAATACACAATTTATGCCATACATTTTCGTTGTTGAGTCAAACATTTTCGGGATATTGCTTGTTATTCCCTTAAATTTTCCAATGCTTATACTTATTCTCAAATGGGAATTCGTTATTCATATTTTTGCCCTGGTAATGCAAAGAGAATGGAATACTCCACATATCAACCAGCTCTTAAAATATTAGCAATAAGATTAACATCTCGATATCTCGATTAGTATGAAGCATATGGATAATAAGCGTTTGTAAAATGGTTTGTACAAGAGTAGAGAAAGTCATGTGAGTGTAACACATCAGATTTTTCATTTTATGTGTACGCTGCGGCGGTATCTGTTTATTTAAGTTTGTTAGCTCCACGTTGTGGTAGCCAATTTGTGGCGGTATTAGTGTTTGTTTGAAAGAATGCTACTGTTTATTTGCCGCACGTATAAAAGACAATTTGTCGCGGTCACTTCGTGTTATCATTTACTGAGCGCCTGTTATTTTATTTAATTTTGGGTTCACTGTCCTCCGGCTAGCTATGATCTTTTTTTGGTCGAGCACTTATCTTATACAAGGTGTGTAAACGAAAGGAATTTTTAACCAAAGATAAAACTGATGAAGAATTTGTTTTACACGTTTATTGTCGTAACATATTATGCACTTTCACATATTAATCTTGACACTCGCCAAACTGAAACTGTTATAATAACGTATTTACTGCTCATTCTTAATTCGCGTACTTCAACTTTTTGTGTAATTAACTTTACAACACTTGAGATTTTTCATAACTCTGCTACGCGTAACCTACAAAGCGATAAACTGTGCGATGTATTCAGCGACGAGCAATACACAAATATTTCCGATGGACTGGACGAATTTGACTCTGACCTAGCCCTTTTTATACTCCTACACCCCGATATGCCTAAAGATTATAACCGAGCTGCTATTGGTTAATAAAACGCGCCAACATTAGCGTCCATTTTTATATCCAATGAACATTATGAACACATATGCTCTAGGGAAAAATGTTCCAGCAAATTCTAAACAAAACGCGCCAATATTACGTCATTTGCTCGTCTCTAATAATGATAAACAGCTCACCCCCTCGCTACATTATTGCACGCTATTATTGTCAGTATCAGTAAGGCCGTATAAACCCACTTCTCGACAATGCTTACAATCAACAAATATCTCAAATTAATATCACACAATAATGCATATTCACACTACAATCACTCTTTACATTTATATAATTTGTGATACAAATTACTGCGTCAACGCTTATAGTGTTTTTATTATAAAATGTTTTCTGGCCGATTCTGCAAGTCAGGTTTATAGACCAGGTATTTTTCTAAAGAGCATGTACGGTCTTGTGACCCATGCGACTGTGTTATGCAATTAATCAAATACTAAGTAGTTAATAAATACCACTACTACTTCTACTCTAACAGCCAAATCTAGCCGGATTCAAACTCAAATCTGCAGCGTGAGAACTAAGAAGTTTAAAGCTGTACCAATAAATGAAATCGACTCCTTTTAGTTGATTCCAATCCTACAATTAGAGATGTACTTTGTTGTACCCGAACAGAAAAAATTGATTTAAGAATATGGTGAAATTTATTTTAATTTGTTCCATGTATTCTGAACTCTGCTTGTTTATCCTTCTGGATGTAGAAAGGTTACAAATGAAAACAAAAGCCTCGCTCAGCAAAGACTCCTTTTGGTCGCATTTCAAACAGATGTAAATAATGTCGCTGATAATGCCTCAATTCCAAATTAATATGTAACATCACTGTGTGACATTCTGTTCACTGTAATTTTTTTTAGCTTTAATGATAGGCACACAAAGAGGAACCTTGCGAGTCAATACCAGCATATCTGTATTTGCCCCGGAGCGTTTCCTAACAAAATTAATTAATCTGTTTCCAATTCAATTTGATTCTTTCTTTCCATCCCCATTAATTTTGTACGAGGTGGAACGGATTTATGTCTATTTACCTTGGTAAACAAAGATAAATAGCTAAAGCACAAAGGGAAAATGTAATAAATTGGTTTTTCTAGATGCTAATATAACATGAGAAGACGGGCTGCGTGTAATACACAAAGAGATAAGAGTTTCATAATTCCGCAGAAGGAAACATTTTGTTAAATACTGGTTCTTTCCCACTGCTACGACAAACACGAGGCAGAAAACTCCTTGCATAGGCCTATAAGAGATATGTAAATACAGTTGTGAAGAGATTATCAGAATCGCTGAGATATCTAAACAGTTGGTCCATTGCTAGCTGGCTTACATGGGCGACACTAAAAAGTTTTAGAAAGTCAAGCAACGATTACAAGGAAATTTAAATGGTTTTATTGTTTTTCAAAATATTCCCCTTAAACATCAATACATTTTTGAATTTGATGAAACCAATCCTTAAAGCAATGCTGCTACTCTTCCTGAGGCATTTCAGAAAGCAAAAATGCGAATATTGCATAAACGTTAAGCGATAGACAAAAGCGTACTTCATCAGAAATGTAGATCTCCTTAAAACGCACAATTTATTTCAAATATGTTTACGTGTCATAAGCCGTTTCTGGGAGCATTTTTGGAAACATGTCCGTGTGTGTGTCTGTGAACAACATAACTCAGAAACGAATAAACGATTTTGATTAAAATATCATATGTTTAAGATATTTTCATGACAAATGAAATGTATAACTCGAATTTTCTGGGAATGTCTCCAAAAGTATTCTTCATTGTGAACGACTTTTGCATAACTGGTAAACCATAAGAATAGAGAAAATTTTACTACACAAAAAATATATATCACGTTAAAATACACAATTTATGTCCTATACATTTTTGTTGTTGAGTGAACCATTTTCGAGATATTGCTTGTTATTCCCTTAAATTTTCCAATACTTATACTTTTTCTCAACTGGAAATTCGTTATTAATTTTTTGGTCCTGGTTGTGCAAAATATTTGACTCGCTTAAAGCCTACCAATTCCCCTTGCATCTACAAGAAAATTAGCAATAAGATTAACATCTCGATTAACATGAAGCATATGGAGAATAAGCGTTTGTAAAAATAGTTTGTACAAGAGTAGAGAAAGTCATGTGAGTGTAACACATCAGATTTTTTCCCCTTTGTATCTGTAATGAAATTTTCAACGTAGCTATTCCTACAAAAGTTTATTTAGATTAAAATGTGGTAGTTAGAAAAAATTTAATACTTCCATTACCTCCTCTAGGTAGGAGATAGAAAAAAAATATAAGTGTACTGCTGATATTTTTGTATAAATTTTTAGTCATGAAACATAATATACATAGATATTATCTACCCACCTGTCGTCCTCCATGCTAGTCCCCAGTTCTCGAGGTCGTGGGTCCAAACCCGGCGGAGGGTGATGGATTTTTTTCGAGCGTAAAAATCCTTGGCATGGCTTCTTTTGGAAGGGAGGTAAAGCCGATGGTCCCTTGTCGCAGATTTACGGCACGTAAAAGAATCTCAAGCCTGATAAAGAGGCTTCTGGGCAAAGTTAGCGGTATTTCTCGCCCAATATGGAATGCGACGCTTAGGATCACAGCAGCTAAGGAGCGTCCATAAGTAACTCAATTTCAATTTTACTCCCCCAAATTGGTATTACTACGTTTCGTGTATTTAACGGCACGGAATTTCACAATCAAATTAATCTTGACTTCCTTTTAGTCTACTTACTAAGATTCAAAAGCTTCCACAACTATACAATGTATACATAGCAGGCTTTTGCTGAAATCCTTCATTTCGCAAAGATCCTACGCAGATCATGAAAGCTCTGTAAATATTCCCTGGCGGTGGAGAAATCATCGGTTTATTAAGTTGTCCAGTAGTTTCACTTTCTCTACTAAGTAAAGTAAGTAGGGGAAGTTATGCATTCCATCCAAAAATTCAATAACGAGCTTTCACCGAAAATACATGTTTTGAGCAGCCCTGAATCCAAATAAAGAATTTTTGGAAACGTGTCCATATGTCTGTCTGTGAACAGCATAACGAAAAACGAAAAGTTGAATAAATACCAAACTTGGTATTTGAGATCTTCCAGGGATGCAACACGAAGATTTTCAAGAAAATCTCCTAATCCCCGCGGGAGGTCTATCTGAATCTCGAATTCAAGCACGGTGACAAGAAACTGACAGATGCCCTTACTTGGCTCATACTTGGCATATTTTTGGATACTAAAAGCTGGAGACGCAGTGAATCTACAGGCCTTCCAGAGCTTTATCCGGAAGGAACGCTGGGAGTTGGACAAAAGGACCACTTTGGCCTTGGATCTCCCACATTTAAGGAAGCTCTAAGTGTCCACTGCAGAAGGGCATATGCCAAGAATAGGGATAAGAAGAAGAAGAAACAAAAGTGATTTATCCTTCTTGTGTAGTAGTTTCCATATTCTCCTAGAAACCTGTCCCAAAATAAAGTAAATAAATAAATACATTGCACAAAAATTAAAACAAAAAAACATTAAAAAAATAAAAAAAGTAAAAAAAGTAAAATAAAAAAATAATACAGGCAAAATAAAACAATAAAAATGGGGATCCACATTTTTTTGTATAGTAAAAACAATTATTAAAAAAATAAGAAAAAATCTAAGAAAAAGTGATCTTTGAAATTGCATGCAAAAAAAAGATAAATCCCAACTACCCTTTACATGGATTTTTTTGGGGGGAAAATTTTTATTTTCTGAAAAATTGCTCTAACGATTTTGATTAAAATACCGTATATGAAAGATACTTACATGACAATTAAAATGTATATCTTGAATTTTCTGGGAATAGTCTAGGAAGTCCTCTTTATTCGGAAGGAATGTTATAAAATCTTGTATAACTTGTAAACGTTAAGCGAGAGACGAAAACGTAACACATAACAAAAATCTGATGTGTTACACTCACATGACTTTCTCTACTGTTGTACAAACTATTTTTACAAACGCTTATTCTCCATATGCTTCATGTTAATCGAGATTTTAAACTTATTGCTAATTTTCTTCTAGGTGCAAGGTCAATTGATACCCTTTAAGCAATAGTGAAATATTTTAAGAGCTGGTTTCTATGTGGAGTATAACATTCACTTTGCATTACCAGGACAAAAAATGAATAACGAATTTGAGAAAAAGTATAAGTATTTGGAAAATTTAAGGGAATAACTAGCAATATCTCGAAAATGGTTCACTCAACAAAAAAATGTATATGACATAAATTATGTATTTTAACGCCATCTACATTTTTTGTAGTAAAACTTTGTCTATCTCTTATGGTTTACCAGTTATGCAAATGTCGTTCACAAGGAAGAATACTTTTGGAGACATTCCCAGAAAATTCGAGATATACATATCATTTGCATTGAAAATATCTTAAACATATGATATTTTAATCAAAATCGTTAGCCATTTTTGAGAAAATTAAAATTTCCGAAAAATGTTCCATGTAAACGGTAATCTGGGGTGGGGGGATTTCCTGAAAACCTTCGTGTCGCATCTCTGGAAGATACCGAACCTAAATACCAAGTTTGGTGTTTATCCGACTGTTCATTTCTGAGTTATGCTGTTCACAGACAGACACACAGACAGACACACACACGGACATGTTTCCAAAAATGATTTTTTTGGATTCAGGGGGTCGCAAAACATGTATTTCCGGTTAAATCTCGGTATCGAATTTTTGGGAGGAATACAATACTTCTACTTACTAAACGTAGTAGAGAAAGTAAAAATGTATATTTCTTTAAAAGGCACAATTTACTTAAAATAAGCTTTTTTTGTGGCATAAGCCGTTTCTGAGTTATCCGTTATTAAAGGTTCGAATCGTTCAATACTTGTCATTCTTTTAGTCTCTTCAATTTTCAGTTGTTCCTCGCGATAGCATGGAAACAGTATGGGATTTTAAGGGCAGCATATAGCTTCCAGTTCTTAAACGTTTGTCTATCGCTGTTCTCTTTGGACTTATAACGAAATGTGTAATGTAGCTATTTGTGCAATGGTTTATTTGTATTAAATGAAGTAGATAGAAAAATAAGCTTTAGTAAGAGTAGCTTGTAACCGACTAATAAATGATAGAGTAAAGAAGGTAATGCGAGTGTCATCAGATTTCTTTTACTCCATGGCATTCGCGATGAAAATTCAAATCCTACGCACACATATCTTCTTTTATAACTCCAATGTGTTCATATTGTGGTAACAAGACTTTACAAATCCTATTTAGTCTGGTAGTACTAATTCATGAATTGAAACTAGGTGTTTTATAGCCCTTATCCGTCAGAAAGATTTGACGTTATCAATGGTGAAATAGTTTTCCCAATTTGTTGAGTAGGTTTTGAGATTACCCTACATAAACACACCTCTGTGTATAATATTAATATTGGCTTGGATTTCTTTCAGCAAAACCAAGATGGGATATTATATTCACACTATTCTTTATATATCAAATCCTACATTTCATGGCTTGAGATTTCATAATAAATGTATTTTGTTTTACATTGTTATTTGTTTTGCTGATTAGCCAGATATTTTAAACAGATTTTTTTATGAATATTCTGTGCTTGTCATTTTTCTGTTTATATATGTTTAAGAGAAGGAAATAAAATTGTAAAAATACCATGCTGCCTCTGTCATCAACAGGAGTCGGTGATGTTTCTACACTGTTTTCAGCTACCTTTTGGAGCTCTCTCTCTCTCTCTTATTTTAATTACGTGGTCATATGGCGTAGGATCTATTAGGAGATATCTCGTGGCTTGGTATGTGATCGACAGTTAGTCTTCTAGTCTCATCTGTATACCATGCCATCTTCGTCTCATGTCCACAGAGGCATGTGTACAGGAACTGTACTACTTCTGCTTGGTGATGGGCAGATGAAAGCTTCGACTCGTGTCCACAGAGGCGTGTGCTTCGACACATGACCTCAGCAACGTATCTCTGCTTCCCCACGTGCTGGGCAGAGGCATTATGGTGCCGTCTATTCTACCTGTTTTCATTAGCTGTGGATAGATGCAGAGCATTCGTTTTACCTTCTATTTTTTGTGCTTTACTATTATTTTATACTGAAGGACTTGGTATTAAGTATCCAATCCGGTATTTACCTTGGCGACTGAGGGAAGCCACGAAAGAAAAATTCAGTCAGATACGATAGTCCATGCTGGCCACAGACCGTACCGCTTGAGCCATCCCGTTTGGTTCGTACGTCTTGGTCGATGTTTAGCAAAGGAAGAAACAATGTTGAATCCAATAATATATTCGAAATACACTTTTGTGTATTTGAACGACACATTATTTCGTATTGTGTTGGATTGAATTTCATTTTAAACACTCAGACATCTTTTTTCTACCCATTACTACCCCAAATGTATTTCATAATATTATATCGTTTATGTAAACGTGATTCTCCTACCCAGTTTAATCATGATAAGCATGTCTGACTAGAAATTAAATCAAGTTAGGCCATACAAATTTAGTTGCATTTCATTCCTCCGGGGATACATGGGAATGCTGAAACGGCAGGCAGCTGTTTATACCAGAAGTCAGATGTGTTTGTCATGAGATCGAGAGAAAGATCTGTTGCCACAGTCATAAAACTACCTCTATACATTACAGCTTCATATATACTGCAGCATTAACATAAAATGTGATCATATTCATATTATCACAATGCATTTAAAATAAAAAGAACCCTTAATTAATAATATGAACTTTAATTGAAACGCAATAGTTTACATGATGTAACTCAATTTTTGTAAATAAGAATGGCGTAAGATGCTTTATTCCTGTCATATGTCAATTCAACCTTCTGCATTTTTACTTTTTCTAACACGTACATAACAGGTGGAGAAGGCATTTCAGGCAAAAATTTGATACCAAGATTTCACCGGAAATATATATTTTGAGACAAATACCACACTTCTTATTTAAGTTCAGTATCTTCCAAAGTTAAAATCCCCCACTCCATCTACACTTTACATGCAACATTTTTTAGAAAAGTTTTATCTTACTAAAATGACCTACGATTTTGGTTAATATACCATATAAATTTAAGATATTTACATGAAAAACAAAATGTAAGTCATGAATTTTCCGGGAATAGCTTGTGAAGTTCTCTACATTCGGAAGGAATTTTTGTATAATCTTGTATAAATGCTATACGTTAAGCCATAGTCGAAAACGTACTACACATGTAGATCTCCTTAAAACACACAGTTTATTCCAAGCAACTGATTTTATGCCATAAGTCTTTTCCGAGATATCCATTACTAATGGTTCGATTTTTTGCAATACTTTATGATTCTTTTAAAGTAATTTCGATATTCAATTGTTTCTTGCAATTGCATGGAAAGGGTGCGGAATTTTAAGGTCAGGTAATAGTGCCCAGGTCTTAAATAGTTGACTCTCGCTGTTCCCTTTGTATATATAACGAAACGAGTAGTGTAGTTATTTCTGCAAAGGTTTACCTAAGTTGAAATGAATTAAATGAAAAAATAAATTTTTGTAACATTTGTTTGTATACCAATAAGAAAAAATAAATCGGTAGAAAAAGTCGTCTGAGTGTAACACTTCTTTTTATAGAATCCTAGACAAAATTCAATCAGAATGAAAGTGACTTTACAGACTATTTACAGAAAATTCAATATATCCTTATTTATTGTTTTAATCTAAAGCGTTACGAGCCATTTTTGAGAACATAAACAAAAAATCTGATTTGTTGCACTCATGTGAATTTTTATATTCTTGTACAAAGTATTTTTACAAAATTTTATTCTCCATCTACATTTACTTCATGTTAACCGACATAAACAAAATCAAGATTTTGCTATGCGGAGCATTGATGCTCTTTGGATGTCCAGGACATAATAAACAAAAAAAAAAATGAATAACGAATTCGCATTTGAGAATAGGCATAAGTATTTGAAAATTTAAACAAATAACAAGGAATATTTCCGAAATGGTTCACTTGAGAAAAGAAATGTATATAACATAAAGTGCGTGTTTTAACGAGATCTACTTTTTTGCAGTAAAATTTTGTCTAACTCCTATGGTTTACCAGTTATGCAAAAGTCATTAAGAATGAAGAGGACTTTTGCGGACATTTCCAGAAACTTCAAGACATACATTTCATTTGCCATGAAAATATCTTAAACATATGAAACCAAGTTTGGTATTTATCCGAGTTTTCGATTTTGAGTTATGCTATTCACAGATAGACAGGTACAAACGCAAAGACACACAATGGACATGTTTCCAAAAATGCTTTATTTGGATTCAGGGCACTTCAAAACATGTATTTGGGTGAATTCTGGGTATCGAATTTGTTAGTGGAATGCAATGGTTCCCCTACTTACTATATGTAGTAGATAAAGTAAAAACATTTAATCTTTTTTACTTTTTTTCTCTCGTTCAGGGGATATAAAAATATCTATTTTGGGTGAAATAGAATTATATAATATTTTAGAAATGCGGTGCATCATCTACCTGATGTAGATAAACCGCAAAGAAAAGAAAAAATCTTTTGTGTTGCATTCACATTACTTTCTGTACTCATTCTTCTACAGACTATTCTTACTAAACCTTATTCTTCTGTAGCTTCCAGTAAATCTATATAAACCTTTATTTCACACTTACCCATTTCGATGTAGGCATAAGAAAAATACAGAAGGCTAAAGTGGTAATCAGACTTTAAGATTCGCTACGTGATACCTTCGAAATTCTATGCTCTTTGTGTTACCACGGGAAAAAGAAGCGAATACGTTTTACCAATTGAAAAATAAATAAGTATTTGAAAATTCAAAACAATATCAAAGAATTGGTTAACGCCATAGTTTATTTCACAAAACATATGTGCGTCAACGAAATCTACATATTTTTGTAGTAAGATTTTTTTGTTATCCTTTGGTTTACTAATTGCATAAAATTTATTCAGAATAAATCACAAAAACTTCAACATCTACATTTTATTTACTATATACGTATCTTAAATATGTGGTATTTTAATCAAAATTGTTTGACCAATTTTTGGGAAAATCAGAAATAACGAATGTTTTTTCTATGTAAGGGTAGTTAGCACAGGGAGATTCTCTTGAAAATCTTCGTGTCAGATCCCTGGAAGATGCTGAGGTCAAACACCAAGACCTTTCGTTTTGGAGTTATGCTGTTCAGCCGCACACGGGCAGCGAAGATTTTTGGAAATGTTTTCTTGGAATCAGGTAGCCCTCAAAACACGCATTTCTGGTGAAATCTCGGTAGCAAAATTTTGTTTGGAATATTATACTTTCTTTACTTTACTTACTATGGTGTAAGCAATAGAAAAAGTAATACGAAGTGTTTTTTTGGGGGGAGGGGGGATTAATGAACAAAGACAACGTTAAGGAGCTAAAAGAAAGTATTACATTAAGTTTTATTTTGGTTGTGGTAAGTGTTGCATCTTTTTCAAGGTTGTTAAGCTCCTTGTCAACATCCAGATCGCTACAATACTCTGAGACAACTGGGTAATGGTTACCATACACTCGTGCATCTATTTGATATATGTGTATGTAACTATTTGTTTGAAAGCAAAGCTTTCCAATGGAATGATTTTATGTTGTAGTGAGGTGAATACCATAGGAAGTACGAGATACTAAGAAAAAGGCGAATTCTGTAGTCATTCACAGGAAATCAGAGTTTCAGAGCACATCTGAGCTCAATGGTGTAGTAGCTTAGTAAACAGATTTATTCATACTTGCCAACTTTTACGGTTTGCCCGTAAATTACAGGGTGTATCATAATTAATAGCGCAAACTGAAACTGTGGAAAGTATAGGATAATAGAAGCAAAAAGCTCCAGTAAACATGGGTCCGCAAACAAGCCGTGTGTGAGATTTGTTATTGCCGACATTGATGTGAATAGCTTGAGGAACGTAGGAGTATGCACTGCATACATGATGGAGCACGGGCAGTTTTTGCTGCTACTGAAAAAATTGAAATTGAGTTTTATTTATGGACGCTCTTTAACTAATATGGTCCTTAGCGTCTCATTCTATATTGGGCGTGAAAAACCGATATGTTGCTCCGAGGCCTCTTTATCAGGCTTGAGGTGCTTTTACTTACCGTAAATCTACGACACGGACCACTGGCTGTACTTCCGTTCCGAAGGAAGCCATACTAGGGATTTTTACGCCCGAAAAAAATCCATCGCCCTCCGCCGGATTTGAACCCGCGACCTCGGGAACAAGAGGCTAGCATGGTAACCACTACACCACGGAGGACTACTTGCTGCTAATGTGAGATGACATCTAACGTGGAGATGTGGTCTAAGAGGGATAGGTCGAGGAGGGCCTGTACTTTGGCCTCCACGATCAGCTCAATCCTTTTTATTTTTCTGTAATGGGTCACCTCAAGGTGTAGTGTCTAGTACTCCCATTGATACCTTTGAAGTTTTGGAGCAGAGAATTGTAGGTGCCTGTCAAGAATTCCGAGATGGTCCAGGAGTGTTTGAAAGAGTTCGAAACTCGCTGCAGAGACGAGTGCAGTATTGCATCCAGATGCAAGGACGCCGCTTTGAACACCTCCTTTAACAGGGAAGAGTATACAGCATTAATAACATGTAACACACTGAAGTAGAATTGTATTCCTTGTTAATTTAAGCTACGAGTGAATTTTGAGGCAACTTAGATTGGCACTTATTAAATGAAAGGTCTACTTTTCAAATTTATTTGTACTAATTAGACGACGTTGCTTAACGGAGTCACTGGCGGTTTATACTCACACATTTGTAATATCTCGCACATGGCTCGTTTGCGGATCCATGTTCATTGGAATGTTTTTGCTCCTACTATCGTATACTTTCAAAACTTTCAGTTTGCACTATTAATTATAATACACTCGGTATATGGGAGTGGAGGGCCTTTTACAACTTTAGGGCAATAGAGGCGCGTATACAACTTTGTAGACAGATTCAAAGTGTTACAGATTTTCACCAAGACCATGACAAAGCATTAAATTGTGTTGCATTATATTATAACTTAAGATTAAGGACTGAATGTTCCACGCTAATTGGTATACAGTGCTATGATAGGTAGGGTTTATCTGTGTGTGTATCCTTCATCACAGCCATGGTACCCCTTTACTGGGCCGTAATAAAATGCATAGCGTGCGGATTTAAAATTTTATTGCACCACTAGTGACCTATAGTAATTGATGAACAGTAAATGGGCGCGAACATTCAGTAATGTACGAGTGAATTGCAAAGTGTACTCCTTCATATAAATTCTTTATCTTATTCGCTTTATATTGAGGCAGTATTTTTAACGCTTAAATGATATTAGTCAAATTATATAATAAAAAAATATAATAACAGCCCGCCTTAAAGCAACTTGTGTATGTAATAATATATAAAAAGTGTATATTACAGTCATTGTATATGTTTATATTATTGTATACATGTAATAATGTTATCTGAATGTTTTATGTAATTTAATAATGTAGGAGCTGTGAGAATAATAGGTTAAAAGTTGCTAACAATGAGGTAGCCTTGAGGTAATAATGCATTTGAAAGTTTAATGCTACTTGTGATTCTTGGAAGCAATAATGTAATTTTAGAGGCAGTTTAAAAATACCCAATCAACAACCAGAAGAAGCATTAGTTAAATGAAGGTATTCTATTAGACTAGGATTAGCCAATCAGAAACTGAAATATAGCAAAATTTACAAATTTAGAGTTGCAGTTCCTTGCAGACAGTGTTCCTAACCGGACGCGAGATGTCCTCGAGAAATTTAATACATATTTTGTGTGAGAATATAGTTTACCTGTTCAAAAAGTGCAAGTATTTAATAAAAGAATCTTACAGCTCTCTATATCAGTGAAGTGTTATTTAAATCGTGTCAAGAATTAATAAAACGGAGTGAATAAAGAATTAAAATCTATGTAAGCCTACATTCTTCAGCCACACCACGCCTTGCAAAGAAATCCATGTCTCTAACAATAATACTGACGCAGCCGAGGCAAACATAAATATATAATATTTAAAAAAACAGTCAAATTACAATGTTTATATTTTTAAATGTTTTGACGAAGGCTACCGGGTACCATACGTGCGGTTGCAACTACTTCAAGTTCGGCTCCCCAACAGTCGAAATATAATACATCTTCAAAGTGACTTTCCATACGTAGCAGCAACAAACATTCTTCAATATGTCTTCGGGATGTAATTTTCCATTTTTGTGATAGTTTTTGTTTATAGTTCATGTTATGAAGCGAAAAGTAAGTACTAGGAACTGTCGTTCTTTGCTTTAATACGTGTGCAGTGTGGTATCATGAGAAATTTCAACATGTGTGACAGAAAGCACTCTTACCAGGTCTTCAGGATTTTTATAAAGCGGAGTTACTATATATTTTGCATGCAATTTTTGCACATTTTCGCATTCTAAATTTTATATCACCACAAAACTATTACGCTTTACTGGAAGAGAGAATTACGTGTTTCAGTTTCAGGGAGTTAGCAAGTATGGTTAGAAAGTAAAGCTTAGGAGTGCTTTTATGCTGTCGTGAGGTAAGTGCCATAGTAAATTCGACATAATAAGAAATAAGCGAATTCTAGAGTCCTTAACAGAAAACCAGAGTTTCGGACAGCACATCTGGGCTAGATGATGTAGTAACTCGGTAAATAGATTATTGCAGACCGCATGCAAGGACTGTGTTGTGCGGCGAGATTAGGCGTTTCCAGCACATCGCCGTATTACAATATCAAACTATAATATCTGCTTGTGACTGTAACGGGATTATGATAGTGTACGTATGTGAAAGGGAATCCGGGGCCCCGCACGCGTTATTGCGTTAACTGCTGAGCTCCCACCTGTCTCTCTCTCTCTCTCTTTCAAAAATATTACCCCATTCTCCCTCACCTTTCCCCTTTCTGTCTCACTGTGTGTAGTGTTCAATGATGTTTCCAAGACGTTAGCGAGGTTTCTTTTTCTGAGATGATTAAAAAAAATTAAAACATAAGTAATATACTTAATCTGATACAACGTTTTACTATTACAGAGCAGAAAAAAACAACAAAAGATCCAGAATAGTTGTTTCCCAAGCCTTTAGCAGATTAATAACGATAAACTGCTATACGTACCTCAATATTGACACACTCGAAATTTTCAAATTAGAAAACTTGTCAAAAATCTGAGATGCTACATTCACCCTCTTCTATGAACTAAAGTTTACAAAAGCTGGTTTTTATATTTACTTCTTTTCAAAAATGCATGCGCGCGCACACATATATACACGCGCAGTATTATTTTACTAAACGGCTTTTTTTAGACTCAGCACACCTCAAATCATATTTCCGGTGGCCTGGGTGTTATTTCTTTGATGGAATACGGTACATTGTTTTCCTATAGGTAGGTGGTAGAAGCAGTAAAAATAAGGCCATAATTTTTTATTTGTAACATTTTTCGCAAAACTCGGATAGGTTCTGATTTTTACTTCTCTACCACCTAGGTATAGTGGGCAGAGAAAGTATTGTATTTCGAGGCTAAATCAATAAGTATTCCGCACACTATTTTAATTTTTTTCTAGGTTGGCTGTATCGGTTTGTGCGCGCGCACGTCGACATGTTGTTCCGTTGTCTCCGCTTGTTTGACCATTATCACTCAAGCGAGTGTTTCATGGTTGCATAATAAGCATGGCTGCACCCCTCACCGTTTGCACCAAAGAAGATCAGCGTGCGGATGTCCGTTTTTTGTCGTCTGAAGGTGTACCAGGAGCCGAAATCCATCGAAGACTTCTCGCACAATATGGAGGCAATGTTCTACCTCGGCGAAATGTGTACGAATGAATTGAAAAGTTCAAAAATAGTCGGACAACTGTAAAGGACGAGGAGAAAGCAAGACTAGTGACGCCAGCATTGAGTAAGTCCGTATCCTGATTCAGAGAATTGAAGATTGACTGTCAATGAAGTGGCAAACCATATCTTTTTTGGTGCGCTTAAAAATGCCTTAAGATGCCGTTGCTTCACCACAGACCATGAAGTGAAGGAAACGGTGCATACAGCTCAGCCGAAAAACCTTTTTTCTGATGGCTTCAGAAATCTTGTGCAACGATGGAGAAGTGCATTGAGAAGCAACGTAAGTACATTGAAAGATGAGGTAATTGTAAACTTCTATTGTTGTTATAATAAATTTAAAAAAATGTGCGCGGATACTTGTTGACAACCTCGTACATCCAAAAATTCGATATCGATATTTCACTGGAAATACGCAAAAGTAAGGTTCGTGCGCGAGGGGCATTATTTATAAACGAGAAGTCGGGTGAAAACCAAAGTTTTTCTTCACAGCCAAACTCTGGTGAAGTTTTCTAGACGAAGTTTTTCAAGAAAATACCCCCACCGTAAATTAATTACCATGCAAGAATGTTTATTATTCTTTGTCTTATCAGATTTTAATTACCGATACGATTTTACTTAATATTTGAGATATTTTTGTCCTGAATTAAGGGGTCAAGGTAGTCTGAACACACGGAAATTACACCGTAAGTGTGTTAAATTACCACTGCTCTTAAATTTCTCAATGGTGTTTCCTGAAAAGTTTATGAATTATTTTATAAATCATGACAATTATTTAAGTTGTTGCTTGCGGTTATAGCTTATGTAGTTGAGTCCGTAAAAATTATTTCATTCAGCAGAAAAATAATAAAATTTACTCTTAAAACATGTGAATTTCATGTACCTTTTTCTCTGATACTACTTGCAATACAGAATCACACTTTTGCATGCTTGTTCTTAGCATAATCAGCTATCTTCTGTACCTCAATTATTTAGTTATGTATATCAGTTCACTAGAAATTGAAAAACAATTATTTGCAAAGTCAAAAAAATAAAAATGTGCAGTGTGGTTACTTTCTTAATATCACTAATATACATTATAAAATTATGATTGTAGTTCAGAAAGTTTAACTATGTGTTGTACACATGTATTGAAAATTTCAGCTCTCTACCTTTCATGCTTTCTGAGAAAAAGTGTACATAAGTAAATGTTGTTTTCAGAAAACTGAATTTAAAGTTTGAACATTAAAATTCTGACACACTTCGGTACATTCCGGGGTCATAATCATCTGCACCTTCATTCCTGGATTGCTGCAGCTTTTCTGATTGCCTTCTCTTGGTCCTGGCTTCTTTGGTTAATTGCTGGACTGCTCGCTGGGCATGATATAGTCGTTTGTTGTTGAAAGATACAAAAATTTCTAAAAGGGGGCGTTGCATGACAGCTTTAAAGGAATGCAAACAAGCATTTAAATGGTATTTAAATGCCTTAAAAGCCTCTTAACCCCCCCCCCCAAGTATACACTTTCTGAAAGTGGAAATAATAGAGTTTTATTAGTGCCTAAAACAAAAGATATGATTTTTGACCATTTCAGAATACCTTGTCCCCTTAAATGTGCTTTCAGAATATTTGTATAACTGGAGGATCATTATAAGCAAACACTTCAACAGGGAAAATAAAGTGTTCATTAAAGTACACAATTTGTATAAATTGTTTTTCATAGTGTTAAACATGTTTTAAATATTCCATTTACGCTTTTCCAAGGAACTTATGTTATGGATATGCTTGAGAGTTTCCGATTCCTCTTTGCATTCTTCACCACGTACGTAGTAGATAAAGAAGGTATTGCATACCACCCGAAAATTGGATACCGAGAATTCACCGAAAATATGTTTTGAGGGGCACTGAATTCAAATAAAGAAATTTTGAAAACATGTCCGTCTGTGTGTTTGCCTGTGAATAGCATAACTAAAAAACAAACAGTTGGATAAATAACAAAGTTCGTACCTTTCAAGGATGCGACATGAAGATTTTGAAGAAAATCTCACCAACCTCTACATGGAACACTTTTCGATATATTTTATTAAAAATGCCTAATGATTTTTATTAATACACCATATATTAAAGATATTTACGTGAAAAATAAAATGTATATTTTGAATTTTGGAACAGTCTGTGAAGTCCTCTTCATTTGGAAGGAATTTTGCATAACATTGTATAACTGCTAAACGTTAAGCGATAGACGAAAACGTACTATACAAAAAAATGTTGATCTCTTTAACACACAATTTATTTCAAATAAGTCCTTGTGGCATAAACCATTACTCAGATTTCCATTATTAGTTCGAATTCGTCATTACTTGGTCATTCTCTTAAATTCTTGTCAACATTCAGCTGTTTCTCGGTATTTCATAGAAACAGTGTGGAATTTTAAGGCAGCGTATTGTGCCAAGTTTTTAAACATTTGACTATCGCTGTTCCCTTTGTATCTAATATAGCTATTTCTGCAAAGGTTTATTCGAATTAAAATGTAGTAGATAGAAAAATAAACTTTAGTAAGAATAGAAATAATTGTTTTTTCACACAAGCCGTGTGTTGGACAGGGTTGGAAAGGTAGAATCAGACGACTGAAAAATTCAATGCCGGGAGCTCCGTGGTTCAAATCCCGGCTATGGCATTGAATTTTTCAGTCATCTGATTCTACCTTTTAGTAAGAATAGTTTGTATCGCCACTAATAAATGATAGAGGGCCGAGAAAGTCGTGTGAATACACACAACTTTTTTTTCAAATCTCCTCGCAAGGGCTTGTTATACCACGACTAAAGATTTGTTTTCTTTGCTTGAAGTAATTTATACGTAAAAAAAAATAGTGAATTATACGATATGTGAATAGAAGAATTCATGTTTTAATGATTTTTTTAGGGTTAGATAAATCTATGCGAGTGTTCATTTCGCTGGATATGAACTGCGTTTTTACTTAGCACGGAGTGTATTATAGTAACAGGGCTCTATCCTAGGTCCTCTGCTATTCCTAATTATGATCAATGATTTACCATTCAATACTGAATCTAAAACCATATTATTTGCTGATGACACAACTTTTATTCATAATAATGCAAATATAACAGTATATTGAAACTGAGGTTCAAAATAATACAATGTATACATCACAATGGTTTCAAGCAAATAATTTTTTACTTAATGATTCTAAAACTAAAAATATAATTTTTACTTTAAATAATTGTCCCAAGGCTTTGTACTGATGTAAAGTTTTTAAGCATTTTTATTGATAGATTTTTAACCTGGGAGTCACATATTACATGTTTATGCACAAAGTTGACAAGGGTTTTATTCTTGATGAGGAACTTAGTCAATTGTGTACCCTTTGAGTATACTCGTGTCTCATATTTTGCATACTTTCACAGTATTATTAATTGTGGTATTTTACTTTGGAGTAATAGCTCATATATCCAAGATGTATTACTTGTGCGAAAGAAAGCTATAAGAATTATGGCTAAGATAACTACTAGAACACATTGTAAACCCTATTTTAAAAGATATAATATTTTGACTGTTATAAATTTCTGTATTTATATTGTATTGGGTTTTATGAAACAGAACCAACATATGTATGACACGAGATCCAATATTCATAATTATAATATCCGTAATGGTCAAATGATTGATATTCCTCAGCATAGACTTAAGAAAACTTCTCAAAGTTACTCCTATATTTGCATTAAACTTTTTAATTAGCTACCTCAAGCTGTAAATGATTTGCCTTATAAACTATTTTGTAAGCGATTGCATTCTTGGCTTGTGGATAATCCATTTTATTCTATAAATGAATTTATTGATCTTAATGCATCTGGTATTGATATTTAATTGTTACTTTTTTCTGTAAAAGTTGCACAAGGTGTGGTTTATGTTGTATTATTGATTTGTATTTTATTGTATATACTGACAATGTCAATTGCAGTTATATAACTGTTTAATGACAAATTGATATTGATAAATTGATATTGGCATTTGTGGCGAATACTTGTCATAATTAACAGAATGCAGATATTTTGTAGTTACCCTAAAAACTACGTCTCGTCTGTGGCTTCTTGTTGGGGTAAATGGTTTAGTTATTATAAGATATACGAAGTGACATTACGTGCCTGGTCTGTTTGTTGTTTAAGTCAGCATTGGAGTTTCTGAAGGGAAAAAATAACGTTTTACAAGCAGGGAATGTCATCTATATTCCAGTAAAGGGATGTTTCAAACTAAGCGTATTATTCAATTCCGCCCAAATGTCTACAGCATCCTCGGGGAGAACATTTCATTTCGCTCTTTGGTTTGCTGTCTTCGTCTTTTCCTACCCTCTAGCTCACCATTTTAAGCTGATTCTCCCTCACATAAAAAATAATAGAGAGAGAGGGGAGGAAAGAAAATCCTCATGGATCCAAGAAGGCCTTCAAAAATCTTTCAAGAGCAGATTTCTCTTGTCCACGGAATACTAGCGGGATAACTATGTACCTATTATCATGGATTCCCAATGCGAATCACGTAATGGGCTGGCTACATGGCAGGGAACGTGCATGTCACTCCCACTGACATGAGTGACAGTAGAAGTGACGGCGGGAGCAGGGAGCGGATCCCAGTATTATTATAGAGTGAATCCGTACAGCGCTGAAGGGTCGCCAGCTCCGGATTAGGAAGCCACAAATGTCTACCAAACTTTTCATTCCGAAGTCGCATGTATGTTTTCGTTACAGTCAATTGCACTAACCCTGTTAACTTCCCTCCCGAGGCAGCACAGTGGCTCAAACTGGCGTTGGGAATACAGTAGCATTTCGACAACGAAAAACTGGGTTCAAGCCTGCGGTTTCTGAAAGTTTTTTGTGTTAAAACTAGGTAGGAACTCGTTGCGTAACCATAAATTCAAAACTGTAGCTATTTAAAACTTTAAGGAAACTTTTTAAAACATTTTTGCACGGTGTAACTAATTTATGGTACTAATCAATAAATATTATTGCTATGGATCGGAAATTACATTCCCACACACAGTGTGGTTGCTATGAAAACAAAAGAAGTCTCAATGCTGAAAGAAATGACCAAAAGCACCAGTGCGGGAAGTAAAACCATCACAATACAAATGTCGTGCTCCGTGGTGTAGTGGTTACCATGCTAGCCTCTAGCTCCGAGGTCGCGGATTCAAATCTGGCGCAGGGTGATGGATTTTTTCGGGTGTAAAAATCCTTAGCATGGCTTCCTTCGGGAGGGAAGTAAAGCTGGTGGTCCCGTGTCGTAGATTTACGGCACGTAAAAGAGCCTCAAACCTGATAAAGAGGCCTCTGAGCAAAATTACCGGTTTTTCATGCCCAATATAGAATAGGACTAAGGGCCTCGGTAGTTAAAGAGCGTCCATAAATAAAACTAAATTTAATTTATCACAATACAAACACTAAATTGTTGAAAGTTCCAATAACAATTCCATCATTTACTTTTATCATAGTTTTCATCATCAAAAAATCCGACCACAAATTTCCTGGACTCATCAATTTATACTTCTTAGAACTACGTATACCAATGCATTCTTCTCATGAATATCTACATATTTTTATTTTAACCTTTTGTAGAACGAAGTATATGCCAACTCATACCTCTGTTTTGATTTCTTCAGCATTAACTTGTCACATCCACTTTTCCAATTCTCTAATTTCTACATCATAGGACACGTCGTTGATTGTTTTTTTCCATATTCAAGCAAAAAAAAAAATCTGATGTGTTACACTCACATGACTTTCTCTATTCTTGTACAAACTATTTTTACAAACGCTTATTCTCCATATGCTTCATGTTAATCCAGATATTAATCTTATTGCTAATTTTCTTGTAGATGTAAGGGGAATATATATTTACAAGGGCAATATAGAAAAACAGTAGCCTTTAAGCATACACATATCTCTTAATAGCTGGTTGCTAGGTGCAGCACCATTCTCTTTGCCACAGATTAATACTCTTTGCATATCCAAGACAAAAAAAATGAATAAAGAATTCCCATTTGAGAAAATAAGTATTGAAAAATTTAAAGGAATAACAAGCAATATCTCGAAAACGGTTCACACAACAACAAAAAAATGTATATGACATAAATTGTGTATTTTAACGCGATCTACATTTTTCGTGTAGTAAAATTTTGTCTATCTCTTATGGTTTACCAGTTACGCAAAAGTCGTCCACAACGAAGAATACTTTTGGAGACATTCCCAGAAAATTCAAGATATACATTTTATTTGTCATGAAAATATCTTAAACATGTGATATTTTAATCAAAGTCGTTAGAGCCATTTTTGAGAAAATTAAAATTTTCGAAAAATCTTCCATGTAAAGGGCAATCTGGGGTGTGGGGATTTTCTTGAAAACCTTCGTGTCGCATCGCTGGAAGATACTGAACCTGAATACCAAGTTTGGTGTTTATCCGACTGTTCGTTTCTGAGTTATGCTGTTCACAGACAGACACACAGACATACACACGGACATGTTTCCAAAGATGCTTTTTTTGGATTCAGGGGGTCTCAAAACATATATTTCCGCTGAAATCTCGGTATCGAATTTTTGGGTGGAATACAATACTTCCCCTACTTACTATACGTAGTAGAGAAAGTAATAAATCAAATTTCTAGTACAATTATAATACCACAACATAATATGGCTCGTATTACTATTCTTAACGAAGACAATCGCTAACTATGAAACTGATGTATTACATAAACATGTCTTTCTGCAATCACCAACGTTTATTACCTTCCCTACTGCTTACCTATAGTAACTAAAGGACATTTTGCATTCCACCCAAAAATTCGATATCGAGGTTTTACCGTAAATATACGTTTTGCGGCTCCCTGAAAAAAAAGCATCAAGTCGGTATCTTTCAAGTATGCGATACGAAGATTTTCAAGAAAATTCCCACCCAAAACTACCTTTTACATGGAAGATTTTTCGAAAATTTTTATTTAAAAAAATTGGCTCTAACGACTTTTATTAAAATATCATATATTTAAGACATTTTCATGACAAAAGGTGTAGAAGCACAGATACCGTTGCCTAGCACTAAGGTCTCTGTGGAGACGTGACGAAGCAAGTTGTTATGGTACAGAGATGAGACCTAGAAGGCTAACCGTTGCCACACATCTATCCAAGAGGCATCTCCTAACAGATCCGTTGCAATATGACCACGCAGGTAAAGCACGCAAAATAGAGAAAAAAATGTTATTTTCTTGATTTGTTTTCACATAACATTTCAAAGAGAAAACGCTTTTTTAACTCTAAAAATAACATTTTTATTATCCGAAATTTTGTTTATTCCCCTGGCTGAAATTTTAACATGTCCATCTTGTACAGATATAACCGTCTATGTGTTTCAACCGGAAGTTTTTAGTTTTCAAGTATTTAATTTTCAAAATATAAAATTATGGGTATGGGAAAAATGCTTCACAAATGCAATTAAAAAAATTGTTTGAAAAAAACTAATGTTGCTTCTATGTCAGGGAACTAAAATTGTCTCATAAAATATTTTCTGTCGTTCTTAGTCGTAGAGAAAAATTTTGTTGAAGTTTTGTAATTTTTTTTGTTTTTTGTATACATTGTTATCTTAAAAAATTAGTAACGCACTACTATTTATTGCATAAAAAGTATGACAGTTTTACTTATTTGGGGTTTTGAAATAAGCATACAAATTTTCATTATGGTTGGTTGCAACCTACATCGTGCGGAGCATTTTGAATACGCAGAAATGCTGAAAAAAAAAGAAATGCCTTAAAATCAAGTTGTAAAAACAAAGCGCCGGTAACCAAGTGCGCAACAGCTTTTAGAAAGTCTCGTAACGAACCTGCAATGAACCAAACCTGAGTCAAAAATAGAATGGATTATAAAACTACAAATAATAGAGAATTTTTTTGGGAGCAAACTTTTTTGTTGTTGTAATTTTGGGTTAATTTCAGTGCTGCATTCCCTTAAGTGTAAATGGTACATAGTAATACGAAGGCAGTTAATTTAATTTTCTAGTGAAGCAAGACACAATATAGTACCATAATCTACTTCAGAAACGAAGGTGATGAATGACAGTTGCCGCGCACATGGGTACAAGAAGGTAGAAGGAAACTGGTCGTGAGCACCTGGAGGTTTGGCGCAAACGATGCGGCACGTTGTTAAACGTCAGTGCAATACCTAAAGTATCTTAACTTATTTTTCGTCTCTGAATTCTCTTTCATAGTACGAATCCCGAAAGGGTCCGCACAGTGGAGTCGAGTTATAGTTTGAAATTATCTAATTTCGCTCTTAAGAGGAGAAGGTACTGTGAAATGCTAAAAAATCACATTTTTTGTTTTAGACACAAATAAAATCTTGTTTCAGATAATATATACTTTTGGGGGTTTAAGATGTTTTTAAAGCATTTAAATACCATTTAAATGCTAGTTTACATTCCTTTAAAGCTGCCATGCAATCCACCTTTATAGAACATTTTGGTATCTTTCAACAACCAACGACTATACCATGCCCAGCGAACAGTTCAACAAGTAACAAAAGTGGCAAAGACCAAGAGAAGGTAACCAGAAAAGCTGAAGCAATCCAGAAATGAAGGTGCAGATGATTATGATCCTGGAATGTACTGAAGTGTGTCAGAATTTTAACGTTCAAACTTTAAAATCAATTTTCTCAAAACAACATTTTTGGATACTTGTGCACCTTTTTCTCATAAAGTATGAGAGGTAGAGAGCTGAAATTTTCAGTACATGTATACAACACGTAGTTAAACCTTCTGAACCACAATCATAATTTTATAATGTATATTACTAATATTAAGAAAGCAACAACATTGTACATTTTGCAAATTTTTACTTTTTTTAACTTTGCAAATAATTTTTTTCCAATTTCTAGTGAACCGATATACATAACTAAATAATTGAGGTTCAGAAGATAGCTGATTATGCTAAGAACAAGCTTTAAAAGTGTGATTCTGTATTGAAAGTAGTATCAGAGAAAAAGATACATGAATTCACATGTTTTACATAACATAACATAAGATCTCAATCTATAGACCCTAGTGAGCTATACCAGCTTAAAGAAAGCTAGTCTGGTCTGGTATGTAGATTACGTCATAATTACATTGCGTGCTTGTATGTAAATAAATTGTAGTTCTTATGTAGAGTACGTTAGAGTTTAAAACAATATTATTTACACTTAATGTAGTTATAAAATTTGCTAACATTTTATAGTCAGTTATTTTTTTGAATGAAAGGAATCCTTCTCTGTATAGAAGGTGTGAGTGATGAGATATCATTTTAATGCTAACTTGAATTTATTTTTATTAGTTTTCAGTTCCTTTATATATGATGGAAGTGAATTAAATAATACTATACCATTGTAGCAAACCCCTTTTAAGAGTAAATATTATTATTTTTCTGCTAAATGAAATACTTTTTACGGATTCAACTACATAAGCTGTCAATACAAACAATAATTTGAAATAATTGTCATGATTTATAAAATAATTCATAAAAATTTCAGGAAAAACTATAGAGAGCTTTAAGAGCTGTGATAATTTAACACAATTAAGGTGTAATTTCTATGTGTTCAGACTAGCTTTTCCCCATAAAAAGGGTTAGAAACAGACACAGAAACAGGCTACAGCAGACTGGCCAAGAAACATGACTATGACGTACCTGACTTTTTGCTAATGCGTCACCGCCTTCGTTCGTAACGGAGACTCTAGGCTGGCTTTCAAGGCAATAACGATACAAAAACATTGTTGACTTTCAGCGCGCTATAGGCTTATTTTAAAACGTCATTTTAGGTGTGGTTTAAAATCTATTTTCATTTTAACTCATTCTTAATTATTTAAAAACCACTCACCTGTAATAGTTCGTCATCCTTCCTATACTTGTAATAACGGCATGCTGGTGTGTCTACCTAATAAGAGCAAAACGTCGTCCTTGAATTTTAGACAATAATCCATCGAAGTTTCTTGACTTTGGGGATCAAGATCGCCCTGTGCCCTTAAATAGGACGGCTTCTCATGTCTATGGGCCATATTTCCGACGTTAAATGATACAGGCACCGCATGCAGCGAACTCTTATAGTACATCGGCGAAAATGGAAATGCTGTAGTGCTAGCATTCAGTAAATACCAGCATCGTCGCGGGATATTTCCCAGAGGTACCATAGTGGCTTGAGTAAACAGTCTCATGGACGGAAAAGCCATCCAGAGATTGCCTGCCATGTGAACGGAAAGTTTTGCTGCAGGACATGATGCTGTTGACCGTCTTCTGAAGAAAACATTACCCCAAGTGCAGCTCAATGAGCGCTGCAGCTTTGTGCACACAAAGAATGGTGGGTGTAGAGGAGGTAATCATTTGTGCGTAGCAACAGACGATTCAAGCATTTAATAAGTTACTGATTTGCAGCTAACACTATTACAATGGTTACTTATTTAAGGATTTCGTTCTTCTAAATTCAATATTGAACTCAACTATCACCAAAAACACGTATCCCTTATGTTTCTTTCCATTTATACTAAGTTTTAATTGCGTCATATCGTCATTATTTACTTTCTCTACCACGTATAGTAAGTAGGGGAAGTATTGTATTCCACACAAAAATTCGATACCGAGATTTCACCGGAAATATATATTTTGAGACTCCCTGAATCCAAAAAAAACATTTTTGGAAACATGTCCGTGTGTGTGTCTGTCTGTGAACAGCATAACTCAGAAACGAACAGTCGGATAAACACCAAACTTGGTATTTAGGTTTAGTATCTTCCAGAAATGCGACACGAAGGTTTCCAAGAAAAATCCCCCACCCCAAGATTACGCCTTACATGGAACATTTTTCGAAATTTTTAATTTTCTCAAAAATGGCTCTAACGATTTTGATTAAAACATCATATGTTTAAGATATTTTCATGACAAATGAAATGTATATCTCGAATTTTCTGGGAATGTCTCCAAAAGTGCTCTTCATTGTGAACGACTTTTGCATAACTGGTAAACCAGTTTTGTTACTACACTAAAAATGTAGATCGCGTTAAAATACACAATTTATGTCGTATACATTTTTTTGTTGAGTAAACCATTTTCTAGATATTGCTTGTTATTCCATTAAATTTTCCAATACTTATACTTTTTCTCAAATTCGTTATTCATTTTTTTTGTCCTGGTAATGCAAAGAGAATGGAATACTCCACATAGCAACCAGCTTTTAAACGCTTAAAGTCAATTTCCCTTGCATCTACGAGAAAATTAGCAATAACATTAACATCTCGATATCTCGATTAACATGAAGCATATGAAGAACAAGCTTTTGTAAAAAATATGTTGTACAAGAGTAGAGAAAGTCATGTGAGTGTAACACATCAGATTTTTTTAATCAAATTTTGAAGGGAGTTTCAGCTGTAAGAGTAAGGACGTAAAGTAGCACACATGTGGCGAAGTTGGTAAAAAGCATAGCATTCAATCAAACAGTACTAATACGGTAAAAACATTAATCATTTAACGTAGACCAAACAACGTGCCTCGCAATACCATACACAACGTAAAAAGAATGATCAAACGTATTAATCTTTCTTATGAAACTCTACCAACACCCCTTCATTCCTCACAGATAATGTTTTTATTTACATTCACGAAGGGAGTGCTAAACACTCACTGTTGGCACTGTTAGCGATGCTTACAAGTACCCCGCTTACAACTTTCATGGACCTTCGATATCGAACGCCGTGCTTGCTAGGCAGCTTCTCCTGACTCATGAGTTATAGATCTTTATGGATGTACTACGCGGGTTGAATTCTAAACTCAACGACTCTACAAGTGACGTCATTATGTCTTGACACACCTTGAAATGAACATCCAGTATATATCTTTATACATTTGTTGGCGGTGGGTAGCTCAGCAATTCTTTTCGCAACTCTCATTTTGAGAGAGGACATAGCTCAATTTTTGGGTATGGAGACGTCGATTTTAAGTCATCCAATCCGTACCTTTACTTATCACTAGCGAATGGGAAGTATTCCCAAGCCCCAACGTGGCTCGGAGTCCATGGTAAAAGCAATTCTTATTGTCATTCTACCATCGTAGGTAACGAAACCGCCCGCTAGGTGCCTCCAGTTAAAAAGTGGATCCAGCCATTGCTTAGTGGGACAGGATTCCCTTCATACTACACAATGTAGGCAGCGTTGGAAACAACAGAAACTCTAAAGGCATAGTGACACTTTGGTCTTTGGAACAATATTGCCTGTCGGTAATGACATTCCTTCATTTACATTTGATATTTTTTATTCTTTGGTAACTTTAGAGCTTCCATAAACATTAAATCACGCACACAATTTTATTCATACTTCTAGACTCTAGAAAGGTTAGCAAATTATCTGGGTCAAGAAAACTTCCCAAACTCCAGCAGGAGACCAAGCCAGGGACTGTGGATTTGGAGAATAGTATCCTAAGCAAGAGAACATAGAGGTAATCATATATAACAAATTTTATTTATATTGCCATTTTCCGTTCTATCGAGCTCCCGAGTTCAAATCTCGCTTAGGATGAGTTGATAAGATTTTCTGTGGTTTTGAGAAGACGAATGTGAGGAATCCCTGAGCTTTATGGATCTCGGACACATTTAGCATCTTATCACTTATTTAATCTATTTAGTGTTGCTTCTTGGGTATATTAGGCCCACGTACTTAGAAGGTAGAGGAAGTATTGCACTTCACTAAAAAAAATCGATACCGAGATTTCCTCGGAAATACATGTTTTGAGAACCCCTGAATAAAAAAAGCATTTTTAGAAAAATGTCCATGTGTGTGCCTGTGAAGAGTATAACTCAAAAACGAAAAACCTTCAAAGATGCGACATAAAGAATTTTAAAGAAAATCATTCCACATCAACCTAAACTTTACATGAATTTTTTTTTAGAAATTTTTGGCTTTCTAAAAATTTGCTTTACGATTTTGATTAAAATATCATATACTAAACATTTTCATTGCAAATAAAATACATAATGAATTTTGTATAATCTTGTATAACTACTAAACGTTAAGCGATAGACGAAAACGTACTTCACAAGAAATGTAGGTCTCTTTAAAATACAGAATTTATTTCGAATAACATTTCTCGTGGCACAAAGCCATCTCCGAGACATCATTCATTAATGGTTCGAATTGTTCAATACTGTTGTCATTCTTTTAAAAACTGTCGACATTAAATTGTTTCTGGCAACTGCATGGAAAGAGTATATAAGACCATCATATAGCATCCAGTTCTTAGATATTTGAACTATCATTAGTCCATTTGTGTTTGTAACGTAATGTGCAATGCCAATATTTCTGCAAATTTTTATCTCTTTCGTAGGATAAGCTTTTATACTTCAATAAATTATACGGGCAGGAAAGCACATATGAACGTAACACATAAGATTTTGTCGCGGTATCGTTCGTGTTATCTTATTTGCTGAGCGCCTGTTATTGTTTTACTATTTTGAATTTTGGGTTCTTTGTCCTACGGCTAGCTATTATTACTCAGTCGAGCAAATCTCTTGAACAGGGTGTGTAAACGGAAAGGAGTTGTTACTAAAAGATAACACTGATAAAATAATTTGTTTTTACACTTTTATTGCCGTCACACATTATTAATTTCACATATTTACTCTTGATACACGCCCGACTGAAACTGTTATATTTTCGAATGTAACTATAATCACTTATTTGCTGCACATTATTAATTCGCGTATTTCACATTTTTGTAACTAACTTTACGAAACGAGAGATTCTGTTGAACTGCGGGACGTGTAACTCGTGAATGATTCTGTTAAACTGCGCGTTACCTGTCTCTGGCTTCAGAATTTATACTCCCTCACCCAGATATGCCTAAACATTATAACAGAGCTGCTATTGGTTAATAACGCACGACAACATTAGCGTCTATTTTTATATCCAATCAAAATTACGAACACATATGCTCTAGGGAAAATATTCCCTCCATTTCTAAAGAAAGGCATGCTACTCTGACGTCATTTGCTTGTCTCTTCTAATTAATAAACAACTCACCCCCTCGTTTCATTGTTACCCGCTCCTATTGTCAGTTTCAGTGAGGCCGTGTAAACTTATTTCCTAACAATGCTTATAATTAACAAACAAATCAAATCATTGTCATAAAATAATGCTAATTTACACTACAATCACTCTGGCATTCACAGTGTTGTGATATAAAATACTGCCTCAATTTTTTGTCCATTTGTTGCTTTCCAGTCGTATAAAATTTAATGAGAATGAAGAGCACTGTCTGCAGAAAACTCCTTATAAAGCTACATTGTATTCTTATGCCAGTATTTAATATATACAGCGTGAGACTTCTCATTCTGCGGATTGGTAACTAGGTAACCCTGCAAAATATAGGTGCTGACACCGTATTCACCAGTCCGCTGATTAGGGATGGTGGTGCTCTTTGTTACGTAGCGCAATGGTTGCTATGCTGGAAAATCATGGTGAAGGTAGGATGTTCAAATCACGCCTGCGAGTAAATTAGTTTTTTTATTCATTTCTTGAACATATTTATGATGTTCATTACAACAATGTCTGTTTTAATGAAATTCACACAATCAAACTAATTAAGTGAAACACACTTCCATGGCTAACTATCAGTTCTCATTAACTGTACTAAACATAAAAAGTACCTTCAAGTGGCAGTATTTGAACCTGGGACTTTCACTACTGAAAGCCAACGCGCACACTGTTAGGCTACAAGTACAAGTCACTGCACGTACACCAGTTTCAAAGCAGTTATTTCGGCCGAAATTGATACGACGCGATGCAGTGGGCAGTCTTTTCGGCATAGCCTGTACAAGACCGCGACTGCATAACTTCCCAATCCGCAGGCTGAGAAGACTCACGCTGTATATTTTCATGTAAGTGCCTGCTTGTATGGGAATTCTATGAAAATCTTCAATTTGCATCCATAAAACACCCGGATTAACACAGAGTTTGGTGTGTTTCTGAGATGTCCTTTTGGAATTACGATCTTTACAGTCATGTACATACACGTAGAATTTGTTTTTTATAAAAGTTTGCTCGCTCCGTGCAAAGGATTGTTTTAAAATAATACATAATTTACTAAAACTTAAAAAAGAAGATAGTTCTTCATGGGTTCCAGCACACTGCTCATTATCTGGCAAAAAAGGAAGCAATGACATACAGAAACCTTTATCAGGTGTGTAATTTCTAACAGCATAAATCGCAATAAATTTAGAATTTAAAAATGTATTCACAAATTATTTTAATGAAGCTTCAAGAAATAAAAGCTGGTAGTTTCTCAGCACAAGTTTCTTTAAAATTCCTAATGTTCAAGGTAAAGTACTGTGTCATCATTTAGATTAATCCAAGGTTATGATTGTCAAAGCACCTGCACAGAATTGGAATTTCTTCTTCCCCACTTTTCCCCTTGTGTCCTTTACAAGAAGAGATGCATCAAAACAACCTTAAAAAATCTGATGTGTTACACTCACATGACTTTCTCTACTCATGTACAAACTATTTTTACAAACGCTTATTCATAATATGCTCCATGTTAATGGAGCTATCGAGATGTCAATCTTATTGATAATTTTCTTGTAGATGCAAGGGTAATATGGTAGGTTTTAAGCGATAGTCAAATATTTTAACGCTGGTTGCTATGTGGCGCATTCCATTCTCTTTGCATGTCCAGGGCAAAAAAAATGAATAACGAATTTGAGAAAAAGTATAAGTATTGGAAAGTTTAAGGGAATAACAAGCAATATCTCGCAAACGGTTCACTCAACAAAAGAAATGTATATGACATAAATTGTGTATTTTAACGCGATCTACATTTTTCGTGTAGTAAAATTTTGTCTATCTCTTATGGTTTACCAGTTATGAAAAAGTCGTTCATAATGAAGAATACTTTTGGAGACATTCCCAGAAAATTCGAGATATACATTTTATTTGTCATGACAATATCTTAAACATATGATATTTTAATCAAAATCGTTAGAGCCGTTTTTGAGAAAATTAAAATTTTCGAAAAATGTTCCACGTAAAGGGTAGTCTGGGGTGGGGGATTTTCTTGAAAACCTTCTTGTCGCATCTCTGAAAGATACTGAACCTAAATACCAAGTTTGGTGTTTATCCGACTCTTCGTTTTTGAGTTATGCTGTTCACAGACACACAGACAGACACACACACACACGGACATGTTTCCAAAAATGCTTTTTTTGAATTCAGTGAGTCTCAAAACATGTATTTCCGGTGAAATCTCGGTATCGAAATTTTGGGTGGAATACAATACTTCCCCTACTTACTATAAGTAGTAGGGAAAGTAAAAATGTCCAACTCTTTCATCCAAAGTCACAATATCTAGAAAATACTGCCGAGCAAGAAAGCTAATGGCTGCATTGCCAAATGCTCAGCATTAATAAACAGCATACTCTTATTTTTTCAGAAAGTCAATGGTCTTGCTACTTGTTATACTGCTATCAAAACAATTTTAATACTTTACATTCACTGCATTTAAGCTAGCCTCTAGTATATTAGGAATTTACAAACTGGGGAATACAAAACTGTTCGTGACAGAAACAAAATGCAAGAATAAATGTGAATTGGTTAACAAACATCTTAAAATCACATACATTATATCTAGAGAAAAACAGTGTCTGACACAGTGTAATCTAAAAGCAGATACAACATTTGTCAATGTCCAGCATGCACATCAGAGAAAATAAATACAATTACCCATATTAAACATAGAGTAAATCGTAATGTTAATTAAAATAATGTCACTTCTAGAATCAAAATGTCAGAAGCCAACATCCCTGCGGGAAATATAGTATATTTTACAGAGAAGCGCGAAAGAATTGTTAAAGCTGAAAGCTTAGATCGTTTCAGTAACCTGTATGTCTCAGGCTAGATACTCGAGGTTTCTTGAATAAATTATATATCTATGCGTATCAAACCCAAAGTTTGAGAGTTTATTTATTTATTTTTACTTTCTATAGCATATGCATAGTAGTTAGAGAAAGTATTGCATTTCACAAAAAGTTCTATACCGAGAGTTCACCGGGAAAGTCCTCCTGAATCCAATAAAAGCATTTTTAGGAAAAGTCCATGTGTGTGTGAGCGTGTGTGTGTCTATGAACAGCATAACTCAAAAAGGAAAATTCGGATAAATACCAAACTTGGTATTTAAGTCCAGTACGTTCCAAATATGCGACACATGTTCAGCAAAATTCTTCTCCCCCCAATTCCCCAACATTTTTCGAATTTTTTTATTTTCTAAAAATGGCTAACAATTTTGATTAAAATACCGTACATTAACGATATTTACATGACAAATAAAATGTATATCTTGAATTTTCTGGGACTAGCCAGTACATCTCTTTAAAAGACACAATTTATTTCAAATAAGTTATTTTGTGGCATAAGCCATTTCTGAAATACCATGTAATGGTTCGCATTGTTGAATACTTTGTCATTCTATAAAGTCCTATCGACATACTGTGTTTTTTGGGGGGGCATTGTATGGGAAAAGTATAGAAATTTAAGTCCAGCAGCTGGCGTCCAGTTTTTAAACATTTGACTATCGCTGTTGCGTTTGTAACTATAATGAAATGTGTAATGCAGCTATTTCTGCAAAGGTTTTATCTTGATAGAAAATAAGCGTTTGTAAGATTAATTAGAGGGTAGAGAAGTCATGTGAATGTAACATAGGATTTTTTTCAGTATGAGTGGGCAAAAGCAAAGCTATTTATATGTATCTCAAATTGGAAACAGCTAAACAAAACAGGCAGGTTATAAAAGAAAACCCAGTCCTTCTACCTTTTTTTTTTTTTGCTTTCTCTACTACTTATAGTGTAGGGGAAGTATTGTATTCCACCCAAAAATTCGATACCGAGATTTCACCGGAAATACATGTTTTGAGACCTCCTGAATCCAAAAAAAGCATTTTTGGAAACATGTCCGTGTGTGTGTGTGTGTCTGTGTGTGTGTGTCTGTTTGTGAACAGCATAACTCAGAAACGAACAGTTGGATAAACACCAAACTTGGTATTTAAGTTCAGTATCTTCCATGGATGCGACACGACGGTTTTCAAGAAAATCCCCCCACCCCAGAGTACCCTTTACATGGAACATTTTTCTAAAATTTTAATTGTATCAAAACTGGCTCTAACGATTTTGATTAAAATATCATATGTTTAAGATATTTTTATGACAAATAAAATGTATATCTTGAATTTCCTGGGAATGTCTCCAAAAGTATTCTTCATTGTGAACGATGTTTGCATAACTGGTAAACCATAAGAGATAGACAAAATTTTACTACACAAAAAATGTAGATCGCATTAAAATACACAATTTATGTCATATAGATTTTTTTGTTGAGTGAACGGTTTTCGAGATATTGTTTGTTATTCCCTTAAATTTTCCAATACTTATACTTTTTCTCAAATTCTCAAATTTTCAAACATCAGACAATCGCTTTAGACTTCAGTGTATTCTCCTTATCTATAACAAAATGTTTAATAAAGGTACACAGGTTTATTCCGATTAACACGAAGCAGAAAATAAGAGAATAATTTGTTTTAAGTTTTATAAGAACAAACGATAGTGACTGGAGAAAGTCGTGTGAATACAACACATCAGGTTTCTTGTTTCTTTCCTTTGCAAGAGCTTGTTACTACAATTTCTGAGTTTATTCCTGCATGCTTCTGTTATAAATGTTTGAACTTCATAATGTTTGTACTGCCTTTAAAAGGTATGTTAAAGAAAATGACTATATACTTTTTACTTTCTCTACTACGTATAGTAAGTAGGGGAAGTATTGTACTCCTACCAAAAATTCGACACCGAGATTTCACCGGAAATATATGTTTTGAGACCCCCTGAATCCAAAAAAAAAGCATTTTTGGAAACATGTTAGTGTGTGTGTCTATGAACAGCATAACTCAGAAACGAACAGTCGGATAAACACCAAACTTTATATTTAGGTTTCAGTATCTTCCAGAGATGCGACACGAAGGTTTTCAAGAAAATCCCCCACCCCAGATTATCCGTACATGTAGCATTTTTCGAAAATTTTAATTTTCTCAAAAATGGCTCTAACGATTTTGATTAAAATATCATATGTTTAAGATATTTTCATGACAAATGAAACGTATATCTCGAATTTTCTGGGAATGTCTCCAAAAGTATTCTTCATTTTGAACGACTTTTGCATAACTGATAAACCATAAGAGATAAACAAAATTTTACTACACAAAAAATGTAGATCGCGTTAAAACACACAATTTATGTCATATACATTTTTTTGGTTGAGTGAACCATTTTCGAAATATTTTCTGTTCTTGTCTTGCTTTAATTATTCATAGAGCTTTATAATTCACAAAGAAAGGAAGCATAATCTTGTAACTTGTGCTTCTCAAGCTTTTATTCGCCTTGTTCCTATTAATAATTTGCGCAATATTGTAAATTCTTCCTCAGTTCCGCATGATATTTAGATTACGTTACAATCATATGTAGTTTTCTGTTTGTTTGTATACCGGAAGTGTATATTTGTTCGTTGCCATAGTAGCAGAAGCTGAAAAATTAAAAGTAACTTGTTGAATGTAAAATGAAGGTGCTGAATTTGCTGTGTTACAATATTGTGCAAAATAAAATAGTAATTATCTGAAGAACGGAAAGCTATATGGAAAAAAATGTTTAGAAGGAAAAACACTCCAAACAACGTTCTATTTCATAGTTTAAAAGGGTGTCCATAGATCACCTTCTACCCTGCATTATATACAGGATGTATTTTCCAAATTTCGCATTAGCTTAATTTGGAATCATTCTTGGAAAAAAAATGTAACAGGCATAATTATAAATTTTTCCTGGTTAGAAGAAGTTGTTGAGTATGATAGGTTAGGCTTTTTACTTTATCTACTTACTACTATATTAAGAAGGGGAAGTATTGCATTCCACCAAAACATTTTATACCGAGATTTCACCGGAAATACATGTTTCGAGGTGCCCTGAATCTAAATAAAGCATTTTGGAAACATTTCCGTGGGCGTGTGTGTGCATAACTCAAAAACAAAAAGTCGGGTAAATACCAAACTTCATATTTTAGTTTATTATCTTCCAAAGAAGAAACTCTCCCCATCCCAGACTATCCTTTACAGGAAAATTTTTCGAAAATATTGATTTTCTTAAAAATGACTAACGAGTTTGATTAATATATGGTGTATTTAAGATATTTTCATGACAAATGAAATGTATATCTTTAATTTTCTCGGAATTTCCCTAAAAGTTCTCTTCATCCTGAATGGCTTTTGCATTACTGGTAAACCGTAAGGCATAGACAAATTTTTACCACAAAAAAAAATTCAGATCTCATTAAAACTCACAATCTATGTCATATCCTTTTTTTTGTCGATTGAGTCATTTCTGAGATATTACTTGTTTGTTTGAATTTTTCAATACCTATACTTTTTTCTCAAATGGGAATTCGTTATTGTGTCCTGGATATGCAAAGAGAATGAAATGCTCCACATAGCAACCAGCTCTTAAAAGATCTGACTATCGCTTAGATCTTACCATATTCCCCTCACACCTACAAGAAAATTGGCAATAAGATGTTGGTGCAACACATCAGAGTTTTAAAAGTTATATATAATACTGCCAATAGAAATACATTAATAAATCTAGATCACTAGATACGAAAAGTATCAATGTGTATCCGAGAAAATACATAATGAACTAGGTAATTCTACCTTGGGGAAACAGAGCCTTTTAGCTCCTTTTAACAGATACTTCAAAGGCTGGAAACGTTTTCAATTTTAGACCTGCTGAAAATAAAGACAATAGTTTCTTGTTCATTTTAATGTCTGATTGGTAGTAAAAACAAGCTGTTTATACACCAGATGCTTGAAATACAGGGTTTTATGTATTAAAATAATTAAATTTAATTTTGACTACAAATTAATTAATGTGGTTGGTTGCCTTTATCACTAATTTGCCTTCCACTTTAGTAAAAATTAAAATGTAATATAATTTTAGACATGCATCAAGTTGAGCTGCAGTGTTTGCTGTATTTGGCTTAATTAGAGTAATTGATTTATTCATTACAATGGAGGTCAAATTGCCTCTCAGTCCCTCAAGCCAACAATTTCAACTAAAGGGGGTACTGCGCGGTAGAGAGGGAAGTTAAGCATCTGCCGGTTCATCAGGTCTGGGTGTAAACATCAGCAGTAATCTTGGAGGTGCCACAAAATTGACGCTTTGTAATTGATCAAACTCTTATGGCTACAACTTGAACACTTTGGATAACTGCTTATTTAACATTTTCCCCTATTTATCCTGTAATACGCGATGAAAGAGTTACAGATTATATAATTCAATATCTCCTGGCGAGATGGCTTATGCCCTAGTGCGCGTTGCAGTATTCGGGATGCCAGGGGTTCAAATCTCGTGTGCTGGCCAGCCAAAATAGCTGCATTTTTTCCTTCCTTCCCCTCGTAATTTCTCTCAGTCGCCTGTCTCGGGTTGGATATTTCAGTACCTCAAATCAAAGTAAGGTAGATAGTATATGAAGGTGTCTATGCAACTAAGTCTATCTGGCATGACACTGACAAATAGTTAAAAATGCGCAAAATTACAGATCCTGTTGTAATATGGCTTAGTACTCAAAGCGACGCTAATAATAATAATAATAATAATAAGAATAATAATAATAATAATAATAATAATAATAAGCATTACTCGCGGCTCTGTTGCCGTTATTGCTTTGTTGTTGTCATTCTTATTGGAGGTTTTTCTCTGTGCGCATTCTTCTCTCACTTCTTTCACTCCCTTATTTTCTCCCTATTTTCCTCACTACCTAATCTCCCTATCCCTCTCACTCCCCGTCTCCACTTGATCTTCCATTCTTTAACTTTCTCCTCCTCCATAGACGCTCCTCCATCTCCCTCTCTTGCTTATGTTTGTTTTACATCGTAACTATAGTGTTTCTCACGGTAACAGGCTTACGTACAAATTTTGTCATAACTTCTTAAACACCCATTCCATCAAAATGCTGTGCATAATACACTGCCGTTTGTGAAAATTGCAACACCAAGAAGGAAACGCATGAATTCAACGAAGTTAATACCACAAGTTAGGTAAATGACAAGTAACAAATGATAAACTTTTAAAATATATACATGACCTTCGAGCCCTAATATTCAGTATTTGGTGTGGCCTCCATGCGCTGCAATTAGAGCTGCTATACGCCGTTACATTGAATCAAAAAGGTTTTGAATAAGTTCCTGAGGGATTTTCCTCCACGCAGTTTGTATTCGAGCCCACAAATCCGTGACACTGGTTACCGGAGGACCGTGACGCATAAGGTGCCGACCAACCATACCCAGATATGTTCGATGAGCGACATGTCAGGTGAACGTGCAGGCCAGGGAAGCAATGGTGCCCGTCGCTTTTCGAAGAAGGCTTGTACATTCCTCGCAATATGTGGCCGGACATTGTCCTGTTGAAAAGTGGCCTGCGGAGATGCCTGAAGCAGGGCAACCACCGTTAGGTTGCTGTTCAAAATGCCCTCAATCCGTAGGAGGTGAGATCGGTTGTTGTAACCAACGGCGTCCCAAACCATCACACCTGGTGTTTTCCGCTATGCCGCTTAACAATGCAGCCCTCCAGGTTGCGCTCACCACGGTACCGCCGGACACGTATGTGGCCATCACTGTAGGACACGTTGAAGCGGGACTCGTCCAAAAAGACTACATTTTGCCACTCAGTACCCCAGTGGTGGTGTTCACGTGCCCATTGCAGTCGGAGGAGCTTGTGGTTTCTGGACAACGGTAGCCGACGTAATGGCATGCATGCAGCCAGTCCAATGATGCAGTCCAATGGCATGCATGCATCAACGGTTCGTCGCAGACGGCGACGAACCGTTGATGCAGACAAGTTCACAACTGTTGCAGTCCTCCAGCGTCGAGCCAACACTGTGAATGAAGCTGTACGGTCCGTTATGGCCGTGCGAACAAGATGACGGTCATCCCGTTCCGTGGACCAGTACCCGCTCTTTGCTGCGTACGACCTTCATCTACCCACTGCTTCCACACACGCATCACTGTCGTAGCCCTGTACGAGCCGAAATGTCACGCTATGACAAACCCGCTTCCCGGATACCGATCATTCTGCCCCGTTCGAACTCACTCACATGCCGATATGGCTCCCTTTGGCGTCGACGAGGCATACTGGCGCAACGCTAATCTTGTCGGACCGACACGAGAGGACTCTGCTCGACCTACGTGTACCCCATCTCTCTGTAAGCCTAACCACTTATTGCTTGCACACTCTTCTACACTTCCACCAAGTTTGGAGTTATTCGGGAAATTCTTTCTTGGTGTTGCAATTTTCACAAACGGCAGTGTATAACTTAAACGTTATACTTATATAATATTGTTTCTAAAGCTCCTTGTACAAGCTCAAATTTTTGTCAAATTCAATACTTTACAAGACTTTTCAAGAGTTGTCACAACTTCGCAACCATTCTTGTCAAATTGCTTCCAATACTTTTAAAGTCTTGAAAGCAAATAAGGACATGCTCTAAACGGTCAAAGATTTGACAATGATTTGATGGCTTCGGCCAATGAAATGCGAGTATTTACAGTGCGTCACGAAATCTGCAACATGGCTGAAAGCGAAAAGTAAACAAAAGTGGCTGCCTGGCCAACTTATGTTGTATGCAAACTGATTAGGTTATATATAAGCTGGCCACGTCTGTACGTCGAGGGAAAATAAAGCAGATGAAAGCATATGAAGAAATAACTGCCAGGCAAATTTCCGAACATAATAACATTAATATATTAATGAAATGTTATATAGAGTATTTAACCATCAGTTGGTGTTATTTCCATTTATTTCATACTCGTAATGTGATTTCATTTGTTATAATAGGTGAAAGTGCTATATAATATTAGCAAAGAACACTATTTTATTGCAAATTGTTATTCCTTGACGCAAATAGTAAATTGTTTTGCCCGCGATTTATCAATGTGTTCTGAAGGGTTTCAGTTTGGCATTGAGACAACTTGTAAATATACATTAATAACATTGTCAAGTCTTGCCAGGTCTTGTCAAGTCTTTTCCAATCTTGTCATATATTGAAAAATATTTGACAGCTTTTCTTGTAAACTCTTGATTTGCAAAAAGGTTTGATCGAACACAAGGGGCTTAAATAAAAGAGGAGTAAACAGCAAGATACTTCGAGATTTTTATTGTGCATCTTTTCGAACGTCCTCTTTGAGGAAAATATAATTAAGATGCCATATAGCCTATTATCTTAGTGGGCTTTAAGTGAGGTAGGTTATATTCAAATTATGAAACAATCGGTTTAGGCAGACTTATCTGTTTATTCAAAATTGAAAATATTAGAGAAATTTTGGCTGAAGTTTTGATTCATACATAATGTTAATGTTAATAATAAAATAATTGATAAGATGTTACATTATTCTGAATATTTTGGTAGTATTATTGTGTAAATTATGCCAATTAAAAGAAATATTAGTGATAAATCAATTCTTCGCTCCGAAGCGTATTAATGAACTTTTTCATTTCAGCAAACGTTTACACTTGCAAAATAATTCATTTATATTTCAAAATTACGTAGCGCTTTAATTTCGTTTGAGTAAACGTATTCTTTACAAGAAGATAATATCTTGCTATTGTACATGCATTTTCCACGCGACTCGTGAGAAAGCCTTAATTCTGGTTAATATAACGATCGCATGGCACTAAATAAATCATACACGTGAGATTGGGTCATGTAAGCTACGTTATTACTGCTTCTGGTATAAGGCTTTCACTAAGGAAAAGAAAATTGCTCTGATAATAACCTATGATAGTGGCATATTATGTTAACACCAGCAATTCATGTTATCTCTCCACGCCTATTTTTCAGGTAACAGCAGACTTCTCCAAAATTACAATTACTAAAATGAGGTAGTTAAGCAGTAAGTCGTGGGTTCAGTATCCGAGCACCTCTCGGCGTTGAATACCTCTAAATGAATTTAGTACCGAGATTTTCTGAATCACTCCAACAAGGAAAAACGAAATATACAGCTAGAAACCAAAGAATATTTCAGTGGTTCTAAACGTTGTAGTTTAAGAAGGCCTTTGACTGACGCTTGGGGCTTAGGAACCCGAAATAGCGTTTTAATTATTTTTATAACAATATGTTTTCAAAAGGCGTGAAAAGGATTTATTATTCTCCCTGCCATAACTTAAACTAGGGAGAGGAAGTATTGTATTCCATCCTAAAATCGATATGGTGATTCCATCCAAAGTACACTTTTTAAGGTCTTTGAACAGAAAGCTTTTATAAAATATGTGTGGGTGAGAGAGATTAATAGCGTAATCCAAAATCGAAAAGCCTGAAAAGGGTCAAGTTTGATGCTTAATGCCTGTATTACGATGAACTTTGCTTAACGTGACGGGACGTGACGTAAATGTTGCTGAACTAAGGTCTTATTAAGCCCCTTTTACACGATCAAACTTTTTTTTTTCAATTCAAGAGTTTACAAGAAAAATTGTGAAACATTTTTTAATATGTGACAAGATTGGCAAGACTTGACAATGTCCAAAATGTGTATTTACAAGTTGTCTCTTCGCCAAACTGAAACCCTTCAGAACAGATTGATACTTTAATACGTGCAAAGCAATTTAGTATTTGCGTCACATTATAACAATTCGCAATAAAATATTGTTCTTTGCTAATATTATGTAGCACTTTCATGTATTATATACAATTAAATCAGATTACGATTATGGAATACAATGAAAATAACACCAACTGACAGGTTAACTACACTATATAACATTGCATTAATGTATACTTAGTTCAGAAAACTGCCTGACAATTATATCTTTAAGATCGCCTTTATCTGCTTCATCTTGTGGTAATCCACGGAGCCCTCGATGTACAGACATGGCCAACCTAATCAGTTGGCATACGACATACCTTGGCCGGGTAGCCATTTTTGTTTACTTTTCGCTTTCAGCCATGTTGCAGATTTCGTGACACACTGTGAATACTCGCGTTTCATTGGCTAAAGCCATCAAATTATTGTCAATTATTTTAGAGCATGTCCTTATTTGTTTTCAAGACTTTCAAAGACTTTAAAAGTATTGGAAGCAATTTGACAAGAAAAGTTGTGAAGTTGTGACAACTCTTGAAAAGTCTTGTAAAGTATTGAATTTGACAAAAATTTGATCGTGTACAAGCGGCTTTAGGATGCATTTAATTTGTAGATTGGTAGTTGGTTTTATTACTTCATGCTACTGCTTCACACCGATTGGTTCTAATTACCGGTGATGTCAAACTTAAACGTTAAGTCATGTTAAGTCTTAGCACATCTTCGGGACTCTCTGCAACTGCCGGTCAGTCTTGCAGAGGTCTTAGCGGATGATAAGCAAGCGGTTGATAGGATTCTTAATTTTGTGTCGAAGGTAAATTTCCAAATGCAGATTTAGTCGTGTTAATATCAGCTGTTTCATACTTCTCGGTTTAATTTATATATTGTTATTTATTGCTGACTTGTGCTGATTTTTATATTGATCTTTAGCTCTGACTTTTGCCATGATATTTTCTACTGGTCTTTATCTCTGGCCTTTGCCATTATCTGTTTTAAAAGGGTGCTAGTGACAAGGGTTGAGAGCCCTTGAACACAGATCATCATCACGTTAAAAGTCCACCCTAAATAGCCCCATTTAATACAATGTGTTAGACCTTCACATTACGTCGCGTTAAGTTAAGTCACGTTACGTTAAGTTGGAGTAATACCAGCGTAAGAAAGTTTGCCTTAAGTTAGGAACGTATTAGGAATACTTAAACAGTTGACTGCCATCTCAGCTCCTGTCTACAACAAAATCCATATTGAAGCTCTTTTTGGCAACTAGCGCAACGGACATGAAGTGTGAAAAAGGTTAATTTTAGAAGGAGTGGTATCGTATTTCAAGTGTTGGGGAGCCGAACTTGAAGTTTGCAACCGCACGTATGGTACCCGGTTTCCGGTAGCCTTCGCCCCAAATGTACTTTCAGGTGGCCTTTGCCCCAAGTTTAAAAATATTAACTTTGTAATTTAAACTGTTTCTTTAAATATTATATATTTATGTTTGCCTCGGCTGCGTCAGTATTTTTGTTAGAGACACGTTTCTCTTAGCAGTGATGCGACAAGAATGTAAGCTTACACAGATTATAATTTTACTTCACTCCTTTTATTAATGCTTGATACGATTTACTTCACTGATATAGAGAGCTGTGAGATTCTTTAATTAATTACTTGCACTTTTTAATACGTAAACTTATTTTTCGTCTCACACGAATACATATTATATTTCTTGAGGACACGTTTTGCATCTGGTTAGTAACGCTGTTTGCAGGCAACTAACTTCTGAATTTGTAAATGTTTCTCCTTTTCTGTTTCTGATTGACTAATCCTAATCCAATAGAATACCTTCACTTAACTAATGCCTTTTCTGGTTGTTGATTGGCTATTTTTATAAACTCACTAAAATTACATTATTGTTGCTAAAATAATGACTAATAGCATTATTAAACTATCTTACTCATTATTGCCTCAAGGTTACCTCATTGTTAGCAACTTTTAACTTATTATTCTCACAACTCCTACATTATTAAATTACGTAATATATTCACATAACATTATTACACAGAGATACAATAACATAAGCATATGCAATGATTGTTACATACATTTTACAAATTATTACATACACATATTGCTGTAAGGCGGGCTGTTATTGAATTTACATATTATATAATTAGACTGAAATTATTTAAGTGTTAAAAATACTGCCTCAAGTGGAAATAAAATTAACTACTTTTTTGTGGATGGCTTTTAGAATAACTACGAAAATAATTAATAATGGGGAGAGAAAATATGTGGTTATTACACTTCAGATGTAATTACTTATTTTATAGGAAATTTAACATATCTTATACCACCTAGTTCTACTGAGATACCAAGGAGCGTTCAGATGAATTTGGAGTTTAAAAATCTCAGCATTGCACTACAGTTGTCTTTTCAGAATAAAGGAAAACTTGGATAAAATTTAATGCAGACTTCAATCGCGTTGCGAACTGAGCGCTTCGAAATATTAGACAAACACATAATTTTATCATGAAAGCGAACGTCAAAGTGAATCCCCTGAAGAAATCTGTGTAACGATTTTCCTCTCATTATCCTATACATTAGTTCCTCTTAGCTGGGTTTTACAGCAATGCTTCAGTCGCTTTTTATTGGCATTATATTTTCTATCACGTTCGTTAATTGTTGCTCATAAAGTTAAAATATTTTGAAGGAACTATTGCTAACTTTCAATTATACCCGGAGAAGTTTGCTAAAAATAATAGATAAGTCCTATGGGGAATTAAAAACAAATGGATCGTATACAATGAAGTTTGCTGTAGGAGTTTAAATGTGAAATTAAGACATGGGCTTGGTTACATGCAGGATAGGCAAGACAAAAGACAACTAAAATTAAATTCAGTTTTATTCATAGACACCCTTTAACTACTATGGTTCTTAGCGTCCAATCTATACTGGGCTTTAAAGACCGGAAATTTTGTTCAAGACCCCTAGCAGGCTTGAAATTCTTTTAGGTGTGTTAAATGTACAACACAGGACCACCGGCTTTACTTCCCTTCCGAAAGAAGCCATGCTAAGGATTTTTACGCCGGAAAGAAATCCTCGCCCTCTGCCGGGTCTGAACCCGCGACCTCGGGGACTAGAGGCTACAAAGGACAACGTTCGCATATCGTAAGATGCTACGAAAAAAAATCTGGTGTGATACATTCACATGACTGTCACTACCCTCCATCGTTTACTAGTTAGTATACAAACTATTCTTATTAAAGATTCTTTTGAAGCATATCTACTACGTTTTAATCCAATAAGCCTTTACAGAAATAGCTAGATTACACATTCGGTTATAGATACAAAGAGAGCATCGATAGTTAAATGTTTTAGAACTGGAAGTTATATGCTAGCCTTAAAAATTTATACTGCTTCTATACACTCGGAGAAACAACTAAATGTTGAAAGGACATTAAAGAATGACCAAGAAATGAACGATTCGAAGCAATAATAATGGATATCTCAGAAATTCCTTAGGCCACAAAAAACCTATTTGAAATAAATTGTGTGTTTTAAAGAGATCTACATTTTTTTGAGTAGTACGTTTTCGTCTATCGCTTAACGTTTACCAGTTATACAAGATTATACAGAATTCCTTCCGAATGAAGAGGACTTCCTAGGCCATTTCCATAAAATTCAAGATATATATTTTATTTTTCAAATAAATATTTTAATATATAATATTTTAATGAAAATCGTTAGAAACATTTTTTAGAAAATAAAAATTTTCAAAAAATATTCCATGTAAAGGGTAGTTGGGGGTTGGAGGATTTTCTTGAAAATCTTCATGTCGCATCCTTGGAGGATACTAAACTTAAATCTCAAGTTTGGTACTTATACAACGTTTCGTTTTTTTCTAAATGCTTTCTTTGGATTCAGGGAACCTCAAAACATCTACTTCCGGTGGTGAAATCTCGACATCCAATTTTTGGATGTAAAACATATACTTCCCCTACTTATTATATATAGTGTAGAAAGCCTCCCTCCCAAAAAAAAGGGTTTTAGCATTAATTATATATTTCAATGAGATCTACAGTTTCTACGAAGTAAGGTTTTGCCTATTCTTATGGTGTACCAGTTACACAAAATTAATCCAAATTGATTCAGAATCCGAAGAACTTCAGATGCTTTTCACAGAAAAGTTAAGGTATATATTGTATTAGTCATGCTGGTATCTTAAATATATGGTATTTTAATTAATATCGTTATTCATTTTGAGATAATTAAAAATAAGGAAACAATTTTCATGTAAAGGGTAGCTTGAGTTGGGTGGATTGTTTTTTTAAATAAATATTCATATCGCATTTTTGAAGATATTGAACTTAAATATCAAGCTTGAAACTTACAAGAAGCTTTTTTTATGCTGTTTACAGAAAAGTAATAGCACACGCATATGTATGTGTGAAGAACATAACTCGAAAATAAAATCTTGTATGAATATCGATCTTGCTATTTAAGCTCAGCAGCGATGGAGCACAAAATTTCTTTTTGACCGAGGGGAGAGCTCAGGCGGCCCGAATTCGGGAGGTCCCGGGTTCAAATCCCGTGAGCCGATCAATTTGTCTGAGGTTTTTTCGTGGTTTTCCTCAGTCGCCAAGGTAAATTCCGGATTGGATATTTAATACCACTACCCAAAGTTCCACCTTAAGTCTAAAACAATAGTAAAATGAAAAATAAGTGGTAATAGCGAATGCTATGCCATCTATCTAACAATGTAAACAGACTGCACGGCGCCCTAACGCCATCTGCACGGCACGAAGCAGAAGTTTCGTCTGCCATGCGCTGCTAGGGGTCTCTGTGGGCACGTGACGAAGCAAGATGGCATTTCTGGGAATGAGACCTAGAAGGCCAACTGTCCAACTTTCTGTGTGAGGGCGGCGGTTGGACTGGACGGCACCCTAATGCCATCCGCACGGCATGAAGCAGGTGGTTATAGGGATGAGACTTAGAACATTAGCTGTCCGCCTTTCTGTGTGGGGTCGGCGGTTAGACTGGACGGCACCCTAATGCCATCTGCACGGCATGAAGCAGGTGGTTACAGGGATGAGACCTAGAAGGCTAACTGTCCGCCTTTCTGTGTGAGTGCGGCGGTTAGACTGGACGGCACCCTAATGCCATCTGCACGGCATGAAGCAGGTGTTATAGGGATGAGACCTAGAAGGCTAACTGTCCGCCTTTATATGGGGGCGGCGGTTGGACTGGACGGAACCCTAATGCCTTCTGCACGGCACGGAGCAGAAGATTCGGTAGCTATGCGCTAGTGTCTCTGTGACACGTGACGGAGCGGGTGGTTACAGGGATGAGACCTAGAAGGCTAACTGTCCATCACATATCGTTCTAATACTTATCCACCAACAAATCCGTCACGACATACCAGCGAGTTAAAGCGACGTAAAATAAAATAGAAAAATAAAGTTGTTTCTTTCTCTTTTTCTTTTTTTCTTTTCTTTAAAAGCCTCCATCTCAGACTAATTAATTAAAAAGTCATATGTTTCAGAAATCTGAATGGCTAATAAAATTATATCTTGAATTCTTTACTACATTTGAAGTTCTCTTCATTCTGAATTAATGTTGTATAATTTTGTACGTGTTAAACCATAACATGCCAGAATATATATTCGAAGATGGACGAAGAATCTTGTATATCGTTAAAACACACAATTTATGTGAACATTTTTGGGACATTATTGAGTTCCAAGATATTCTTTATTCTTAGCTTGAACTTTCCATGAAGTGCTGAGTTACCACTCTTTTGTTTATCATGACGTCTTGTTAAGATTGTAAAGTTTTAAAGCAACAGTGACCTACTTTGCTTTTTAAGATTTGACTATCGCGTAGCTTCTTGTGTCCGATTAGCAATTATTAGGAAATATGTATTAATATTTAGTATATCCGTTTTTTATAAAAAAAATAGTTCTCTGAAGAGAGCGAAAAACATTAGTACGTAGATAAATCAACACGCATCCAAAAGATCAGATTTTTACTTCCTGTGCCAGGTACGTAGTAGGTAGAGAAGGTATTGCATTTCACCCAAAAATTCTATATCGACGTTTCACCAGAAATACAGTCGTATAAATACCAAACTTGGTAATTTTGTACGATATCTTCCAAAGATGCGGTCCGAAGGTTTTCAAGAAACCTCCCACCCCAACTAGTCTTTACACGGAATATTTTTCGAATTTTAGAGTTTCTGAATAATAGCTCTAATGATTTTGATTAAAATGCGATATATTGTTACATGTTGGGGTGAAAGCCATAAAGTTACAGAAAAAGGAAGTTATTTAGTTCACCCCAACACTCACATTGGGGTGGCGTAACTCCGGGACCTTGGTGTGGAATTAAGTGGAAGGCGTGGGTTTTATATTCCACTGAAAAATTACATAACACATTACCTTTACATACCTGAGATTTATTCACAATACTTTTGCCGACTCTACATATTGAACAAGGGAAAGATATTGGAGGAAGATGCCACTAAACCGTAGAGCGGCCACAGACACGTCTGGCTCCAACGAACATTTCCACGCTATCTTACCCACACCAACCGTGTCTAGCCAAGCCAGACAGGGTTGACGTCATACCAGACAACTTCAAAAAGATCTTTCCCTTTGGCGTGGTCCTCACCGAAAGGAAACACCGTTAAGCCGAAATAGTACTAAAGAAACATAACAATGCTACGTCTGGTAGCCACAATACATCACAACAGTGCGTCTAGTAATGACAATAAAATTAATAATACGCCACAACATTACAAATATTTACCTGACAAATAAAACGAATATTTTGATTTTTCTGATTCGAAAGGAATTTTATATAATATTGTATAGCTGGTAAACGTTTTGCGATACACGAAAGCGTACTACATAAAAGGTGTAGTTCTCTTTATAACACAATTTACTTCAAAAAGATTTTTTGTGACATAAGCCATTTCAGCAATATCCATTATTAATGGTCCGCAGTGTTCAATACCTTGTCATTCTTTTAAGTCCTGTACACATTCAGAGCGTTTCGTATACCTACTAATAAGGATAAACTTAAAGAATGGCTTGTAAATGTAACATATTAGATTTTTAAAACGTGTTGTATGAATATCTAATTGCAATGTATAACAGAATTCCTGTAATCTTATTTGCAATATTATGTTATTGATTATCACGTCACACTGATTTAATACCGACCAGCTGGAATTGCACGTTGCTCACAGAAGGAAGGAAACAAACCAATCATAATGCGGCAAAACAGTGCACTCTATCGGAAATGCAGAAACGTTGCGGACGGGCGTACCCCGTCAGTTGTTTAATTAATTTCGTTTCCATGTGCGCATTTGCGTAACTTTACTGTAAACTACACAGTGCTGTCGGTTAAAAAAAGTTCTGATGTGTTATACTCACATGACTTTCTCTACTCTTGTACAAACTATTTTTACAAAATCTTATTCTCCATCTATTTCATATTAATCGAGATAAACATTTGCAGAAACGATCTTTTGACATGCAAAGAGAATTACGTTTTACACATAGCGACCAGTTCTAAAAATATTTGACTATCGCTTAAGGCGTACTATGTTCCCCTTGTTTTGTATTTGCAACGGCAATATAAAAATACAGTAGCCTTTAAGCATACACATATCTCTTAATAGCTGGTTGCTAAGCGCAGCACCATTCTCTTTGCCACAGATTAATACTCTTTGCATATCCAAGACAAAAAATGAATAACGAATTCCCATTTGAGAAAATAAGTGTTGAAAATTTTAAGGGAATAACAAGCAATATGTCGAAAATGGTTCACTCAACAAAAAAAGTATATGACATACATTGTGTATTTTAACACTAATCTAAACTTTGTGTGTAGTAAAATTTTGTCTATCTCTAATGGTTTACCAGTTATGCAAAACTCGTTCACAATGAAGAACACTTTTGGAGACATTCCCAGAAAATTCGAGATAAACATTTCATTTGTCATGAAAATATCTTAAACATATGATATTTTAATCAAAATCGTTAGAGCCATTTTTGAGAAAATTAAAATTTTCGAAAAATGTTCCATGTAAAGTGTAATCTGGAGTCGGGGTATTTTCTTGAAAACTTTCGTGTCGCATCTCTGGAAGATACTGAACCTAAATACCAAGTTTGGTGTTTATGCGACTGTTCGTTTCTGAGTTATGCTGTTCACAGACACATACGGATATGTTTCCAAAAATACAATTTTTGGATTCAGGAGGTCTCAAACCATGTATTTCCGGTGAAATCTCCGTATCAATTTTTGAGTGGAATACAATACTTCCCCTATTACTATACGTAGTAGAGAAAGTAAAACGTATGTCCATACTTCTTGTCAGGGCAACACGCGATAAACAAAAGACAGAGGAAATAGCTCGAGGCAATCCTGGTCTTTAAAAGAAAGCAGAGTTTCTCGCTCCGACGAACACCTTGTTTTCCCGACGATTGAGCTCTTGCTTCTGGCATGTTGAGATGTTGCACCTTCCACTGCAGCTGACGTCCGTTGCTCTATCTTAAGAAATAGGAAAGGTGGAAACAAGAGAATTAAAGCTAACGAGTGAGAAATACGCTCCGATTGAGCAACGGCTCTGTGGGGAAAACAGCAAGAGTTGTTCTCAAGTATTTCCTTTTCCCCATTAATTATTTACTTCTGACTGTTGAAATATCTTGGTATAAGGAATTCTTATCAAGCTGTTAACCAATGTATTGTAATCAATACACCGAAGAGAAATTCTTAATAGCATCATTAGGTAACGAGATTCGTGCATAGGCAAATGCACGAAATAAATAAATTACATCGCGTTTCTTTAGACAGCGGAGACGGCATTTCTATCCCAACACATTCAGGCTCCCGTTTTAGGTCCCTTCAATAACACAGAGCGCCTATTAGTGCAACTTTGTCCGTCCCTCTGCTGCACATTCAGATTGAAATGTTATATACTAAGTAGAAAGGGCATAGACCATTTTTGCTTGGGATACGAATGAAAACAATTTTAGCCTATGAGCGTTTATTTCATAAGAAAAAAGGGAATGTGTTACACTCACATGGCTTTCTCTATCCACTGTCATTTGTTTTTATATATTGACTACAAACTATTATTGAAAAAGCTTGTTTATTTACCTACTTCTTGTTAATAGACATAACAATTTGTAGAAAGAGTTGCATTATACATTTAATTCGTACACGGAGCACCAATGGAAATCTTCGGCGGATTTTGTATCGTTTCTTGGGCCTTTTGAGGCGTGTCCTTCATCTTACCTATCACAGAGCGTGGTGGCTTGATAACACAGCAATAAGGGGAAAAGAGGCGATGTTGATGCCTTTGCTTTTTCTGGGGTTATTGAAACCAAAACATGTTTATTGTCTCAGAACCAGTCATACCGTATACTAGCGAAATTACTCGCGGACGTACCGTGGGTATGTGGGACGCTGGTCGCACTGTTACAGCAATTGCAAAGGCAGTGCATAAAAGTGTTTTTATTGTAAATTACTGGATAAAAATATTCCAGGAAGGTGGGGAAGACGGTCTACATTCTCATCAGCAAGTGGGCACTTTCCGTAAAACATCCGCAGATGATGATACTCGTTTACTAAATGCAAATTACTCTTATGTTATAATTGACTGATTACGCGATACATATTAAGGCAATAAAATTTGATTATATTTTTTTCTATAATCCTGTTGTATTATTATGATCAGCAATATGTTAGTAAAGGTATAGTTTGAATTAGAGGGAAAACATGCTGTTTCTAGTGTTTATTTATTATTTAGTTATCTATGTTTACTTCTATGCAGCAACAAGTATTGTTATCACTTTGAGAATACAGTTGTGTTTGATTTTTGTTTTTAAAATGCTGCCTTGCTATTTATTTAATGAATATCATTCAAGCTTTAATTTGCCCCCCCTTGAAAATCTTCTCACACTACACATTCTACATTTCGCTTACATCGGCGCTCATCAAGTTTTCCCCTTAGCTTTTAACCCTTTCAAAGGCGTTTCCTGTACTAGCCGATAAGGTATGGGCTACCAAACACAATAAGAGGTATGTATGACAAACTGAATGCACTCACTCTACCTCTTTCTTCTTTAGCCAATACGATCGAGAGCGTAAACATATATTTTGTTTCTACACCATTTCGTAACCTTTGTTGTGGTTATTGGTGCAAATTGGTGCAGAAGAGTGGCACACCCTTGCACCGTGGCCTAAATCAACCAATGAAACGGCCATGGCTTCGCAAGGCCACGTACAACAATAAATAATGGGATATAGACGCGAAGTGCAGTGAGATTTTCTTTGGTGGTCTTTGTTCAAAGGGAATACAGAAAACAGAATCGACAGTCAGATGTTACTGTATGCTGTCGTTGAAATTTTATACTATATCCATGACATCCGAGAAACAACTGATTAGCGACAAGTACTTTAAAGAATGACATGTTTTGAAAAGTTCAAATAAATAATAACTGATGCTACAGAAAAAAAATAAAGAGAAATCAAAATGTTCTAAATATTTTACATGTAGAAGATAGTTTGGAGTGCAACATTGGAAGTTGCTGTATTTAAATACCAAGTTTGGTATTTATCCGACATTTATGAGGTATGATGTTTATACACACACGCGCAGACCTTTTCATAAAGAAGTTACTGCGTGTCACAAAACATCTATTTCGCTAAGATTTCGACATCGAATATTTGGGTGGAATACGATACGTCCTCTTACCTGCTATAGGACATGGAAGATAAAGGAAAAACGTTCTTACATACTAAATAAAATGCGGAATATTCAAAACAAAGACTATAACAAGTTGATGATTTTCTATGAGTTCCGCAAAACCTTGGATTACAGAAAAACTATCATTACTTTATAATGCTCACCTAACGAACTGAAAAGGAAGTAATTTTTTCACCTGTACACCTTCTCACTATGGTTTAGTAGGCAACGCAGAAGGTGATGTTGCTGCTGAGAAAAGTATTACTAGTGCAGCCCACTTCCTCTCCAAGATTTCATTGTAACAATAAGCAGGAAAGTAATAGACCATTGGATAAAGCTCTGGATGACAGTCAGCAAGTAAACTTCACGCAGTATTATCGTAATCAAACTATCGTACTTCACACTCCAGTTGGAAAGAAGAGACCAGGTTAAATTAACAGGACTAAGAATTGCACACAGCTACTTTCAAGAGAGAATCCATCTAAGTGGGGAATATTCAAGTGTCTTCTAACAGTAAAACATATCTTAATAGAATGTTCATAGTATACACCAATTGGAAACGATTACAAAATACCAAATGTCATTCATAGCATTAAACAACAAAGTGTATGATAATCAATTGTCCCTCCACACATGCCGTGTGTAGGCTAAAGTAGGAAAGATGGAATCTCATTAAAAATGCAATTCCATAATCGTGAGATAATATATACCATTGCTCTAAACACTGAGCTACTATATCAGCGTACAGGTACGGTATTAAATTTCCTGACTCACATTTCCCCAGGTAAATAACTGAGCTACCATAACAACATAGATCGCGAGTTCAAACCCGGCGGAGGGTGATGGATTTTTCGGGCGTAAAAATCCTTAGCATGGCTTCCTTCGGAAATGAAGTAAAGCCGGTGGTCTCGTGTTATAGATTTTTCGAAACGTAAAATATCCTCAAGCCTGACAAAGAGGCCTCTGAGTAAAATTTCCGGTATTTCACGCCCAGTATAGAATGGGACGCTAAGGACCACAGCAGTAAAGAGCGTCCAAAAATAAAACTCAGTTTAATTTACCATAACAACATACCGGTACGGTATTAAATTTCCTAACTAACTCACATTTTCCCCGGTAAATCATTTGAGATATTATACCCCAATGGAATTGGGGTTGGAGTATGAGATAACATACCCCATTGCTCAAAACAACTGAACTACCACAGCGACATGAGGTACGCTATTAAATTTTCCAACTGACCTACATTTTCCCCGTTAAATCAGTTAAAATAACATACCCCGACGGCTTACATATTGCAAATATTTTAACTCCCGTTTTTTTGTTATTTACAAGTATAAGGTATGCCGGTGAATCGGTAATATATGGAGACGCTTTTGTGATTATTGTATATATTATTACTTTTTCTACCATACACATAGTAGGTAGAGAAGGTATTGCATTCCACCCAAAAATTCTATATTGAGATTTCACATACATGGTTTGAGGCCCTCTGAAAAAAAAATCATTTTTAGAAAACGGTCCGTGTAAGTGTGCCTGTGAACAGCATAACTAAAAAACGAAAATTCGGATAAATATAACAGGTATTTAAGTTTCATACCTTCCAAAAATGCAACACGAAGATTTTCAAGAAAATGCCCCCACCCCAACCACTCTTTACATGGAACATTTTTCGAAATTTTTTATTTTCGCTAAAGATTTTAATTAAACGATGTTTAGTTAAAATATCGTATATTAAAAATATTTCTGGGATTAGCCTGTGAAGTCCACTTAATTCGGAAAAAAAAATTATAATCTTATTTAATCGATAAACCTTAAGCGATAGACAAAAACGTACTACACACAAACTGTAGATTCTTTAAAACACAATTCATTTAAAGTACTTTTTTTGTAGCATAAGCGTTTCTGAGATATTAAAGGTTCATTTCATGGTCATTCTCTTAGCCCTTTCAACAATTCAGTTGTTTCCCACAATTGCATGGAAACAGTATGGAATTTTAAGGCCAGCATATAGCGTCCAGTTCTTAAACATTTGACTATCGCTGTTCCCTTTGTATCCATAACGAAACGTGTATTGTAGCTATTTCTGCAAAGGTTTATTTGATTAAAATGTAGTGGCTTGAAAAATAAGCTTCAGTAAGAATAATTTGTATAACCAATAATAAACAACATGATGTATAGAAAGTCATATCAAAACCTTTTTTTAAATATAACTCATAATATAAAACATCCTGTTGAACTCGTGGAATAAGCACAAAGGTAACAAAACTAAGCCACACAATGTTTCCTTAAATAATAATAGAACACAATGGATAACGAAAGAAAGTGAAAGAAGAAGGAACGAGTATGGAAAAAAACTGCCTCTGGCGTATATCCTTGAACAAATTAACTGAAATATAATTTAAAGGCATCAAAGTTAGGAAAAAGCTCTCTTGTGTTGCTTCTTTATATAAAACTAATACAGGCATGTCAAAGGGGCCCATTAAATTTCACCTCATCAGTAGAGAAAAGCAATACCTTCTCCTGCCCAGTATTCGAAAGCATCTAACATCCTTTTTGTTCTATATGATATGTCCTGAAAGCACAATGCTAATCTACAGAAATAGGATACTGCATTTATAGTGTGCAGTTTTGCAGAGGATACTTACAAGGGTTTATTCGTACGTGAACATAAGAGCCTGTAAAAACCATTTTAAACATCTGCATAATTATTTAAATGAAGTTTTGGTGAATTTGTCTATTCTAGTAAATCAGCTAACGCCTTGTATTGAACGTCTTTTAGTAGAATTAAGAAAATTATGAACTGCATGGCTGTCGTTAAGTTCTTTAAATCAAATCCTAAATATTTTGTTTACAGGCTACGATGTGTTTTGTTATTAACCTTCCTTTGGTTCCCTTTTCATTACATATTGGGCATCCTGGTGGTTTTGTTAACGAAATGTTTGTTTTGAATAAAAATGGCAAAAAGTAGTGAAAGTAGTTTAAAAAATCTGATGTGTCACACTCACATGACTTTCTCTACTTTTGTACAAACTATTTTTACAAACGCTTATTCTCCATCTACTTCATGTTAATCGAGATAAACATTTGCAGACTCTATCTTATTGCTAATTTTCTTGTAGATGTAAGGGGAATATATATTTACAAGAGCAATATAGAAATACAGTAGCCTTTAAGCACATACATATCTCTTAATAGCTGGTTGCTAGGTGCAGCACTATTCCCTTTGCCACAGATTAATACTCTTTGCATATCCGAGACAAAAAAATGAATAACAAATTCCCATTTGAGAAAATAAGTATTGAAAAATTTAAGGGAATAACAAGCAATATCTCGAAAATGGTTCACTCAACAAAAAAAATGTATATTACATAAATTGTGTATTTTAACGCAATCTACATCTTTTGTGTAGTAAAATTTTGTCTATCTCTTATAGTTTACCAGTAATGCAAAGGTCGTTCACAATGAAGAATACTTTTGGAGACATTCCCAGAAAATTCAAGATATACATATTATTTGTCATGAAAATATCTTAAACATATGATATTTTAATCAAAATCGTTAGAGCCATTTTTGAGAAAATTAAAATTTTTTAAAAATGTTCCATGTAAAGGGTAGTCTGGGGTGGGGGGATATTCTTGAAAACCTTCGTGTCGCATCTCTGGAAGATAGTGAACCTAAATACCAAGTTTGGTGTTTATCCGACTGTTCGTTTCTGAGTTATGCTGTTCACAGACAGACACACACAGACACACACACATGGACATGTTTCCAAAAATGGTTTTTTTTGGATTCAGGGGATCTCAAAAGATGTATTTCCGGTGAAATCTCGGTATCGAATTTTTGGGTGGAATACAATACTTCCCCTACTTACTGTACGTAGTAGAGAAAGTAAAAAGTATGATCTCTTCTGGAGAAGGTACTCGAACTAAAATCTTAATTCTTTGAAGGATTTTCTACTACAGTAACCAAAGAAGCAAAAAGGAAGGCTTGTATGAAAGTGAAAGATATTGTTGTAATTGGCTTCATTTCAAGTCATAAATATTTCGCTTATGTACGCAATGCACCATGGTCATCACGCGGTCTAGAGCATAAACTATTCCTTCAAGCACATAACCATATGTTTCGGACCACAGCAGTTAAAGAGCGTCCATAAATAAAACTCAATTTTTAATTTATGCTGGTAGGACATTGAATACTACGACTAGCGCTTTTTCCCAAGTACGTCAACCAAGGCATCTCATTATGGAAATAGCAATCTCGACGGCGACTTGCAATTAGCAAGTGCTTTATTCCAGGGTAATCATTTAGTTAAGAACTATGTGGTCATATAGATTAGCTAATCCTATTTTTATTTTAATTTTATATAGGACAGTGGTTCACTTCTAGTTTATATAGTGGTTGTAGCTAATATTATGTCGCGGAAAATAAGCTTATAACACAAATCACCGCATTCAGAAATACAACAATGGCACTAAACCTTTTACTTTCTCTACTACGTATTGTAAGCAGGGGAAGTATTGTATTCTACCCAAAAATTCGATGCCGAGATTTCACCGGAAATACATGTTTTGAGACCCCCTGAATAAAAAAAGGCATTTTTGGAAACATGTCCGTGTGTGTGTCTGTGAACAGCATAACTCAGAAACGAACAGTCGGATAAACACCAAACTTGGTATTTAGGTTCAGCATCTTCCAGAGATGCGACACGAAGGTTTTAAAGACAATACCCCACCCCAGATTACCCTTTACGTGTAGCATTTTTCGAAAATTTTAATTTTCTCAAAAATGGCTATAACGATTTTGATTATAATATCATATATTTAAGATATTTTCACGACAAATAAAATATATATCTGGAATTTTCTGGGAATGTCTCCAAAAGTATTCTTCATTGTGAACGACTTTTGCATGACTGGTAAACCATAGGAGATAGACAAAATTTTACTATACAAAAAATGTAGATCGCTTTAAAATACACAGTTTATGTCATACATTTTTTTTAATGAACCATTTTCGAGATATTACTTGTTATTCCCTTAAATGTTTCAATACTTATTATCTCAAATGAGAATTCATTATTCATTTTTTTTGTCTTGTATATGCAAAAGGTATTAATCTGTGGCAAAGAGAATGGTGCTGCACCTAGCAACCAGCTATTAAGAGATATGTCTATGCTTAAAGGCTACTGTATTTCTATATCGCTCTTGCAATTACAAAACAAGGGGAACATAGTACGCCTTAAGCGACAGTCAAACATTTTTAGAACTGGTTGATATGCGTAAAATGTAATTCTCTTTGCTTGTCAAAAGATCGTTTCTGCAAATGTTTATCTCGATTAATATGAAATAGATGGAGAATAAGAGTTGTGAGGTGGTGAGTTGTTTATCAATTAGAAGAGGCAAGCAAATGACGTCAGAGTAGCGCGCGTTTCTTTAGAAATGGAGGGAATTTCTTCCCTAGAGTATATGTGTTCGTAATTTTGATTGTGTATAAAAATAGACGCTAATGTTGGCGCGTTTTATTAACCAATAGCAATTCGGTTATAATATTTAGGCATATTGGGGTGAGGGAGTATAAATTCCGTGCCATAGACGGGTAACGCGCAGTTTGACAGAATAATTCACGAGGTAAACGTCGCTCAGTCCAACAGAAGGATTTGCGGGTAATATGTCGTTCAGTCCAACAGAATCTACAAAGGTTATACGTCGCGCAATTCTACAAAATCTCTCGCGTTGTAAAGTTACTTATAAATGTGAAATACGCGAATTAATAATGTGCAGTAAATAAATGATTATAGTGATATTAGAAAATATAACAGTTTCAGTCGGGCGTGTATCAAGAGTCAATATGTGAAATTAATTAATTGTGACGGTAATAAAAGTGTAAAAATAAATTCTTTTATAAGTGCTATCTTTCAGTAACAAATCCTTTCCGTTTAAACACCCTGTTCAAGAGATATGCTCGACTGAGTAGTAATAATAGCTAGCCGGAGGACAAAGAACCCAACATTCAAAGAAGTAAAACAATAACAGGCGCTCAGCAATAAGATAACACGAAGTTACTGCGACAAGTTGGATCCCATACGTGGGGTAGAATGTTAATTTTTATCATAATTAGAAATAGGAATGTAGATGATGAAATGGCTTGAATAAGAAAATATTTAAGTGAGGATTCGGTTGAAAATAAGTTTTTTCCGGAAGAAAGCAGAGGAATGAAGGAGAGTAAGTTAATTTCTAATCCTATTCATGCTTCCAACTACAAAAAAAATAATCTACTTCACTTTAACGGTCTGCCCGGCTGAAAAATGTAATGTCATAGCCGGGATTTGAACAAAGTTCTCCCGCTTTCCAGTAGGACATTGAATTTCCCAACTGACAACTTTGTCATAGTAGCTTAATGGATAGAGCAACTGCAAGGAAAGCGAGAGAACTTTAGTTGTGCATAATTGGCGGCGCCGTGGCCGAGTGGATAGACCTCTCATCTCTCACCAAGGCGGCCAGGGAACCGCATATGTGATTTGTGGTGGACGAAACGACGTCTGGGCGGGTTTTATCGTTAATTCCACCAATTACTCCATCATCACCTTTCATTTAAGTCGCCGTCATTTCATATCATCTCCTTCCTCGCTTCGGGCTGATCACCCATCCTGCTCCCCGACAGGCGTCTAACCCCAGCCCTGGGGGTGTACGCCCTAACAACGAGGAGGATAAACAGAGAAAGAAGAAGAATTGTACATAATAAAATAAAAGGAGAGTAATTGTGAAATTGTATTTCCCCATTGTTAATTTGGTTTGAAAATCATCAGATACCACCTACCCACACTGTACGACATTGGCATTTTCTTCATACTTTAAATTATCAGAGCTCACATGAACCTTTTGGACTCTTGCTATGTTAAAAGTTCAGTTTCTTTGGGTAAATTTTAATTGGAAGAAAACTCACTCACCATCATCGTCCCCAAAAGGCAACTTAAGTTGCATGAAACGAAACTGAAACACAGTTCAAAGTTTTACATCCAATTTGATGGCGTTGATTACCACTCCTTAGAGATTAAAACGCACATACTGTAATATTTTCGCCCTCTCTCTCTCAGTTTGCCAGTCACACAGAAGAGTATAAAAGGCTACTTAAAAGCAGAGTTCCCGTTTATAACATGGACTGAATCTTTATTTTCGCTTGTTAGATAAAAGATTGCGTCCCCTTCGAAAAGTGGCTTTTACCACCACAAAGAAAAACTCATTAAAATTCACATTGCTGAAAATTTCGATATTTTACCATCCCGTTTACGTAACTCGTTTTCACCATAAAGAATGTTCACACACCAAACGAAGAAAAACAAAAAAAGAAATAGATGTTCCCTAGGGCAGAAGTAATTTACAGCAGGACTCTCTTTTTCCAGCTAACTTTCACGCATCATTGCTACCGAAAGGTTTCCTCTTTCAAAATTTATTGGAATTAATTAACAGAGTTGAAATTATTCCTCTTCTTGCACGAGCGAGTTGTAACTCAGCATGCAATTTTACAATTATCCATTTCATTAGCTTTATAGAGCAAAACTTTTATAGCACGCTCTGCATCACTGGGGGATTTGGTGTTCCTGTAGAGTATAGACTCGCGCATACGTTAACCTTTAGGGGCAAACAAATTTATGCACAGAAATCACACGACTTTCATATCCCTCTATCGTATAATTTACACTGCTGTCTCAAAAATTATTCATAATAAAGGCTAATTCTTGCTTTCTCTACTACGTACAGGAAGTAGGAGAAGTATTGCATTCCATCCAATAATTCGGTACCGAGATTTCACCGGAAATGTTTCGAGGTGCCCTGAATCCAAATAAAGCATTTTTGGAAACATGTCCGTCTGTGTGTATGTCCGTCTGTGAACAGTATAACTAAAAAACGAAAATTCGGATAAATACCAAACTTGGTACTTCAGTTTACTATCTCCAAGGATGCGACACGAAGATTTCCAAGAAAATCTACCCACTACAGACTCCTCTTTATATGGAACATTTTTCGAAATCAGTTTTGATTAAAATATCATATATTTAAGATATTTTCATGGCAAATGAAATGTATATCTTGAATTTTCTGGGAATGACCCCAAAAGTCTTCTTCATTCTGAATGACTTTCGCAGAACTGGTAAACCCTAAGAGATAGACAAAAGTATACTACACAGAAAATGTAGACCTCGTTAAAGACACAATTTATGTCATATAAATTTTTTATAGAGTAAACCATTTCAAAGAATAGCTTGTTATTTGTTTGAATTTTCCAATACTTTTTTTGAAATGGCAATTCGTTATCCGTTTTTTACTTTCTCTACTACGTATAGTAAGTAGGGGAAGTATTGCATTCCACCCAAAAATTCGATACCTAGATTTCACCGGAAATAAATGTTTTGAGACCTCCTGAATCCAAAAAAAGCATTTTTGGAAACATGTCCGTGTGTGTGTCTGTGTGTGTGTGTGTGTGTCTGTGTGTGTGTGTGTCTGTGTGTGTGTCTGTGTGTCTGTGAACAGCATAACTCAAAAACGAACAGTCGGATAAGCACCAAACTTGGTATTTAGGTTCAGTATCTTCCAGAGATGCGACACGAAGGTTTTCAAGAAAATCCCCCCACCCCAGACTACCCTTTACATGGAAGATTTTTCGAAAAGTTTAATTTTCTCAAAAATGGCTCTAACGATTTTGATGAAAATATCATATGTTTAAGATAATGTCATGAGAAATGAAATGTATATCTCGAAATTTCTGGGAATGTCTCCAAAAGTATTCTTCATTGTGAACGACTTTTGCATAACTGGTAAACCATAAGAGATAGACAAAATTTTACTACACAAAAAATGTAGATCGCGTTAAAATACACAACTTATATCATATACATTTCTTTTGTTGAGTGAACCGTTTTCGAGATATTGCTTGTTATTTCCTTAAATTTTCCAATACTTATACTTTTTCTCAAATTCGTTATTCATTTTTTTGTGTCCTAGACATGCAAAGAGAATGGAATGCTCCACATAGCAACCAGCGATAAAATATTTGACTATCGCTTAAAAGCTACCATATTCCCCTTGCATCTACAAGAAAATTACCAATAAGATCGACATCTCGATATCTCGATTAACATGAAGCATATGGAGAATAAGCGTTTGTAAAAATAGATTGTACAAGAGTAGAGAAAGTCATGTGAGTGTAACACATCAGATTTTTTTTATGTCCTGGACATGCAAAGAGAATTGAATGCTCCACATAACAACCAGCTTTTGAAAGATTTGGCTATCGCTTAAAGCCTGCCATATTCCCCTTGCGTCTACAAGAAAATTAGCAGTAAGATTAACATCTCGATTAACATGAAGTAGATAGAGAATAAGCGTTTGTAAAAATAGTTTGTACATCCTGCTCGGTGAGGTAGGGAAAGTAAAAATAAGAAAATTCTAGTGCGTTCTACAGTGATACAGGCGGTAGACAATGAGAATGTATGCATAACACTGAATTTCAGTGCATACGTTTTGTAAGGAAATGCTCTTACGTGAGGTCAGTTAATTTCAAAGTGAATGAAATGAAATATTAGATCTACCGTAGCGCCTATTAGTTTTCTCATATTATTTCCATAATAGGTACATGCAGATGATAAGGACAGTTTGGTAAGTATTCATTTAAACAAACAAGTCAGCTATTAGTTTCTCTACTACCTACCTATAGTAGGTAGAGGAAGTGCTATATTCCACCTAAAAATTCGATATCGAGACTTCACCGGAAATGCTCGAATAAAAAAATTGCAAAAAAGTGTGTGTTTTTGCGGCAACACTGTAACTCAAAAACCTAATTATGGACAAATACAAAACTTCTTATTTAAGTTCAGCATGGTCCAAGGATACGTCACGAAGATTTTCAAGAAATCTCCCACCCAAATTACCCTTTACATGGAAAATATTTCGTTATTTTTGCTTTTCCCAAAATTGGCTGTAACGAGTTTGATTAAAATACCATATATTTAAGATCTTTATATGACATAAAATTTGAATTTTGTGGGAATAGTCCTCTTCATTCGGAATAAATGTTGTATTAGTTTGTATAGCTGGTAAACCATTAGAGATAGTAATAAACTTAATATACAAAAATGGTGATCTCTTTAACGACTTTATTTCAAATAATCTTTCTGTGACATCAGCCATTTCCAGGTATGAGTTATTGTTTTAATTTTTCAATACCTTGTCACTTTAAGCCCTATAATCATTCAGTTATTTCTCGTGATGTCGTGGAAAGTATATGGAATTTTAAGGTCAGTTTATAACGACGCGCTTTTAAACATATGACTATCAATTTGGTGCCCCGTACTCTCTTATATCTACAACGAAAAGTGTGTAACGAAACTGTTTCTATCTCGATTAAGGGGACGTACACAACCTCCTTGTTTATCCGGTCTAGTTCGGATTGGAGGTAATCCGGATTAACGAAAATCCAGATAATCCGGAAAATACATGAATACAAACGTTGATGTACTGCAAAAGCAGAAGAGAATATAACTGAAAGCCGATCAGATGAGACATCCACGATCGCTATCAGAATTGTCATGTGAGGCAGTATTTTTAACACTTAAATGATTTTAGTCAAATTATATAATATAAATTCAATAACAGCCCGCCTTGAAGCAATATGTGTATGTAAAAATATATAAAAAGTGTATATTACAGTCATTGTATATGTTTATATTGTTGTATACATGCAATAATGTTACGTGAATGTATTACGTAGTTTAATAATGCAGGAGCTGTGAGAATAATAGGTTAAAAGTTCCAAACAATGAGGTAACCTTGAGGCCATAATGAGTTTGAAAGTTTAACCATACTACTTGTAATTCTTGGAAACAATAATGTAAATTTTGAGACAGTTTATAAAATAGCCAATCAACAACCAGAGAAGCTTAAGTTAAATGAAGGTATTCTATTGGACTAGTTTTAGCTATTCAGAAACTGAAATATAGAAAAATTTACAAATTTAGAGTTCAGTTGCTTGTAAACGGTGCTCATAACTGGACGCGTTGGTAGCAGACAGTGTTTCTAACCGGATGCGAGATGTGTCCTCGAGAAATTTAATACGCATTCGTGTGAGACGAAAATAGTTTTACGTGTTAAAAGGTGCAAGTAATTAATTAAGGAATCTCACAGCTCTCTATATCAGTGAAGTGTTATTTAAAACGTGTCAAGAATTAATAAAATAAGGAGTGAATAAAAATTATAATCTGTGTAAGCCTACATGCTTAGTCGTGCCACAACCTTGCCAAGACATCCATGTCTCTTAACAATAATACTGACGCAGCCGAGGCAAACATAAATATATAATATTTAAAGAAACAGTTAAATTACAAAGTTAATATATTTTTTTAAACTTGAGGCAAAGGCCACCGGAAAGTACATTTGGGGCCAATGCTATCGGAAACTGTTTACTATACGTGCGGTTGCAACTACTAAAAGCTCGGCTTCCCAAAATAAGAACTATAATACATCTCCTACTTCACATGAAGTGTATTGAAACGTAATGTCACATACTTTGTTGTACTGTGACACTGACCATGGTAGCTATACTTCTGGTTAGTTTGAAGTATGTGACCAATGCGAACTCTACGCTACCTGTGGTATCAACATCATGGGTATATTATTTATTTACATAATTTCGTAGCGAACAAACTCAGCAAAAATCCATCTGTATAAACAAAAAATTCAAATTAATGGGAGCCAGATAAAAAAATTTCTTAGATAGAAAAATCTGTGTTGAATTCACAAGACTTTCTCTACCCTCTATCGCTTATTAATGCGTATACAAACTGTTCTTACTCAAGATCATTTTTCTATCTACTTAATTTTAACCCAAATAAGCCTTTTCAAAAATAGCTGCTTTACACATTTCGTTATAGATACAAAGGGAACAGCGATAGTCAAATGTTTAAGAACTGGACGGTATATGCTGGCATTAAAATTCCATGCTGAATGTTGAAAGGATTTTAAAGAATGAGCAAGTAATGAACAATTCGAACCATTAATAATGGATATCTCGGAAATGGCTGAAGCCGCAAATAAGATATATAAAATAATTTCTGTGTTTTAAAAAGATCTACATTTCTTGTGAAGTACGTGTATCGCTTAACCTTTACTAGTTATACAAGATTATACAAAATTCCTTCGAATGAAGAGGACTACAAAGACTATTCCCAGAAAATTCAAGATGCCCGTTTTATTTCTCATGTAAATATCATTAATATAGAGCATTCTAATCAAAACCGATAGTCACTTTTTTAGAAAATAAAAAATTTCGAAAAATCCTACATGTAAGGGTTAGTTGCGGTGTGATAATTTGAAAATCTTCGTGTCGCATCTTTAGAAAGTACTGAACCTAAATACCAAGTTTTGTGTTTATCCAGCTTTTCTTTTTACTTTCTCTACTACGTATAGTAAGTAGGGGAAGTATTGCATTCCACCCAAAAATTCGATACCGAGATTTCACCGGAAATACATGTTTTGAGAATCACTGAATCCAAAAAAAGCATTTTTGGAAACATGTCCGTGTGTGTGTCTGTCTGTGTGTCTGTCTGTGTGTCTGTCTGTGTGTCTGTGTGTCTGTGAACAGCATAACTCAAAAACGAACAGTCGGATAAACACCAAACTTGGTATTTAGGTTCAGTATCTTCCAGAGATGCGACACGAAGGTTTTCAAGAAAATCCCCCCACCCCAGACTACCCTTTACATGGAACATTTTTCGAAAATTTTAATTTTCTCAAAAACGGCTCTAACGATTTTGATTAAAATATCATATGTTTAAGATATTGTCATGACAAATAAAATGTATATCTCGAATTTTCTGGGAATGTCTCCAAAAATATTCTTCATTGTGAACGACTTTTGCATAACTGGTAAACCATAAGAGATAGACAAAATTTTACTACACAAAAAATGTAGATCGCTTTAAAATACACAACTTATGTCATATACGTTTCTTTTGTTGAGTGAACCGTTTTCGAGATATTGCTTGTTATTTCCTTAAATTTTCCAATACTTATACTTTTTCTCAAATTCGTTATTCATTTTTTTATGTCCTGAACATGCAAAGAGAATGGAATTCGCCACATAGCAACCAGCGTTAAAATATTTGACTATCGCTTAAAAGCTACCATATTCCCCTTGCATCTACAAGAAAATTACCAATAAGATTGACATCTCGATATCTCGATTAACATGAAGCATATGGAGAATAGGCGTTTGTAAAATTAGATTGTACAAGAGTAGAGAAAGTTATGTGAGTGTAACACATCAGATTTTTTAAGTTATGCTGTTCACAAACACATACACGGAGCGTTTTCTAAAAATGCTTTTTTTGGATTCAGTGGGTCTCAAAACATGTGTGAAATCTCGGTATCGAATTTTGGAGTGGAATGCAATACCTTCTCTACCTACTATGTACGCACATGCTGGAGAAAGTGAGTAGAAAAATTTTGAACTCACATGATTTTCTCTACTGTTGTAGAAACTATTTTTACAAACGCTTATTCTCCACCTACTCCATCTTAGCCGAGAAATTATTTGCAGAAACTATCTTACTGCTAATTTTCTTCGGAATATGGTAGGCTTTAGGCAATAGTCAAATCTTTTAAGAGCTGATTGCTATGTGGAGCATTCTATTCTCTTTGTATGTCCAGGACGTAAAAAGAGGAATAACTTATTCCCATTTGAGAAAAAGTATTGGAAAATTTAAACAAATAACAAGGGATATCTCGGAAATGGTTCACTCAACAAAAATTAAATGCATGACATAAATTGTTTTAACGAGATCTACATTTTTTGTGCAGTAAAATGTCGTCTTTCTCTTTCGGTTTACCAGTTATGCAAAAGTCATTCAGAATGAAGAGGACTTTTGGGGACATTCCCAGAAAATTCAGGATATACATTTCATTTGCCATGAAAATATGTTAAGCATTTGATATTGTAATGAAAATCGTTATAGACATTATTTAAAAAATCTAAATTTGTGTAAAATGCCCCATGTAAAGGGTAGGTTGGAGTGGCGGTTTTTTCTTGAAGATCTTCGTGTCGCATCTTTGAAAGATACTAAACCTAAATACCAAGTGTGGTATTTATCCAACTTTTCGTTTCTGAGTTATGCTGTTCACAGATACACACACGGACCTTTTTTAAAAAGTGTTTCTTATTTAGGGGGCCTCAAAACATGTATTTCTGGTGAAATTTCAGTATATATTTTTTGTGTAATGCAATACTTCCCCTTGTTACTACGTAGTAGAAAATTAATAAACGATAGCGGGTGGAAAAGGTCTTGTGAATATAACATCAGATTATTTTATTTATAAAGAGGGAGAGAGGGGAATACCTATTTTTAAATCCGTCACTGAACCTCAAAGCCTGTATTTACGGTGAAATCTCGATATAATAGTATATTATAGTCAAGTTTCATACGACTGTTTATGCTCGACCATGTATCTAAATTAAATGTTTCATAAGTATTCGTTCCTGGTTTGAGTGATGTGTTACAATCGTTATTCCTTTATCTATGGTTACAATACAATGACCTTGTAGTACCTGTGTAAACAAAGTTGCTAGCGTTGTGAGACGTACTACGCAGAATAATCGATACAATGTTACGTGGCCACTTCTGATTGGTCGAATACCAGTACTGTAATGAACAGGTGTACGTTAATAAGGCCCATTAAAGTACTGCTACCAGTCGTATAAATACTCCATTTTGGTATGTCGAGCATAAAATAGTTAAAAGTACTATAGTTAGTTAAAATAAGCTTAATGCTGTATTGTTGCCTTAAAGTGTTTACATACATGCAGCTACACTGGATCGTATACAGTTAGATACACTCCCAACCGGGAAGTGTATGCAGACATGCATTATGATATTTTAAAATCGTCATGGGGATCGTTTTTCACGGCATACGGTGGCGAGGTTCTGGAGGTCTGTTCTTAATTGTCGCAACATTTGGCATGAGAGGCAACACCTGACTCGCGTTCCAAAACTCTTGCGTCACGAGGCTAAACTCAGACATCCACACGTATTTGTGCACAGACCGAGACAGGGTAATGCTGCTAATAACGGCCATACGACACGTGTTAAGGTGCAACAGGAAGCAAGGTTCGATGCAGTTATCTTTCCTTTGAGGCATGTAACGATTACAGCACGTGATTCAGACGTCCCTTAATAAGTATACCACAACCCTCGCGGTATGTGATAAGCAGATGCTGTAATATGCAAATCTTTGGTTAGCAACTAAGCCAATAAGAACAGTATTATGCAACACAATCATGTGTGGTTTGTGAACACACCTGCAAAAGCTCTTTGTCGCGAACCAGAAACTGTGCGTTGTAAATGCAAAGATTTCGTATACTGTTTGCAAACTTGCTACGTAGGAGGTATTACATGGTAAAGGGTCTTTCAACAAGACTGTCCTATCTTTAACATGTGATAGCTGCCGTTGTTATTGAGTTATAGCAGTCATTTTTTTTCATGTGGTTACAGTTGTTATTGACAAATAGCCATGAAACGTTACAGCATTCAGTAACGCGTAAAAATTGTGAAAATGTATTATCAAAATGGATCATCTGTTCGCCAAACCTTCCGTGTATTGCGTGAAGCTTACTGTGTGCATAATCGTCCCTGCGAGAGAACGATTCGGCGTTTGATCGATAAATTTGAAAGAAGTGGTTCTGTCAGCGATCAAAGAACGCCTGTACGTAATCGACGTAAGCGCTCCAATGAAAACATAGGTGCCATTTGTGAGTGTGTACGCGAGAACGGAAACAAATCAATTGCTCATCGAGCGCAAGAATTGGGGCTTTCGTCGACCACAACTTGGCGAATTCTGCATCTGGACTTGAAGTTTCACGCTTACAAAATGGTGTTAACTCAAGAACTAAAGCCCAACGACCGTAGGTTGCTCCGTGATTCGCTGATTGGGCTATGGAGCAATTGGAAGCTGACCCGGATTTTTGTCGAAAAATCATCTTCATCCACGAAGTCCACTTTTGGATGGATGGTTGTGTTAACAAACAAAATTTCCGCTTTTGAAGCAATCACAATCCAATGCAGATTCAAGAATGACCACTTCATTCCCAAAAGGTTACTGTGTAGTGTGGATTTTGGTATAGTGGAATCATTGGTCCATATTTTTTCCAAGATGAAGATGGAGAAGCTCTAACATTCAGTGAAGAAACATACCGGACTCTTATAAGGGACAATACTTCTGATAGCCGAGGAACATGAAAGTAGAAGGGGTTATTAAATTTTTAGACAGCGTTTTGTCGAAGCCTTTTCAGAGTAGGCAGTTTCTGGTTTCTAATCGTCACTGCAACAGCATACCGGTTTACTAATCACTGAAGTTTAGGAAGTGTTAGGAAGACAAACCTTCCCATGAGATGTTGAACCTAAGACCGTTAGAGTTCCTCAGACGTTATAGCATAATTTGCATTATAGGTATATATAGCTTCAGATTTTCATATTTAAGCTTCCGGGTAGGGCTTTTCAGAAATAAGAGTTACTTATGTAATCTATAAACCAAGTTTTAAGCCATGGTAATTTAAAAGATTTACATTCAGTATGTCTGCAGATTACTACGTTGTGTAAAGTCCCACCTTTGACGCGTCCCTTTACCATACTAATGTAAAGCTCATTGGGAAAGTTCTAGATTATCTAATACAGGCACAAAAGGACATTTTGAATTTATTGATTTTGAATACATTTATAGCTGTAAAGCGACTATTATTCCATAAAAAGCTCGGAGTCTGTGAAAACTAATAAATATTATAACATAGTAGTTTGGCTTGCACTACCCAAATTATAGTGGGTCGAACAAATCCCCGCACTGCTTGCACTCAGCTACCCAGCCAGCGGACTGTGAGCTCGAGAGTGGTTCGTTTATTAAACAAACCACTAACATATCGCCTTATATTGTCGGTTGTACTCCTCGCGCAGCTGTTGGTGTCATCACCAGGCTAAGGATCCGGGACAACTTAAGAGTGAAGCGAAGATTATTGTGCATCGAGTAGCATAGAGTGAAGTGGCGCATTTGGGTGTTGTTTACCCGTGAGACTGTGTACAATCCGCTTCTGACTAGAGGTGCAATACCCTTCTGATGCATGTGTCCTACACCATTTCCACCATCACTATACTCTACTGTTTACAGTAGCAAATAAGGCAGCGTATTTTCTCTTTATTTACATTAACAATACGTTTCTTATGAAACTCTGTAGCAAGATTACACATATATTTGTTGCAAACTTGTCCCGGATCCTTAGCTTGGTCAATACAAGCTTAACAAATATGACATTGCGTTAAATAACAGTACATTTTCAAAACGGTGCACTTCTTATGTAATGCAACGTTCAAAGTTTTGTTTTGCCTTGGAAGATATGCCAGCAAGCAGAGGAGTATCGACCATACGTCACCCAGAAAAGCTGTGTAAGATTTCAGGAAGAGTAAGGATATTAAAATAAGGCATTTAGCAGCTTAGTGATATTTGCAACTGAGTTGGGACGTTTACCCTTTAGCGGACAGGTAGATAACTCGAAATAAATCCTTGCAATTTACTGCACGTCATAACCTCCACGTTTTAATTATAACATTTTGTAAGTAATAGCAGATGAACGGCCTGGATCAGTTCCAGACATACTCAAACTACGAGTAATTGATAACAGCTTAGCATCGGTTTCTGACAGTCGTTGACCCCACAAGAAGAATACAACATAAAAATTGCATGACGTTGGAAATGTTTAAATAACTGTACCTTAGAGGATAACTGGGATATTAGAGGTAAATTTTATGTACTTTCACAAAAAAATCAAAGAGTTTTGTAGTTCATTACCGGCTCCCATTGTCACAACAGTGATTCTGAACCGAGCGGGATGGCTCAGGCGGTAACGTCTGGTTCGAATTCGGGAGGTCCTGGGTTCAGATCCCGCTGGCGGACCTATCTGACTGGGTTTTGTTTCCCTTCAGGCGCTAAGAAAAAAATCTGATGTGTTACACTCACATGACTTTCTCTACTCTTGTACAAACTATTTTTACAAACGCTTATTCTCCATATGCTTCATGTTAATTGAGATGTTAATCTTATTGCTAATTTTCTTGTAGATGCAAGGGGAATATGGTAGGATTTAAGCGATAGTCAAATCTTTTAACCGCTGGTTGCTATCTGGCGCATTCCATTCTCTTTGCATGTCAAGGACATAAAAAAAATGAATAACGAATGTGGGAAAAAGTATAAATATTGGAAAATTTAAGGGAATAACAAGTAACATCTCGAAAATGGTTCACTCAACAAAACAAATGTATACGACATAAGTTGTGTATTTTAACGCGATCTACATGTTTTGTTTAGTAAAAGTTAGCCTATCTCTTATGGTTTACAATGAAGAATACTTTTGGAGACATTCCCAGAAAATTCGAGATATACATTTCATTTGTCATGAAAATATCTTAAACATATGATATTTTAATCAAAATCGTTAGAGCCATTTTGGAGAAAGTTAAAATTTTCGAAAAATGTTCCATGTAAAGGGTAATCTGAGGTGGAGGAATTTTCTTGAAAACCTTCGCATCTCTGGAAGATACTGAACCTAAATACCAAGTTTGATGTTTATCCGACTGTTCGTTTCTGAGTTATGCTGTTCACAGACACACAGACAGACGCACACACCGACATGTTTCCAAAAATGCTTTTTTTTTGGATTTAGGGGGCCTCAAAACATATTTCCGGTAAAATCTCGGTACCGAATTTTTGGCTGGAATACAATACTTCCCCTACTTACTATACGTAGTAGAGAAAGTAATAACGGATTGGATATTTAATACCACGATCCGTAAAAAGAAAATAGGTGATAATAGCGAATGCTCTGCCAACTATCCGGGACTGCATGGTACTCTAATTCCATCTGCCTGATACGTGTAGAAGCAATATACAGTTGCGCAGCACTAAGGTCTCTGTGGACATGTGTCGAAGCTGTCATGCATAGAATCAGAGGTACATTTGCCTATCACCAAGGACTCTGTAGACACGTGACGAAGCAAGATGATAAGGTGCAGGGATGAGACCTAGTAGAAGGCCAACTGTTCGTACACGAGCTATCTCTTAACAGATCCGTCGCCTTATGACCACGCTGTTAACGTGACGGAAGGGGGGATTCTGGATAAGAAATGCACGATTTAAGATTTATAATATAATCCGTACTTCGGATGCTTTCATCGCCATTAAATCACTATATCTACTCATGAGTTCGTATCTCTAACCTCGCTCCTTAGGTTAACATGCGGCAAGATCAGTTATCTTGTATAGTTCGGGAAGGTGTTTATAATTTAATTCCAGTGAAACTGTTTTCCTTAGCCCATGGCGTGGCACTGAAGTATAGCTTTGTAACGTTTTTCTCTTATACTTTTCAATGGCATATCTCTTTACTTGCCCTGAGAGCAGAAAGAAACGGGGTAACAGGATACTCCCAATAAGGGGATAGGCAGAGGAGAAAATAGGTTTATAAACTCGAGTTAAATACATACTGTTATGTGGAAATGCAAGGATTGGAGTCTTATCATGTTCACTTTGGGATTAGTTTTCTCAAAATTGTGAAATAAAGGCAGCGTTTTGCAAACTGCAAGGTTTCTTAATGGTATTAAAGCTGAAAAAACTGATGAAGAGTCACACGACTTTCCCTACACATTATTTATGTTGATACCTGCTCTACACATCATTCCCAGAAATGCTAATATATCTATATTCTTCAACTATGATGAATATTAACAAATAATTATTTTCACTTAAGGTTACGACAATAATAAACGTTTAATTTAAAACAACACCCAGCTGCTTAAGATCGTTTTGTTATAACCCTTCCCTTGAGAATGAATAGTGGCTCTTTAAGACCACAGCTACTAAGATCATTAGTGCCCTACTCATTGAATTACATACAATTACATAAATTAAAAAACGTGTATTTCACATGTGTTCTACTTTTTAACCAGGCCTACATTTTTCGTGTAGCAAGTTCTATTTGGTGAACACTCTGCTTTTCGCTTTTGAGTTATGCTTGTCATTTTCTCTCTTTCTCGTTCTCTCCCCTACTCTCTCCACCCAAAATTTCTATATAAATGTACTGGTAACGTATGCTTTATTGTACCCTAAAAACCCAAAAATTTAAAAAAAATAAATAAATTACGCGCCAGCCGGTGTTTAACTATTCAGGGTGGACCATTTCAGTTGAGACTGTACAATGTCTACAAAACTAAGCGCTGTAGAAAGAAATGCGTTTAATAAAAATTGCTTGATGTTATGGAGAAAAATAAATGCGTTTTGTTTGGAGGGTTTTCTGATGGTCATTTTAGGGTCAATTTAATCATTTTAAATGGGAACCTACATTTTGTTTGTTGTGTCTCATAAGAAAATGGTTCATAAAAAGCTGTTTATTTTGTGATACGGAATAAGGAGACAAAATAAAAAAATGTTGATTCCCAATTACGAAACGTAACTTGACCCTCAAAGGATCCAACCATTTATTGCGCTCTTTGTACACAGCCATTCAAAAGTTTCGTTATTTACGTTTGTGCAAGAATAATTGCAAATTGCTTTATGCAAATATTGTTTAGTTTTTTATGAGGAGTGAGAAAACAACATCGAAATCTGATGCGTTACACTCACATGACTTTCTCTACTCTTGTACAAACTATTTTTACAAACGCTTATTCTTCATCTATTTCATATTAATCGAGATAAACATTTGCAGAAAGAGTCTTTTGACATGCAAAGAGAATTACATTCTACACATAACGACCAGTTCTGAAAATATTTGAATATCGCTTAAGGCCTACTATGTTCCCCTTGTTTTGTATTTGCAACGGCAATATAGAAATACAGTAGCCTTTAAGCATAGCCATATCTCTTAATAGCTGGTTGCTAGGTGCAGCACCATTCTCTTTGCCAGAGATTAGTGCTGTTTGCATATCCAAGACAAAAAATGAATAACGAATTCCCATTTGAGAAAAAGTATTGGAAAATTTAAGGGAATAACAAGCAATATCTCGAAAATGGTTCACTCAACAAAAAAATGTATATGACATAAACTGTGTATTTTAACGCAATCTACATTTTTGGTGTAGTAAACTTTTTCTATCTCTTATGGTTTACCAGTTATGCAAAAGTCGTCCACAATGAAGAATACTTTTGGAGACATTCCCAGGTAATTCAAGATATACATCATGAATTTATCCTAAACATATGATATTTTAATCAAAATCGTTAGAGCCACTTTTGGGAAAATTATAATTTTCGAAAAATCTTCCATGTAAAGGATAATCTGGGGTGAGGGGATTTTCTTGAAAACCGTCGTGTCGCATCTGTGGAAGAAACTGAGCCTAAATACCAAGTTTGATGTTTATCCGACTGTTCGTTTCTGAGTTATGCTGTTCACAGACACACACACAGATACACACACGGACATGTTTCCCTAAATGCTTTTTTTTTGGATTCAGGGGGTCTGAAAACATGTATTTCCGGTGAAATCTCGGTATCAAATTTTTGGGTGGAATACAATAATTCCCCTACTTACTATACGTGTAGAGAAAGTAAAAAGTTAGATCCCCAAAAGTATCGATGAAGTATCGAAGGTTATGTTGAAACAAGGCATACTTCGATACCATCGAGTATCGATGGTATCAAAGTCTCATCCCTAATCAAAACAGTGACAATGTTTACATTATTATTATTATTATTGTTATTATTATTATTATTATTATTATTATTATTATTATTATTATTATTATTATTATTATTATTCAGTAGTTCTCGCAGGTATACGATCAGTCAAATTTTATCATAATTTTGACGAAGTACATTAATTCTGTACTTTAAGTGAGCGGTAAAGCAAGAACATTATTGTTGAAAAAGTGAAAACGATACATGTTTCAAAACTGAAAGGATTTACTGTAGACAAATGGCCCATATTTATAGAAAACACTGCTACTACGGAAAGCCGCTGATTGCTTTAAGTTTGAGAATTGAGCTTCAACGTGTGCGCCAAAAAGAGAAATTGCCTGCACTTAATTACAGAACATTTGGCGAAAAGTTAGGTCACAATAAGGGTGAAATTTTAATTATAAAACGTTGATAATGGACGCGGGGATGGACAGTTTGGACGTGAATGTAACACAAATATGTGCTCGGTGAATGGCATCAATAATATTAGCATGCAATAAATAACAATTTGCCCGTGTACCCTGTGGGACATAGCAGCCCTCTCATTATTGCATTAATTTGCAGGGTAACAAGTACGGCCTAGTTGACGTTTTATGGCCTCTATGATTTATATCAAATTAACCAGTCAAAACTGAAGCGTTAATCACAAAACGCCGCCAGAGGAGGGAGTCGCGATGGAATTGAATTTTCAGATTTTAGTACAAATTGCATGCTGGGCTAATATCCCCTCTGTTAACACGTACTAGTACACCGGTAATGACATGTATGCGCGAGGTATTATTTGTATATATAGCCTTACATGCGTTGCAAATGGGGTGGATTCATGCCAACTATGCATTAATTTGCTGCATAAACAGGATTTGGCAAAAGTGTGAATGTGCTAATGGGATAGTTAAGATTTATCAAAGTTTATAGGTTCAAAGAAGGGAAAATCGAAGAAAAAATATTTTATATGCATAATATTACAATGGATGTTATCAAGTAAGGTTGATTTTCTAATAGAATAACTACAAAATATTTTGTAACTTTTTACTTCCCCTATTGGGGGTCAAACCCAGCGGAGAGCGATGAATTTTTTCGGGCGTAAAAATCCGTAGCATGGCTTGCTTCGGAAGCAAAGTAAAGCCGGTGGCCCCGTGTCGTAGATGTATGGCACGTAAAAGAACTCAAACCTAATTTCCGATCTTTCATGCCCAATATAGAATGGGACGCTAAGGACCATACTAGTTAAAGAATGTCCATAAATAAAACTCAATTTAATTTACAGTAAGTAGGAGAAGTATTGTATTCCACCCAAAATGTTGATACCGATATTTCACCAGAAATACATGTTTTGAGACCCATGTACCTAAAAACCACTCCTATAAAAATACTAATGTATTAGTGTTTGTGAACGGAAAATACAAAAACGAAATGCCGGATAAAACCAAACTTGGTATTTAAGTTCACTATTTTCTAAAGATGTGAAAGAAAGATTTTCAATTTTTGAAATTTTTTCGAGGTGAAGTTCCACTTCATTGGGAAAGAATTTTGTATAATCTTGTATAACTGGTAAAGGTTAAATAATAGACAAAAAGGCACTGCATAAAAAATGTAAAGCTCTTTAAAACGCACGGTTTATTTCAAATAATTTGATTGTGTCATGAGCTATTTCCAAGATATCATTATTATTGGTTTGAATTTTTCAATACTTTGTCATTCCTTTTTAAGTGCTATCGCTATGCAGTTGTTTTTCGCGACTGCATGGAAAGAGTATGGAATTTTAAGGTCAGCATATAGCGTTCAGTTCTTAACCACTTAACTGTCACTATTCCCTTTGTACCTGTAACAAAATGTATAATGTAAGTATTTCTGCAAATATTTATCTACATTGAAATGAAATAGATAGAAAAATAAACTTTCGTAACAAAGTTTGTAGAAGCTGTATAAAAATAAACGATAGTGGGTAGAGAAGGTCATGTGAAAATAATGCAGCAGAAATTTTTTTACTTTCACTAGCATCGCCTTATAATGCGTATAGGAGCATTCCACCTAAAAATTCGATTTTAACGACACTTTTTTGTTTTGAGCTCCCCTGAATAAATTAAATAAAAGCCTTTTTAGAAAAAAATGTATTCGCGACACGGGACCACCAGCTGTACTTCCCTTCCGAAGGAAGCTATGCTAAGGATTTTTACGCCCGAAAAAATTCATCGACCTCCGCCGGGTTTGAACCTGCGACCTCATGAACTATATCTAATATACGGGGTGGAAAGAATATTATTACATTAATTTAAACCAGATACGGATCTCATTATTTGGAACACATTTTGCAGTTTCTATTTTCTTATATGACTATTTCCTACGGAGATATTTTAGATTTTTGGAGAACATAAAACAGACATGCTGGCTGTTGTAGGGTTTGTTGACATAGTAACGGGTGTCAAACTTTCACTTTCAAAACCAGTTGGAGGACAGCATGTAAACATGTTTCACTTTCGCTTTCAGAGTTGCATCTATCTCATGAGCATAAAATAACAAACGTTTTGTGATTGCTACCTCCTAACAAATGCATCTGAATCTTCCAATGACATTCTGTAAACTAAACTCAGTGTACGGATATTTCATCAACTCGTTCAACTTTGAACTTAAATACGTTTTGCGATTGATACTGCTGTAATGCAATCAACCAAACCATCTTTCTAACATGCAAACACAAAGCAGCTACATCGTTAGGTCCTTATTGGACATTTTACGTCATGTTTTGTTTATTTCCGGAAGCCAGTTCAGATCGCGTGATCTACCTGAACCTGTTTACAATGTTGCCGAATTCTACAGCCACATTACGTCTGCAAAAAGGGTTTTGAAAATCCTTTAAGTGATTAATTATTTCAAATCCCTGTGTGATGTCACATAGTCACTATCGAAACCATGTCAGAAATAGGTTACTCTGTTCATCTTACAAGTAGGAAATAATTGTCTTCATACATTCTTGTTGAATTAAACATCTAATTTGGAAACAAAAGTTATTGTTATTAATATTATTATTGTTATTAAGTTTTTGTGTGTAATACTTTTATGAAGCACATATTGGAGGGAATGTAATAGTTAACCACCCGGTATAAAACAAAATATTGTAGCTAGAAAGAGTCGTGTTATTGTAACACATATGTTTCCCTCTCTGTTCCACGCGGAGTATAGGAATTATTACACTCGATAAAAAGCTTTTATACCGAGATTACCGAAAAAAAAATTTCTACTTAAAAGAAAGGCTGATATGCAACACACAGCTTTCTCTGCCCATGTTGTATATTACAGCATTCACTAAAAACAGTCTTGTATCCATGTTACGAAGTGTTTTTCCTAGAAATGATTTATAATGAAACAATAAACACTTAGTAACATACAACAAAGCAGGAACCAAATAATGTCTATCGGAAAGGATTCAATTCGGAAGCCGTTATCATGGAAGAATAATTACTCCTAGACGGCCATAGTAACAAGCTGCTACGAATGAAACGAATAAGAAAGAATTGGAAGCTTTCAAGGAGCTTTCATCAGATGACCTGCCTTGTATGATATTATCATATAGATAGAATATTGAAAACGCATAATGCTACGCAAAAAGAGTATTTGATATAAATGGTATATTTAAATAAGCTCTACACTTTTTCTAAATACGTTTTCGTACATTTGTTATGTGTATTTTCCCAGTTATACACAATTTAAAAAAACCAAGCATAATGTGGACTTCTCAGGCTATTCGCAAAAATGCAAGACACCTTTTATTCACCATGTAAATTTGTCCTGTAAATTTCAATCAAATAACTTTTAGGAATGTAGAAAATAATGTCTCTGATTCCCGGCTACGGAATGCGCCCGGATTCGATCCCACCCATGGAGTTGCAGATTTTAAGTCCTAGATACAGGATCGGTGTCCACTCAGCATCGTGAGGAAAGTCAGGAGCTGCGATAGGCAGCGATGCCGGACAGGAAGGCATCGTTTGGATGTCCATTTCTGCCATGTGTACGTGGGCGTGAGGCCGGCATTATTATTAAAATAATGTACGTACCTTTTTATGTAAAGGGTAATTCTTAATAAGGTAATTTTGTGAACATATCCCTTAGCATCCTTGGAAGATGCTGGACCAAGTTCGATTTTTTGCGTACGCACCCACGTTTTTCTTAAATGTCTTTTCTTTTTATTTAAAAGACCTCAAAATATGAATTTCTGATGAAATTTCGATATCAAATTTTTGGTGGAATGCGGTAACTCATATCTACCACAGGTAAATAGTAGAGAAAGTAAAAATGGTTTAAAGAAGGGTTGCACGCTTGTATGAACAGAGCATAACTCAAAAATAAAATAAACACCAAATTTCATCTCTCCTCTTTTCTTTTTTATTTCTCTTTCAATTTTTCTAACTTGCAGTAGCTTTCGAGAACATTAGTTGTGTTAAGCCTAATGTCGCATTCTATATATATATGGCTCCGAATGCTTGATCGGGTATATGACCAGTGGTAATTCTGAAATATATAGGCAAACTGATGTTTAAATAAACTGTCGCACTCACTCAAGCATACTGGTATGCACACACCAAACTCTAGGAATTTAACCCTTCGATGCTCTACCGACTCGCTATGGAGCGAGCCATCTCTCTATTCAAACGTAGCTCCACATGGTAAATGTTGCATTATATTTTATCTTCCCAAAAACGCCTTAACGATTTTTATTAAAACATCAACATTATTTTTGCAATGCCACATTATTCGCATTGGCATTACGAATAAATTCTTTGATGACAACAGTATCTGGCAACTGAATGGTCTTTGACGTCAGCAAGCAAGTTGTTGCTCCTAGCTCTCTGCTAGAAACTTGGTGAGACTTGTTGGACAGGTGAGGCAAGGGGAAGTTGAAGCTACTATTACGGAAGGGCTAGCAGGGTAAGGGGAATGCATATTGTACAAAGAGTGCCAAAGAAAATCTCACCTCGCGTCTATGTTGCATTATTTATGGTACGTGGTCTTGCGAAGCCATTGCCATTTCATTGGTTGCTTTAGGCCACGGTGCAAGGGTGCGCCAGTCCATCTGCTAAATAGTTACACCAGTAACCACAACAAAGGTTACAAAATGGCATAGAAACGAAATATACGTTACGCTCTCATCGTGTTGGCTAAAAGAGAGAGAGGTAGAGTGAGTGCATTCAGTTTGTCATACAGACCTCTTATCGTGATTGGTAGTCATACCTTATCGGCTAGTGCAGGACACGCCTTTGAAAGAGTTAAAAGTTGAGGGTAAAACTTGATTAGCGAAATGTAGAATGTGTAGTGTGAAAATATTTTCAGGGGTGCAAATTAAAGCTTGAATGGTATTCATTAAATACATAGCAACGCAGCACTTATAACAAAAAATTAACAGAGATGTATTCTCACAGTGGTATCAATGCTTGTTGCTGCATAGAATCAAACACAACTAAATAATAAATAAATAAAGCAGCATGTTTTCCCTCTAATTCAAACTATAATTGGTTAATATACCTTTATTAACGGATTATAGACAAAAATTTAACCCAATTTTATTGCCATAATATGTATGTCATATTCAGTAAGCCATATACATATACATATTTATCTCTAGTTTATAAACATGATCGGTCAATTATAACAAAAGAGTAATTTGCATTTAGTAAACTAATAACATCATCTGAAGATGTTTTACAGGGAGTGCCCACTTTCTGAAGAGTATGCACTGTCTTCCATAGCAAAGAAAGTCCCCGGGGAATGAAGGGCAGAGGGGAAATTGCTGATTAGACACGGTCCGAAGCCTACCTACTTGCTTGTGTTACCTTTATTTATGACACACACGACAACTCAGTTACAGCCCAATGAATAGTTTTACTCCTTACGTAGCATGTGGCGGCGCCGAGTGGTTAGACCGCTCGCCTCCCACCGAGGCGACCCGGGTTCAATCCCAGGGACCCGCATGTGGGATTTTTGGTGGACAAAGCGGCGTCTGGGCGGGTTTTTGCCATTCATTCCACCAACTGCTCCATCATCACCTTTCCTTTCATCCATTTCGCCATCATTTCGTTTCGTCTACTTCCTTCATCCCATACCAGACATCGGGCTGATCACCCATCATGAGAGTGTCTGCTCCTCCCCAGGCACCCGCCTGTAAGTCCTAGGGGTGTAAGTCCTACATAAGATGAGGTTAAACAGTGAATGAATGAACGTAGCATGCGTCCTGTTGTCGCACTGTTACCAAAGAGATAAGGGCAGCACATTCCTGTCAGGGACTTTCTTTCCGTTGGTGAACACTAGACTGTATTCCCCACTTTCCTGTAAAAAATTTTTATCCAGTAATTTACTATAAAGACACTTTTATGCACTTCCGTTACAATTGCTGTAACAGTGCGACCAACCCCTACATACCCATATAATAAACATCAGAAACAGCAAAGGCATCAATCTCCCCTGTTTTCCCCCTTATTGCAGTGTTATCAAGCCACCAGCTCTGTGATAGGTGAGGTGAAGGACACGCCTCAAAAGACTCCAGAAAACGATACAAAATCCACCGAAAATTTTCTTTGGCGTTCTGTGTACCTTGTGCTTATGTGACCGTAAGAACAGTCTTTCCTCTCCGCGTCCTTTGGCCATTGCGGTGTTATGGCACACTGCTGGACATATAACTGAGTTGGCCTGCTCTAAGACAGGTTAAAGCTTACTGCAGAAAGAAGTAAAATATGAAATCTGGGTTAACCCTTTCCGAAGACTTCCACGTTAACATTTTCGAAGTGAGACATACGATGGAACATGTGAAAAAGCATGATATTTCCTCTACTCAAGAAGATTGAATAGCATGAAACAACATGAAGTCCGTCATTTCAGGGACGTCAACAAATGCCATGCATTTCGCAGAAGCGTACATCAGACGTCAACGCTTCTTGGAAAAGAACGGCTATGCATCATGTTATTCGCGTACTTCTCCGGATGTTGTTATTTTCGACGGTGCAGACATTACCGTCCGCCGATTTTTCAACGGGTTAAGTGGACTATTCATCTATGCCAAAGAAATTTGGAGTGGAAGTTCGTCATTAACGGGAGCCAAGACAAGGTCGGCGATGACTCCCTAAGTTAGGAATGAAGCGAGGTTATTGCACGGGCATCGTCAAGAAAATGGCTCATACTTAGAAAAGATATATCTTGTTTGTTTCAACATGAGTGTCTCATCTTGCTTTCTCTCCATTCTACTTCTTCTACCAGTTGTATTCCACCCAACATTCGATATCGATGTTTCAAAGGGATTATATCTAGGTCCACTGAACCCACAAAATGGGTCCGTATGTTACTGTCAATCTGTGAACAGCTTAACGGACGAAAAATCTGAAAAATACCAAATTTCGTATTTGAGTTAGTCGTTGTTTAAACATTCCACGTGAAGATTTTCAAGAAAATTCCCACCCTATACTACTGTTTACATGTTAAAAATCGTTATTTATCCTTTTTTTTTAAAAATATCTTAATTCTTATTAAAATACCATACGTTGTATGTATTTGTAAAACTAATAAAATTTATATCTTGAAATTTCTGTGAATACCTATATATTTCCCTTCATTCTGAATTGTTTTTTTCATAACCGATAAACATAAGAAATAGACAAAATATTACTATTGGAATACAGTTTATATCAAGTAGACTTTTATTATAGAATTGGTCTTTTTTTATTCGTCGTCCTCCGTGGTCTAGGAGTACCATGCTAGCCTCTAGATCCCGAGGTCGCGGGTTCAAACACGGCAGAGATCGATGGATTGTTTTAGGGCGTAACAATCCTTGGCATGGCGTTCTTCGGAAGGGAAGCAAAACCGGTGGTTCCGGTCGTAGATTTACGGCACGTAAAGGAACCTCAAGCCTGATAAAGAAGCCTCTGAGCAAAATGACCGGTCTTTCACGCCCAATATAGAATGGGACGCTAAGGACCACAGCAGTTGCATAACGTCAAAAATAAAACTCAATTTTTATTTTCAGTCGTTTTAAAAATATTCTCTACCTAGCTAAGTACATCTTTATTCTTCCAAAGTTGAAGTCTCATGGGCATCTATAAAGTGTCTATAAATCGTTTTCTCCGCATGGGTTCATTTACAAAAAACCTGATTCAGTTATGCGAAGTCTCGTTTCTAATGCTCAACCATATGGCCTTGGAGGATACGTCAGGAAACTGGGCCCATTTCTGAGGTGAAGGCACCCGGCAGACGGAATCCGTTGTCTCCTATGATAAGGTGATGGTGGAAATAGCGGTGGAATGCGAGGACATACAGCTTTTACCGTGGACTCCGAACCGCGTTGGACCTAGGGGATGCTTCACATGAGCAAGTCCGAGGTGAAGGTGTGGATAGAGTCGACATAAAACTCTTCACCCCGGACGCCCAGTACGAGAGTCGGAAACGAGTTCTATATCTTGCGAGCTTCCAAGTTGTACACGCAAGGACTTTCATCTTTTAAAAAAAAGTCCTATGTGTAACATTCGTATGACTTTCTTTACTATCACTCATTTTTATTACTTTCTCTACTACGTATAGTAAGTAGGGGAAGTATTGTATTCCACCCAAAAATTCGATACCGAGATTTCCCCGGAAATACATGTTTTGAGACCCCCCGAATCCAAAAAAAAAGCATTTTTGGAAACATGTCCGTGTGTATGTGTCAGTGAACAGCATAACTCAGAAACGAACAGTCGAATAAACACCAAACTTGGTATTTAGGTTCAGTATCTTCCAGAGATGCGTCACGAAGGTTTTCAAGAAAATCCCCCACCACAGATTACCCTTTACATGGAACATTTTTTCCAAAATTTTAATTTTCTCAAAAACGGCTCTAACGATTTTGATTAAAATATCATATGTTTAAGATATTTTCCTGACAAATAAAATGTATATTTCGAATTTTCTGGGAATGTCTTCAAAAGTATTCTTCATTGTGAACGACTTTTGCATAACTGGTAAACCATAAGAGATAGACACAATTTTACTATACAAAAAATGTAGATCGCGTTAAAATACACAATTTATGTCATTTACATTTTTTTTGTTAAGTGAACCATTTTAGAGATATTGCTTCTTATTCCCTTAATTTTTTCAATATTACTTTCTTAAATGGGAATTATTAATTTTTTTGGATATGCAAAGAGTATTAATCTGTGGCAAAGAGAATGGTGCTGCACCTAGCAGCCAGCTATTAAGACATATGTCTATGCTTAAAGGCTACTGTATTTCTATATTGCCCTTGCAAATACAAAAGAAGGGGAACATAGTACGCCTTAAGCGTTAGTCAAATATTTTTAGAACTGGTCGCTATGTGTAAAATGTAATTCTTTTTGCATGTCAAAAGATCGTTTCTACAAATGTTTATCTCGATTAATATGAAATAGATGGAGAATAAGAGATTTCAAATATAGTTTGTACAAGAGTAGAAAAGTCATGTGAGTGTAACACATCAGATTTTTTCTCTTTGCCGACATATTTTAAAAAGTTTTACGATCTACTTCATGAGATAAACGTTTTGATCGCTTTCAAATTCCCTACTTTTTACTTGACAACACGAGAACCAAAGGAATAATGCCATAGTAATAAAATACAAATATTTGTTGGACAATTCAAACTAATAGCAACGAGTATCCCGGAAAAGGTTAGTGCCATAACAAATTGACAATTTTGTGCTTTAACTAGATCTAGGTTTCTTTTTTTGTGATAAGCATTTTTTTTACATATGGTTTAACAGTGTAAAAGCATAGAAATGTCGTTGAAATGAAGAGGATTTCACGGGCTATTCCGAGAAAATTCAACGGCGGAGGGTGATGATTTTTTTCGGGCGTAAATATCCTTAGCATGGCTTCCTTCAGGAGGAAAGTAAAGCCGGTGGTCCCGTGCTACAGATTTACGACACATAAAAGATACTCAAGGCTGACAAAGAGGCCTCTGAACAAACGTTCCGGTCTTTCACACCCAGTATAGAATGGGACGCTACGGACCATAGTAGTTAAGGATCATCCATAAGCAAAAGTCAATTTCTTTCTAGAAAACTCAAGATATATTTTGTGATAGTCATTCAAATGTCAAAAATGTGTACGCCTGTTTTGAGAAATTGAAAAATAAGGAAGAATTCTTGAAAATCTTTGTACCTGTTGCATCATTGGAAGTTTGATATATATCGAAAGCCACTCACACACTCATTCTTGACTTTGGATTCAGGGGGACTACAAAACATGTGCTTCCGATGAATCGACATAGAATTTTTTGGGTTAAGTATAATAATTATCTACTATAGGTAAGGGGTAGAGAAAGTAAAATGCTGTTTTGGGTTTGAAGAAACCTCCAAACGTGTAGTAATACACAATGCAACTTTCTCTGCCAGGAAAGAGAAAGCCTTGTGGTGTTGTGTTTGCAGTAATAAGCCACTGTAGCAGATATAAGAATACGCTAGGCCTGTTACAGTAATGCCAGCTTTACGTTCTTCATGACCGTGCATCTCCTTTGAACCAGACATTGCTATCGGTGTTAATCAGGATCTGATCCCCAATGCATGGGATGTAGCGCGTGCAACACAGAGCATGCGCGGTTTCCTTCTTTCAGCATTAGCACAGCCCACGTGTACCAATCAGCATGCAATCATTGAATATTGATGGCACCTACACCTCATGCGTGTACGGGATTAATTCGTTCGGCATCAGTCCCCCTTTATCCTCTCTAGCCATTGTTTTTCCTTGTAGTATTACCGCCTAATTCAAATGCGTAGAAGCGTCACTTGCTAAGGCGCTTAACACGCATCTATCAATGTATTTGCCGCCGCTCTGTGTTCGCTTCAACACTCTCTCACTTTCGCTTTCTTTTGTCCCGTCTTTCTATTTCACTGCATCGCCAGCTGTTGAAACTTGGACTAAATGAAAGAAAATATGGAACAAATGAACCAATAAATCTCCGCCTTCAAACTGCATCTGTAGAGTACAAGAAAATTAGTGAAATCACAAGTACCCTCAGCTCAAAAGAACTCTGTTCCAAAAGTCATTCCTGAGTGGATTAATCATAACCACCAATTGCGATGGGTTGAAACAGAGGGATGCAAGCACAGTAATAGATCGATGAGCACTCCCCACTCACTGAAGAAGTACTTAATCTCAATAGATCTGAAATAAACCTGATAACCGGGCTCTTGATGGGATATTTTTAATTTTATTTTTATTTTGGAACTTTATAGTCGCTTTAACATATTATTCATATCGCGACTTTATAGCTTTTAAAATCATATTTAACAATAACACAACAAGGTTATTTAACATACTGGCAATTTTGAACCATTACAATGAACTACTATAAAATTGTGACACAGTAACTAAACAAACTGATTGAACATTATATACTTTATATAAATTTAGTTTTAAAAATCTGATGTGTTACACTCACATGACTTTCTCTACTCTTGTATAAACTATTTTTACAAACGCTTATTCTCCATGAAGTAGATAAATATCTTTACGTTATTTGCACCACGCTTTGGACGTCAATTTGAAGTAGATATTTTGTTGTATTGTTATTTTCCCCACGTTTTGGGCGCCAATTTGAAGTAGGTTGTATTAAAGGAGTTCTATTATATTTCGACGTTGGGGAGCCGAACTTGAAGTAGTAGCAACCGCACGTATGGTAAAAAGTTTCCGGTAGTCTTCGCCCTAAATGTTTAAAAATATTAACTTTGGAATTTGACTGTTTCTTTAAATATTAAGTATTTATGTTTACCTCGGCTGCGTCAGTGTTATTGTTAGAGACATGTTTCCCTTTGCAGGGTTGTGGTGCGACTGAAGAATGTAGGCTTACACAGATTATAATTTTACTTCACTCCTATTATTAATGATTGACACGATTTAAATAACACTTCACTGATATATAGAGAGAGCTGTGAGACTTTTTTATTAATTACTTGCAGTTTTAATACGTAAAACTATTTTTGTCTCACACAAAATACGTATTAAATTTCTCGAGGACGCATTTTTGCGTCCGGTTAGGAACACTGTCTGCAAGCAACGCGTCTAGTTATGAGGCTGCCTACAAGCAACTGGCTTAATTTCTACCGCCTAAATTTGTAAATTTCTGTATTTCAAGTCTCTGATTGGCTATTTCTAATCCCAAAGAATACTTTTATTTAACTTAAGCTTTTTCTGGTTGTTGTTTGGCTATTTTATAAACTGTCTCAAAATTTACATTATTGTTACTCCAATAATGACTAGTAGCATTATTAAATATTCTTACTCATTATTGCCGTAAGGTTACCTCATTGTTAGCAACTTTTAACCTATTATTCTCAAAGCTCCTGCATCATTAAATTACGTAATACATTCACATAACATTATTACATGTATACAATAATATAAACATATACAATGACTGTAATATACACTTTTTATATATTATTACATATACATATTGCTTTAAGGCGGGCTGTTATTGATTTATATATATATATATATATATATATATATATATTATGTAGTTAGGCTGAAATCATTTAAGTGTTAAAAATACTTCCTCATCCATCTACTTCATGATAATCGAGATAAACATTTGCAGACTCTATCTTATTGCTAATTTTCTTGTAGGTGCAAGGGGAATATGGTAGGTTTTAAGCGATAGTCAAATATTTTAAGAGCTGGTTGCTATGTGGCGCATTCCATTTTCTTTGTATGTCCAGGACACAAAAAAAATAAAGCATTTCTGGAAACATGTCCGCGTGTATGTCTTGTGTGTGTGTGTGTGTGTGTGTGTGAACAGCATAACTCAAAAACGAAAAGTCGGATAAACACCAAACTTGGTATTTAGGTTCAATATGTTTCAGGAACGCGACATGAAAGTTTTCGAGAAAATTCCTCCACCCCAAATCGCCCCTTTTATTTTCTCAAAAATGGCTCTAACTATTTTGATTAAAGTGACATATGTTTAAGACATTTTTATGGAAAATAAAATGTATCTTGAATTTTCTGGGGATGTCCCCAAAAGTCCTCTTAATTCTGAACGACTTTTGCATAACTGGTAAACCGCAAGAAATAGACAAAATTTTACTACACAAAAATGCAGATCTTAATTAAAACACACAAATTATGGCAAACTTTTTTTGTAAAGTGAACCATTATCGAGATATTCCTGTTATTTCTTTGAATTTTCCAATACCTTACACTTTTTCTCAACTGAGAATTCGTTGTTCTTTTTTTTTATGTTCTTGACATGCAAAGAGAATTACATTTTACACATAGCGACCCGTTCTAAAAGTATTTGACTATCGCTTAAGGCTAATATGTTCCCCTTGTTTTGCTTTTGCAAAAGCAATATAGAAATACAGAAGCGTTTAAGCATAGACATATCTCTTAATAGCTGGTTGCTAGGTGCAGCACCATTCTCTTTGCCAGAGATTAGTACTGTTTGCATATCCAAGACAAAAAAATGAATAACGAATTCCCATTTGAGAAAAAGTATTGGAAAATTTAAGGGAATAACAAGCAATATCTCGAAAATGGTTCACTCAACAAAAAAATGTATATGACATAAACTGTGTATTTTAACGTAATCTACATTTTGCGTGTAGTAAAATTTTGTCTATCTCTTATGGTTTACCAGTTATGTAAAGGTCGTCCACAATGAAGAATACTTTTGGAGACATTCCCAGAAAATTCGAGATATGAATTTCATTTGTCATGAAAATATCTTAAACATATGATATTTTAATCAAAATCGTTAGAGCCATTTTTGAGAAAATAAAACTTTTCGACAAATGTTCCATGTAAAAGGTAATCTGGGTTGGGGGTATTTTCTTGGGTAGCTTCGTGTCGCATCTCTGGAAGATACTGAACCTAAATACCAAGTTTGGTGTTTATCCGACTGTTCGTTTCTGAGTTATGCTGTTCACAGACACACGCGGACATGTTTCCAAAAATACTTTTTTGGATTCAGGAGGTCTCAAAACATGTATTTCCGGTGAAATCTCGGTATCAATTTTTTTGGTGGAATACAATACTTCCCCTACTTACTGTACGTAGTAGAGAAAGTAAAAATTCAACTATCTTAGGATACATCCAATAGTTGAGTGCTGTTTGTAAATCATTGGGTATCTGGTAGTATTCTCTCCATTGATCGTAATGTGGATATGCCAGGATTATTTGTTTCGTCGTTAACAGTATGTTAAACTGGTTGGTCCTTTGAAAGAAGGTAACTGTATGTGCCCTTGCTATGGCCCATTCTCAGTCGGGATATTAAAACCTGATCTTGTCTGGAAAGAGAATTACTGGGAAGATGTGTCGAAAAGCTCGATATTATATCACGGAGTTTGCTTCTCGTGGAGTCAAGCCATCCTGTCCTCCACTGTTGGTACAGCTTCTTTTTAATGGTTGAGATAACATCCTGGGCTGGTGTAGTTATAGTTGGGTCACTTAGTGGATGTTTCGTGGCTTCTTTTGCTGCCTGATCGGCCAATTCGTTACCTTGTATTCCTATGTGGGATGGAATCTATACTAAAGACTCTTGCTTTCCTTGCTTATTGGCTCTATGAAGTAGTAATTGAATTTCTTGTGTAGGAATATTGTTGACAGATTGTTTATAGCAAGTAAATCACTTTTGGAAATTGAATATATAATAAATAACTTTAAACATCGAGTATTCAAAACATAAATCACAGCTTGTTTAATTGCAAACAGTTCACTTGAGAAGATGGTACAAATCTCAGGAAGTCTGAATAACATGGTGTGGTCAGGATAAGCAACAGCACAAGCATTTCTATGATTAAACTTTGATCCATCTGTGTAAAGATGCTGTATGTTTTCCATATCTGTCATGTAATTCATTGAACTGAGGGATGCTTGTGTTCTTTGGAGATGATGTTCAGTTCTAAATGTATTTTAGGTGAAGTGATTGTCCAGGGCGGAATAGCAAGAGAGGGGTTTATTTGTGACACAGGAGGAAGTCTAATGTTGAGTTCTTGGAGATATTTGGAAACTCTGAGATATAAGGGCATTATTTATGGCTTTTTGATGGTTTATTTAGATTTGTGATGAAACATATACTTTTTCATTCGAGAATTGGACATCGTCGCTATCTTGAGGGAATACGTTAAAGTCAATTGTTTTCTTCTAGCTTCAAGTGTAAGTTCATTTGTTTTTATTTGTATATTTGCTGGTACAAAAAGCTCCAAGTGTTATTCGAAGAGCTCTGGTTTGTATTGAGTGGATTACAGAAACACCTACATATGTACATTGGGAATCTTTAGAGAGGAACCAATACGAGGACGATAGCGAAGATTTTTAAAAACTTTGTTGTGTTTTCCGAGTTGATTGCTTAGTAGTTTTGCTCTAATAGTTTCTTAATTATCATCATTTAAAGATTTTGTGCTCACCCAAAAATAAATCTGACTAGAGAACATTTCCGGGCTATGTTTTTTATGATTTTAAATCACCATTAACACCTAAACAATGCGAAGATCGGCTTAGAAATGCTTTTGGTGAAGAAGCCCCATCTAAGGCAACAAGTGGTACAGTGAACTAAAAACAGATCGGTTTTTTACTTTCTCTACTACGTATAGTAAGTAGGGGAAGTATTGTATTCCACCCAAAAATACGATACCGAGATCTGTCTGTCTGTCTGTGTGTCTGCCCGTGAACAGCATAACTCAGAAACGAACAGTCGGATAAACACCAAACTTGGTATTTAGGTTCAGTATCTTTCAGAGATGCGACACGAAGGTTTTCAAGAAAATCCCCCCACCCCAGATTACCCTTTACATAGAAAATTTTTCGAAAATTTTAATTTTCTCAAAAATGGCTCTAACGGTTTTGATTGAAATATCATATGTTTAAGATATTTTCATGACAAATAAAATGTATATCTTGAATTTTCTGGGAATGTCTCCAAAAGTATTCTTCATTGTGTACGACTTTTGCATAACTGGTAAACCATAAGAGATAGACGAACTTTTGCTACACAAAAAATGTAGATCGCTTTAAAATACACAATTTATGTCATATACATTTTTTTTGTTGAGTGAACCATTTTCGAGATATTGCTTGTTATTCCCTTAAATTTTTCAGTACTTATTTTCTCAAATGGGAATTCGTTATTCATTTAGATTTCACCGGAAATACATGTTTTGAGACCTCCTGAATCCAAAAAAAGCATTTTTGGAAACATGTCCGTGTGTGTGTCTGTGTGTGTGTGTGTGTGTCTGTGTGTGTGTGTGTCTGTGAACAGCATAACTCAAAAACGAACAGTCGGATAAGCACCAAACTTGGTATTTAGGTTCAGTATCTTCTAGAGATGCGACACGAAGGTTTTCAAGAAAATTCCCCCTACCCCAGACTACCCTTTACATGGAAGATTTTTTGAAAATTTTAATTTTTTCAAAAATGGCTCTAACGATTTTGATTAAAATATCATATGTTTAAGATATTTTTATGACAAATAATATGTATATCTTGAATTTTCTGGGAATGTCTCCAAAAGTATTCTTCATTGTGAACGACTTTTGCATAACTGGTAAACCATAAGAGACAAAATTTTACTACACAAAGAATGTAGATCGCGTTAAAATACACAAGTTATGTCATATACATTTCTTTTGTAGAGTGAACCGTTTTCGAGATATTGCTTGTTATTTCCTTAAATTTTCCAATACTTATACTTTTTCTCAAATGCGTCATTCATTTTTTTTTATGTTCTGGACATGCAAAGAGAATGGAATGCGCCACATAGCAACCAGCGTTAAAATATTTGACTATCGCTTAAAAGCTACCATATTCCCCTTGCATCTACAAGAAAATTAACAATAAGATTGACATCTCGATATCTCGATAACATGAAGCATATGGAGAATAGGCGTTTGTAAAATTAGATTGTACAAGAGTAGAGAAAGTCATGTGAGTGTAACACATCAGATTTTTTTGTCTTGTATATGCAAAGAGTATTAATCTGTGGTAAAGGGAATGGTGCTGCACCTAGCAACCAGCTATTAGGAGATATGTATGTGCTTAAAGGCTACTGTATTTCTATATTGCCCTTGCAAATATATATTCCCCTTACACCTACAAGAAAATTACCAATAAGATAGAGTCTGCAAATGTTTTTCTCGATTAACATGAAGTAGATGGAGAATAAGCGTTTGTAAAAATAGTTTGTACAAGAGTAGAGAAAGTCACGTGAGTGTAACACATCAGATGTTTTTCTTAGTGATGAATTTCATGAACTGTTACTGAACTGTTAGTCTACATAGTAGAGAAAGTAAAAATAGCAGGGATTATACAACTCTTAAGGATGCAGCAAGAGCAACACAGTCATAGAAAGAACCCCACGTGACAGCAGTGTCTTTGACCGAAGCAAACGTCGCGCGTTATGACGTCAGTGGCATGCCTTATTAGGGAAATTTTGAACGTGCATCATTAGGCATAGAAACCTATCGAAACAGACTTCCTTTTCTCCTTTCGGAAAGTCTCTTAAATGTTTTTGTGATTCTTCGTTTACTACGACAGACGGTTCTAACGAGATTGAAGCTATGCACCTGGGGCCGCTGCATTCATCAGTTTACGAATATACCTGCTTAACTTTCCAATAGGTTCATTAATAATAATAATAATAATAATAATAATAATAATAATAATAATAATAATCACAATGAATTAATTATAAAGCGAATATCTTTTCTTTAATCCTCTGTGTTACAAATGTCCAACCTCCTTCGGTTAGGTTAATGGTTATTGACAATATTGACATATCCAAGAAAATCTTAAAATTCCTATAAATCAGTGAATCCTCTTCGTTTTAATGATTTGTATATACTGGCCTACAAAAATATGCAACAAGCTACGCCAGGAAAAATATAGTAGTCTTTAAAAAGTAGAGTATAGGTCAGGAACTTTTTACTTTCTCTGCCACATATCTAAGGTAGGTACAAAAATAATTTTATTGAATAACCAAATTTCGACGTAAATGAATGTTTTCAGGGCCCCTCAACAGATAATGTTATGTGTGTGCGCGTACACATATACATAAATCCCTTAACTTTGACCGCTGAAAAATTCAATGTCATCGCCGAGATTTGAGCCAGTAATCTCCAGGTTTCCGCCCGGTTTTAACATTTTGGTAGACGGAAAGTAATTAGTTGCTCTGGTCGGAGTCGGCTATTAGCTAAGTCTAAGCTAAGGAATTGTGTTTGACAAAGTTGGAAAGGTAGAATCAGATGATTGAGAAATTCAATGCCATCGCCGGGATGTGAACCACGGATCTCACGGATTCTGCACGGCTGCTCTACCATGAGAGCTACCATGAGCTACCATGAGAGCATGCTGGCACGACATTAAATTTCCCAACTGATTCGCATTTTTCCCGATAAACCACAAGGAGATCTCAAATTGTACTGAGATGACATACCCCAATGGCGACTTACAATGCTGTAAAGTACTTTATGCTCGACCATGCGAAAGTGTAGTATTTATACGACTGGTAGCAGTACTTTAATGGGCCTCATTAAAGTAACCTGTTCATTAAAGTATTGGTATTCGACCAATACGTCTCACAACGCCAGCAACTTTGTTTGACACAGGTGCTACAAGGTCATTGTATTGTAACCATAGATAAAGGAATAACGATTGTAACACATCACTCAAACCAGAAACGAATACTTATGAAACCTTTAATTTAGATACATGGTCGAGCATAAACAGTCGTGTGAAACTTTACTATAATGGTGATTAAGACGCTCGTATGATAATTATTATTCGAGCGAGCGAAGCGAAGCTCGGTTAATAATAATACTCGCGTTTTAATTACTGCCAGTATAGTCTCGTTGCTTCATGATTTCGACCATATTAGGTCAATTAATGGAATTAATTGTTCTTCCACACAAGCCGTCTTGGATTGCCGTAAAAATACGAAACAGTTGGGGAATTTAATGTCGTACCGGCATGTTGCCTTGGTAGCTCAGTGGTTAGAGCAAGCGGACGCAAACCGGGAGATCCGTGGTTCAAATCCCTTTTTCAGTCGTCTGATTCTACCTTTCCAACCTTGTCCAACACACCTTGTGTGGAAGAACAAGTAATTCCTTACCTGAGACTTCGCTGAAAGCCCGAGCCACTAATTACCTCTCGTCTACCAAAATATTAATCTCCCTCTTTTGCACTACTATTCTTACATAAAATATTACACGATATTTAAAATAAGAATTTTATACACATATTTATAATTCTAAAACCATGTCTTATATCATTGTTAACAATAATTCATCCCAGTTATATTATTAGAAATTGTGCGTTGTTACTTCTTATGAATCACTGAATACATATTTACTACTGAATAATAATTACTAGCGGAGTCTACCTGTAATGTTTCAACGATAAGTACAGTTGAAATAAGACAGCTGCATTATAAACAAGATACAGACATTGCAGCGCTGTAAATTACAGAGAAAATGAGACATTGGCGTAAACACCTGTTGCAAAGTATTAGCTGCTCAACTTAAGGGATGTAATTTATAGCCTTTTGTTCGCCTCACAGAAGGGTCGCATTACTGCTTTAATTGAAACAAGGGTTTTGCTATCCCTCTTCCTAACAAGAAGACACTCAAACGGCTTTAAAGTTTTAACAGGAATTTAATTCTCTGCTACGTAATACCTACCCTCGCAACTCTGTGTGAGCATTGGTTTAAATCCCCTATCGGCCGGTAATATGTGCCACTAGAGCATATTTACGTCAGTATAAATTATCACTGTTGTTACTGCCTAACATGAATGTAAACGTAGGTGTCCCTTAACTGTTATACTTTCAGTTATGTGGGTGTGCATATATGGGAAAGCTTCGCTAAATTTGTATTTAAGTTCTATAGGGTCTTTCAGCAAAAGTGTCATATTTTTAACGAGTGATAGCTACCATTGTTATTGAGTTACAACAGTCATTTTTTTCATGTGGTTACAGTTGTTATTGACAAATAGCCATGCAACGTTACAGCATTCAGCAACGCGTAAAAATTGTGAAAATGTATTATCAAAATGGATCATCTGTTCGCCAAACCTTCCGTGTATTGCGTGAAGTTTACGGTGTGCATAATCGTCCCTGCGAGAGAAGGATTCCGCGATTGATGATAAATTTGAAAGAAGTGGTTCTGTGAGTGCAACTATCAGAATTTTTTTGAAATACGTTTTTTTCTATCGCTTAACGTTTACCAGTTATACAAAATTATACAAACGTTCTTCCAAATGAAGAGAACTTCACAGCCTGTTCCCAGAAAATTCAAGATAGACATTTTATTTGTCATGTAAATAGGTATATTTATTTTATGGTATGTTAACCAAAATCGCTAAAGCCACTTTTTAGAAAATAAAAAAAAAATTGAAAAATGTTCCATGTAAAGGGTAGTTTGGTGTGGCCGGATTTTCTTTAAAATCTTCGTGTCGCATCTTTGGAAGGTACTGAAGCTGAATACCAATTTTGGTATTATCCGAACTTTCGTTTTTGAGTTATAGTGTTCACACGCACGGATATTTTTTTATTCAGGGGTCTCAAAACATGTTTTTCATGTAAAATCTCGGAATCTATTTTTGGGTGGGATGCAATACCTTCTCTATCTACTATGTACGCGGCAGAGAAAGTAAAAAACTGATTAGTAGTGTAAACGGCTGACTCGTTTCCAATAAATGTAACCGAGTCTATAAACCCTAATTTAAAATAATATCTAGTCAAACAGGATTGTGGTAAATAAGGTTAAGTGGATAAAGGAATAAAGCTTTGCATGGATAATGTAAAGCATAGTTAAAAGGGATACTTGTAAAACGTTTATGTGTAGAAAAGGTGGTTTGTGTACACAACTTCAGATTATTTTTTACTTTCTCTACTACGTGTAGTAGGTAGGGGAAGTATTGTATTCCACCCAAAAATTTGCAACCGCGATTTCACCGGAAATACATGTTTTGAGACCCCCCGAATCCAAAAAAACATTGGAAACATGTCCATGTGTGTGTGTCTGTGAACAGCATAACTCAGAAACGAACAGTGGATAAACACCAAACTTGGTATTTAGGTTCAGTAACTTCCAGAGATGCGACACGAAGGTTTTCAAGAAAATCCCCCCACCCCAGAATTACTCTTTACATGAAACATTTTTCGAACATTTTAGTTTTCTCAAAAAGGCTCTAACGATTTTGATTAAAATATCATGTATTTAAGATACTTTCATGACAAATGAAATGTATATCTTGAATTTTATAGGAATGTCTCCACAAGTATTCTTCATTGTGAACGACTTTTGCATAACTGGTAAACCATAAGACATAGACAAAATTTTACTACATAAAAAATGTAGATCGCGTTAAAATACACAATTTCTGTCATATACATTTTTTGTTGTTGAGTGAACCATTTTAGAGATATTGCTTGTTATTCCTTTAAATTTTTCAATACTTATACTTTTTCTCAAATTCGTTATTCATATTTTTTGTCCTGGTAATGCAAAGAGAATGGAATACTCCACATAGCAACCAGCTCTTAAAATATTTGACTATCGCTTAAAGCCTACCAATTCCCCTTGCATCTACAAGAAAATTAGCAATAAGATTAACATCTCGATTAACATGAAGTAGATGGAGAATAAGCGTTTGTAAAAATAGTTTGTACAAGAGTAGAGAAAGTCATGTGACTGTAACACATCAGATTTTTTTAAAGCATAAAAGGGGTCAAAAATATGCTTACGCAGTACATAATTTGAAGAGTCCATAGCAGATTTCTGTCTATAGCGGCTGGAGAATGCAGATAAAGGCTACATGATGAGAAAAGCGGGGAGCTGGGACCAACAGCACATCATCTTTAGTGTATAACCAGCTAAGAGTTTAACAACCATATAAAACATAAAACATTCACACCGCGTCTGTTTTTGGTGATAAAAGGAAAGGGGACTTAAAGTGTAAGTAATTTACGGAACGTAGGTATCACATGCGCTAGAATTAATGTTGTCTTGTATACCGAGATTGTTAGGGGTTACTTGGTCTGCGCCAACCGTGAATGAAGCGTTCTTTTTGTTGCATAACGAACCCAAACAGTTCCAGTTAATTGCCTTTACTTCTATCAAGATGTCAACACAGAGACTGGAGAGCTGCCAAACTTGCATCTAAGACCGCGTTAAATAGCTTGCACTCCATCAACAGTCGCATCAAAGGCCTGTTCCCTTGGTTCACACAAATGTGCAAGTTAGCGATTTCATAATTCTCTGTGATGAAAAATCTGGAGCACGCGCGCACTCTTCTATCACCTTCCCTCGGGAGGATTAAGCGTTGCACCTGCTTCATTCAGAGTGGGTAAATATCTCTTAAGATCTAAATTACTTGCAGTTGTTTGTTTTGGAAATAGGTCACGTTTGTTCGATCCAAATCTGCTGCTATGCACCAAGGTAGCGCGTTGTTTAGGTCAAGAATATGTAATTGGTATCGAATTTTAGCTTTAATTACCTCCATCATCACCACTTTAGCTAAACCTGCCGCTTTGCTCGCTTTATTGGATATTCACGTCTCTTCTCTCTCTTATCCTCCTTCCAACCTTCCACCGTGTAGATAGCAGCATAAACAAAGTCATTGTGCTTTTCAGAATTGAAACTGCATTGTTTCCTCATTGTGGCCGAAAAAGAGAATAATATATCAACTATGTGGATTAAATAACCGAAAATAAAGAAAAACTGACAGAATTTCTTAAATATTTACAGCAGTAGTAGTAGTGGTATTTATTAAGTACTTAGTATTACATTAATTGCATAACACAGTCACATGGGTCATAAGACCGTACATGCTCTCTAGAAAAATACCTGTGACTTGCAGAATCGACCAGAAACAACTATGTTTATAATCACCACATTATATACATACATATAAAATTGAAAAACACTCTGAATCACACACGCAAACACACACCCACAAATGCTCAAGCACCACATATATTTAAAGAAAATTTACATAAACACCTTATCTCTTAGTACACGTAGTTCCATTAATTATGTGCCCAAGCTTGGTCAGTTTTGGCTGTTTAGAATCATGTCCCAGCATGCTGTCCTCCGTCTGTTGGAAGCCAAAAATACTTCCGGTAATAATTTTTTCCTAATACCCTCCGTCTGCACGCATGCTGCCAAAATATGCGTCCAGTCTTCTTGTTCCCCGCATAATGGGCAAATCCTCCTGCCATCGTCATCAGCAATCTTACGAGCTTTCCACCCTCCCAACCTAAGCCATGCTATTCCCGTCCTCTGTTTTATACCTAATTCCAAAATATATGTTTCCTTGCCCCACCTAGTTTTTATTTCATTTTGTAGCTCCAATGTTGATCTTTGTTACATTCAGACTCTATTTTCTGCCTGTTTATATCACATAGTCGTCTTTTGACTTTTTTCACGGCACTGTGTGTATTTTCATTACCCCTTTTCCAGATATCGTTTAAGCCTATTTTTGATAATTCCCGTTGTAACCCCGCCGCCCACCATTTTGGATGCTCTATGTTGTTCATTTGATGACGATAACATATTGCCCTCAGAGTTGTTTGATCACCTTTAATTATTCGCAGCCAGTACCTAACTACATCTAGTTTAGCAAATACAGCATCTTCCCAACATCCTACCTCACGAAGAACTCCGTAGTTTGAAGTGCCCCTCCCCAACCCTAGAATGCGCTAAATATTCACGGCATATTAGTTCATGAAATATGTTACGCATTTATAGTCTTATTAAGAGCACGAGGGCTAGTCAGAAAATGTTTCCCTGGTCTGGCGTCTGCAAGAAACTCTATTAAAGAAATAAACATTGATGTGGACGAAAAGAAAAGTTATTCCTGTACTTTTCTGCATCGTCTCCACTTAAACTGATCATCTGCCCCACCGAATCATAAGCTCTGAACAGATAAACTGCTATCCGGTGCACGGACCACTGTGTTTAGGATTGCTTCAATGTTCACGTTGATGGTAAAATGTTGAACTTGTAGTGTCTTCTTCGGGCAAAGAAGTATTAGGTGCTCGGTCCCTGTTCCGGACTGTAAAGAAGGTGGTCCAGGTGCTCCCAAAGAACGCTGGTGAGACGGTTTACCGTTGCTTCCATTTGGAATCTCGCATTGTTGTCCAAAAGGATTATGCCGAATTCTTTGAATACAATTCTTAAGCCCCTCATCAGTCCAGGGTGGCAGCATTCGAGTTTTCCAACTCGGCCGGCCACACTTAATTCTAATTTTCCTGTATTTACGAGAGAACTGTTCTTTGGGCACTTAAACCATAACATAACAAAACATGAAGTATCTATTTATTATTTACTGCAACTCTATGTCATGATTAATGTAACAAGTGGTTTCGTGATTATCGGATATTTTTTCGAGTGACTAGCGTCGGATCAAACTCAAAATATCAGATTACATTTATTATTTATTATTTTAATAATAAAATCTATATAAATAATATCATTATTGCTATATAACTTACACAATTTAAGTAATTATTGCTTACAGTTTTTCCAAAACAAATCGCCATGTCGCAGCGTGTAGACCTCATCTCATAAACAAAGATGAAATGTTACAGCAACACAATAAATATGCCAACAAAATTAACTTTTAAAACCAATAAAATGCATGGGGTTATATTAATAAGAATGAATATATAATATTTGCTTCACTTTTTCAAGTAAATACTCTGATAAGAATAAAACGTTTCGAGCATCTACTTCAGTTTGAGATCGTACTCAAAATAATGAAGCAAGTACTACATGCTCAGGCGTCTATCTTACAAGAGAATGTACTCATATTTGGTATAAACAAAAGTTAGTATATTCTCAGTTTTATGGGTTAATTCTCTTCTCATGTTGAGAATGGTTAGATGCATACTTATTTCTGATTGTAAGTATATACTGATTTCCTTTTACTAAAGCGAAATAAGAGAATGGCACATTTGTGTGCTATAGGTACTCATGGTAAAGTTGCAAATATATCCATGGGTATTGAAGAAGTTTAAAAATTTGTATGGCTTCAGAAAAACATAATCTAGAAGTAATATTGAATACCCTTACTATGTAAGATATTAACTTTAAAATCCAGGTGCTCACAACTTTATAATAAAACTGTTTCTTAGTATACCTAAATAATGTAAATATCCTAGAATTCTAAAAAATAGTTTGATATAACTCTTCATCCAGCAACTCCTGAGTTATGACTTTCCAACCCATAATTATTCCTTTCTTTCTCCTACAACCATATTATATTGGTTTTCTAACTTGGCAACGAACATTTAACGAGTTTCAAACTCCTCTATTGTTTCACGAAAACAAAATCTAGAAATGTCATTGAAGTTGGATTTATTAATTAAGTCTACTATGTAAACTCTTAACCCCAAAGTTCAGTTACTTAAGGTAGTAATAATAATACTGTTTCGTAGAAAAATAGTGCAAACATTCCAGCATTTTACAAATAGTGTGATTTGAATCTGCATCCAGCATCTTATGAATTCTGATTTTAAAGTCCTGAGTATTTTCTTTTTACCTGATTTATTGATAATAGATCTCGTTATATTTATTGTTTTGCTAATTTAATTTACAGCTGTTTCTTTGTGTGTGTTGCTTCAATTAATTTTTCATTTCTTGAAGGACTTCATATTTGTCTAACATTACTGTTAAAACTGGTTACACAACACAGAATAATTCCTGAGCAGCTTTGATGGAACAAAACCAAATGTGACAAAGTATCCTCTAACTCAGATGCCAAACAGTCAAACAGCACAGCATCACACAATCAACGAAGCTAGTATATGGTTAAAGATTATAGATAATATGAGAAGATACTCACGTTTAAGTGAACAAAATGGCTGTGTGTATATACTCACGTGAGGTAGTTGGTTTTTATTCTTGTGAAAACGAGTGTGTACTCAGTGAGGTGAGTACATAATTAAAGATAGTGTTCACACTCATAAGTATGCACCCTGAAAAAGTATTTGCTTTTTTATTAATTATACCCATGTATATCGACCAAATGAAAGCTGCCATTTTGTTGTGAATCTCTCGCAGTGGGAATCAAATAACTGAGTATCCCTTCCTCTGCATAATTACCTGTAGATAGTAATAATTATATTATTATTACCTGATAATTGCGTGTAATAAAGCCGGGATTGAAAAATATCCAATACGTTATTAAATGTTGTTCGTCCAAAGTAAAACAGTTTCATGTATCTATATGTTCAAAGAATAACAATACAGAGTAACTAAAGTGTACAGTAACGAATTCTTGTATTTTCATAGGGTGTTCAGTAGCGGCAACATCAGTGGAACCCTCCCAAAAAACTGCCTATTCTTAAGGAAAATGTGCAGTTTCTGTCTCACGCATTCCAATTACAGAAACATAATAGCAACGTAGTTTATTTTTGAATAATCCAGAAGAGATACAAGATAGAATTTTAGGACTAAAGGTCAGATTAACTTAAGGTTGATGTACAGCGACCATTTTTACTTTCTTATAGGTAGAAAAGTATTATACCCAATCCAAAAATGTTATTTCTACATTTCATCATGAGTACCTGCTTAAAGGTCCCTATATCCAAAAGAAAGTACTTTTTTTTTGGAAAATGCTCCTGCGCGCGAGCGTGTAGATAAACAGCATAACTTAAAAACGAAATCTCTGATTAGTACCAAACTTGGAATTTAAGTTTAGTATCTTTCGAGAATAAATTACCCTTCATATTTTTTATTTATTTCTTTTATTTTATCAAAAATGGCTCCAGCGATTTCGATTAAAATACCAGATTATTGTGGGGGAAGTAAACTGTCTTGAAAAGCCTGTGAGTGAATTTTGTATAATTTATTTAACTGTTACAGCATAAAAAACAAAGTTTACCATACGAAAATATAGATCTACTTAAAACATAAAATGTATATGAAACTGTTTATATGACATTAACCATTTCGAGGTGTTTGTTGCTACATTATTTAAAGTCTTGATTCATCATTAGTTTGTTTCTCAGCAAGGAGTACGTAGAGTTTAGTCAAAGAATGGCAGTACTGAAAAGTTTAAACCAATAATAACGAATGCCATAAAAATATTTATTTGAAACTAATTATGTGTTTTAAAGAGATCTGCATATTTTGTGTTGTATTTTTTTATTTTATTTATTTATGGACGCTTTTTAACTATTATGGTCCTTAGCGTCCCATTCTATGTTGGGCAAGATTGAAAATTTTGCTCAGAATGCCTCTATCAGACTTGAACCGGCGAGCTCGGGAGCTAGCGGCAGCATGTTACCTCTAGATCACGGAGGACGATAATTGTGTTGTATCTATTGTGGTTTACCATATGTACAAATGTATTCCGAATGATGAGAACTTCACATGTTATTCACAGAAAATTCAAAGATTGTATTTTATTAATCATCTTAAGGATATAGTATTTTCACACGAATCGTAAGAATCATTTTTTATAAAATAAAAAAACCAAACTTTGCCATGTAAACAGTAATTTGGGGTGGAGAGCAGTTTTGGAAATCTTCTTGTAGCATCCCTGGAATTACATTGTTCACACAAACAAACACAGACACGGACATTCTATTAAATATTTATTCAAAAGACCTCAAAATATGCATTTCCGGCCAGATCTTTACATAGAATTTCTGGATGGAATGCAATACTTCCTCTGCGTACAATAAGTAGGCATTAGAGAAAGTAAAAAAAGGAGAGAAACTATAGGTATACCCTTATATTGATCACAGTTGCTTTTCTGATGTCTGCTACGCTCGTATTTATTCTCACAGCTTCCAAGAAGCCCTTAAATCAGTGTCAAACAAAGGTAATGAGGAGATATGGTGACTGCTGAGAAATGATGCCAAACCCGTTTGTAGATTCCCGATGTTGATACACTACGTTCTTTGGAACTGTAGATACTTCATCTATATTTACACGCCAAGCATTTCTATTTGCCTTGTTTCGTTTAATTTACGTCTGGAAGCATTCGCAGTATATTATTTAAGAGCTCAGATCTGATTCTGCATTTTACCCTTCAACACAGACATTCAACATTTTCAGGTCACGAATAATTAACCCTTAATTACTTCTGTGCTGGTTTCAAGAGGAAAGCAAAACCGTGTTAACAAACACATCCATGAAATTTACTGTAACGATGTCTACTCTGCTTAAAACAGCACGGTCTTAGATAAATTAATTAAAAGTTAGATTTGTTTCATACTTCCTCTTTCTATCCTACCTTGGCGATTATACTTTTTCTAAGTCTATTCAAAATATACATACAAGAACTTTATATCTAAAATTATAATAGTTTTTGTAGGTTGTTGAAAGGGACACCTCGGCACCGCGACCACACAGCAGGCTACAGGCGTGTGCAGACAGGTCACAGAGACACGCGGAAGCCCCTAACTCTAGATCAGCTCTCACCACGAGACCTAGAAGCACGAAAAATGAGAAGGAAACGGAATGAAAGGGAAATGACTAAACGTGGTAAACAAGAAATCACCCCAGCATTTACCTGTCGACCCGGAGAAACCACGAAAAACCAATGGGTGAGAGTAGACAGTCGGGATCGAACCCGGGACATCCCGAAGCGGGCCACAGACGTTGCCGCCTGAGCCATCTCACTCTGTTACTTATAATAAAATTCTAACTCAAATTACAAAGATACGCCCTCGAATTTCATTCATACTAAGCCAATATACAACATTTCTAAGTTTTCAAGCATTGAAGCGCTCTCCAGAAAAAATGTTTAAAATATCTCTGATGTGTTACACTCACATGACTTTCTCTACTCTTGTACAAACTATTATTACAAACGCTTATTCTCCGTATGCTTCATGTTAATCGATATATCGAGATGTTAATCTTATTGCTAATTTTCTTGTAGATGCAAGGGGAATTGGTAGGCTTTAAGCGATAGTCAAATATTTTAAGAGCTGGTTGCTACATGAAGTAAAAATGGTTCACTCAACAAACAAAAAAATGTATATGACATAAATTTTGCATTTTAACGCGATCTACATTTTTTGTGTAGTAAAATTTTGTCTATCTCTTATGATTTACCAGTTATGCAAAAGTCGTTCAGAATGAAGAGAACTTTTAGACATTCCCAGAAAATTCGAGATATACATTTCATTTCCCATAAAAATATCTTAAACATATGACACTTTAATCAAAATCGTTAGAGCCGTTTTTGAGAAAATTAAAATTTTCGAAAAATGCTCCATGTAAAGGGTAATCTGGGGTGGGGGATTTTCTTGAAAACCTTTGTATCGCATCTATGGAAGATACTGAACCTAAATGCCAAGTTTGGTGTTTATCCGACTGTTCGTTTCTGAGTTATGCTGTTCATAGACAGACACACACACGGACATGCTTCCAAAAATGCTTTATATGCATTCAGTGCACTTGAAAACATGTATTTCCTGTGAAATCTCGGTATTCAATTTTTGGGTGGAATACAATACTTACTCTATTTACTATACGTAGTAGAGATAGTAAAAATCTGAGTTGCCACGTACTCGCATTGAGCTCCGCATGTTATATGAAGAAATTTGTTTGAAGTCAATTGAAATAAGTACGTTTCAGTAGTAAAATTCACTTATGATTTCGTTGACACTCCCAGTTTATCGATTTCATCACAAGCCGCCACTGGTGTGATTAAAATTAAAGCCCCGAAGCTCCTCAACACTGTCAGAAATAGTTCCCTGAAGTCTCGCGTTTAGACGAGCCGTTGCATTAAGCTTGGAATGTGCGGTGTTTACGTTGTGAAGTGTAAAAACAAGATTTCTGCCTTCCAACAATGGCAGCTAATTAGGTTTCACTAATGATGGTTCTAGAGAACGACAATGACCACCATCCATCTGCACTTTCTTCTAGTTTACGTAACACTTAAAACATTCTTTTCTGAAGCGGAACAGACTCGCCAGTTGTACAGTTTTGAGAGCTAAATTACTGCGAAAAGGTCTGTAAAACGAACGGGATAACCCAGGTTAACGTCTGTGGCCCGCATTCGGGGATACGGGTTCAAATCCTATGGGCCGAGCAATTTGAATGGATTTTTTTTCGTGGTCTCCCTCAGTAGTCAAGATAAATGTCGGATTGGATATTTAATAACTGAAGATCCACCCTAAGTCCAAAACAATGAAAATAAATGGTAATAGCGAATGTTCTGCCATCTATCCTTAGATAATGAAAACAGATAGCGTGGACGTTAAGTTAATGCCATTGTCGTGGTCTATGGTCACCATCTAGGAGTTTCTGAGCAAAATTTCTTTTATTTATTTATGGACGCTCTTTATCTGCTGTGATCCTTAGCGTCCCATTCTATATTGAGGGTAAAAGACCGGTTCTTTTACATGCTGTAAATCTACGACACGGGTCCACCGGCTTTACTTCCCTTCCGAAGGAAGCCAAGTTAAGGATTTTTACGCCCATCGCCCTCCGCCGAGTTTGAACCAGCGACCTCGAGAACTATAGAGAACCTAGTATCCGCTACACCACGGAGGACGATATTACGGTCTTTCACGCCCAATATAGAATCGGACGCTAAGAACCATAGTAGTTAAAGAGCGTCCAAAAATAAAACACAGTCTTTAACCCTAATGTCATCTGACCTGCATATAGAACCAGAGATTCAGTTGCCTACCACTAAGGTCTCTGTGGATACGTAAAGAAGCTGTCATTGGCTTTCCCGTATAGAAGTAGAGGTACAGTTGCCTAGCATTAAGATGTCTGTGCACAGCTAATGAAGTTGCCATCTGCATGGCACATATAGAAACAGAGGTACAGTTGGCTAGCACTATGGCCTCTATGGACATGTGACGAAGCAAGATGGTATGGTACTGAAGGAGGCATAGAAGGCTAACCGTCCTGTGTCCACCACACACCGTCCACGAGGTATCTACGTGAGATGACTACGTAGTTAAAGCGATGAAAAGTAAAAAATCTGATGTGTTACACTCACATGACTTTCTCTACTCTTGTACAAAGTATTTTTACAAACGCTTATTTCCATCTGCTTCATGTTAATCGAGATAAATATTTGCAGAGTCTATCTTATTGCTAATTTTCTTGTAGATGTAAGGAGAATATATATTTACAAGGACAATTTGGAAATACAGTAGCCTTTAAGCACATACATATCTCTTAATAGCTGGTTGCTAGATGCAGCACTATTCCCTTTGCCAAAGATTAATACTCTTTGCATATCCAAGACAAAAAAATGAATAACGAATTCCCATTTGAGAAAATAAGTATTGAAAAATTTAAGGGAATAACAAGCAATATCTCGAAAATGGTTCACCCAACAACAAAAATGTATATGACATAAATTCTGTATTTTAACGCGATCTACATTTTTTTGTGTAGTAATATTTTGTCTATCTCTTATGGTTTACCAGTTATGCAAAAGTCGTTCACAATGAAGAATACTTTTGAAGACATTCCCAGGAAATTCAAGATATACATTTTATTTGTCATAAAAATATCTTAAACATATGATATTTTAATGAAAATCGTTAGAGCCATTTTTGAGAAAATTAAAATGTTCGAAAAATGTTCCATGTAAACGGTACTCTGGGGTGGGGGGATTTTGTTGAAAACCTTCGTGTCGCATCTCTGGAAGAATCTGAACCTAAATGCCATGTTTGGTGTTTATCCGACTGTTCGTTTCTGAGTTATGCTGTTCACACACACACACACACACACACACACACACACACACACACACACACACACACACAGACACACACACGGGCATGTTTCCAAAAATACTTTTTTTGGATTCAGGGGATCTCAAAACATGTATTTCCGGTGAAATCTTGGTATCGAATTTTTGGGTGGAATACAATACTTCCCCTACTTACTATACGTAGTAGAGAAAGTAAAAATGTCATGTGATATATTCACTTGACTTTCTCTACCGTCGTCGTTGATTAGTGGCTACAGAACTTATTCTTACTCAAGCTTATTTTTCTTACTGCATCTTGTCCAAGTAAACCTTTGCAGAAATAGCTATATTACACGTTTCGTTATAGGTACAAAGAAAACAGCGGCAGTCAAATGTTTAAGAACTGGACGTTACATGCTGACCTTAAAATTCCACACTGTTTCCATGTGCAATCGCGAGAAAGAACTAGTTGTTGAAAAGACTTTAAGAGAATGACCAAGTCATGAACAATTCGAACCTTTAATAACGGATACTTCGGAGACGGTTTATGCCACAAAAAACTTATTTGAAATAAACTGTGTTTTAAAGAGATTAACATTTGTTGTATACTACGTTTTCATCTATCGCTTAACGTTTTCCAGTTACATAAGATTATTTAAAATTCCGTCGGAATGAAAAGGACTTCATGGCTATTCCCCGAAAATTCAAGATATGCATTTTATTTGTCATGTAAATATCTTAGTATACGCTATTTTAATGAAAATCGTTAGAGCCATGTTTGGAATAAAAAAATTTGAAAAGTGTTCCATGTAAAGGGTAGTTTGGGTGGGGGGATTTTGTTGAAAATCTTCGCGTCACATCTCTGAAAAATATTGAACCTAAATACTAAGTTTAGTATTTATCCAACTTTTCGTTTTTGAGTTATGCTGTTCATAGACAGACAGAGACACCGCCACACATACGGATATGTTTCCAAAATGCTTTATTTGGATTCAAGCTCCTAAAAGCATGTATTTCCGGTGATATCTGGGTGTCGAAGTTTTAGTCGGAATGTAATACTTCCCTTACTTCTTAGTAAAAGTAGGGCAAAGAATTGGTAAATGTGATTTTTTTTTGTTTCAATATTTTTAAAGTACCTTGATGTAGGAGATTAATGAACGATAACATGTATTTAATTCACCATATTACATTCTTCAATGCAATATATTCTGAAATAGTGTGAAATACTTTGCGTAAAGTTTATTCCTTGAAACAGTTACTGGGTATATTTATTTTTAATTTATATGTGAATATTATTAATATTGCATTTAATTTCCACAAAGTATATAACCTAATTATTTGTTATTATTCTTATTATGCGTTTCATCGTTCTTATAGCTTTCTAATTTCCAAGCATGAAGATGTGAAAAAAGTCTTATGAATGCTTAGATTTATGTTTTTGCGCTGACAAAATTGTAAATACCGAATCTTGTAAAGGGACTACAGGTCATTTAAAATGCTTCATCTACAGAACAGTTCAAAAGGTCAAAAAGTAGTGAGATAAACAAAACATATTAGTAAATAGATATACTTGCAGCTTATACAATGGTTATAAATAGGGATATTGGTTATATTATTTAATGTGTTATATAAAGCCAATGGGGAGAACCGGTTTCTTCAGGGGGCTTGAAATTAAAAAGGGATTATCTAAATTGTTAAAGCTAGAGAACTTTCTTTCTCTTTCTTCTTTTTTACTTTCTCTACTACGTATAGTAAGTAGGGGAAGTATTGCATTCCACCCAAAAATTCGATACCGAGATTTCACCGGAAATACATGTTTTGAGACCTCCTGAATCCAAAAAAAGCATTTTTGGAAACATGTCCGTGTGTGTGTCTGTGTGTGTGTCTGTGTGTGTGTCTGTGTGTGTGTGTGTCTGTGAACAGCATAACTCAAAAACGAACAGTCGGATAAGCACCAAACTTGGTATTTAGGTTCAGTATCTTCCAGAGATGCGACACGAAGGTTTTCAAGAAAATCCCCCCACCCCAGACTACCCTTTACATGGAAGATTTTTCGAAAATTTTAATTTTCTCAAAAATGGCTCTAACGATTTTGATGAAAATATCATATGTTTAAGATAATGTCATGAGAAATGAAATGTATATCTCGAATTTTCTGGGAATGTCTCCAAAAGTATTCTTCATTGTGAACGACTTTTGCATAACTGGTAAACCATAAGAGATAGACAAAATTGTACTACACAAAAAATGTAGATCGCGTTAAAATACACAATTTATGTCATATACATTTCTTTTGTTGAGTGAACCGTTTTCGAGATATTGCTTGTTATTTCCTTAAATTTTACAATACTTATACGTTTTCTCACATTCGTTATTCATTTTTTTTATGTCCTGGACATGCAAAGAGAATGGAATGCGCCACATAGCAACCAGCGTTAAAATATTTGACTATCGCTTAAAAGCTACCATATTCCCCTTGCATCTACAAGAAAATTACAAATAAGATTGGCATCTCGATATCTCGATTAACATGAACCATATGGAGAATAAGCGTTTGTAAAATTAGATTGTACAAGAGTAGAGAAAGTCATGTGAGTGTAACACATCAGATTTTTTTTTTACACAAAATCTACTACTATTAGGATATGAGTGTGTGTGTGTGTTTTTTTTAAAGCAAGTACGTTTTTAATATTTTTCCGCTGTAGTCGCAAATTTGAACATGCGCGATCACTTCCTCAGATCATTAGGAAGCCAGACGCAGCTGTGAGGGATCGTCACTTTGTTTTCCTGTTGTTAGAGCATTTCGAAATGTTCAAAACAATCGGAACGACCCGCCAGGTATACTCGAGATGTTATCGCATCATTTGGTTGGGAATAATTCGACCACCCTCCCTACAGTTCGGAATTGGCACCAAGCGATTTTCATCTTTTCTTCATCTGAAGAAACTCCTTATAGAAAAGATTTCAACGACGCTGATGTGAATCAAGTGCGGACTTTGCCTTCATCATAGGTGGTGTCATTCTTTGACAAAGACATACAAGAACTGGTTTCTCGCTATGTCAAGCACCTGAATAACGGGGGTGACTATGTGGAGAGATAGTGTAAGGCAACGGTGGCGAAAACGCCTTTCTTCCTCGAGTCATCAAATATACAACACGCACTACACCACTCAGCAGTACTCGTATATGGAAAACAAATGAATAGACAGCTAGAAAAGGAGTGGCGCCTGCGAGTCACCATGCCTCGCGAGTCCTTTTTTCGCCACCACTGGTGTAAGGTAATGAATGATAATAAATGTTTGGAAAATAATGTTCTGTTAGCTTCCAAACAATTATCGTTGCTTTAAAAAGACGCCCGTTAATTAACGAAGTATCGGAAAATGTTTCACTCTGATTTGGAGATAAACTATGTTTTTTTTGACCAAAATAAAAAGTATCTCCTCCCACAGATACTGAGCTACAGGGGTCATTTTTAAATTACACAGAGTGGACCATTTAAGCTGAGACTGTACAATATCTCCAAAACTAATCGCTGTAGAAAGAATTATGTTGAATAAAAGTTGCTTGATACTATGGTGTAAAGTAAATGCCATTAGCTGTGTTTTATTTGGAGGACGTTATGATGGTAATTTTAGTGTTAATTAATTTTTTTAAATGAACCTACAATTCGGGTAAATGTGTTTCTTTAAAATGGGAATCTACAATTAGCGCCAATTTAAATTGACCCTAAAATGACCATCACAACTTCCTCCAAATAAAACACGACTAATGGCATTTACTTTCCCTCATAATATCAAGCAACTTTTATTCCAGACATTTCTTTCTACAACGCTTAGTTTTGGACATATAGTACAGTTTTAACTTAAACAGTCCATCCTGTATTTGAATACTTCTGTAAGGCGTTATACTATCTAAATGTTGGTATAGTGGATAGCTGTGTTGTTTTTTATCCTTTAAGGTAAAAACGAAAAGCGTAAATGGCTCATGATCTCATTATTTCTTAAATAAATCAAGATTAATATCAGACTTCCAACAGGATATTTTATTACACGAATTTTGAAATGCAATTTACAGAACTTTCGTGCCTTTGTTTCTGTATTTGTAGGGAAAAGATAGCTTTTGAAAAATAGCAAGAAACTGAACGTGAAAAAAATGGCCGCATAGTTTGTCATGCAGACTTACTTAACAGAGGCAGCACTCTTTGCATGGCCTGTTGCGAAACAAAAGAATAAACGTAACATTTCTCAGTTAATTATAAAATATCGGTTGACTGATTTCAGATGTTAGCTGGACACGACTTTCGCTCTTTATACAGTTGTTTAGCATGACCTGCTAACAAACTTTATTACAACGTATGTACAAACGAAATAAAGTAACGCTTTCTTACGTGAGCGTTATTAAAATAATGGTTTATTGCTTCCGGGTGCGTATCGAACCGTTATAAGCAGATTAGTTCCTTCTTTGTTTTGCTGTGTTTTAGTTGCTAAATTGCTTGGAATGAAATATCCGTGGCATTGGTCTTATTTTACATTCATTCTCTGTGAGTAATAGCTGTTCACTACTTAATGGCGTTCTTAACGAAAGTCGAAAGCCCTCTTCGCAAGTGTATTCTTTTATATTTCCAATGTGTTGGTGTTACAGTAAATACACTTTGTAAATCGTTTTTAGTGGTTTTAAAATTAGGTGTTTTGTTGCCCATGCTAGTTGGAAAGAATAGGACTTTTCAGTGGGGAAAGAATGACCAAAATTGACTGAGTTGGTTTTGAGATTACTCTACACACTCTCAGCTATATAATACACACAAAAAATCTGACCTGTTACATTCACATGACTTGCTCTACTCTATCGCTTATTAGTGGTTATAAAATTATTCTTACGAACGTTTATTTTCCAATCTACTTCATTTTAATCGATTACGTTGATCGAAACTGCGTAACTTGGAACGGATAAGGAAGACATATCTGCGTAACATAATTTAAAACTCAGGAAATTCTGAAGAATGACCTATCTTTAATTCGCACTTAAGCAAATGATAAGCGCTTTGCAATGTGTTGGTAAACTACGAGGCGGATCGAAAAGCAACACAATTTTTTTTTCGGCCTTGGTATTGCAGTTGGAATGTTGCAATTTCACACAGATATAGTTTAAAGTTTTCACTACAGAGCGTATTTTTTGTTTCATGTGCAGCTCTAGCGAGAGGAGCGTGAACTACACAACAAAGATGGCGCGCATGTTACTGTAATGCACGTGTGAAGAGCAGAGAGGTGTGGTTCGATATACATGGGCCAAAGGGCATAAACCGAGCGATATTCACAGGGACTTGCGTGGCGTGTATGGGGATGATTGTATGGACCGTAGCAATGTCTCCAGGTGGTGTGCATTCTTTCTAGAGGGACGTGTAAACCTTAGTGATTCACCACGCTCCGGGAGGCGGTAACAGCTACAACCCCGCAGAATGTCAAGAGACATTGAGGCTGCAAATGCGAACCTTATCGCAACAGTTCAACATTTCCTATGGTGCAGTGTACGATATTGTTCATGACACTTTGAAATTTCGTAAAGTTAGTGCTCGCTGGGTGCCTAAGAACCTGAGAGACACCCACAAGAGCCAGAAGAGCGTGACTTTCTGAAAGGAATCGTCACTGGTGATGAGTCGTGGGCATACCACTATACGCCCGAAACCAAGCAGGCAAGTATGGAGTGGAAGCGTGCTGGTTCCCCAGTGAAGAAAAAACTCAGAGTGACTCAATCTGCTAGGAAAGTGTTTGTGACGGTGTTCTGGGATATGCTTGGTGTTGTATTGGTGGACTTTGCTGAACACGGGACCACTGTGAATGCTGCAGCCTACATGGCAACTTTGGTGAAGCTGTGTCGTGCCCTTCGTGACAAACGCCACAACAGGAATGCTGACGATGTCAAAATTCTTCGTGGCAATGCTCGCCCCCATGTTGCTGCTAATGTTCGTCAGAAAATCACCATATTTGGTTGTGAGGTACTCCAGCATCCACCACACAGTCCGGACCTTGCACCGTCAGACTTTCATCTTTTTGGTCCCATGAAAGAATTCCTGGCCGGCCAAAGCTTTGCGACAGATGCGGAAGTGAAATCAGCAGTCCGCAGATGGCTATACTCCAAGGAAACGGACTTCTACGAACAGGGCATATTGAAACTGGTATCACGATGGGAGAAATGTGTTGAGAAACTTGGTGACTATGCCGAAAAGTAGGTAAAAGGTGCAAGTAGCTGCTGTTACTAACAGAAATTTATAAGTTCTCACTTTGGGTGTTATATTTTCCTCACACGTACATAAAAATGCTATCTACATACTTGTAATGTTATATCATTAGAAATAAAGTATAGTTTCTGTTTTCTTCATTCTTTACGGTAACAATCACTCCTATATCACTAACAGATGCACTTACGATCAGCACAGGCTGATGAGCACCTAAGAACTAACTTTAGCATGGGTACGCTACCTCTTACTTCCTATATTCAAATATTTTAAAAACCTGTACATTTAAATCCCATTGGCTACATGGTCTCTACTACAAATACTTTAATAAATTTACACCTCATATTACCGTTGGCTGCTACTGAACACGTCACTAACTTTTCAATTTTTACTTTCTCTGCTACGTATAGTAAGTAGGGGAAGTATTGTATTCCACCCAAAAATTCGATACCGAGATTTCCCCGGAAATACATGTTTTGTGACCCCAGGAATCCAAAAAAAGTATTTTTGGAAACATGTCCGTGTGTGCCTGTGAACAACATAACTCAGAAACAAACAGTCGATAAACACCAAACTTGGTATTTAGGTTCAATATCTTCCAGAGATGCGACACGAAGGTTTACAAGAAAATCCCCCCACCCCAGATTACCCTTTACATGGAAGATTTTTCGAAAATTTTAATTTTCTCAAAAATGGCTCTAACGATTTTGATTAAAATATCATATGTTTAAGATATTTTTATGATAAATAAAATGTATATCTTGAATTTTCTGGGAATGTCTCCAAAAGTATTCTTCATTGTGAACGACTTTTGCATAACTGGTAAACCATAAGAGATAGACAAAATTTTACTACACAAAAAATGTAGATCGCGTTAAAATACACAATTTATGTCATATATATTTTGTTGTTGACTAAACCATTTTCGAGATATTGCTTGTTATTCCCTTAAATTTTTAATACTTATTTTCTCAAATGGGAATTCGTTATTCATTTTTTTGTCTTGGATATGCAAAAGTATTAATCTGTGGGAAAGGGAATGGTGCTGCACCTAGCAACGAGCTATTAAGAGATATGTATGTGCTTAAAGGCTATGTTTTTCTATATTGCCCTTGTAAATATATATTCCCCTTACATCTACAAGAAAATTAGCAAGATAGATAGAGTCTGCAAATGTTTATCTCGATTAACATGAAGTAGATGGAGAATAAGCGTTTGTAAAAATAGTTTGTACAAGAGTAGAGAAAGTCATGTGAGTGTAACACATCAGATTTTTGTATCTGCAGCGGTTTCTCAAGCATCGACACCTTGTATTGGAAAGTTCCCTTTCCCTAGCTTAACATACAACAACACTAAAGGATAAGTCTTTTGTGTGATTCGACTAACTACAATCTTGCTTCTTACTACCTCGCTCTGAAAATGTATAACTTTAATATTTATCAGTGACCAAAAATACTGTCACGCAGAAATAGTTGCATTAGAAATTTCGTTATAGATACAAAGGAAATAACAGTTACCGAGCGGGATGGCTCAGGCGGTAAAGTCTGTGGCCGTCATTCGGGAGGTCCCAGATTCAAATCCCGTGGGTCAACCAATCTGTCTGAGGTTTTGTCGTGGTTTTCCTCAGTCGCCAAGGTAAATACCGGATTGGATATTTAATACCACGACCCAAAGTTCCATCTTAAGGCTAAAACAATAGTAAAATGAAAAATGAATGGTAATAGCGAATGCTATGTCATCTATCTACAGACAATGTAAGCAGTTATACTGGATGGCACCCTAACGCCATTTGCACGGCACGAAGCAGAAGATTGCTGCCATGCGCTGGCGGTCTCTGTGAGTACGTGACGAAGCTAGACGGCATTTTCCAGGGATAGACCTAGAAGGATAACTTCGCCTCTCTGTGTGAAGGCGGCGGTTGGACTGGACGGCACCCTAATGCCATCTGCACGGCATGAAGCAGGTGGATAGGGATGAGACCTAGAAGGATAATTTGTCCGCCTTTCTGTGTGAGGGCAGCGGTTAGACTGGACGGCACTCTAATGCCGTCTGCACGGCACGAAGCAGGAGATTCGGTAGGTGTGCGGGTGGTTACAGGGATGAGACCTAGAAGGCTTAACTGTCCATCACATATCGTTCTAAGAGTTATCCACCAACAGATCCGTCACGATATGAACAGGGAGTTAAAGCGACGTAAAATAAAATAAAGTAAAAACAAATAACAGTCAAATGTTTAAAAACTGGACACTATATGCTGATATTAAAATTCCATGCTCTTTCCATGACATCGCGAGAAACAGCTGAAAATCGACAGGACTTGTAAACAATTATTAAGCATTGAACAATTCGAAACATTAGTAATGATATCTCGCAAATGGAGGATGCTACCACAAAAAGTTATTTTAAATAAATTTGTGTTTAAAGAGAGCTTCATTTTTTGTGTAGTACGTTTTCGTCTATCTCTTCATAAGTTATTCCCAGAAAATTTTATTTGTCATGCGAATATCTTTAATATGTGGCATTTTAATCAAAATGGTTAGAGCCATTTTTCGGAAAATAAAAAAAATTCGAAAACTGTTTGATATAAAGTGTAGTTTTGGGGCGGGGATATTTCTTAAAAATGTTGGTGTCGCATCTTTGGAAGGTACTGAACTTAAATACCAAGTTTGGTGTTTATCCGACATTTCGTTTTTGAGTTACTCTGTTCACAGACATACGCACACATATCACGCACACGGATATTTTTATAAACATTTTTCTTTTAATCAGAGGGCCTCAAAACCATGGTAGAGAAACTAAAATGTTCTCTTTTATAATATTAATATAGATATAAATGAGGAGGAAAACAGATAACAGTTTGATGTCAAGTATTACGGCCATAGGTATTTTGTTTGTCAAACGTGTTCCTAAGCGTAGCCGAAGCTTATGCTAGGGCAGTGAAGCTATTTTAACACCCCTAGCCAGCAGCCGTTGCACAGAGTTGCGTATGCATGTTAATTTTTGCACATATGTGTACACCACTGCAATGGATTCAGTGTTCGCGTCCCGTTCACAGCGCAATAATTGTTTAACAATGCGTGCCCGGCATGCCTGGCGTACATGTATATTAGCAGAGTTACCGTTTGCCTGATATTAGCACGATTGTCTCCTGTAGAAGCTGTTGAAAATTTGTGATTTGGAAAAATATTGAAATGGTGCTAGTTTAGAATTTGGTTAGTCCCCCAGTCCGTGAGCATATTACATACTTGACGCAAGCCAATGCAAAAGACCAGAGTTGTTGAAATTCCAATTTATACAAAACAACATAATGTTACTGTCTCTGGTATCTAGTGATTAGCTGGCTTACCTCCAAACTGAAAAGAACTGGGTTCTATTTCCGGTTATAGGAAGTATTGTAATCCACAAATTCTATACCGAGATTTCATCGAAAATGTATGTACGTTTTGAGACGCTCTGAAACCAAAAAAGCATTTTTACCTTATCTACCACTTACATAGTAGGTAGAGAATGTATTTGCATTCCACCAAAAAATTCTATACCGAGATTTCACGGAAATACATATTTTGAGGCCCCCTGAATCCAAAAAGAGAAAAGCAGTTTTAGAAAACGGTCCGCGCGTGTGCGTTTGTGTCTATGAACAACATAACTGAAAAATGAAAAGTCAGATAAATACCAAACGTGGTATTTAAGTTCAGTATCTTCTGAGGATGCAACACGAAGATTTTCAAGAAAACCCCCAGCCCCTAACTACCCTTTCAAGAAACATTTTTCGAAAGTTTTGTTTTTCTAAACATAACAAATAAAATGTATGTCTTGAATTTTCTGGGAACAGCCTTTGAAGTCCTCTTCATTTTAAAGGAACTTTGTGTAATCTTATACAACCGGTAAACGTTAAGCGATAAACGAAAACGTACTTCATATCTCTTTAAAACATACAATTTATGTCAAATAAGTTTTTTGTGGCATAAGCCATTTTTAAGATATCCGTTATTAATGGTTCGAATTGTTCATTTTTTGGTAATTCTTTAAAGTCCTTTCAACATTCAGTTGTTTCTCGCGATTGCATGGAAACAGTATGGAATTTTAAGGCCAGTTCTTAAACATTGAAGTGTCGCTGTTGTCTTTGTATCTATAACGTAATGGCTCTAATCGTTTTGAATAAGATATCTGCATGATAAATACATCTTGAATTTTCTGCGAATAGATAATAGAGTTGTCTCCATTCTGAACTACCTTTGTGTAATTGGTAAAACGTAAAGGTAGACAAAATCTTACTGCGCAAAGAATGTAGATGTCATTAAAAGCCACAATTTAATCCAAATAACATTTTTGAGGCGTTGACAAATTTAAATTACTTATTCTCGTTTTCCAAGTGTTAAGTCGCTATTCGTTTTTTCTCATAGTCATGCCAAGAGTATGGAATTTCAAGACATAGTATTGCTTTTTAAAAATTTGACTATGGTTTTAGGCTACTCTATCCTTCTTATATCTTCAACAAAGTGTGTAACTGTCTAATGAAAATTTGCTTGGATTAACAGAAGTTAAGAGAAGAATACGCTTTTGTAAACATGACTTTTAGAAGAGTGAGTAGAGTAAATCATGTAAATGCAACACATCAGATGTCTTCATGAATTTAACATCCATCATGGATGGGAAATCGGTTTTTGTGCAAGCGTTACAGCTAAACTAACCTACTTTTGCTCTCTTTGCAGCCTATAGGCGTTATTCATATCACAGTCATGCGCTTTTAATGTTTTTATTATTATAACCATAGAATACGAGGCGAAATACATCTCAAGAAAGTATTTGTATACACTTTAAACATTCCAACAGCCAAATTAATGCAAGAAGAAAATCTAATTTATTACTTTCTCTACTACGTATAGTAAGTAGGGGAAGTATTGCATTCCACCCAAAAAATCGATATCGATACCAATCGATTTCATGGGAAGTGTTTTGAGGTGCCCTGAATCCAAATAAAGCCTTTTTGGAAGAATTTTCGTGTGTATGTGTGTGTGTCTGTCTGTCTGTCTGTCAGACTGTGAACGGCATAACTTAAAAACGAAAAGAAAGAGAAATACCAAACTTGGTCTTTGAATTAAGTATCTTCCAAGGATGCCAGACGAAGATTTTCAAGAAAATCCTCTCATGCCAGAATACCGTTTACATAGAACATTTTTAGAAAATTTTGATTTTCTCAAAAATGACTGTAATGATTTTGATTGTAATATTATATGTTTAGGATATTTCCATGGCAAATGAAATGTATATCTTGAATTTTCTGGGAATGTCCCCAAACGTTTCTCTTAATTCTGAATGACTTTTGCATAACTGGTAAACCGTAAGAGATAGACAAAATGTTACTACACCAAAAATGTAGATCTCTTTAAAACACACATTTATGTCCTATACTTTTGGGGGGGGGGGTTAAGTGAATCACTTCCGAGATGTTCCTTGTTATTTGTTTGAATTTTCCGATACATATACATTTTTTCAAATAGGAATTGGTTTTGTTTTTTATGTCCTGGACATGCAAAGACAATGGAATACTCCACATAACAACCAGCTCTTAAAAAGATTTTACTATCGCTTAAAGCCTACCATATTCCTCTTGCACCTACAAGAAAATTAACAAATATAGTTTCTGAAAATGTTTATCTCTAACATGAAATAGGTGGAGAATAACCGTATGTAAAATAGTTTCTACAAGACTAGAGAAAGTCATGTGAGCGCAACTCATCAGATTTTTGGACATAAAGATCAAATGGTAGTGCAATTTACGTGTTTTGGCGGTTTTCAGATCGTTCATTTTATGTTTTATAAATTTTTAAAAAATATGCCAAAATTGCAATTATTTTGTACGAGGTGTTTTCAAAATTATCTTACATGCATTCAGTAGAGCAATGTTTTGTGTATTACTTGATTTTGCGGTGAAAATAGAAATTTATTTAACGAAGGAATAAAATGGGAAAGTTGGGAATTTTCAATGTTTTGGCCCTAATTCCTCGTTTTCGACTCACTTTTTACTACTTCACGAATTTATTTCTTCAGCAGTTTGAGTCATATGTCGGTGAGAGTGTGTGTTTGTACGTACAAAAATGCTGCTATGGTTCTTATTTCCCATTCTATATTGGACGCAAATAAACGGCATTTTGCTCAGAAAAAACTATTTAAGCTTTATTTATGGACGCTCTTTAACTGCTATGGTTCTTAGTGTTTGTTCCATTCTATATTGGTTGTTAAAGACCGGATATTATCCTCAGAGGCTTGAGGTTCTTTTACGTGCCGTAAATCTATGACACGGGATCAGCGGCTTTACTTCCCCTCCGAAGGAAGCCATGCTAAGAATTTTTACGCCCGAAAAAAATCCATTGTCCTCCGCCGTGTTTGACCCCGGGACCTTGGGAACTAGAGGCTAGCATGATACCCCCTAGACCACGGAGGACGAAGCCCTCTTTATCAGGCTTGAGCTTCTTTTACGTACCGTAAATCTACGACACGGGACCACCGGGCTTACTTCCCTTCCAAGCCACGCTAAGGATTTTTATGCCAGAAAAAGCCATCGCCCTCTGCCGGATTTGAACTCGCGAAGAGAATGATACCCCTAGACCACGGAGGACGACAGTTCAGTTACAAGTCAAGCTGAATAGCAGTAGAGCGAGAAAATGATTTAAGCACGTGATATTAGCGCACTTCAGTAATTTCTAATGGAGGCCGTAATATTGGTACACATGTTTCGGATATCCTGCATTTATAATACAAGTAGGGATGGCGTCTCGTTATATACCAAACCTTATTTAATACGCTACGTTGGGCGAAATTAAGGAGAATCTAAAGAGACGCCGAAAATGGTCTTCAAAGACGACTCTACGCAGGAGGGATGTTAAGATGATGTGATATACATCAGTAAAATATGAATTTAAATATTCTAAATTGCGGATTCGAATTCCGGGGAACTCATTCTTGACTAGGTGGATATCCATGGTGACCTTGACTTAGTAAACTTAGATCTCAAATCTTCCCCTAGCACCTCATTCCCTTATTCTTCACCTACATCCGTCAGGCATGTTTAGCTGTGCCTTATAGGTGGCCTAAATTGAGAACCCGGCTGCAATTACCATGAGCACTGTAAAAACCACGTGTGGTGTTGAATAAAAATATATAATACTTTTATATGCCTTTCTATACCCTATCGTTTCTTAGTGGGTACACAAACTATTCTTACTATAATTTGTATTTCTATTTAGTACATTTTAATCCAGATAAAGCTTTACAGAAATAGCTGCATTACACATTTCGTAATAGATATTAAGAGATAGCGAGAGTCAAATGTTTAAAAGCTAGACGCTATAGGCTGGCCTTAAAATTCATACTGTTTCCAAGTAATCGCGAGAAACAACTGAATGTTGAGGGGGCTTAAGAGAATGACCAAGTAATGAACAATTCGAACCACTAATAACGGATATCTCAGAATTGCCTTACGCCACAAAAACGTATTTTAAATAAATTATTTGTTTTAAAAAGATCTACATTTCTTGTGTAGTATGTTTTCGTCTATCGCTTAACGTTTACCAATTATACAAAAATCCTTCCGAATGAAGAGGACTTCCCAGAAAATTCAAGATATACATTTTATCTGTCATGTGAATATCTTTAACATATGGTATTTTAATCAAAATCGTTGGAGTTAGTTTTTTTAGAAAACTAAAGTTTTCGAAAATTGCTCCATGTAAAAGGTAGTTGGGGTGGGGTATTTTCTTTAAAAATGTTTGTGTCGCATGCTTGAAAGATGCTGAGCTTAAATACCAAGTTTACTATTTATCCGACGTTTCGTTTTTGGGTTATACTGTTCATACACCGACACACACGGAATTTTTTTTACGTATTTTTTTTAATTCAACTGGTTTAAAACATGTATTTTCGGTGAAATCTTGCTATCGAATTTTTTAGTGGAATGTAATACCTTCTCTACCCACTATGTACGTGATAGAGAAAGTAAACATATGATTGAACATTTACATGACTCTCTGCCCTTACAGATTCACTTATACGGATGCGGAAACATGTAAAGAAGTTGAGTAAAAAGTAGCACCAAAATAAGACCTTTAGGATAGGAACAAACGGGCATAGGTGCAGTATAACGACGGAACGCTGTATGGAAATTTTTGAAATCTGACTTTATGAAACGTCTTCATGGTGCAGTCAAAATGAAATCACACGACAAGTGTGTATGTACTGTCTCAACTGATGAGTAGAGATAGAATATAAAATTTCATAACATTTTGGTGAAATCTTCATATTTTGTAAGATTTGCGATTCTTCGCTCTCAAAAACATTTTCGTTGGGAATGAAATCTGGGGCAATTTTCTATGAAACAGATTTAGAAAAATTAGAGGCAGTCTTTCCAGGAAAGGGACACTACCCTTTCCTACAAGTCAGATACAGATAGGAGAAAAGGTATCATTACCGTTATCTGATATTGTAGAGCCCATCGTAGAGAACAAACTATAGCCCGGGGATTGCATTAGATTTCATGAAGTGTCGAAAGATATGTAGGACGAACTGGCTTCCAGAACACCGGGTCGCTTGCTCAGCTTACGAATAAGTATATATTGACCACGGATATGGGTCATTGCTCTATGATTGTAACGTTCCTTGGGGCCGTAGGTCTCGCGGGGGCTGACAGTAGGGGGAATAGATTCAGACGGTAGTTCAGGTCGTACCGGGGTCCAAAGGTCCATGTTAGAGTTTTGGGGGGCAGAAGGGCGCCAAATAAGTATCCTGGGGTTGCATAAAAAGCTAATGAATATATTTTCTAATAGCTTACAAGGACACTGGGGGCCTCTGGGTGGAGGGGAGTACGTGCAAGAGCTTATATGCCTCCATATATGACTTACCTAGTGAGATCTCGCTGGTTATCATGCCAACAGAGTTATAATAATTAACTTATTTATGGTAGGACTCGGTCCCTGACTGGCGTGGATTCGGCGTCGTAAGTATCGGAGTAAATTGAGAGCCATGACTCACATTCGTGGTTAGTATACTCGTATACCTAGCCGTAAACTGAGCAAGCGACCCGGTGCCCTGTAAGCCACTTCTTCTTACATTCTTCATGAAATCTAATGCAATCCCTGACCGAGGTTCAACTCTACGATGGGCCGCTACAATATCACGCTCGAAATTAAACTCCCTCTTTTGGCAAACCGGTGCTTTTAGTGCAATATACAGTACCTTACACAATCTTCCAAAATAAAGGTAAAATAAAATCTGATGTGTTGCACTCACATGACTTTTTCTACTCCTGTACAAACTATTTTACAAACGCTTATTCTCATGTTAATTAGAGATACAAATTCGCAGGAATTATCTTATTGCTAATTTTCTGATAGGTGCAAGTGGAATATGTTAGGCTTTAAGCGATAGTCAAATCGTTTAAGAGGTGGTTACTATGTGGTCAAACATGTCCAGCACATAAAAAACGAATAAATTCCCATTTGAGAACAAGTATATTGGACGTTTCAAGCAAATAACAAGGAATATCTCGAATTGGTTCACTCCACAAAAGCATGTACATATAAATTGTGTATTTTAAGAGATCTACCTTTTTTGCTTAGTAAAACTTTGTCTATCTGTTGCAGTTCACCAGTTATGCGAAAAGCATTCAGAATGAAGAGGGCTTTTGGGAACATTCTCAGAAAATTCAAGATAGAAATTTAATTTGCCATGAAAATACCCCTAAAATATGAAATTTTAAACAAAATGGTTAGAGCTATTTTTAAGAAACTCAAAATTTTCGAAATATGTTCCATTAAAGGGTGTCTGCGATGGGGGAATTTTCTTGAAAATCTTCACCTTGCATCCTTGGAAGATACTAAACTCAAGTTTGGTATTTATCCGTATTTTCGTTTTTGAGTTATGCTGTTCACAGACTGACAGACAGATATACATACGGACATATTTCCAAAAGTGCTTTATTTGGATCCAGGACACCTCAAAGCATGTATTTCCGGTGAAATCACTGTATCAGATTTTTAGGTGGATTGCAATACTTCCCCTACTTACCATACCTAGTAGAGAAAGTAAAAATCGCCTGTTTTACTTGATTGTGTAAACTTTGCCGACGACATTAATAAAGCTTTGTCAAAATAAACCTTATAATTGTTCTATCATTCCAAACACGTTTGTATTTTGCCAGCTTTCTCTTCATACTATGCTCGTGGATGGTTACGAACATAACCAATAACAAATATGGTCGTTTTACTATATGACAGCGACTCCCTCCTTCAAGAGAGAAATATCCTTAAGCCAGATACATCACTACAGGTCCTGAGATTCTGAAAGAAAGAAAAAGGATTATAAGGATAGATGGCTTGCTTTGCGGAAAAGTTCTGCTTTTAAAGCTACAAACGAGACACCGCAGCAGGAGCATTGGGGATAAACTGAAAGGCGGTTTTACAGACTCTTCACATGAGCAAGGTAATTCAGTGTCGGATTGGTTGTCCTCAAGAGTAGTTGCAATTTTACTAACTACCAAAATATTGAGTAGCGAAACCCGCAATTCTCACGTTATTGCGTTAAACGCGAAGACCCTTCTCTGTTTCTCCCCCAATCTCCATCGTCCTATTTCTTCTCTCTCCCTCTCCATCTCCCTTATCCCGTCTCACTGCATTTCTATGTCAACCTACATGTCATGTAATATTTTGAAAACCAGCAAAAAAGAACTTATTTTTCTGGCTTGTTCAAGTAGTATTCATTTACGAAGGTTGATGGCGTTCCTTGCACAGTGACAACACTAACGATCACTAGAAATCTTCCGCATAAACAGATTTAATTACGATGTAAGCTCGTCAGATACGATTGCCTTTCTCTTACGTGTTCCGAAGCACAGTTTTTGTTGTTATAATCAAATTTCCCTAAATGTAGGCTATATTTTGTATTACAAACAAACGATGGCGGTTTAACTCAGCAGTAGTTATAAAAGTAACACATATGTTGAGGCAGTATTTTTAACACTTAGCAATATGTGTATGTAACAATATATAAAAAGGTTATATTGCAGTCGTAAATGTTTATATTATTGTTTACATGTTCAATAATGTTATGTGAATGTATTACGTAATTTAATAATATAGGACCTGTGAGAATAATAGGTTAAAAGTTGCTAACAATGAGGTAGCCTTGAGACAATAATAAGTAAGAAAGTGTAATAATGCTATTAGTCATTCTTGGAAACAATAATGTAAATTTTGAGACAGTTTATAAAATAGGCAATCAACAACCAGACAAAAGCTTAAGTAAAATAAAAGTATTCTATTGGATTAGGAATAGCCAATCAGAGACTTGAAATACAGAAATTTACAAATCAAGTCAGTTGCTTGTAAAGAGCGCTCATAACTGGACGCGTTGCTAGCAGGCAGTGTTACTAATCAGACGCGAAACGCGTCCTCGAGAAGTATAATACGTATTCAGTGTGAGACGAAAATAGTTTACGTCTTAAAAAATGTAAGTAATTAATAAAAGAATCTCACAGCTCTCTATATCAGTGAAGTGTTATTTTAATCGTTTAAAGAATTAATAAATAGAGCGAATTACAAATTATAATCTGTGTAAGTCTACATACTTCAGCCGCATCACGCCCTGTTAAGAAATTCATGTCTCTAAAAAATAATACTGACGCAGCCGAGGCAAACATAAATATATAATACTTAAAGAAACAATCAAAATTACAAAGTTAATATTTTTTTAAACATTTTTTTTTGGGGGGGACGAAGGCAACCGGAAACATTTTACCATACGTGCGGTTGCAACTACTTCAAGTTCGGCTCCCCAACAGTTGAACTACAATACAACTCCTACTTCAGATTGGCTTTCTATACGTGAAGCAACAATCTACTTCAAATTGGCTCCCAAAGCGTGGAGCAAATAACAATAAAACAAACCACTTCCTCAGTGTATTGTTGCAAACAGCAGGGGTCATAGTTGTAAGTGGTGGGACTGTGAGAGGATGGAAGGGAAGAATAAAGTTATCTCTTTCTTCATTTGGGCCAGACTGGGAGCGGGCTCGATTCTGACCAGGTCGCACCTAAAAGTTTCGGCCGCACAGAACCTCAAGTGCATTAATTATATAGATATGGTACTTACAAGTCATTTAGATATATTATGGATTGTTTAACGAAATTAATCTTTACGATTAACAAGAAAACCAAATTTTGTACATTATCAGTGCCTCATATACGAAATTTTAATGCCCCATTACCGCAAACTGTGTTTCAGCTATAGTTTATGCATTAAAAGAATTTTTGGGTGTATATACTTTTCAGATACCAAATGGCTTCCAAAAATAAATATAACATTTATATATTTTGTTTAATCAAATTATTTTTGCCTTGTGCCATTGAAATTTATAACAATAGTTCATACTTAGAAGTACACGTAAATAAATGTTCATTAAAATTCTTTTAAAATGTAAATATTAGAAAATTCAGTGGCGTGTTACCTTAATAGGGAATTACAATGGCATCGAGTATGAATGTAGTTATAGCGTGTAGCTGTAAGACGTTTAAGGTTCACCATTATCAATGTCCTAAATATTTTATACAGCGTAGACAATTCCTACCATAGCACGAGCGCTAAACATTACAAAATGTTGCGCGTTCAAATAAATTTTATGATATTTTCTGTCAATTCAGATTATTAACAGAATTGTTTAATTGTATACGTTTATGAAAAAGCACGTCTTTTAACTGAGAATGTTCTAATATTCTAGAACACGAATTTTAAAATTTTGTTAGACTAGATAGTTCCGTGGTTTTGGTGGTAAGATGCGTGAGGTTTAGCGTTCCAAAATAAGTGGTTTTATGAATGGTTTGAATGCTGTCTGCAGATGAAATCGCGTATAAGTGTGAGGAATAATATAGAATAAAAGAACAGATAAAGACGGAAGATTTCGGAAGCATATTGGGGGCCTATTGTAGCTATCGAACCTCCGGGAGGAAGGTGTGAAGCGAAGGACACGAGGCGAGCAGCGGGGCCTCTAACGTCTCCAGGTATGAGATCCCGAAGCCGGCCATGCCACCCACACCAGCTTCCCTCCGCAAGGAGAGGTCTTGTTCTGGGTTCATCACGTATCGAACGTCAGGAGTGTTATTCAAAGAAAATTCCATCACCACACGTCTTGCCACGCCGTCCATTCGCCTGATCCTCCGAACCTGAATCATGATAAGGAACTGGGAGACCGAAAATTGATTACAGAAACCACCCTAGGATTCGCTAACGGACCTGGGAAAAATGCCTCCCCCCCAAAAAAAAGCTATGCACAAATGCAGCGTCCCACAAACGATTGCGTGCTGGAGCGGGTAAAGGTTTGGTTCAACAGATGTCACTAATTTGGTGGTTGTAGAAGCAGGCTCTTCAGTGAAACTGACCAGTCCGCCACTGATAGAGGAAATGAGCTGCTGAGGGAGCAAATGCTCTTGTTGCTGTGGAAACCCATCAGAGAAGCGTGACAGAGTGGCTCGGTTTAGCAGGATTCGAAAGCGTACGTACTTAGTGGATGATGACGCTTGTGTCCCCCTCCCAGCCCCTGCGGCGGTAACACAGCCGCGACCTTTATCTGTCGATGGCGTCACCTGCCCCAAGTGTTCTTGGTCCTACCATTCCTTGCAATAACTGCATCTTCGAGGATTTTATTATGAGTATATATATCCCAGCATCTTATTCTGCTTTTATAAAACAAAAAACAAACAAATATGTCAGCTTTTAAAGAAATGAAGGTACTAGAAATGTGCAATAATGCATTAATGAAAATGAAATTTCTGTACGTAACTGCAGCCTGAAAGAAATTTATCGTAACAGATCGTTTTAAATTCCTACAAAATCACAGCAGCTCGAAATCTATGAGAAATATTTTAAAAAAAACCTGATGTGTTACACCCACATGACTTTCCCTACTCTTTCACCAACACTTATTCTCCATATGCTTCATGTTAATCGATATATGGAGATGTTAGTCTTATTGCTAATTTTCCCGTAGATGCAAGGGGAATTGGTAGGTTTTAAGCGATAGTCAAATATTTTAAGAGCTGGTTGCTATGTAGAGCATTCCATTCTCTTTGTATTACCAGGACAAAAAAAAACACGAAATAATGAATTCCCAATTGAGAAAAAGTATAAGTATTGGAAAATTTAAGGAAATAACAAGCAATATCTCGAAAACGGTTCACTCAACAAAAGAAATGTATATGACATAAGTTGTGTATTTTAACGCGATCTACATTTTTTGTGTAGTAAAATATTTGTCTATCTCTTATGGTTTACCAGTTATGCAAAAGTCGTTCACAATGAAGAATACTTTTGGAGACATTCCCAGAAAATTCGAGATATACATTTCATTTCGCCATGACATTATCTTAAACATATGATATTTTCATCAAAATCGTTAGAGCCATTTTTGAGAAAACTAAAATTTTCGAAAAATGTTCCATGTAAAGGGTAGTCTGGGGTGGGGGGATTTTCTTGAAAACCTTCGTGTCGCATCTCTGGAAGATATTGAACCTAAATACCAAGTTTGGTGTTTATCCAACTGTTCCGTTTTGAGTTATACTGTTCACAGACACACAGACACACACACGGACATGTTTCCAAAAATGCTTTTTTTGGATTCAGGAGGTCTCAAAACATGTATTTCCGGTGAAATCTCGGTATCGAATTTTTGGGTGGAATGCAATATTTCCCCTACTTACTATACGTAGTAGAGAAAGTAAAAATGAGTTTTGCTTATCAACGCTCTTTAACTGCCGTGGTCATTAGCGTCCCATTCGGTGATTTTGCTCAGAGGCCTCTTTATCAGGCTTGAGGTTCTTTTACGTGCTGTAAATCTACAACACCACCGGCTTTATTTCCCTTCCGAAGGAAGCCATGCTAAGGAATTTTTACGCCCGAAATAGATTTTATTTGGAATGTAAATCTCTTTAAATAATGGTATTTTAATCAAAATCGTTAGTGCCATTTTTTATAAAATCAAAAGTTTCGAAAAATGTTTCATGTAAAGGGTAGTTTGGGGTGGAGGATTTTCTCGAAAATCGGTATTTATCCGACTTTTCGTTTCTGTGTTATGCTGTTCATAGACACACGGACGTTTTTCTAAAAAATACTTTCTTTTTATTCGAGGGGCCTCAAAACATTAATTTTGGCGAAAAATCTTATTTTTGGAGTAATACAATACTTCCCCTACATACTATATGTAGTAGAGAAAGTAAAAAAGTGAAAGTGCCCCACATAAATAAAATACCAAGAACTTTACATATTTATTTTAAACAATGTTTTGACTAAGGTTGCTCAGGCCCAAGTTTGCCTCAGGCTGGAAGGAAAATTTTGTGTGTTATAATTCAGTATCAAATTGTAGGAATTCAAGATCGCGGTTTAGACGAATAAGTCCTGCCTTTCACTTCAGGATTGACTTTATAAAGAAGCATTTTGAAGTTCAGTCAACTAATGCAATTAAATTTTGTGAGTCTACCTAGCTGGAAATGCATTGCTCATTCCTTCAGTAGATCACTACTGGCGCAGTAGATCACTACTCGTATCAAAAGCGAATTCAAAATAGAAAGCGGAGTGACTAAATTCTGTATTGTTTGGATAAGATTTTACTATTTGAATAAAGATAAGGGACATTACGAAATATTTTAATGATGAATAAATGTGAACACATGGTTATAATATCTGTAACTTTGTCCAGTTTTTCAACTGTCAATGCTCTAAGTTCCTCTCTAGTTCAACTTCACTGGTGGTTCACTTCGTTCACACTATCACTTCACTAGGGTGAACTAGTTCAATTCTCCGCCTCTTCACTTCTTCGTGACGTAGCGTCTTCACGCCGGACGTTTCACTTCACTCGGGAGTCGAACACAAGACCTCCACAACCCGTTGCTCCGCAGTAGAATTCGCTTCCTGTCACAGAACCGTCACCAACTCGCTCGGAGAATCGCTCTTGATGAGACGCACTCCCTGACTGACTCGACAGTTCTCACACTCTGCTTTCACCGACACTCGCGAAAGCGCTTGCTTATATAGTCAGTGGAATCCTTCCACAAGCTTCTCGAACGTTCTAGAACTATTTCAACACACTTTCTGAAGGAGGGGGAGGAAGAAGCTTCCAGACGGTTCTGTTTATCTCCGATAACGCGCCCGGTGTTTGCGCTGTGCGGCAGTACCACCTCCTGTTCGAAGTTGTTCTGGTTCGTAATGCCCGTAGCTCGAGGCTTACCTTTCTGCAGCCTCCGCGTAGACTCCGAACGTTCGACGTGGGCTGATTCTCTGCGTCTCTATCCTCGGCTAACTGTAGTAATTACTGACATATGTAAGAGCATGGACTTTTCCTTGGTAAAGGAAACGTAAATCTCGGGTGTGGTAACGGAGAGAAATAGACGTGCTTCAGTTACAAAAGACGACACCACTGTTTTCTTTAGTTTGTTACTTCTGGTAGCTCACAACACTGATATTGTCGCCGTTAAAACACTGTCCAATGCTGTTGAAATACGGCGCTGATATGACGCGTAGTTTATATATTTAACAAATCTCTTTACTTGTAGCGATTCTTATGTGTAGCGAAACCTGTCTTAATTCACTAGCTTTTGGCGCGACCTTTCTTAAGTATCCGGCAGCATCATTCTCTGCCTGTAGTTTCGAAGCAACTCCCCGATCTTTGGTCTTAGCAGATCTATTTATGGTCGCGGGCTTCTTAGGCTACTTCATTTCCTATTTGTGCATTTTTCGCACCGCTCAACGCGTCTCACTATTTCATGTCAATTTACGTGGATCTTATTGGTCCTATTCCACTCCCTCTTCTCAATTTTAATATGAAATCGCGGCTTTCACTAATTTTACCGTTAAGCTTGTCTTACTCACTCCGGTTACGGCGAATTACCGTACAAAAGAACAATGGCTCTACACCCTCGCTGTACGAACAATACTTTTGCTACCAGAGAGACATCGTAAAACTCACTTGTTGCCTTCGGAGACACTTTTCCTGCATCTAAAATATCTCATCGTGGACAGTATTTTAACATAGCGCTTAAATTATTTACATTAAACAATTTGTAACATAAATACAAACATATCATTAAATCACCCTTCGTAAGCTACACATACAGTAAAAAGAAAAATAGTTGTACATAGCATAATTTAATTTCACTAAAACGTAATTACCCAAATTATTAATAATTACATAGCTCGGACTCGGCCTAGAGTTGCCGTTTCAGCAGGTGAGCTGCAGTTATCATTGTTTAATCCGATCGCCCGGCGCCGATAACCTTGCGCCATAGCCGCTGCGTCACAATACTTAGGCAACTCTTAAAAAAGCTTTTTGCACTTATAAGCCATGGAATGCAGACATTGCAGAAATTAGATATCTTTTTTTTTTAAATATTTTGCTGCTTGCCATTATTTACTGCCTAACCACTCAGCTTTAGTACCGGATAACTCTATGAAAAACATGGTTAGTTTTACCTATTCTTTTCTAGGATTTTTCTACTTTGGTTTGTAACATAACTGAAGTTTGGATTGCCAATTAAGATATTCCACGTACACGAGCAAGAGGTGAATTTCTTCCAAAAACAAGAAAAGTGGGTATATATGAGGCTCAAATCCTACATTCTATGTTGTAGGAAAAAATAAAGATACCGAAACCTCCTTTTATAATTCAGTAGAATTCGTTTCGTTTTTATCAGAATAACATTTTAACCTTCCTGGTTTAGTTGGCATTTCATTCGTCAACTTTGAATCATTACAAAGATATTTACTATAGTTTTAATAGTTTTTTTACAATTTTATTACAATTATTTCATTTACAATTTATATAACCAAAATGTATATATTGTAGAAGACTGTGTTTTATACTACAAAACAGAGAAAATCCATTTCATATATTCGTAGCATTTTCTGTGTGGCCGGTTACTGCTTATTCCAGCCTAAAGCTTGTTTATTATCGATGTTTCTTTTATCTATCTGCAGTCGTTGTTCATTCGCCATTTGCGAAAAATTAAGTTATGAAACGAATTATCCACTTTCTGTGCAATCATTCATGCTAGAAGTTTGAAATATTTACCCGTATTTATGACACATTGTCAATAATAAGGATGTAAAGTGGACGCGATAAATATCATGTTCTCTTAAGTATTTTAAAACGAGCAAACATGTTTAAAATATTTATCAATTTTTTTAAAATGTTACATCGTAATTACAAAAGTAAATATACTAATAAAAGTAGACGAGACATCAAGGTATAAAAGGCATCAATGATTCAAAGTTTTCATTATGATATTTTTATTAGTTCCAGAGAAAATTGGTAATGGATTTGATGAATTTAACACTGGCAAAAGAAAACATTTAATCTCCCCTTGGGGCTTAAACCCGACTGTCGATGTGTTATTAGAAGAAAACAAGTTATATATGCATTTTAGCACTATCAAACAATTTAAGGTCTGGGATGCAGCCAATTTAAATATTATTTCAACCACCTTGTTTTAAAATTAGAAATATCAATAATATTTATTTTGTATCCATCTTTCAGAAATCCTACGCATGTCTGGAGTTGTACGTACTGAACGATAATAATGATAAGCTACAGCATATTAGGAAAAGTAGTACACTGAATTTCGGCAACATGCACAAAGTTGGTAACAGCGGAGAAATTGGGAAGCAAAGACTGAAATGAACTCTGCTTATTGTGGAGAACAGTTCTGTTGAAGGGCGAATCCGATGGCCTTGAGCATTTGAGGGAACTTCTTCATTGATGTACATTATTTTTACTTACAGGAAGTGATCTTGATTATTCCCTTAATTTCCATTTATTAAATACTGCAAATGTGTGTGTGTGTGTGTGTGTGTGTGTGTGTGTGCGCGCGCGCGCGTGTGTAATGAAAGAATGTCAAAACTCAGAATAAGCCAAGATTCCGCACTCCCAGATCACCAGGTTAACCAAGTTAACTAATGTTAACAATTTTCCGTCTTTATATATTTATTTATTTATTAACATCCCCACTAACGAACTTGATTACAATAAGTACAAAGGAAATAAAGCAAAACTTCTAACATTAGGGTTATTAGAAGGTTTTGACACCCAGAAACTTCAGTGCACACATCTGTATAATTGGAATAAAGGTTATGGACCTTCCTTCATATACACTTCTAGTAACTGATGACTAGACCTCGGAATTTTAGGTCCTTAAAAGCCAAATTTTAAGCAGCTAAAATAGGCTCTCAAGCACCTTGTATATAATAGTCTACGTGCTTACCCCCCACTATCTTAAACAGTTCCGAGGCAACTGTAAAATACTGTTCAACTGTTTCCCTGAGTTACTGTCTCCACTGATTAAGTGCAATGTTGCCAAATTTCAACATAATTCTTTTCTGGCCCTACTATAGTGTGCTCCACTTCCAGTACAGTGAGTTAAATATTGTGTCTTTGTCCAGTTTTACAATTTTCAAGTCTCTCAGTTCTCACTGTCACTGTTTTGGTCTGGTCTTTCACTGGACTTTACTTAGTTCACACTGTCACTTCATTGATTTGAACTAGTGCAATTTCACCGTCATTTGACTTTCTTCTTGACGTAGCCTGTTCTTCCGGACGGTTCATTTGCTGGGGAGTCGAACAAAAGACTTCTACAATCTCTCGCTCGGGAACCGCACTTGATGTCGCAGTAGAAACACGCTTACCAATCCGCTTAATCACTCACTGAACTAACTGCTCTCGCCAGAACGCTCACTTATACCTATAGCCAATGGAATCTTCCATAGGGCGTTCCAAAAGTATCTGAATACGTCTTCTGGAGGCGGGGGATGGAAGCTTCCAGAAGATTCTGGTTATCTGCCGTTACCGCCGGGCGAGTACACGACTTATCTATGTTTATCTCCTAGTGCCTGCACCGACCTCCCAAAAACGTTATTCAGGTAGTCAGTTACACTTTAATTAACTCTGTAAACATAGGAAAAATAACATCTATAAGTTGGCACCATTCCCAGAAGCTATGAGGAGAATCGTATATCAAAATGGAGGTTTTCTTAACTTTGGGATTAGGCAGTTCGCTTCAGTGAAACAGTTTGATCACGCTATTCAGAAAGTCAGACCTTTCTGATGAAAAAAGGAAGCGATTGAGAAAACAGCTGAATCTCGAGGACGACGTAGACAAAAGAAAGCCGATGTGGGATATCCATCTTCCCCTCTCCCCTTAAAACAATACAAAGAAACAGAGAAACCTTAAGAATCGGGCAGGAATTGAGATGAGAAAGGAAAATGTTGGGGTGATGACAAAAGCAGCTGTTACACTGATAGCTCCAGACAATACATCCCCACTTTTTATAGCAACGAGTGACAGACAACTTGCCCTCTTTGTAAGCAAATATTGCTTGGCTTGACGTTCTAAAATATTTACAGCGTTCACTCAGAAATCAAGAGTCGTACTTTTATATACTTTTTATGGTCCTAAAGTGCAGCATATTATTTTCAGTAAAGAAGCTTTAAAACCACCCGCCGTCCAAATTACTTCACGTAATCTATGCTATCAAATCCTTGAAATTACAAATATTAGTGCTTAAGTCGGTCTGGTACGAGAGTATATTGGGTTTACAAGACATTTTAGCTCTTATACACTTCTAATTTTCTTACACCGTTAAATGTGTTGAGTATCACCAATGCCATTCACATTTAAGTGCTCCCCTAAACCATAACGTTAGTTGGAAACTCGTTATATCTTTACGAGCTGTGGCGTTGGGATCCATTTTAATCATTATGTATACCCACCAACGAGATTCCCCGATTCAGAGGCAGCTCAAGTCTTTCTTGAGAAGCATTTAATGCTTTAAAGATCATTAGGTTATTTTAATAAAAATCTGATATGTTACACTCACATGACACTCTCTACTCTTGTACAAACTTTTTACAAACGCTTATTCTCCATATGCTTCATGTTAATCTTATTGCTAATTTTCTTGTAGATGCAAGGGGAATATGGTAGGCTTTAAGCGATAGTCAAATCTTTTAAGAGCTGGTAGCATTGCATGTCCAGGACATAAAAAAAATCTGATGTGTTACACTCACATGACTTTCTCTACTCTTGTACAATCTATTTTTACAAACGCCTATTCTCCATATGCTTCATATTAATCGAGATATCGAGATGTCAATCTTATTTGTAATTTTCTTGTAGATGCAAGGGGAATATGGTAGCTTTTAAGCGATAGTCAAATATTTTATCGCTAGTTGCTATGTGGCGCATTCCATTCTCTTTGCATGTCCAGGACATAAAAAAATGAATAACGAATTTGAGAAAAAGTAAGTATTGGAAAATTTAAGGAAATAACAAGCAATATCTCGAAAACGGTTCACTCAACAAAAAAAATCTGATGTGTTACACTCACATGACTTTCTCTACTCTTGTACAAACTACTTTTACAAACGCTTATTCTCCATATGCTTCATGTTTATCGAGATGTCAATATTATTGCTAATTTTCTTGTAGAAGCAAGGGGAATATGGTAGGTTTTAAGCGATAGTCAAATATTTAAGCGCTGGTTGCTATGTGGCGCATTCCATTCTCTTTGCATGTCCAGGACATAAAAAAATGAGTAACGAATTTGAGAAAAAGTATAAGTATTGGAAAATTTAAGGGAATAACAAGCAATATCTCGAAAACGGTTCACTCAACAAAAAAAATGTATATGACATAAATTGTGTATTGTAACGCAATCTACATTTTTGGGCAGTAAAATTTTGTCTATCTCTTATGGTTTACCAGTTATGCAAAAGTCGTTCAGAATGAAGAACACTTTTGGAGACATTCCCAGAAAATTCGAGATATACATTTCATTTGTCATGAAAATACCTTAAACATATGATATTTTAATCAAAATCGTTAGAGCCATTTTTGAGAAAATTAAAATTTTCGAAAAATGTTCCATGTAAAGGGTAGTCTGGGGTGGGGGGATTTTCTTGAAAACCTTCGTGTCGCATCTCTGGAAGATACTGAATCTAAATACCAAGTTTGGTGTTTATCCGACTGTTCGTTTCTGAGTTATGCTGTTCACAGACACACAGACACACACACACAGACACACACACGGACATGTTTCCAAAAGTGCTTTTTTTTGGATTCAGGGAGTCTCAAAACATGTATTTCCCGTGAAATCTCGGTATCGAATTTTTGGGTCGAATGCAATACTTCCCCTACTTACTATACGTAGTAGAGAAAGTAAAAATCTGACGTGATGCACTCGCATTTCTCTACTCTTGAACAAACTACTTTTACAAACGCTTGTTCTCCACCTATTTCATGTTAATCGAGATAAGCATTTGCAGAAACTTATTACTAATTTTTTATAGGTGCAAGAGGAATACGTTAGGCTTTAAGCGATTCTCAAATCTTTTAAGAGCTGGTTGCTTTGTGGAGCATTCCATTCTCTTTGCATGTCCAGGACATAAAAAAATCTGATGTGTTACACTCACATGACTTTCTCTACTCTTGTACAAACTATTTTTACAAACGCTTATTCTCCATATGCTTCATGTTAATTGAGATATCGAGATGTCAATCTTATTGGTAATGTTCATGTAGATGCAAGGGGAATATGCTAGATTTTAAGCGATAGTCAAATATTTTAACGCTGGTTGCTATGTGGCGCATTCCATTCTCTTTGCATGTCCAGGACATAAAAAAAATGAATAACGAATTTGAGAAAAAGTATAAGTATTGGAAAATTTAAGGAAATAACAAGCAATATCTCGAAAACGGTTCACTCAACAAAACAAATGTATATGATGTAAGTTGTGTATTTTAACGCGATCTACATTTTTTGTGTAGTAAAATTTTGTCTCTCTTATGGTTTACCAGTTATGCAAAAGTCGTTCATAATGAACAATACTTTTGAAGACATTCCCAGAAATTTCGAGATATACATTTCATTTCTCATGACATTATCTTAAACATATGATATTTTCATAAAATCGTTAGAGCCATTTTTGAAAAAATTAAAATTTTCGAAAAATGTTCCATGTAAAGGGTAGTCTGGGGTGGGGGGATTTTCTTGAAAATCTTCGTGTCGCATCTCTGGAAGATACTGAACGTAAATACCAAGTTTGGTGTTTATCCGACTGTTCGTTTTTGAGTTATGCTGTTCACAGACACACACACAGACACACACACGGACATGTTTCCAAAAATACTTTTTTTTGGATTCAGGAGGTCTCAAAACATGTATTTCCGGTGAAATCTCGGTATCGAATTTTTGGGTGGAATGCAATACTTCCCCTACTTACTATACGTAGTAGAGAAAGTAAAAATGTATATGATATAAGTTGTGTATTTTAACGCGATCTACATTTTTTGTGTAGTAAAATTTTGTCTATCTCTTATGGTTTACCAGTTATGCAAAAGTCGTTCATAATGAAGAATAGTTTTGGAGACATTCCCAGACATTTCGAGATATACATTTTATTTCTCATGACATTATCTTAAACATATGATATTTTCATCAAAATCGTTAGAGCCATTTTTGAGAAAATTAAAATTTTCGAAAAATGTTCCATGTAAAGGGTAGTCTGGGGTGGGGAGATTTTCTTGAAAATCTTCGTGTCGCATCTCTGGAAGATACTGAACGTAAATTTCAAGTTTGGTGTTTATCCGACTGTTAGTTTTTGAGTTATACTGTTCACAGACACACACACAGACACACAGACACACACACACACACACACAGACACACACACGGACATGTTTCCAAAAATGCTTTTTTTTGGATTCAGGAGGTCTCAAAACATGTATTTCCGGTGAAATCTCGGTATCGAATTTTTGGGTGGAATGCAATACTTCCCCTACTTACTATACGTAGTAGAGAAAGTAAAAATGAATAACGAATTCCCATTTGAGAAATAGTATTGAAAATTTAAGGGAATAACAAGCAATATCTCGAAAATGGTTCACTCAACAAAAAAAATGTATATAACATGTATTTTAACGCGATCCACATTTTTTGTATAGTAAAATTTTGTCTATCTCTTATGATTTGCCAGTTATACAAAAGTCGTTCACAATGAAGAATACTTTTGGAGACATTCCCAGAAAATTCGAAATATACATTTCATTTGTCATAAAAATATCTTAAACATATGATATTTTAATCAAAATCGTTACAGCGATTTTTCAGAAAATTAAAATTTTCGAAAACTGTTCCATTTAAAGGGTAATCTGGGGTGGGAGGATTTTCTTGAAACCCTTCGTGTCGCATCTCTGGAAGATACTGAACCTAAATACCAAGTTTGGTGTTTATCCGACTGTTCGTTTCTGAGTTATGCTGTTCACAGACACAGACACACACACACCGACATGTTTCCAAAAATGCTTTTTTTGGATTCAGGGGGTCTCAAAACATGTATTTCCGATGAAATCTCAATATCGAATTTTTTGGTGTAATACAATACTTCCTCCACTTACTATACGCAGTAGAGAAAGTAAAAATTTCATCTGTTGCATTCACATGAATTTGTCTACTCACTCTTCTACAAACTATTCTTACAAAAGCTTATTATTCTAGCAACTTTTTGTTAATCCAGATGAAGTGTCAATTCACATGTACACGTTTCTTTGTACAATAGAATAGATAAAGCAATATCACTTCTATGTGATGGCTTTGGAATTCCATGTTCCTTGCCTGTATCCTCAGTGGTGTAGTGGTACCATGCTAGCCTCTAGTTCCCGAGGTCGCGGGTTCAAACTCGGCGGAGGACGATGGATTTTTTCGGGGGTAAAAATCCTTAGCATGGCTTCCTTGGGAAAGGGAGTAAAGCCGGTGGTCCCTTGTAGATTTACGGCACGTTAAAGAACCTCAAGCCTGATAAAGAGGCCTCTCAGCAAAACTACGGTTCTTTCACGCCCAATATAGAATGCGTCGCTAAGAACCATAGAAGTTAAAGAACCTCCACAAAGAAAACCCAATTTAATTTTATTTTCATGCATGATCACAATAAAAAATAGTAACTTGCGGATCAGTGTTTGAAAATTAAAACTAATAACAAAGAATATCTCGAACTATTAACGCCACCAAAAAGTTATTCGACATAATTTGTGTGCTTTAACGAGATCTACGTTTTCTGTATAGTAATATTTTGTCTATCACTTATAGTTTACCAGTTATGTGTCATTCAGAATGATGGGGACTCCACAGGCTAATCCTAGAAAATTATAAATATATATTTTATTTGTCATGAAAATATCTTAAATATATGATACTTAAATCAAAATCGTTGGAGCCATTTTCGAAATAATCAAAAATAACGAAAATGTTTCCATGTAAATGGTAGTTTAGGACGGAGGAGCTTTTCTCGAAAATCTTCGCGCCGCATCCTTGGAAGGCCTTGAACTTAAATACCAAGTTTGGAATTAAACCGACTATTTTATTTTACTTTTGTGTTAGACTGTTCACACACATACGGACCTTCTTCTAAATTTTGATTCTTTGGACTCAGGTAGTCTAAAAGACGTATATTCCTGTGAAATCTCGGTATCAATTTTGGGCGGAATGCAGTATTTCTTCTACTTACTATAAGTGTTTCGATGCGGTATGGCAGAAAAAGGATGCTCTCTGTGAAACGTCCTTCGGTTGGTTGTGGTGTATAAGAACCGCCCCTTCAGACCCTCTGTGTGGGACGGTGTCCCCGCTCTACCTGTCCATCTCGGAGCGTCTCAATCTGAAAACTGTAAGAACGCTGCCGTTGCTGCGCAGTCACTCCTGGTTCCGGCGGTCTGGTATCTCCTCTCACCTCCTCTTCCCTCCCTGGGGCTGTACAATAATGTTACACACCGGGGTGAGGCCAAAAGGTTTGCAGCTAAAATATTAAATTTAGTTACCACGGCATAAACATTGGGGAACGTAGCTACAGAGGCAAGCGAAAGATACGAAGAACTTTCTGCACAAAACTAAAGCGGGCGTGAAATATTTATAAATAATTACATTTGAATTCACATTTGGCTCAGGATTATTATACATTAAGGTGCTCTACATGGTATACAAAAGGTTACAGACAAAACAGTGGAGGAGATGCCCCACGCACCCACATGGCAACACGCACTCTTACACACATGCTTACACATTCCTCTCACAACTCTCTGGCTACAACTGGCGCCCAAACCACCACACACAAAGAGAACTATTCGCTCAATTGCCTTCACCCCCAACTAGGAGATGGAATTGCCGCGCCGGACAAGAACTTAACATACAAAACAACAATTAGCTCAACAATATTATACACAGCGACAATGTGTCCAACGCGATAATACACGCACAATATATCTTACCTGGATCGGTGCCAAGTCCCCTCTGATAATAAGAGTAATGAGAGAGATGGACAAAAAACAAATACAGCCGCCGTTGCGAATTCTGCCGTTAAAGGAAAATATGCTCACACTGTTATGAGCATTCACACGATTTACTCTACTCATGGCAAACTCACATATGTTGCTTGTACATTGCAGCCTCATATACAGAGTGAACCAGAACTCCATCGACAAACTTTTAGAGGTTGTTCAGGGATACCTTCTGAGTATTTTGGTATCAGCGACCAATGGCCTCCGTCGGCTCGTTACAGAGTAATTGCATTTCATTTGGTTTCTTGCAATTAACTTTGTGTTTGTGTTGCACTTAAAATACTGCAAACTGTGCCAATGTCGACTGTATATGCTGTGTCTTTTTTGTAAACAAATTGTAAATGGCCAACTTGATTTTATTTGAAAACAACTATTTGAAACAAATTGTATATTTTAAGGAACCATATAATTCGTCCCGGGTACGTTTTTGTATCTCTTTCATTATTTCACATTCATAGAAAGATATAAATACTCAAAGCTTCAATGTGTATTACTTTTTAGTCATTTAAATATCTTAACATACACTACGTGATCAAAAGTATCCGGACACCTGGCTGAAAATGACGTACAAGTTCGTGGCGCCCTCCATCGGTAATGCTAGAAGTCAATATGGCGTTGGCCCAACCTTAGACTTGATAACAGCGTTCACTCTCGCAGGCATACTTTCAATCAGGTGCTGGAAGGTTTCTTGGGGGAATGGCAGCCCATTCTTCACGGAGTGCGGAACTGAAGAGAGGTATCGATGTACGTCGTTGAGGCCTGGCATACCAAAACATCTCAAAGGTGTCCTTTAGGATTCAGGTCAGGACTCTGTGCAGGCCAGTCCATTACAGGGATATTATTGTCGTGTAACCACACCGCCACAGCCCGTGCAGTATGAACAGGTGCTCGATCGTGTTGAAAGATACAATCGCCATCCCCGAATTGCTCTTTAACAGTGGGAAGCAAGAAGGTGCTTAAAATATCAATGTAGGTCTGCGCTGTGATCGTGCCACGCAGAAGAACAAGCCCCCTTCAGGAAAAACACGACCACTATAACACCACCACCTACGAATTTCACTGTTGGCACTACACACTCTAGCAGATGACGTTCACCGGGCATTCGCCATACCCACACCTTGCCAGCGGATCGCCACATTGTGTACCGTGATTCGTCACTCCACAGAACGTTTTTCCACTGTTCAATCGTGTAATGTTGACGCTCCTTACACCAAGCGAGGGGTCGTTTGGCATTTTCCTGCGTGATGTGTGGCTTATGAGTAGCCGCTCGACCATGGAATCCAAGGGTTTCTCACGTCACGCCTGTCATAGTACTTGGAGTGGATCCTGATGCAGTTTGGAATTCCTGTGTGATGGTCTGGATAGATGTCTGCCTATTACTCTTTACGACCCTCTTCAAAAGTCGCCGGTCTCTGTCAGTCAACAGACGAGGTCGGCTGTACGCTTTTGTGCTGTACATGTCCCTTCACGTTTCCACTTCACTATCACATTAGAAACAGTGGACCTAGGGATGTTTAGGAGTGTGGAAATCTCGCGTACAGACTTCTGACACCAGTGACACCCATTCACCTGACCACGTTCGAAGTCTGAGTTCCACGGAGCGTCCCATTCTGCTGTTTCACGATGTCTAATGACTACTGAAGTCGCGGTTAAGGACTACCAGGCAGTAAGTGGCAGCACAATGCACCTAAGATGAAAAACGTATCTTTGTGGGGGTGTTCGAATACTTTTGATCACATAGTGTATTGTGGTATTTTAATCGAAATGATTGCGGTCATTTTTTGAGAAAAATAAAACATAACATGTTTTTCTATTTAAAGGATAGTTTGAGTTGAGGAAACGTCCTTGAATATCTTCACCTGACATGTTTAAGCGATGTCAGAGCCAAGTATAAACTCATATTTATCACCCTTTCGTTTTTGAGTTATGCCGTTCATTGACTGACACACGCATACACACACACACACATACACATGGTACTTTTTCTAAACATCTAACGTGCTGCATTCACATTACATCTACCAATGACAAATTCACATTATCCATTTATATGCTTTTCAAATAAGAAGTGATTCTTCTGTCTTTTCTAGGTGACTCGGTATAATTTTTGTATAGAAATTGTTTCAAATTAAGCAAGAAGGTTTCAAAATGCGGAACGTGATAATAAGCTCCTACGATGGAAGGAAAATAAAGGGGACAAACAGCCTGAATCCTACATTTTCAAGCATATCTATTAGGGACGCTTAGGAAAGGCATAAATTCATCTTGGGGTATTTGGAAAACTTCTAACGCCATGGAAATTGTGTATTTCAATGAGCTCTACATCAAGTATTTTCCTATCCATTAAAGTTATTCCCTTACTACACAAAAGTAGGGTACAAAATTCTCTCAAATAAATAGAAACCGCAGGTTATTCACAAAAGCCCAAGATATAACATTTATTTTCTAATTTAGAGTACTAAACATATGACAGGATTAAAGCCGGTTTTCGAGAAAATAAAAATAGCATTTTTCCTACGCAGAGAGGTGATAGGAGAGGTGATATCTTTGAAAACCTTCGTATCACATCCTTCAACACCAATTTTGTATTTTAAGAACTTTACGTTTCTGAGTTATGTCGTTCACAGACAGACAAGCGTATAAACAAACTTTTAACTAAAAATATTTTTTCGCTTTTTTAGGGATACCAACACATGTATTTCCGGTGAAATCTCAACATCGAATTGTTGAATGGAATATAATACTTCCTCTACTTACTGTAAGTATAGTAGTGAAAGTAAAAAGTGACCAAGCTCTTATGCAGTTACGTAAGTCTTGAGAGCAAGCTCGCGCAGGCAGAAGAATTTGGGGGAGGAAGCAATGGTCGAGGCCTAGCAAGTATAAGAATTTTGGAAAGAATTTTGTACAACTGTAACAGATAGACGAAAACGTACTACAAAAAATTTATATCTCTTTAAAACACACACTTTATTTTCAATGGCTTTTCTTGTGTCATGAGCCATTTCCCGAGATACCGGTTATTATATTCAGTTTTCTCTATTCCCCTTGTACCTTCAACGAAATGTATAATGAAACTATTTCTGCAATAGTATATCTCGATTAACAGAAGTAGATGGACAAAATAGCTTTTTTAAGAATAGTTTGCAGAAGGTACATAGGAATAGTGGCTAAGGAAACTTATGTGAACGTGTCATATCATATTTTTAAGAACTATTTTGAAGTTACAGACAGCTTCAGTACTGCATTTTGTCTCGATGTACCTACATATACTAACTAATGCTGTTTATTTTCTTTGTTGCAGTTACTATGCATCAGCATCATTTCCACCAGGTCCACCACGCCTCGTACCGCCACTCAAGCGCCCCAGGTTGATGGTACCTCCAGCGAGACCAGTCATCAAGGCCGCTATTCCTCAGAAACCGCAGCCTACCCCAATGAACCAGCTTAAGACATACAGTAAGTGTTCAATCAATCAAAGTTTTGTGCTCAGTACAGAGTTTTCAACGTCCCTCATTCTTCCCTCTCCTCTGCAGAAGCCGTTTCTGTGAATTCTTACAAAATTGTGGTTTGTAAGAATATTGTTATGTAAATTTCTATAAAGACAAAACGTTCCCTTCCGCTTAGCATACATTGGGACTGAGCAACTGTAATACAGGCTAATGTGGTTAAAATGGTATTGTTCATTGTTGTCAAACAGTTTGGCATTAAGTCCTTAGTCAAAACATTGTTTAAAATAGTTGCCAAGTTCGTGATATTTCTGTAGACACTTTCTTAACGTAAAAAAGTTTTGTGATGCGTCCAAGTGAACATTCATTCATTGCCTCTTGAATAAAATTTTCTTTCTTAAATGTCTTCTTTTTCTAAATGAGGCGATATTTACCGCAACTCGTCGTATACGAATATATTTGTATTGCCTATGAGTTATCTAAAAATATGGTGATAAAAGCGAATTAAGGTCTGCATGGAAAACCTCACAGGTAGTGTATAAGGAGAGAAGACCACATGTCTGCTAGGATAATACTTCCTTCACTTGCATATGTGTCAACAATATAACCACAGAGTTCATCTAATCTTTTATCCTGAGGCTTGATAGGCATTAAGGCATACTTTCATGGTGATGAAGATGGCTGACTATTGACTGTCATGTTGTGCAGCGACATTAATCCATAAGCAGTTACCGGTGAGAGGAAATAGGAAAGTACAGGGAGAGCCAAAAGGTTACGAACCGACTGCTCAGTGTTTTTCCTGTCCGCGGCCTCGGAGCTCGTTTGCTGTCTGCTATCACAGAAAGGCGCGGATGAAACCATACATGTTTAAAAGTACTTTTAAAGGCTTTACTTAACAACTTTAATGTTGGTAAGTAGAAAAAAATTTGAATTTTTTTTTCGAGTCGATATTTGAAGCCCGTGCATACATGAATACAATTTTGCTGCCTGATTTTAGAGAATTAAAAGACAGAGTTATTTTGCCTTTTTTCAACAAGATTCTGCAACAGCTCATATGACTAATATTTCGATGAGAACAATTTGAAATGTGTTTAAGAACAGAATTATTAGTAGAGATTTGTGGCCCCCTCGGACCGTCGACCTAACCCCCTGCGATTTCAGTCTCTGGGGTAACTTAAAACAAAATGTATACAAGATAAACCCTCACACCCTGGAAGAATTAAAACAAAATATCCGCGAGGAAATTGCCAGCATTTCTCAACGTGAACTACGGCGAGTGATGGATAGTTTCCTAAAGAGGTGCCAAAAGTGTATGGACAACGACGGTGGCCAGTTTCAGCATCTCCTTACATAAAGTTAGTAAGAAAAGTCTTTAAAAGTAGTTTTAAAAGTGTTATATGGTTTCATCCGCGCCTTTCTATGATAGTGGCAGACGCGGACAGGAAAAACACCGCGCAAGCAGTTCCTAGTTTTTTGCTCTCCCTGTAGTTGAGCTAATCTTTGGATTGCCATCTCTTGATGAAGACGTTACTGTAACTTGACATATTTATTTTAAATGTTTTTGATCAATCCTTAATGCCTAGCAATTTGACAATGTTATACTTTTAAACAATAACAACCTGTATTGAGGTTGTTCAGAATGCTTCACCAACCCACAAAATTATATGAATTAGCATACCCCATTTTTCCGATATTGTAGGAGTACAGTTATACCCATTCCTCACAGATTTCTACCTTCAGTGTTTCTGTAAGAATTCACGGTGACTACGGAAGAATTGTCTTTCTTGCTTTCTTTATCGCTTAGAGGAAGTTTGGCATGTCAACCAAAAGTTCTAGTGGGAGATTTCGTCGGTTATATTCTGAAGTCTTGTCGCCTGCAGTGGTGTAGTGAATACCATGTCTCTAGCTCCCGAGGTCACGGGTTCAAATCCAGAGGAGACGATGGATTTTCGGGCGTAAAAATCCTTAGTATGGCTTCCTTCAAAAGGGAAGTAAAGCCGGTAGTCTCGTGTCGTAAATTTAAGGCACGTACAAGAACCTCAAGCCTGATAAAGAGGCCTCTGAGCAAAATTTCCGCCCAATATAGAATGGAACGCTAAGGACCATAGTAGTTAAAGAGCGTCCATAAATAAAACTCAATTTAATTTAACTAAAAGGCTTTTGGAAAAATCTTATGTGTTTCACTCACATGAGCTTCTCTGCTCTTGTACAACTATTTTTACAATAGCTTATTCTCCACCTACTTCATATAAATCGAGGTAAACATAAAACTGCCTTATTGCTAATTTTCTTGTAGATGCTACAGGAATTGGTGGGCTTTAAGCGATAGTCAAATATTTTAAGAGCTGGTTGCTATGTGGAGCATTCCATTCTCTTTGCATGTCCAGGACATTAAGAATAAAAACGAATAACGCATTCCCATTTGAGAAAAGGTATAACTATTGGAAAATTCAAACAATTAACAAGCAATATTTTACGGTTTATCAATTATGTGAAATTCATTCTAATGGAGAGGACTTTTGGCGGCATTCCCAGAAAATTCAGGATATACATTTGATTTGCCATAAAAATATCTTAAACATCTGATTCTTTAGTCAAAATCGTTACAACCATTTTTGAGGAAACAAAAATTTTCGAAAAATTTCCATGTAAAGGATAGTCCATGGTGGGGGATTTTCTTTAAAATTTTCGTGTCGCAATCCTCGGAAGATACTAAACTCAAATACTAAATTTGGTGTTTATCCGACTTTTATTTTTGAGTTATGCTGTTCACAGACACACACGCGAACGTTTCTAAAAATGCTTTATTTGGATTTAAGGCACCTCAAAACATGTATTTTGGTGAAATCTCGGTATCCAGTTTTTGGGTGGAATGCAATATTTACTATATATACTTACTGTAGTAGTAGAGAAAGCAAAAAAGGTCACGAATAGTGAGAGAGAGACAGAGAGAGACTTAGCTTAGTTTTTTTCATGTGTATACCCATCAAGATTGAGAGATGCATTGTGTATTAGAATAACATACATACTACACTCTACTCTGGTGTAGTGGTTACCATGCTAGCCTCTAGTTCCCGAGGTCGCGGGTTCAAACCCGGCGGAGGGCGATGGATTGTTTCGGGCGTAAAAATCATTAGCATGGCTTCCTCAAGCCTGATAAAGAGACTTCTGAGCAAAATTGCCGGTCTTTCACGCCCAATATAGAATGGGACGCTAAGGACCATAGTAGTTATAGAGCGTCCATAAATAAAAAGAAACTCAAACTCTACATCATTATTGTCAGCCAAACGTGTTCAGTATTTGAACATGAGTGAATGATAAAATGAATGGTCTGTTTACACAATAACATGGGGTCTCCCTGTTGTTCCCAAATGCAGAAGCCACTCAGCTGCGAAAAGCTACAGTAAGGCATCATCTCATTCATAAAACACATCTCTAGAACGGGATGTCTTTGGCAGTCCAACAGTGTAATAGAATACATGACAGTGGCGAAGGAATGGTCGCAGTTGTCCACACAATAAATTATACAGCATGGCCGTTATCGCTTGTACAGGGCACAGGGCTGCATTACGTGACTTGAGAACAGAATTAAGGTAAATGTTCGAAGTATCCACTACACTCTGGCCAATATACAACTCACGTAGTGTCACGTTAGGTTGCACCTGTCGCAGCATGTCTGTCAGCTGCTGACATTGTCTTCTCTCACGATTATGTTTGGCATGACAACATTTGAATATTCCAGCGTTCCAAAGGAAGAAAACCCTAAGTATAGGTCAGCAGTAGAAGAAGCATCTCTTAAAAATCAATGTGAATGCTCAACATGTCAGTAATGTCTGCTTGAAGATTTGAACAACAATGCGATGTCTCGGACCAGTTACTAGCGGGAGGTTTTTTCACCCCTTAGTTTGGGCGCGACGCTACCACGAGTACACGTAGTGTGGCGGGTTATGCAATCCCCTATATATTCCTAAAACAATGCACGCTTGTAGCAATTCCGGATATAATAAGAACAAATTGCAAAAGAAATAACCAATTTACAACTCTGTACACCTAAGTATTTACAATTGTTCCCAACCATAGGTTTAGGTTGGGGACTGGAGGATGTCAGCACTGCGGGCAGTAAGTGACCTTGCACCTATGTGAGAACAGGGATTACGGAAGACGTTCAGATCAGGTAGTGGCAGGCTCCATACAGCGGGATCTTTATCGTTTAGATATGATGCATTTGAACAAAGCCTCATTCACAGACCGCGCAGAAGGTTCCGATGCCAGGGTACAAACGGTTTGCCCTCAAAGGCTACCCCCCGCCTTATTACGTACACAACTCTCACTGTGCTTGACCTGTGACCTGAAATATGAAGATGGAAGCGAAATGAAAGAAATTGAGAGACGGCAAAATCCATGGAATTCGTCTAGATGCCAGGGGAAACCAAGAATGGTCGGTTACCGCCCGACCATTAGATTAAATATGTTTACATCTTTCTCGTTACACTACCTATATTATACATCAGATTCTGCATACCATTCATTTGGGCATTTCTGATGTAACCCGTTGAAAAACATTTTGCAAAGCGTAGTTCAGTTTGTACGGTGATTAAAATCTCACACACAGTACATCGTCAGGTTGTGAGGCTGGAGATGCGATGTAGCTAATTAATTTTTTATTGAGCTTTATTTATGGTCGCTCCTTAACTGCTGTGGTTCTTAACGTCCCATTCTATACTGGCGTAAAAGATCGGAAATTTTGCTCAGAAGTCTCTCTATCAGGCTTGAGGTTCTTTTACGCGTCGTAAATTTACGTCACGGGACCACCGGCTTTACTTCCCTTCCAAATAATTTTTACGCCCGAAGAAATCCATCGCCTTTCGCCGGGTTTGAACACGCGACTTTGGGAACCAGAGGCTAGCATAGTAGCCATAGGCCACGGAGGACGACAACGAGAGGTAGCTAGTCAAGAGGTTCTGGGAACATTGGTCCATAGATACAAGAAGAATGGTAGCAACAAAAATTAAATACGTAAACATTTCTTACTCTCTTCATGCGCGCAAGCGTGTGCACACGCACGCACACAAACACACGGTTAGGGCTGCCAATCCAATAAATCACGCGCTGTGCGAGGGGACTGCAATGACCCAATATTGAACACGTGTCAAGGCGAGGAGATAAACTTGTCTAAATTTCGTTTGGCGCAGCGGAATTTCGTTAAGTTGGCAACACTAGTTGTAATAGTAAATAAACTGTCAACGGGAACGATAAAGTCCCTAGCCCCTCACCCGAATGTAGCATTCTTCTCATCTGCGAATTGTACAAGGAAAAGACGGGGATAAACTGTGAGAACGGAGCAGGCCATCTGTCTAAACACTGGCACGCAGAAAAAGAAAGCGAAAACGTTTGTTTTAGTCTACTTATGTATTTATGTAAACAATAAATGACTACATTTATTCAGAAGAAATTATATTCCTACAGACTTTTCAACTTGGAATTAGTTGATTATAGCGTAAGTTAAACGTCTTCAAAGTTATGATCAAATGCTAATCCGACGCATTCTACTGTTAACAGTGTGTTTCTGTTTTTTATGAAATACACGCTTTAGTTGTATGAAAGCGAACCAACACAGAATTAAAATGGCGTGATATTATATGTCTAAACGGACTAAAAGTTCAAATATTAGATGAAGTTAAATAAATTATACAGAGGCAAAAACACATAAAATGATGGCGCATGTAACCAGATTCCAATAAATTTGCGTTTCATTAAGTGAAGAATACGTTTAAAACAATTTTATTATGTGTTACATTTGAATTCTGAAGATTTAGGTAGTCATAATGTCTTAGTGTTTTTACAGATTTGAAACATAAAGTAACAGCATTCAAAATAAATATTTTTTTTCTTCCGCACTTATGAAACAAGAGCTTTTTAGTTGTGGGGAAAACAATTCCTCATAGGAATAACCAAAACTCACCAAATGATTGCCTGCAGAACAATTCACTGTCTAGTGTAGATTTACGGCACGTAAAAGAAACTCAAGGCTGATACAGAGGCCTCTGAGCAAAATTACCGGTCTTTCACGCCCAATATACAGAGTGATTTATGAAGAACTGGCACATTTCTTTCCTTCTTTAATTATTCGTTCGAAACTCACTCAATGGCCCAATGTTCTGGAGTTTCGATTGCCTGTCACTAGATGCGCAGATGTTCATGTTTTATTCGTAATTGTTAGTTTTATTGTCAACAACTGTTTTTGAGATTTTGTTCTAGTCAACGTGAAAATGGAGTACTCATTAAATGAACGACTCTTCCTTGTAAAGCAATACTGGATTACGAATTAAATTACAGCTACTCAAAGGGCATACCAGAGAGAATTTGGCGTTCGGAATCCTCCCCAAAGAAACAATACTGAAACTGGTAAACAAATTGGAAACAACTGCATCTCTGGTGAGTGAAAAAGGCAAAACTCGTTCATCTACGCTTCCTAAGGTTGTTGTAAGAGCACGACTGGATCAGTCACCCAATAAATCATTAAGACGTTTGTCGCAGGAGACAGGGTACAGCTACTCAATGTCAGAGAGCTGTGAAAAGTGCAGGCCTAGGGGCGTATAGATTACGGTTGTCCATCAGTTACAGGAACCAGATAAGGATAGACGACTGAATTATTGTCGTTGGTTTCAGGCGTTCATTGTGCAAAATCCTGCCATATTGTCCATCACAAGGTTCACAGATGAAGATGGTTCCATTTATCCGGCTATGTGAATTCAAATAACTCACGCTATTGGGCCAGCGAAAATCCATATATTATTCATGAAGCACCAGGTTAAATCGGAGTTTGGTGCGCAATATCGCACAGAGAATAGTAGGACCAATTTTTTTAAAACAATGTGAACACTGTAGAGTACCGACGGATTTTCATGGAGTTTACTGAACAACTAGACGATGTAGAGCTCAGTCAAGGGTATTTTCAGCAGGACAGCGCGACATGTCATACATAAAATGAATCCATGACACTAATTGCACGTTTCTTTGATGACCGGATAATTTTCAAGAATCTGTGCCACCGAGATCTCCGGATTTGACATAGCTGGAATTCTTTATATGGGGTTACTTAAAAGACAGGGTTTATGCCACACGTCCCCTGACATTGGACGATCTGAAGCACAACATTACACAGGAGATTCAAGCTGTTGACAACAGAGTCCTCCAACGAGTGGCCAGTAACATGGAACGACGTGTTGAATTGTGGCTTATGCAGGATGAAGGACATTTTCAACATTTTCTATAGAGGTAAATAATCTCCCAAAATCCTCTGCATTTCAGGTATAGTAAGTTGTCGCTAGCATAACTCGTTTTGAAACAATTAAAGAAATAAATGCGTCAGTTGTTCATAAATCACCCTGTAGAATGGGACGCTAAGGACCACAGCAGTTAAAGAGCGTCCATAAATAAAACTAAATTTAATTTTTTTGGCTAGTGTACCAAAAAGTTTGTTTTCTTTCTTTTACTTTTATGTAGCCGGCTAGCCATGCCTTAGCCCCATGTCCCCTGAGGATCCTGTTGACCCGAGAGACGCTCTCAGGAAGGGGGCCCCAAAAGATCAATCAAACCCAGAGAGAAACATTTCCAAAGCGTATAATCCACCGTCCTGGCGCAACAAACCGGACGCCTGATCCTTCAATCCTGAAACAGATGAAGGGTAATAATCGGGACAAGAAATGGTGGATAGAGAACTCCTGGTAGAGGAGTAAGCAACCCAGATTACTCCTGCCGACTCGGGAAACCACGAAAAAGAGCTACTCATGGTCAGAGTAACTGATCCAAGGTACTCGAACTCTGGATCTCCCGAAACCGATTCTCATACATTACCGAGGAACCATCTTGCTCGGTTTGGAGAAGATGGAAATAAACCTAATTCCAGACATCAGAGTTTACATACAGCCGCGCCTTCTTGTGGCGCGCACATTCAAGGTGTATAATTGGTACGAGGGGAAGAAGAAAAGTTCACTGCCTGGCGAGGAGATGGTGTTGATGTGAATGGAATTTTGCTTTGTCATATTGATATATGTTTCATAATAACGTAAGGCGAGTTTCAACTTGATCTACTGAAAAGTCTTGTTTCTATGGCTTTTAACAGTAGATATACTGTTTGTGTTCCTTAAAATGGAGAAACTGGAATATCGTGCAGTCATAAAATTCTTTGTTCCGAATCGTTTATGGCTAACGGAAATTCATCCAAAATTGTTGTAGGTTTGCAAGAAGTCTGCTCCTTCATTTTCAACAGTTAAAAATGGGCAGCAGAATTTAAACCTGCCCGTACTTCTTTTGAAGATGATCAACGTGGACACTCCAAAACTGCAACCACTGAGGAAGACATGGAGAAAGTCCAATACCATCGAAATATGGTATTGGACCATCGACGATTAAAGGTACATGGAATAGCTGAGACCATAGGCATATCACAAGAATGTTGTACGGTACATTCTAGATGAAGAATTAAAGATGCAAAAGCTTTGTGATGGGTGCCGCGTTTGCTGAATGCTGACCAAAAGCAAATGCGAAAACGACTTGCACAGCATAGTTTAGACGTTTTAAAAATGGTGTAACTGACTTTGGGCGGCAACTTGTTACTGTAGATGACTTGTGGGTCTACCACTACATGCCAGAAACGAAACATGAGTTATTGGGTGTAAGTTAGTGGCTCTGCACCAAAGAAGGCGAAGCGGATTTCATCTTCCGGAAAGGTCATGCCAAGTGTTTTCTGGGATGCAAAACGGATTGATATATTCAACAGAGAAAAAAAAATAACTGGCAAATACTCCGCAAATCTCCTGGACTAACTAGATGAAAAAATACGTGAGAAGAGGCGGAATTGCAAAACAGAAGTATCATCTTTGATCAGGAGAATGCATCTGCTCACAGAAGTGCTTTGGCAATGGGGAAACTGAGGGATTTGAAGTACGAAATGTTGGAATATCCACCCTAATCATCAGATTTGGCACCCTCTGATCTCCATCTATTCCCACATCTAAAGAAATTTGTCACTGGAAAACATTTTGCGTCCAATGCAGACCTTAAGGCAGCCATAGATCTGTATGTTGCAGATCTTTCAGCATCACACTTCAGGGATGGAACCTATTCACTGGAAGAAAGCTGGACCAAGTGCATAGACCTAAAAGGGGACTACGTAGAAGAGGGGTGTATTTTTCCCTAGAAAATCCCCTGAACTGCAAGGCTATGAACTTTTCACCTTGTCGTAGTACCCCAAATTAAATGAAATTGAGTTTTATTTAAGAACGCCTTTAACTACTCTTCATCAGGCTTGAGGTTCTTTTATGTGCCGTAAATCTACGATACGCACCGGCTTTGCTTCCAATGCCAGAAAAAGTCCATCATCCTCAACCGTGTTTGAACCTGGTACTACGACAGAATTGGTGCGCGGTTTATTGCAAAAGACATTATGCGGATTGTTTTAACCTTTGTGAGTAAAACTGGCGGTGTAATTCGATTATCAGCAGATTTCACAAACGAGTGACGATGCTGTATTGTTTCGGGGAGGGAGCTCGGAATGACCGAGAGACATTATAGCCGCAATAAAAATACTACATAAATCACGTGCCATTGATGCGGGTAGACGGAGAAACAAAACACTTAAATTGCTATTGGGTAGGGCGGTCAACAGCGCGGTTTGTAAAATATTCAGGCGCCCATTCTTTTAGCTTGCTTTAGGGGGAGTTCCTGCCGGACAAATATATAGCCGTGGTGTGCAGGTGGACCAGAGCGCCATATTTCTTCTCGTTATATATCGATTATAAAGGAATTCAACCCTTGCTTCAGATTGCGGTGGCTACCGTGTTGACGTGTAGAAATGAAATGTTGCCTGTGGCTGGAATTGGAAATCGAGAGGCATTAAAACCCTGCTTCATGTTTGTTTGGGAAGATTACCACTCGGTTCCAGTCGGATTATACCTCGCTCTTCCCATGTGATAGATGGGCAAGATTAAGACCTCCTCACGTGAAACCGCTAGTTCGATTCACTTTACACAGCTCTCAAATAAATTGCTACTTATTTTTCATGGCCTTGCTATCTTTCCTGTCGAGAAGCCTCATGAATATATTATACCTAGCCGAGATATTTAAATATGCCTCTACCAGAAGTTTGATATACAAGTCTTAGGAACGCTGAAAAAACCGAGCGATGGCTCAGGCGGTAAAGTCTGTGGCCCGCATTCAAATCCCGGGTTCAAATCCCATGGGCCGACCAATCTGTCTGAGGTTTTGTAGTTTTCCTCAGCCGCCAAGGTAAAATGCCGGATTGGATATTTAATACCACGACCCCAAGTTCCACCTCAAGTCTAAAACAATAGTAAAATGAAAAATAAGTGGTAATAGCGAATGCTATGTCTTCTATCTTCAGACAATGTAAGAGTTAGACTGGACGGCACCGTAACGCCATCAGCACGGCTCGAAACAGAAGATCTTTGTGTCTCTGTGGGCACGTGACGAAGCAATATGACATTTCCAGGGATGAGACCTAAAAGGCTAACTGTCCGCCTTTCTGTGTGAGGGTGGCGGTTAGACTGAACGTCTGCACGGCACGAAGCAGGTGGTTACAGGGATGAGACCTAGAAGGCTAACTGTCCGCCTTTCTGTGTGAGGGCGGCGGTTAGACTAGACGGCACTCTAATGTCATCTGCACGGCATGAAGCAGGTGGTTAAGGGATGAGACCTAGAAGGCTGTCTGTCCACCTTTCTGTGTGAGGGCGGCGGTTAGACTCGACGGCACCCTAATGCCATCTGCACGGCAGGAAGCGGGTGGTTGCAGAGATGAGACCTAGAAGGCTAACTGTCCATCACATATCGTTCTAAGAGATCCACCAACAGACCCGTCGTGATATGACCAGGGAGCGAAAGCGACATAAAATAAAATAGAGAAAAATAACACACTGAAAAAATCGGATGTTTTATACTCACATGACTTTGTCTACTCACTCTAGATACCTGTTGAATAGCTTCTACAAACCATTATTACGAAAGCTTATTTTTTCATCTACTTAAAGTTAACCGCGATAAACTATTCACAGAAGCACTTTTATTAGTATTTCTTGTAAGCACAAGAGGGATAGAGGAAACCTAATCGATAGTCAGATGGTTAAAAGCGTGTCGCTGTAAGCTGAACTTAATATTCTATAATCTTTCTGCGATCGCGAGAAACAACTGTATAGCGACAGTACTAAAATGACAAAAAGATTGAAAACTGAAGTTAATAATGGATATTTGGGCAATGCCCAATAAGTTATTTTAAATAAAAGGTGTGTTTTAAAGGGTTTTCTATATTTTCTGTGCAGAGAGATATTGTCTACCTCTTATCGTTTACCAGTTACACAAAATTATACATTATTCTTTTCGAATGAAGAAGTCTTCATAGGCTATTCCCAGAAAATTCATACTATACATTTTGTTCAGGAGAACTGCACTTCTGGCTAAATATTGACATCAGAAATCGAGTTTTATTTATGGACGCTGTTTGACTATAATGGTTCTTAGCGTCCCAGTCTATACTGGGCTTGAAGGACTGGAAATTTTGCTCAGAGGCCTCTTTGACAGGCTTGAGGTTTTTTTTACGTGCTGTAAATTTACGACACGGGACCACCGTCTTTACTTTCCTTCCGAAGGAAGAAATGCTAAGGATTTTTACGCCGGAAATAAGACCATCGCCCCCCGCCGAGTTTGAACCAGCGACCTCGGGAACTAGAAGCATGGTAACCACTACATCATGGAGGACAACTTGACATCAAATTTTCGAGTGGAATTCAATATACTTCTACTTACTGTAAGTGCGTAGTGGATAATATATCTAGCATTCGTGACGAAATATTCTTTGTTTCACACCAAGCCTATTCCCAAAATAAAATGTGTGTAAAATAGAACTTCACAATTCAGTGCACTACTTTCCATTCTGCCTAATTACCTGCACACTCGAGGAAATGTGTTTCATGCCCAATATAGAATGAGACGCTAAGGACCACAGCAGTTAAAGAGCGTCCATAAATAAAACTCAATTTAATTTAACCCACCCCTTCAGGATTTACAAGCGGGTTCCTGGAGTCAGACGCCTGTCGGGGAGCAGACAGACTAATTGGATCGGATAGAACAGCCAGGATGAATGATCAGCCCGAAGCTTGGTATGAGAGCGAGGAAGGAGATGATATGAAATCGCGGTGAAAGGGATGAAAGGAATTGTGATGGAGCAGTTCGTGGAATGAATGTCGGAGGAAACCGGAGATCCCGGAGAAAACCTGCCGATTTGTCCATCACAAATCCCACATATGGTTTTATGGATCGAACCACGGCGCCGCCTATGACAGTAATACAAACCTTCAAATTGAGAAAATGGTTTGACAATTGATATATCACGCATGAGCATTTCGTTTTCTGAATCACTGTGGTCAGAAGAAGGTCACTAGAGACATTCTGGTTTAGCATGCCTAGCCTAGTTCTTAAAGCATTTTAAGCTAATTCTCAGAAAGCAAAACAGCTTGACTTGAAAGGACTATGTATAATGCCATGCAACATGCGTTCCAATGTTAGCGTATAATTTTAGTGCCAAACAAAAAGTGTGACTTCGTGTATCTATGTCATCATACAATAGGGTTCCGATATTAATCAGAATATAATTTTAAAAAAGTGCCAAATAAAATATATCTACATATTATGCAATAACCAAGAAAATGGGGTTTTCGTACAATTTCGCCTATGGCTCGGTCGTAAATATCTCAACTGCAAAGAAATCATTTGTTTTCTCTAGCAGTTGAGTAAATAACCACTAATTGCTCATGGTATTCGTTTTAGGTGCTCAGAGGGTATTTTGATGCCAAGGTTCTACCTGAAACTAATCTACCGCGATGTACAGCCGGTACAAAAAAACGTGTCGATGCTTTTAGTGTCCTATAATGTTTTTCTTTATTTAATGTTGGCAGAATCCCCTATCAGTTGTGTTCCAAACCTACCCGGATGTGCTAACCTACTATTGGTTTGAACAAAGTGAACAGTGAAAGGGGTGGAAAACGGAAACATTTCACCTGAATGGGTACAAGGTACTCGCCAGCACTCGCCAACTTTGTGCGTCCCTTATCGGTCTGATGTCAAAAGTCTGGCACTCAATATCTAACCAATGAACAGCAGTCGATTTCTGGATCAGAATCTTAGGAAACCGGGGAGCTATATAAAATTGCAACTTAAAATTCACTGCATGAAAACAATAAGGGCACACTTCAATTATAAATAATTAATAAAGTGAAGTGATTGGATGAAATTGGTTTTTAAAGCGATTTCCTCTTTATTATATGTCTTTTGAAAGGAATAAATGATTTGGACAACAAACCGAAAATTATTGTTCCTAATGAACATGGTGAGAGACTGAATTATATGAAATAAACCACCTAAAACGAAAAAGATTTACCAAAAAGTCGTAAAACATAGCATTTTCGCATTATTTGAAAAGAGTTGGCACCTTGTTTTATATTTCTTTTCTTGCAAAACTCTGATAATAACATTTATTTAGGATAATACTAATTTCGAATTAATTATGAAAACAAAACATGAGAATAAAAAAATGAATGCCATATTCAGGATTCGAACAACGATCTTCAGCCTCCTGTGTGGCTGCTCTGCTGTGACTCCAATTTTCCTGGTTTAAAAAAGAAAGAAAGAAAGAAAAACACATCCTTAGCTTCTCTTGAGACTTACTTTTACTTACCTTTTCATTCTGCTTCTATCCTTTCAGCCAACTGAAGAACATTTATTAAAACTGAATTCAGTATGGTTTCTCAACAATTTAAAGTGCCTTGGATCCTAGTTTCTGTTTCACATCCTCGCGATAAAAAGACTATGCAAAAGCTGTCAATCAATTTGGGCACCTACAACTAGGTAAGGGATTGGATGAAGCCATTAATGAGAAAGAAACTCTTACCAACATAAAGCGCAGTCCATTATATCGGCACGTTTTTCTTCTTCTTTTATTATTATTATTATTATTATTATTATTATTATTATTATTATTATTATTATTATTATTTATTTTTTTTTCACCCAAGTGTGAGTGATCAAAGACACCATACATTGGAACAGGGAATTGGGGAGCGGCTGTGGATTGCATATCCAAGTCAAGAAAATCAACATTACAAGCTGAATAAGACGGCCGCATTGTCGAGCTCATTGTTACAGGCTACGGTTTGTCGGAGAACAAAGGTAGACTTGAAGCCATGGGACAATAACAGAAAAAAATCTGATGTGTTACACTCACATGACTTTCTCTACTCTTGTACAAACTATTTTTACAAACGCTTATTCTCCATATGCTTCATGTTAATCGAGATATCGAGATGTTAATCTTATTGCTAATTTTCTTGTAGATGCAAGGGGAATTGGTAGGCTTTAAGCGATAGTCAAATATTTTAAGAGCTGGTTGCTATGTGGAGTATTCCATTTTCTTTGCATTACCAGGACAAAAAAAATTGAATAATGAGTTCTCATTTGAGAAAAACTGTAAGTATTGGAAAATTTAAGGGACTAACAAGAAATATCTCGAAAATGGTTGACTCAACAAAAAAATGTATATGACATAAATTGTGCATTTTAACGCGATCTACATTTTTTGTGTAGTAAAGGTTTGTCTATCTCTTAGGTTTACCTATAGTTTACCAGTTACGCAGAAATCGTTCACAATGAAGAAAATTCGAGATATGAATTTCATTTTTCATGAAAATATCTTAAACATAAGAGATTTTAATCAAAATCGTTCGAGCCATTTTTGAGAAACTTAAAATTTTCGAAAAATGTTCCATATAAAGGGTAATCTGGGGTGGGGGGATTTTTTTGAAAACCTTCGTGTCGCATCTCTGGAAGATACTGAACCTAAATATCAAGTTTGGTATTTAAGTTTTTGAGTTGGAAAATGTAGATTCGCATCACATACTTGCGCTAGATGTTCTCGCAGGAGCGCTTTCGAGAGATATTTCTGCCATCTTCAGCTGAGAATCCAACTAACGGATCTCCCTCACCCCTCTCCCCAAGAAGATTTTCATTAGACGTTATTTCTGCCCTCTGTTGGGAAAAATTGGAACCTAGTGCTGTTACTGCCCTCTGTGTTGTCTGTTGGTCACTCATCATGCTTCTTTCTTCTCTCTTGTGATGTACTTGGTCTGCATTCTGTTGAGGAGACTTGGAAACACTTAATCTTTAATTTGCTGCCATCTGTGGAGAACCTTGGGAACTTCTATTTTCTCTCTTGTTACTTAAATGGATCAATTGCATTAAGTGGTCTGTCGGTGGTATCTCAAAATTCAAAACATTCTTAATGTTGAAATGAATGAAGATCTTTTTCCATATTTCCAAATGTGAAAGTGTCTGAATAAATTTAAGTAGTTTTATCTCTTGTCCAATCTCATGATTGCTATTCCAAAAATGATTAGCTACTGCTGATCTGTCTTATTTGTTTCAGTTTTAAGTTTCTTTGATGTTCACTTAATCTAATTTTTAAATTTCTTTTGGTTCTTCCTATGTATAAGCCTTGACAGTCCTGGCATGGTATCTGGTAAATTTCTGATTTTTTTAAATTGTCAGCTGTATTACTTAAAGATGTGTTCAACATATTTTTTAAACTAAAAGCATTCTGAGGTGCTAATTGAATCTGATATTTTCTAAACAATTTTTCAAAAGTTTTGAACATGACTGGGTGATATGTGAACCTCTTATATATCACATCCTTTTTATTTGGGTTTTGTAAAGTGCTAATACTATGTAAGTTTTGTTTCTTTTTGTATTTAGTAAGTAAGTTATTAATAAGTTGAGGTTTAAAACCATTTTCAATGAATACATTCTTTATATAATTTAATTCCATAATATACTCTTCTTTTTCCAAAGGTACCCTCATCAATCTATAAATCAGACTTCTGAACACAGCATGTTGGTGTGACACAGGGTTGTAGAAATTATTTTTAATGTTAGTTGGATTCTCAGCTGAAGATGGTAGAAACATCTTTCGAAAGCGCTCCTGCGAGAACATCTAGCGCATGTATGTGATGTGAATCTACATTTTCCAACTCAAAAACTTAAATACTACATAACATCACCATAAATAATACTTCTGGTTTATCATAAAATCAAGTTTGGTGTTTATCCGACTTTTCGTTTCTGAGTTATGCTGTTCACAGACACACACACGGACATGATTCCAAAAATGCTTTTTTTTGGATTCAGGGGGTCTCAAAATATGTATTTCCGGTGAAATCTCGGTATCGATTTGTGGGTGGAATGCAATATTTCCCCTACTTAACTGTACGTAGTAGAGAAAGTAAAAAAAAAACTGTGATGGTGGAACTTCATGAAATAATAAATGTATGCAATATATACCTGATCATCCGTATAAGGAAGAATGACGGCAGTGAATGAACTGAGGTCGGCCTCCGTGGTGTAGTGGTTACCATGCTAGTCTCTAGTTCTCGAGGTCGCAGGATGGAGTTTTTTCGGGCGTAAAAATCCTCACATGGCTTCCTTCGGAAGGAAAGTAATGCCGGTGGTCCCGTGTCGTAGATTTACGGCATATAAAAGAACCTCAAGCCTGATAAAGAGGTCTCTGAGCAAAATTTCAGGTCTTTCACGTCCAGTATAGAATGGGACGCTAAGGACCACATTAGTTAAAGAGCGTCCATAAATAAAACTCAATTCAATTCAATTCTTGAATGAACCAATTCCTTTGATATGCGATGGGAAGTGAAAAGATGCGAATAATCGAGATTTCTTATTGATGAAGGATGTATTGCTGTGCTGCAGAAGGGAGACAGCGTGTCTTCAATGGCCGTGCAATGGACAAAATAAATACTTTCTTTTCTGAAAGATGCTTTATAGAATTCGTTGAAACATCAATTAAATCAAATCCTATAGTTTTTTCAAAAGAGATGTCGTTAGTGTTGCGTAAAACGAATAACAACATCGTGTTCTCACAGTTCTTTGTATTAAAAAAAAAGTTACACCAATTGTTTTAAGGCTATTCCACTTTCTCAAAATAATTAAATGAAGAATTGAATTTTAATGCGGCGTTTTTAATTTTTCCTTTTCGAAATGAAGAAAATCGACGTTCCGCCTATGTTTCATATTCTTTTGCATGAATATCAGGGGTTTTCATTCATTATTAGGAATAGCCAAATCTGTACTAAATTGAAAGTATGGTTGATAAAGGAGATGACTGGCCATAAAAAATATAGAATTGTTGTACAATAATTTCATAAAAAACGGGGGAGGTAAGAGTAATTAATTAGAAATTCCTTATAATTTAAAAAGCTACGTTTGTAACGTCGGACACTGAGCTAGTTATATAGTATATTATTCTCATTTGCTTTCATATCAGTATCGACTACGAGCGGGAACACCAAAGCCCACGAATGTACTCCAAAGGTTGATAATAACATAAAAAGCTTGTTATATTATCTGATTTGTTAGATGTCTCATCGTCACCACTTCTCTAAAACAGCAGCCTTGACGCTCAACGTGTGGCATTATAACTCAGCACATGTGCGAGCACTTGATTTGCTATTGAGGGTTGAGAAGCTTCCCTGGTGAATTTATTCTTCCTGCAGTAGCAGCCGCCTGGACACTCGCGCATGAAGTTGGGTTTAGTTAGATTTCATGCAGATGTGGGCGGTCCCCTTTCAGTAAACCCCATTTCCCATTTCATATTCATGAATCAGAAGGGCTAGGCACCCTTGCCTTGAGGCTGGGAGCAAAGGTATACAATACATCCTCTCCGTGGCGAATAAACTCTGCCACCATCGTAAAACGGTTTAATTTACTTACTGAACGTTTTGAAATAGCGCTTCCGCGTTGATCGATGCATAAAAACTCTCCAATTACTTCTGCATGGCATGTTTTATTAAAATGTTGAGGCAGAAGATTCATTCGGTGGTGTTCTTCAAGAGTTCGCCAAATTTTAAATCACGTTAATCATTTCATAGGGGCATTGAAAGAAGCAGGATTGATTCTATGTTATTACATAAAAAAATCTGATGTGTTACACTCACATGACTTTCTCTACTCTTGTACAAACTTTTTTTTACCAATGCTTATTCTCCATATGCTTTATGTTAATCGAGATGTTAATCTTATTGCTAATTTTTTGTAGGTACAAGGGGAATATGTTAGGCCTTAAACGATAGACAAATCTTTTAAGAGCTGGTTGCTATGTGGCGCATTCCATTCTTTTTGCATGTCCAGGACAAAAAAAATGAATAACGAATTTGAGAAAGAGTATAAATTGTGTATTTTAACGCGATCTACATTTTTTTGTGTAGTAAAATTTTGTGTATCTCTTATGGTTTACAAGTTATGCAAAAGTCGTTCACAATGAAGAATACTTTTCGAGACATTCCCAGAAAATTCGAGATATGCATTTTATTTGTCATAAAAATATCTTAAACATATTATATTTTAATCAAAATCGTTAGAGCCATTTTTGAGAAAATTAAAATTTTCGAAAAATGTTCCATGTAAGGGATAATCTGGGGTGGGGGATTTTCTTGAAAACCTTCCTGTAGCATCTCTGGAAGATACTGAACCTAAATACCAACTTTCAGACACACACGGACATGTTTCCAAATATGATTTTTTTGGATTCAGGGGGTCTCAAAACATGTATTTCCGGTGAAATCTCGGTATCGAATTTTTGGGTGGAATGCAATACTTGCCCTACTTTACTATACGTAGTAGACAAAGTAAAAAGCTTAGGAAAAGCTCTCTGTCTTTGTGTAGGAACAACATAACACAAAAACGAAAACTCGTTTAAACTAGATTGAGTTTTATTTATGGACACTCTTTAACTGTTATGGTTCTTAGCGTCCCATTCTATATTGGGCGTGAAAGAGCGGCAATTTTGCTTAGAGGCCTCTTTAACATGCTTGTGGTTCTTTAACGTGCCGTAAATCCACGACACAGGACAACCGGCTTTACTCCTCTTCTGCAGGCATGCTAAAAATTTTACGCCCAAAAAAAGCTCCATCGCCCTCCGCGAGTTTGAACGCGCGACTTCCGGAATCCTGGTACCCTACGGTAGAATGTAAATAATATGAGTTTTCTGACACTTCTTGGAGGGGTATGTTTCCATAGCAACGTCCGCTCCACTGTTGCTCTAGCCAGTAAGGTGCCACCACCCTCGTTTCCCTTTGCCTACAAGCTGAACTTTGAGGGATAACATGTTGGCGTGGTTTATTACTGCTCACTGGCGAGCAGTCCCAGCGAGCTGTTCGCTATTTGGTGCACTGCTTAACAGCTGGCACATGCTCTAATACAATGTGGCAACGCAACTCTCCTACTTCTTCGCTTAGTGTGAAAAGTCAGGAGCCACATGTTGTATAAATGGCACTATAGACCACGGAGGACGACAAAAGTCGGTTAAATACCAAACATGGCGTGTAAGTTCAGCGTCTTCCAAGAGCGCGAGATGCATATTTTCAAGAAAATTTCTCCACCGAAAACTACCCTTTATATAAACAAACTATAGTTGTTTCTGATCTCCCCAAAAATGCCTCTTAAAGATTTTTATTAAAATACCACATGCTTTAGATATTTGCATGGCAAATCAAATGATTATCCACAGTTCATTTGAAATACCCTGTGAAGTCCTGTTAACATTTGAACGACTTTTGTATAATTGATAAACCATAAGAGATAGACAAAATCTTACTATACAAAGATGTAGACGTACACACAAGATTCTTTTTATTGTTGTTATTATTATTATTATTATTATTATTATTATTATTCAGGGATTTTCAAAAGTATCCAGTGGAATCTTGTTATCGAAGTTTTTGGGTGGAATGCAATGATGTATGACCAGTTGCGGAGGGGAACTTCGCATCTCTACCTAAGGAGGTCATTTGTGCCTAAGCCCCTAACGGGGTGCCCCCCGGAGGGAGGGGTTAGGTGATAGAAGGCAAGAGCGACCGAATCAGGAGGCACGACAGAGCAGATGGCAGGGTCCCTAGAGTTTCTAGGTTGAAACTCTGCTGTTGTAGCTGGTACAACCTACTCCCCTCCTCCCTGAGGCTTGCACATCCCACTGAGACGCCCGCGACTGGGAGGCCACGCCCATTCCGGGAACGAAGGGTTACATAGAGCATCCTTTTTCCCTGTCAACAACGCCGGGTCTCCCACTGTCACTTGCAACTCTGAAACATCAACTTGTAACATCTGAAACAGATGAAAGGTGAAGTAAAATGAAAAAGGAAGTGAAATGTAGGGACAGGAAATTCGGGGGACGTAATTAACCTTCCCAATATTCGCATAGCGATCCTGGGAAACCCCCGAAAAACTCGTAGATCAGAAAGGTCGGCCGCGGAAATGGAACCCACATCTTCCCGAATGCTAGTTACACGCGCTAACGCCTGCGCTACCAAGCTCGGTGTGGAATGCAAATACTTCCTCTACTTACTATAGGTAGTAGTAGAGAAAGTAAAAAGGAAAGGTCGCAATGTCTTCCAAGGTTGCAATGGAAAGATTATTTAAAGAATGTCCTCTCACCCCAAACTACCCTTAACACGAAGCTCACTATTTACTGATTTTAAGAGTTTACATCATTAATAGAATGTATAGCTGAATTGTGTGTGAATAGCCTATGAATTTCTCTTCATTCTGGATGAATTTTGCATAATTTTGTGTAACGTGTAAACCACGAGAAATAGATCAAACACTCAGATAGACTACAAAAAAATGTAGATATCGTCAAACCTCACAAATTATTAAATGGAATAAGTGTATGAGACATTAATTACTAATAGTTAGAATTTTAAAATATTTGCTTGTAGTCTTTTGGTTCCCTCAATGTCATGTAAAGTATATGAAATTTCAAAGCCAGCATTTAGCGACGCACTTTTTAAAGCTTTGACTAACGTTTCAGCGTCCTGTATCCCCATTTTGTCCACAAAGAAACCATTTCTGCTAACGTTTATCTTAGTATCAAGTATGGGTTACGAAAAGCCATACTGAGGCAGTATTTTTAACACTTAAATAATTTCAGTCTAATTATATAATATATAAATTCAATAACAGCCCGCCTTAAAGCAATATGTGTATATACAAATATATAAAAAGTGTATATTACAGTCATTATACATGTTTATATGATTGTATATATGTGTAATAATGTTATGTGAATCTATTACGTAATTTAATAATGTAGGAGCTGTGAGAATAATAGGTTAAAAGTTGCTAACAATGAGGTAACAATGAGGTAACCTTGAGGCCATAATGAATTTGAAAGTTTAACAATATTACTTGTAATTCTTGGAAGCAATAATGTAATTTTTGTGACAGTTTATAAAATAGCCAATCAACAACCAGAAAAAGCTTTAGTTAAATGAAGGTATTCTATTGGAATAGGATTAGCCAATCAGAGACTTGAAATACAGAAATTTACAAATTTAGGCGGTAGAAATCATCACTTGCTTGTAAACAGCGCTCATAACTGGACGCGTTGCTTGCAGACAGTGTTCCTAACCGGACTCGAAATGCGTCCGCGAGAAGTATACTACGTATTCAGTGTGAGATGAAAAATAGTTTACGTGTTATAAAGTGCAAGTAATTAATAAGAAAATCTCACAGCTCTCTATATCATTCAAGTGTTATTTAAATAGTGTGAAGCATTAATAAAAGGAGTGAAGTAAAATTATAATCTGTGTAAGCCCACATTCTTCAGTCGCACCACAACCCTGCAACGAGAAACATGTCTCTAACAATAATACTGACGCAGCCGAGGCAAACATAAATATAAATATTTAAAGAAACAGTCAAATTACAAAGTTAATATTTTTAAACATTTTCCTTGGGGCAAAGGCCACCGGAAAGTACATTTGGGGCAAAGGCTACCGGAAAGCGGGTACTATACGTGCGTTTGCAACTACTTCAAGTTCGGCTCCCCAACAGTTGAACTACAATATAACTCCTACAACAAAATAACTTCTTCAATACACATTGCCATAATTGATAGAAGGTAGAGTATGACACATCAAGTAATGCTATAATTCTCGTTACTATTATTAGTTTAGACAAAATGGCTGCAATTAAGGTTTTGTTCTGTCAGTGTGATGCAACTGAATTTGTCGTTGAAGAGGGAATCTCTGCTGCAAAGACTCGCCGGAGAATTCAGCGTGTATAGGGGATGTGTGCATGGGTTCCAGCAGTGTAAAGGGTGGGGGGGGGGGAATTTAAAGATTAAAAAAGTTATGTTAAAATGAACCTTTTGCGTCCCTCCGCGGAAGGCTTCTAATGAACACAAGAAAGGAATGCACCAGATCATTGTGGAAGACCAAGGCCACCTGTGGGAGATAAGTTCTTCCACATCCCGCCTACCGCCCAGACTTAGTAGTTTCGAATGACCATAGATTCGGTGTTGTGAGAGAAGGCATGCGGGACCAACGCTATTAAACGATGGAGGACATCAAGAAGACAAGGCGTCATTATTTTGAAGTCGGATTTTGTCGTAGGGGCATTTTCCAGCTCCCACAACGGCGAAAAAATAATTTAACAAAATCATACGACCTTCTCTAACAATGGAAAATTGACGTATGCGGTGTTCCCGGTTTCCCAGTCCACTTCCTGAAGCTATATCTCGTAGTTGTGCACGGCGTGGCGGTTGTGTTTGTTTTACGTTGTAGGGGTTTCAGGGGTACTACAGATTTTAACCAGTTACAGGTTGTGGTCCTTTATATATACGAGGGCAGTCCCAGAAGTACCCGACCTGACGTATATATAGCTGTTGTTGTTTCAAACAAATGACTATGTTAGAAAGTACCACACTTATAAAGCTTAAGTTTGAAGTTTGATGATGCTACGTCGTTTAGTAATTGTTTGGCAGCCATCAATAGTCAACTCCCTCAGCAAATTTGTAAACATGGATAAAACTGGTCATCGTTATGTGATACAATAGTTTCATTTGAATGGCTTAGTCCAACTAATATTAAAGCTGAGCTAGATTCTACTCTGGGGAAGTCTGCTCCTTCGTTTACAACAGTAAAGCCTTGGGTAGCAGTGTTTAAACGAGGTCATACGAGCTGCCAAGATGAACATCGCAATGGTCGACCAAATGGAGGTGACCACGCCAGAAATTGTGAGGAAAACCCACAAAATGGTATTGGATGACCGTCGACTGAATGTGCGCGAGCTAGCAGACATCGTTGGCATTTCAAAAACTGCTGTACACCGAATACTAAGTGAAAATTTAGACATGAGAAAGCTGTGCGCAAGATGGGTGCCCGTTTACTCACAATGGAACAAAAGCAGTGTCGTGAGGATGTTTCAGTCGAGTGTTTGGTGATGTTTCGCTGCAATAAAGTCGAGTTTTTGTGTCTATTCATAACCATGGATGAAACATGAGTCCACCACTTCACACCTGAGACAAAGGAACAGTTTAAATATTATTGAAAGGGGAGAATCGGCTCCAAAGAAGGTGAGACAGTTCCATTTGCAGGCAAGGTCATGGCGTCAGTTTTTTGGAATCTGTGTGGAATAATTTTCATTGATTATTTTCAAAAAGGAAAAGCAATCAATGGCGAGTATTATGCAAACGCATTACAGCATTTGAAGATGAAATCAAGAAAAAAACGGCTGCATTTCGCAAAAAGGAAGGTTTTGTTTCATCAGACTATGTACCAATTCACACATCCATTATCGCCATTGCCAAAATCGGTGAGTTGAAGTTCGAATTGCTTCCTCATGCACCCTACTCGCCAGATTTAGCCCCTTATGATTATTTTCTATTTCCAAAGTTGAAGAAATGCCTTGGTAGTAAAAGATTTGCCAACAGTGAAGAGCTGGAGTCTACAGTTGATGGATAGTTTGCAGAACTCGATGGTTCTCACTATAAAGAGGGTATCGAAGCTGTTGAACATCGCTGGAAAAAGTGTATTGAGCTGAAAGGAGACTATGTAGAGAAATAAATATGTTTTTTCCCCTAAATGTTTGTGTTTTCTTGGTTAGTTCGGGTACTTCTGGGACAGCCCTTATATATGTATACCTAAGGTACAGTATATATTACAGATATAAAACCTTGCAGAGCGGGGTTCGAACTCGGAACCTTTTGGTTAGAAACTCGCCATCCTAACCATTCCTACAGAAACACGGATGTCTGATTCGGGACGGACGTGGCGTATTATTATTATTATTATTATTATTATTATTATTATTATTATTATTATTATTATTATTATTATTATTATTATTATTATTATTATAGTACGGACGTTGAATTAATGTTCGAATGATTTCAAATTAATCGGTGTTTCAACACACGGAAACTGAATTGAAACATTTCGTGTGATAATATCTTACGATGGAAATAAAAAGGGAGGGGCAAAGCAAGAATAGTAAACTTTCAAGCATATCCGTTAGGTGACGTTTAGAAAATGTCTAACTTGCAACATGAATTTCGAAAACAGATAACTCGACGAAAAGATTAAATTGCCCCCAAAAATGTATATTTTAACCAGGCCTACATTTTGGTTGTAGTAAGCTGTTTTTCGACCTGGGTGGCGTGGTTAGGCGCTGGCCTTTTGATCCTAAGGTCGCGGGTTTACTCCGGCCCAAACCGATGGTTTTTAAGGGTGCTTAAAAGCGACATCCCCAATGTCAGATTTACTAGCAAGTAAAATAACTGAGGTACGAAACTCCGTCACACCGGCAGCGCTAATATGATTCTGGCATTTGACAGTTTTGTTAACGAATAAAATATTTTAGTAAGCTTTTTTCTATATTTTTCCTTGTCATGCACAATTGCTGAAAATTGAATGAAATAAAGGGGGCTTTCACGGGTTATTCACAGAAAATTCAAGATTTACGTTTCACTTTTCATATAAATATTGTGCTATAATCAAAATCCTAACGATTTATTGTGAAAATAAAAAAAACTAATTGAAAGTTTTCCATATAAAGTATAGTTTTGTGTGAGGGGGATGTTCCTGAAATTGTTCGTGTTGCATCTTTTGGTATTTATCGACCTCTGCTTTTGAGTTATGCTTTTCATACAGACTCACAGAACCTTTCTCTTAAAAATTATTTTTTGTGTTATGTGGACTCCAAAACATATATTTCCGATGAAATCCTAATACTCCCTCTATGTAGCATAGATATGTTGTAGAGAAAGTAAAGATGAGACAGCGAGACTTCTGTTTCCTGAATAAATGTTCTACTTTTAGAAGAATTGAAACTAATATTAGCTATTCTACGAGTCATTTAATAGCCAGTTTAATACATAGTCACGGCTGGTTTGAACCTGCGTTTAGCAGAAACCTGTGTATAATTTTGTATTTGATTTTACAATCAACTATTCCTATCCTATTATTATTTCTTATTTTAACCTTTGCTGTATTTCAAAGTAACTGAGAGTGCTCTTAATAGTTTTGAAACTAAGTTATAATTCTGTAGCTGTGTTAAACAAAACTATAACTAGTGGTAGAAGATTAAAACAGGGGGGCCGAGTTTGTAATGGAACATGAATATGAGAATCTGGGTGTTAACAAGTGCTTATAGGGATTTTAAATGTTTATATTTTTTGAGGTATATAATATAATTTTAATCATAACTTAAATTGAACAAAAATGTGGAAATTGCCATAACACAAATTACAAGTGTCAATTTGGGATTCATTTGTGACGCGGTGTACATCCACCCAGCGGTCCATTTCCTGCCACACTGTTAGCATGACTCAGGTAGGTCTGCAGTAGCAGTAGCACGTTTTCTTAACACTGCCACACTGCCATTGTTGGAATTGCTAGTTCTCGACTTGCCCGCGTACAGATCTTCTGGACTGCGCGCTAGCGCGCTATCTGACACATGTTCTTTCCTTTACAGAGACATATCGTTTGGATCTGGTTGTACCAACTGAGAATGTTGTCACTAGAAAGGGACGTTAAGACCAAATTCAAACTTCCACAGTTACTCTTACGATACATTATCATGCTCTATATGGCAGAGGAATCCATAAATTTAAAACTCTATATTATATAAAACTTTTGTATTATTTAACGTGCCGGCAACTACCAAGAGAACCGTTGAGCAACTTCTTTAAAGAAGCATTAGGGTGCTGTCCACTCCAACCCCGCCCCCATATAAAGGCGGACAGTTAGCCTTCTAGGTGTCATCCTGTAACCACCTGCTTCATGCCGTGCAGATGACATTAGGGTGCCGTCCAGTCCAACCACCGCCCTCGCACAGAAAGGCGGATAGTTAGCCTTCTAGGTCTCATCCCTGGAAAATGCCGTCTTGCTTCGTCACGTGCCCACAGTGACAGCCAGCGCATGGCAGCCAGATCTTCTGCTTCGTGCTGTGCACATGGCGTTAGGGTGTCGTCCAGTCTAACTGCTTACATTGTCTGCTTTCGCTATTACCACTTATTTTTCATTTTACTATTGTTTTAGACTTAAAGTGGAACTTTGGGTCGTGGTATTAAATATCCAATCCGGTATTTACCTTGGCGACTGAGGAAAACCACGAAAAAAAACTCAGATTGGTCGGCCCACGCGATTTGAACCCGGGAATGCGGGCCACAGACTTTACCGTCTGAGCCATCCCGCTCGGTTAAAATCTAGTTTTTATGTCTATCATATGTGGAATATTACTAGATTTACTATTTTTTCGAAGTTTGAAGTGAATTTGAAGAAGCTTTGTTTTCATTTTATCTCAGATCAGATCCATTTTGGGTTCGTATGTGTTTAAAGTTAATTATTATATTTTCCTTGCCGAAAAAAGATCTATGGATATTTTTTTCAACGTAATTTCATGCCATAAGTTAGTTGAAATTTTTAAGCTAAATTACACTAGTCTGCATGATATCCGATGACTGAAAACTAATAAGTGATTCTGACTCACTTTTTTGTGGTAATTTCAGAAGTGCTTTAGTTTTTTTCTATCACGTACAGTTTTTTCACAATTTCACTTCAAAAATATAGAGATATAAAGATATTGCTTCCGCCACTGCACATAAAATTGGGCTTGATGAAGAAATTTGTAAGGGCTCTACCACAGGATGGACCCTGCTTCAAGTACCTTTCCAAGAAATTTCCCTTCATTACACAAGACAAATTAAAGGCTGGAATTTTTGTTGGTCCTGAAATAAAGAAATTGATGAAGGATGAAGATTTTGAGAAGACAATGAATCAGAGAGAAATAGAAGCATGGACCACCTTCCGATCAGTTACTGAAAACTTCTTAGGCAATAACAAAGATCCTAATTACAAGGCCATTGTCGAAACAATGTTGGAAAATTTCAAGAAGACGGGTTGTAACATGAGTGTAAAGGTGCATTTTCTGCATTCACATATCGACTACTTTCCAGAAAATCTGGGACATTATAGTGAAGAGCAGGGTGAACGTTTTCACCGAGATATTAAGGAAATGGAGAGGAGGTACCAGGGGAGATGGAATGAAACTATGATCTGCAAGGAAGTCAAAGAACAGAAAGTTTGAAAAAAATTAAATGAAACACTTTGGCTTCTTGTTTTGTTAAAATGTAGTCATGAAATAAATTATGGGAGTTCTTGAGAGTATTCTTAAAATGTTTGTTGAATAAAAACTTACCTTGTGTGAAATGGTATTTGAATACTTTTCTACGCCCATTAGTGAAGTTGTTAAAACATTACTTATTTTGTGTAAAAACCTGACGTGATAGAAAAAAACGGAAGTTATTTCTGGAATCAGCATAAAAACTTGATTCAAGTATACCTACTTTTAAGAAATCATCTGACAAAAAGTTTGAAAATGCAGACTAGTGCAATATATGGTAACATATATGTTAGCAATAATATGTCCATTAATCCACAGACTTGCACAGCTCACTGCTATTCGTGTGCTCATAACTAAGTCCACATTTATCTCCATCCTTATCTGAGATAACCACGGCGGCGCAACTCCTTTCTTTTCCGTGGGTAGGTACCAAGGACTTGCCATTATCACAGCACTCATCAAATGATTTATTCCCTTCTAATGGCATAATTCTCGAACTTAGTTTCTCTTATCAGATGGGAACAAAGCTGTGCTTGGCGCAAAAAGCGCGGGGAACATCTGCTGAACGAACGGAGGCAGGTTTACCATTGTTTCGAAGCTCGGGTGCTTGAACCTGTTTCTGACATGAATAGAAACGACATGTCAGAGGTGGGGGGGGGGGGCTCTCTAAGAAAGTGGTCGCTTTCTGGCAGTGCCATTTTAATTAGCTTAAGCCTTTGCGCCGGGTATAATTTCGTTCTCTCTTAATAGCTGTTGCGTGACATCTCGGTGTGAATATGCAGAGTATCGAAGCTGAGAAAATGAGTCATAAAATTCAATGTTTATAACTACCCTTGGGGTGAGGGACCTCTGTAGTAGCTAGGGGGACCTTTGTTTTGAAATTCTTCTGCAACATAGCTCACTTGGTCCTAATTAAGGCGTAGGCATTCGCAGAATCTTAATGTAATATGGCAAAGTAGCTGAGAGGAACACAGCCGAGCTAAGGGGTCCGGACCCTTCCCAGTTTTCTCCATAATTTCTATCTTTCCCCTCTCTCCTTGCTTATCTGTCTTTATTTTAAAGGGATCAACCTGTGAAAATTGTCGAAAATCAATGAAAATATCTCTTTTAGGATTTTTAAACATTAATAAACTTTGGCGCTTGTAGATTAATATACCGAAGTTAATTTTCAGGTAGTTGCGCTTTAAACGCTTGTCACATGACCATTTGAATATCAGTTTTAAAAGCGAAAAGTCATACGTTAAAACACTAAAAGTCATGTTTCTTATAATGCATTTTTTCAAAGTATGTGAATGTTCAAAATGCACCTTGTGCAAGTTTCAGACAATAGGTTAGATTTTTACAACAGAGGTCCATAATATCATAACAAAACCTATGATGGGATTTTTAAAGCAAATAAAATGTATTATATGTAACAAATTTTGCTTGTTTTAATTGTTTAAATTCTAAATAAAAAGGGTATAAATAAGAAATTTATCATTCTTCCTACAGTAATGCTTACTTGAGACAGTAACTATGGTCATACACTATGTGATCAAAAGTATCCGGACACCCCACAAACATACGTTTTTCATCTTAGGTGCGTTGTGCAATGCCATTAGCTAGAATAATTAATAGCAATGGTACAATCTATAAACATGTTGAACGGCGTACCGATGCGTTTATTTACTTTCTTAAACTGTGGAACGATCTGTGAATTTTCCAAAACTTGAAGTACATCACTCAGGCTTTTGAACGTTTACATTTTAGAGGTGTATAAAGAGGCGTTATTCAAAATGTTGGTACGTCTTTGTTAAGCCATTTCAGTATTATAAATTTTTAAATAAACATAAACTTTCAGTAAAGCAAATTCTCTGTACAATGCAGTTTTAATAGCTTCCAAACACAGTTTTATATTTATCCTTTATGAGCTAGAAAACAAGTGTGCTAATAAATAAACTTTTAAAACTAATTATAATTTTAAAATATATTTGTTTAAGTCTTATTCAGTTTTAATTTACGTAAAAGTATGTGAAATTCTAGTGAGCTTTGTACTTTGTAGTATTACACATGTGCCTTACAGTAATAGTAGTACAGCAAATTTTAGTTAGGATCTGTTAGGGAAACTGTTTCCGAAAATTCGCACACATAAACTGATATAAAATGTTGTTTATATGTTTTGCTTTAGATTGTTAAAACTTATGTTTGAAGATGCGTAGCTTAGGAAATTATTTAATATCACGTGTTTTTGAATTCTTGAGGTAATATCTCGTATTTGTGCTCAGCGTGCCGATAACGCAGGTTGTGTGTTTCAGGGGTGGTACAAATTTTAATCACCTATAACGGAGTTGTATGTGTTACCCGCAGATATAAAATTGTACAGATGTGATCAGGATGCGAACTCGGGACCTCTTCGTTAGAAACCCGTCGCCTAAACCACTCGTACATAAAGCATAGCTAAGGATATGTAGGTCAAAGAAGCTACGTAAGGGACATTCAAATCGTTCAAAATATATGGAAAATCGACCTTGCATTTCTTTAAACGACGCTAAACTTTTTTTATTTGGAGACAAGGCCAATACAATGCTTTATGCAAACTCTTAAAATCCAGGACACCATAGTTTTGTAATTAAAATTGTTCAGATTTATCGCACCTTCCTAATATTCTCAACTTCAAGCTGTTATAACTCTGAAACCTTTAAATATAGTTATTCAAATCGAGTTTTATTTTTATTCTCTAAACTTTAATTTCAAAGTAATAAGTAAACATGCTCTTATTTTTATTTAAGTGAAAATTTCTGTTTTTTCACGTGTAGGCGTTAACGGATTCAGAAAAATAATTGTATTATATACGGTAAGATTCTGTAATTTAAACACAATCGAACATATATTTTACTAATGGTGACTAATTCGTCTAAAATAATTAAATAAGTATGTTACTTTATGCACAGAAGTAGTAAAATACGTGCTCATGGTCGCTCCCGGATGTTTGTTTCGAACTGAAGGCCAAGCAAGCTCCTGTGCATAAGGTTAAGCAATGAGCACGCTTATTAAGCACTATGTTGTTCTGAGTATTTTTTCACATATTCACAGAGCGCTTGGAGACAATCCTGCATCACTCACGTAAATCGATACGTTTATTTACTTTTTGTGTTATAACTTCGAGCACTCTAACATTACCACTTCACCAACGTTGCCGGCTTCTCTTAATGACACTATGGATTATTCTCAATCTAATATTTTAGTTTTACAAAATTCCGAATACGCTTAAAAGAAGTAAAAACTGGATATACATTTTGTTGAATATTCTAAAAATAATTAGTATGTACTGTAATGAAATGCGGATTTTTATCTACAAAATGAGATTTGGTACAATATTCTGAAATAAAAGGTTCCGGAGCTATGTGCACTTAAAATGTGACAAAATGAATTAATATGATACATTTATCGTTCAGTAGCGTGACAACCGTTGGGTTTAAGATGGTAATATCTGATAAATATGATTTCCTTAGCACCCCTTATTAATAGGAACAATTACAATGGAAACAAAAAATGCGAGTTGTTTTTGCCATTCAGTTTCACATGGAATATCGTGTAACATATAGTCTGATTCATAACGGAAGGGGCATAATATTGTTATTAGCACTATTATTACACTGTAATATATTATTATCTTAGTATTCACATTATTATGAATCTAAAATACTATACAAAGTATACAATTAATAACAATCAAAGAGTATGTCGATCCATGATTTTATATAGCCAAAGACGTATTACACAAAAAGGTATCTCTTTAAAACACACACTTTATGTCAAATAAATTGTTTGCAGCATTTACCATTTGAGAGATATAGAGAGAAAGCAATGTGTCCAGCGTAATAACTCAGAAGATCATTCTTCTCAACGGTTACAAACTGCGTGCTATTTCCAAAACGTTTAACTTGCTGGCTTGGGAATGAAGAATTTTAATATTCACCAATTTCGCCATCGTTCGATATGTACTGATGATAAGGGGTTGTGTTGCCCTTATGTTATTTAGTGATCACAGGGACAAAGCTAAGGTACATAGGATTAACGTTAATACACTTGATCTAAAAATTGTACTCGAACGTTCCGATAATTGTTTCACCACCAAATGATACTATCAAGCTATGCTATATTTCCAGAACTTGAAATACTGCTGGAGAGGAGATAAGTGCAACATCCGCCGATATTGTGAACCCATTTCTCCAAGATAACAGGCGGCGACAACAGAACCCAGTATTGCAATATCTCATGTAACACTGGAAGACTTTAGGCTTGTTATGAGGAGAGCGATGCTATCGTGCTGGCGCGAAGCGAGGTCAGCTCCTCACGGAAATAAGCTTAGAGTAGTGAAGCACATTCCGATAAACTGGGCAACGTCCTCTCGCATATCTCGTCGTGAGGAGGTGATTTTGGCTCGGTTGCGTATTGGCCACTGCAATTTTACTCACTTTTTAAGGGAGACTCTGTTTCTATTTGTCTGCTTTGTAGAGAAGATCTGTCGGTCCGTCACGTATTGCTAGAGTCTATTACTCTAGCACATCTTCGGGGCTCTCTGCAACTGCCGGTCAGCCTTCCAGAGGTCCTAGTGGACGTTAACAACGTGGTTGAAAAGGTTTTTAAGTTTTTATCAATGATAAACATTCAATTGAGGATTTAGTTACATTGATATTTAGTTTCTCGTACCTCTCGGCTTAGTTTTTTTTATATTCATGTTTATCTCTGAATTTTGCTATGCTGTTTGTATTGATCTTTATCTCTGGCTTTTGCCATGATTTTTATATTGAACGTTATCTCTGTCTCTGCCATGATCTATTTTTCTAAGGGTGCTAATGACCTTGCAGTTGAGCGCCCTTAAACATAAATCATTCAATCAATCAGAGTATCACAGAGCCATTCATCAGCTATTAGGCTATTAATAGGCTTTACAAATTTAAGGTATGAGAGGTAAAGGGGAGAACTCGTGATGAAAATCTTATACGAAATTGTACATTAATGTCATAAAGTCTGCGGCGGAAGGTAAATTAAATTAATTAAATCGTTATTCAATGTTAAAAAAACATACGACGTACTGTAAACCAGTTCGTTACCGAGCGCTAACGCGGTAACGAGTGAGACTCGAATTCTGGAGGTCCCGGGTTTCATTCCCGTCGACTTTCCATTCTGACCTTAGTTTTTCGTGGTTTTCCCTAAGCGGTAGGCGGATGCTGGATGGTTAGGATTAGGTTTCAACACAGAAGGGGACTTAGCACGTGGACCTACACAGATCTTCTGTACCTATGCACCGGACGGGGGGGCCCCGGAGGAAGGGAAAAGGTGAGAGAAGACTGAGGGTGGTTGGACCAGGGGGCACGACAGGTAGACAGCAGGGTGCCTACCATTTACATATTTAAACTCCCCGGATGGGCACTGGTGCAGCTGGCTCCCCACCCCCCTGTGGACTTACATATCCCCTGAGAGACTGGAACCCGGGTACCGCCCCCATTCCGGGGGACAAAAGTTTCCACAGAGTACCCTTTCCCCTGCCATGCACACGCCGAGACCTCCCACCGAAGCGTACAACCCTGAAGGAGACCAAATGGATGAAAGGTGAAGTGAAATGAGAATGGAGGTGAAATTCAGGGGCAGGAAATTCCGGGGACTTAATGACCCTTCCCAGCATTCGCCTAGCGACCCGGGGAAACCTCCGAAAATACTCATGGGTCAGAAAGTTCGGTCATGGGAATCGAACTCATTATCTCCCGAATACGGGTCACAGACGTTTCCGCCTGAGCCATATGCTGGGTGGTTTCTCAACTACCACGATTTCCTTTCTCGCTTTTCCCTTGTAATTCCGTTTCCTTCTCATGTTTCAAGTGTGCTTCTAGGTTTCAAGGTGTTTGGCAGTGCCGGACAGATGGCACGGATGCTTGTTCCAAGGAAAAAGTAATTCCCACTAGAGGGCTGCTTGGTTGGACAGGCCTTTCAACCCCTTTCTGGGCAGCTCCGGTAATGGAGCGGGTCTTCGAACCAGGAACTGTTGGAGATTTCCACGCGTCTCAGTGCCTGTCTTCCTGCGGCTTGTAGCCTCCCGTAGTTCCGTCACTTTATCCCTTCCTCCTGGGAAGTGGTAGCCGTAATCGGTCAAATGAAACACTTTTATTTATGAGCGCTGTTTAACTGCTGTGGTCCTTAGCGTTCCATTCTATATTGGGCATGAAAGACCAGTAATTTTGCTCAGAGGCCTCTTTTTCAGGCTTGAGGCTCTTTTACGTGCCGTAAATCTAGACACGCGACCACCAGCTTTACTTCGCTTCCGAAGGAAGCCTGCTAACGATTTTTACGCCCGAAAAAAATCCTTCACCCTCCGCTGGGTTTGAACCTGCAACCTCCTAAGCCGCAGTGTACGAAGTGCACTCCTCCGTTGTATACCTTATACCCTAAGTTAGTTGTTTTTTTTATAAAATCCCGTGAAAGTGTTTGATTTCTCCTGATGGCATTGTAAAACATTATATTTATTTAGTCCTATTTACTTTCAAAATGTAGTCTGGATGCTAAGTAGGACTTTGCTTTCTTGAAGTGCGTTTCTCTTGAAGCAAATCTAAAAGTCATTACATAGAGGCTCCAGATGACGCAAAACCTTTAACCTAAGGTTACGTACTATTTCTACAGTGTTTAATATTTGTTATTGTTTCATCTTCTGTGATTGGTTATCTTTAGCGAAGTTAATTAAATATTTGAACCCTTCTGGTACTTTTCGAGGATTCCATAAAGTTTTGTCTGTGTCTTTGATGGCAGATTGTTTTTTATAACGATTTTATTTTTCATACATACACGTTTTTCTCTAGCATTCTCCAAGCTTTCGACTTCGCTTCTGCGTAGATTGTGAGTTAAAGTACGTGTAAGAGTCCTGGGTAGTTACAGGCCTGTTTCGAATGCTAAGAATAAATTATTTTAATACATATAACAGAAAATAAGTTATTGCTTTACATGGTAATTTTTAAGCTGTGCACTAGTTTTTACTTCCTCTACTATAGTAGGATGTAGGATGTGTTTATCGGAGGGGGACACCTCGCGCACTGCGACCAGCTTGATCCTCCCGGGGAGGCAGGGATAAGGTGAAAGAGCCGTAGGAAGTCTCAGGTCAGCAGGCAGACAGGTTCAAAGAGACGCGCAGAAGTCCCTAACATTTCCAGTTTGAATACCGCATACCACTGGAGGCAAAGAATCCCCAGCCTAACGGGCAGGACAACACAACCTGGCGTTCACGGGGAGAAATCTTTCCAATGCGCAAACAACTACGCCATCTACCCGTCACTGCAGGACCCGAAGACACCCTGAAACGTGTAAGGAAAAGATGAAATGAGAGGAAATGGCGGAAAGGAGAAATTGTGGTAGATTACACCATCCCGGCATTCACCTACGCGACCAGGGGAAAACCACAAAAAAAACCCATGAACAGAGTGTGTGGTCACCGGGAATCGAAAACAGGAGCTCCGAATGCGGCCTCAAACTTTTCCGCCTGAGCCATCCCGCTTGGTATTATTGTAGGAAGTAGAAGTATTGCATTCTCCCCAAAATTATAGTCCTTGATTTCACCAAAAGTGCACATTTTGAGACTCTTGTAACAAAAACAGGAATTTTTAGAAGAATGTTTTTGTGTGCGTGCGTGCGTGCGTACGTACGTGTGTGCGTGTGTGTCCTTGATCAGCATAACTCAGAAAGTGAAAGTCGGTTAAATAGCAACCTAGACATTTAAGTTTAGCATCTTCCAAGGATATGACAAGAAGATACTCAAGAAAATCCCACTACCCCAAACTGCCCTTTACCTATAAAATAGTTATTTTTTATTTTCTGAATAACAGCTATAAGAACATTGATTAAAATACTATATGTTTAAGATATTTGTCAAATTAAATGTATATATTGAATTTTCTCGGAATAACATGTGAAGCCTTTTCATTCTGAAATATATTTTATAAACCTTACAAGAGACAGACTAAACCTTACTACCAAAAAAACGTAAATATCATTAAAGTACACAATTTATGTCAAATAACCGTTTCCGAGACATTCCTGGTTATTGGATTTAATTTTCAAATACTTAAATTTAAGCGGTAAGTCGCTAATCGGTTTTGTGGTTATGCAAAGAACATGGAAATTGAAAATAAAAAATCTGACTCGCTTTACCTATTGTAATCCTAAGACGATGTGTGTAAGTGTGTAATGAAGTTTATCTGGATTAACAAGAAATAGCTATAATAATAATGTTTTGTAAGAATAGTTTGCAGAAGAGTGCGTAAAGAAAGCCATGTGATTGCAACTCATATATTTTTGTTATTATATATGCACTCATATAGGTGCACGTTTCTCAGAAACCTTTGAATGTCAAATTTGTATATATATTTTTAACATTTCTGATAATTCCCATCAAAAATGTTATCAATATATCACACTAGTTTAAGAAAAAAGTTGGAATATGTGCAGATAATTTAAATTTTTTCAATAAAAATATTTTTAAAATACAAAATACAAAGGCACTGGTTCATAATTTTTCTGGAAAATGTAGTAGTTATCATTAAAAAAATATGCAGTTCGAATGTCATTAAAATATTAAATAGTATCTGAGAAATGTGCACCTAAATGAGTCCGCAAGCAATGATAAAATCTGATGTGTTACACTCACATGACTTTCTCTACTCTTGTACAAATTGTTTTTACAAACTCTTATTCTCCATCTATTTCATATTAATCGAGATAAACATTTGCAGAAACGATCTTTTGACATGCAAAGAGAATTACATTTTACAAACAGCGACCAGTTCTAAAAATATATGACTATCGCATATATCTTAATAGCTGGTTGCTAGGTGCAGCACCATTCCCTTTGCCACAGATTAATACTCTTGGCATATCCAAGACAAAAGAATGAATAACGAATTCCCATTTTAGAAAATAAGTATTGACAAATTTAAGGGAATAACAAGCAATATCTAGAAAATGGTTCACTCAACAACAAAAATGTATATGACATAAATTGTGTATTTTAACGCGATCAACATTTTCTGTGTAGTAAAATTTTGTCTATCTCTTATGGTTTACCAGTTATGCAAAAGTCGTTCACAATGAAGAATACTTTTGGAGACATTCCCAGAAAATTGGAGATACACATTTCATTTGTCATGAAAAAATCTTAAACATATGATATTTTAATCAAAATCGTTAGAGTCATTTTTGAGAAAATTAAAGTTTTCGAAAAAGTTTCCATGTAAAGGGTAATCTGGGGTGGGGGATTTTCTTGAAAACCTTCGTGTCGCATCTCTGGAAGATACTGAACCTAAATACCAAGTTTGGTGTTTATCCGACTGTTCGTTTCTGAGTTATGCTGTTCAGACACACAGAAACACACACACGGACATTTTCCAAAAATGCCTTTTTTTGGATTCAGGGGGTCTCAAAACATATATTTCCGGTGAAATTTCGGTATCGAATTTTTGGGTGGAATACAATACTTCCACTACTTTCTCTACTACTTACTTATAGTAAGTAGTAGAGAAAGTAAGAAGGAATCCTAAAACAAATAAAGTAATTATTTCCTGCTATGTATATTAAAACTATTTTAGTTATTTTTAAGCATACAGAGGATTAAAATTTCTCTATTCTTTGCACTCGAAGCAGCCCCGTAACTTTCCAGTCCCCTTAAGCTATGTTTATGTTTCAGTGTGTTACAAAATAGGTGTTACTTGATCCATTATTATCTACTTTGAGGTGAGGTACAAACACGACACTAGTAAGAATTTTAATTAAGTCCGTTTTTAATATGTGGTACTGCGAGAAACATCGATAAGGAGAGGTCAGTACCTGGAGGAATCGACCAGGTCTTGCGTGACAGCTGCAGTCCTAACATTGTCTGCATTGTAAATTAGAAAAAGAACAGAATGAAATGTTAATATTGCGCATAAATCTTGCGTGGCACTAAAGTTTGGGTTAAAAATGAAAGTTTGAAAGTGAAAAACCTTGCAAAATTCACATTAGACGTTTCTTACTAACTTCTGACTTAACTTAATTGACTGACACGGACTGTTTGCGGAGGGGGAGTTAGCCACTAGACCTGCAAGATTTTCTTGTGCCTATGCCACTTAGTAAATCCCCCGGAAGGGAGGTGTGAGGTGAGAGGGTGGCCGAATCAGGAGGCACGGCAGGTAGAGTAATTAGTTTTTTTCAGATTGAAACTCCCCGAAGCAGCTGGTGTAACGGGTACCCTCCCCTTACGGTCTCACACATCCCCTGGTGGCCCGGAACTCAAAGACTCCCCATGCTGGGGGACAAATGTTACATAGAGCATCCTTTTCTCCTGCCATGCAATGACGAGACTCCCGCCGATACTTGCAACCCTAAAACAACCAGCAGATGAAAGGCGAAATAAAATGAGAATGGAGGTGAAGTGCAGGGACAGAAAATTTGGGAGAGATGTAATGATTCTTTCCAACATTCGCCTAGCGACCCGGAGAAACCCTCGAAAAACCTATGGGTCAGAAAAACCAACCCCTGAACCGAACCCACAACCTCCAAAATACAGGCTACAGACGTTACCGCCTGAGCCATCCCGCTCGTTTGACTGTGTTAATACTACATGATCAATGTCAGAGAGGAGTGACAATGAAGTTGAGCATGAGGATCCCTTGTTATTTTTGTGATGTCGTTAAAACCTAAGTAATCTTTATTCTAATTTTGACAATGTTGGGCCTTATGAGCTTTTGCAGGCATCTCATAAAATTAAATAGTCAATCAGTGCAACGGTGTAGAATGCTATAAGGAACATACACATAATTACACAAACACAAACACTGACATATGTATTAAGATATTTCTACGAAACAATCAATATAGTATGGACATGTGTTGCATATGGATCAACATAGGTTACTGGAGATTGCTTTCGATTGGATGCCATCAAGGAGACGAAAAAGAACATGTCATTAGAAAAGTTGTCTAGTTTAATGTGTATTTGCCTATCAGAAGAAGTAAGAATTGTAAAAAATTGACTAATAATAATAATAATTATATATAATATAATAATTATTAATATATAATTTATTATTATTATTATTATTATTATTAATGAAATCGTCAAAAAACTCCATCTAGCGTGAGTTGATTTCGGATTGATAATTTAATAAGAATCCGACATTCTTAGATAAATCATTACAATATTTTTTTATAAAATCAGATATTTTAGATCCATAAGCGCCAACTATTAATGGTCAATGGACACGGGCTTGAACCTACTGTTGTGTCTTTAGAAAATCAATAAAACTCAACAAATAATACGACTAATTCTCAATATCAAATTTAATTTTTCTGCGCTTTCCAGTCAAATTTACAATGGCTTAATTTACTTCATTAATATTTCTTTTTTAGTTCCATTTATACTCCGCCTTTAACTACATGGGTCTCATCGGCGGAACTTATTGCCTATTGGCAATGGTGTTAACTCGTGTAACTCTAGTCGTTGGTTTTCTTGCACTTTGGGTATTTTAATCATTAGATTACACACGCACATTCTTGCTCCCATTAATACTTCCAGACTCTGGGTAGAAGAAAATAATCCCACCCCCCCCCCCTAGCCGGGAATCGAACCCGAGACCCCTTGCACAGCAGGCAGGTGCTCTACCGACTGGGCTACGCGGCCAGCGTTCATTAATATTCTCGTTTCCAAATCTAGGCATATTTTTTTCAAAACATGCGCTTTTTGTTAGGGGGAAAAATCAAGTTAATCCATAACATTTTACTTTCTCTACCATGTACATAGTAGGTAGAGAAAGTGTTGCATTCCACCCAAAAATTCCGTACCGAGATTTCAACGGAAATGCATGTTTTGAGGCCCCTTAAAATAAAAGGAAGCCTTTTTAGGAAAAGTATGTGTGTGTGTGTGTGTGTGTGTGTGTGTGTGTGTGTCAGAAACGTAAAAGTCTGATAAACATCCTTTGTATTTAAGTTTGTATCTTCCAAAATGTGACAAGACTTTCAAGAAAACACCCCAACCCCAAACTACCCTTTATTGGAAGGCATTTCCAAAATTTTGATTTTCTAAAATGTCTCTAAACGTTTGATTAAAATACCACATATGAAATATATTTAAATCGCAAAAAATCTTTATCTTGAATTTTATGGGAATAGCTATGAAGTCCTCTTCATTTGGAAGGAATTTTCTATAATCCTGTATAACAGGTAAACGTTAAACGATAGACGAAAGCCCACTGCACAAAAAATGTAGATCTCTCTAAGACACACAATTCATTTCAAATATTTTATTTTTTTGCAGCATAAGTAATTCCTGACATATTCGTTATTAATGGTTCGAATTGTTAATTACTTGGTCATTCTCTCGAAGTCCTGTCAGCATTCAGTTGTTTCTCGCGATTGCGTGTAAATAGTATGGAATTTTAAGGCGAGCGTATTGCATCCATTTAAACATTTAACTTAAACAGTCCACTTAAACATGTGACTATCGCTGTTCTCTTTATATCTATAACTAAATATGTAATGTAGCTATTTCTGCAAAAATTATTTGGATTAAAATGAAGTTGATAGAAAAATAAGCTTTAGTAAGATTAGTTTGTATACCTACTAATAAACGATAAAGGGTAGAGAAAGTCATGTGTGTGTATCACATATTTTTGTAGTAGTAACATTGGTGAGTAGCAAAATAAGCAAATCTAAAGCGAAGATCATGCTAATGAAATGCTTTTAAAATAAAACAAATGCTCATAGGAGAAAAATACTATACTTTATTAGTTTTTGAGCACTATACTACGAGTATGTATTAACATATAAGTCGATCCTCATTACTCAGCTGATAAACTGAGTTTTATTTATGGATGTTCTTTAACTACAATGGTTCTGAGCGTCCTATTCTATATTGGGCGTGAAAGATCGAACATTTGGCTCAGAGGCCTATTCATCAGGCTTGAAATTGTTTTACATGCCGTAAATGTACGACCAGGACCACCGGTTTTACTTCCTTTCCGAAGGAAGGTATGCTATAGATATTTATGCCCAAAAAACATGGTCCTCCGCCGGGTTTCATCCCGCGACCTCGGCGCTATCTAGCTGAGTCAAATCATTTATCAAATACACTGGTGTGAAAAACCTAAGGACAAAAGTAATCCTCGCATGCTGTGACACTGCCGAGTAACATAGCTCGGTGAAACTTGAATCATACATAGAGGGAACTGCTACGGTATGCTACAGTAGGCAACTAAACGAAATATGAGACGAACACAAATGCCACTTTTATTCATAGACCATAAGCTACACTAAAGTCAATACGACATATGATGGCTCTCTAGATATACAGAAAAGATACATGGTGCTTAAAAGGGTGTATGATCACCACGGACAGCAATGCATGCTCTGCATCGTGCTCCCAGGCTGGCCACAAGGTTGATAAGTAGTTCTCGTGGTAGGGCGTTTCATTCCTCCACCAGCGCTGTTGGCAACTGTTGGATGGTCGTTGGTGCATGTGGATGTGCTGAAATGCGTCTCCCCAAAGCATCCCACATGCGTTCGATAGGCTTTAAATCGGGGGAACGGGCAGGCCAGTCATTCGCCGAATATCCTCTCGTTCCAAGAGATCCTCCACCTGCGCTGTTCGATGCGGTCGCGCATTGTCATCCATAAAATGCCGTCTGCACCCCTGAAAAGTCGCAAGGAATGCAGTATCACAATAACGTTGACCAGTGAGCGTACCGTGTTCAAAGATTTGGAGGTCGGTGCGTCCATGCAACAGTATGCCTCCCCAAACCATAACACCCGGACCACCAAAACGGTCATGCTCAAGGATGTTCCTGAGTTCATTACGTGTTCCCATCTCTCGCCAGATGAGAGTACGTCGAGGATCACTACTTAGACTGAATCTGCTTTCATCAGAGAGGAGCACGTGACCCCATTCCTCGTTGGTCCAATTTTGATGCTCTTGGGACCATCGCAAACGCTGCCGCCGATGTGCGGATGTCATTGGAACACAACGTACTGACCGTCGGGCAAAGCGATTACCTCTGTGTAGTCACCGTGCCACTGTGCATCGTGAGATTGCGTGCTAGCTGTTCTGTTAAATGTGGTTGCAATTGCACCCGCTGTTTGGCGTGGATCCCTTCTTGCCTGTTGCACAATGTAGCGGCCATCTGCTGCTGTAGTTGAGCGTGGTCGACCACCTCTCCTTGGGACAGCAGTGCCTGTGGTTTGGAAGGTTCCCCATGCAAATTAAACAATGCTGTGAGCAATTCCAAACTCCCGAACTCGTCACACTTCGCCCTTCTTCCAGTTTTCCGATGATTCTTCCCTGTGTGAAGTCATCCAAATGGTGTCTACAGGTCATGTTGCAATGAAGAACACCAGTACAGTGCACCATAACAGGTCGCTAATTGCCACACACCGTCTTCTCCTGTTTCATCAACTGCCCCGTGTTGCGGAACCAGATCCATTTGGCACTATAGGCTCGCTCACTCACGCCATGTGACGTCCAGCTTTCTGTGTAGCTGTGAGAGACCTCTGGCAACATGCTCCGGCACCTTCATCTACTTGCACCAAGTAGTTCATTACGTTATCCTTCTTTATGCTTCTATGTTAATTAGAACCTGAGAAAATGTTAAGTAGGAAAACACTTTGAAGGTTTTGCAACTTATTGAATCCCTGCTCCATTAGCAGTTGAAGCATGACAGTTTGAGGCAGAAAACGCACACACGTCGTTTTATTGAAAATTAAAAATACAGCATTTAGTTATAATATCTTTATAATTGATACACAATTTTAACGAGAAGATTTTCAAGCACTAGAAAATGTACATTTTAAATCAATTTTTCAGCAAAAACCCAATCCCTATACCCTTAAATGGATAACATTCTCACATACACCATTTTTAATTACACGCTTATATTGAATGACGCGACTGGCGGCTACCGGATGAGACTCATAGCACGTATCGGCTGATTGATCTCACTCTACAGTAGCCTAGCTCTTACGCCCATGGAGGGTAACTCAAAAATAAAAATTCGGATAAATATCAAACTTGGTCTTGAGGTATAGTAACTTCCAAAGATGCAACACGAAGATTTTCAGAAACACCCACCCACCCCAGACTACCCTTTTTGCGGAAGATTTTTCGAAATGTTTTTTTTTTCAAAAAATGGTTTACTGACATTGTTTAATTGGTAAACGTTAAGCAATAGACGAAGACGTACTACACAAAAAATCTAGATATCTTTAAAACACACAATTTATGTCAAGTTTTGTGGCATAAGGCGTTTCTGAGATGTCCGTTATTAAAGCTTCGAATTGTTCATTTCTTGGTCATTCTCTTAAACTCCAGTCAACATTCAGTTGTTACTCGCGATTACATAGAAACAGTATGGAATTTTAAGCCCAGCATATAGCGTCCTGTTCTTAAACATTTGACTGTCGCTGTTCTATTTGTATTGTAGCTATTTTTGCAAAGGTTTATTTGGATTAAAATGTAGTAGATATAAAAATAAAGATAGAGGGTAGAGAAAGTCATATGAATGTAGCTCATCAGATATTTTTAATCAGTGCTTTAAGAGTACACCATATCAAAATGTTCAAAAAAATGTGAACAAAACACATTTAGTAAGCAAACTTTCATTCAGCTAACAATTGAAAGCCATGTTTCAATTTTTGCGTAAATGTATACAAAATAGAATATGCATTAAAGGTTCACATGATATGCTATTTGCTTGTTTTTCACCCTTCTCCTTGGTGAGTTGTAGATAGAGCACAGTTCTGTGTATGATTGCAGTCTTCCTAATGTTTTGAACAATACAGCAGATTTGTTTCTTTTTGCACTGCAGGTAACCCAGATATACTGATCTGTGGAAACTGCAGGGAGATGTTCACGGAATTACAAGAACTTCTTGATCACAAGAAAACCTATTGCAAGCTTCGCTTCACCTGCAAATGTCATACATTAAATGGAATGAAAAGTAAGTACAGTATATTTGTAGCTCTTTGTTGCAGGTTGTTGATGGCTTTCTACACTACTTTCCTCGTAAATAAACACGGATTTTTCAGTTGTTTTAACCTCGCAAAAACAAAATACAACTAAAGCTAAGAGCTCATATTAACTGGAATGATCAGGGCTCAAAAATAATGTTATTTATACTTTCTCTACTATGTATAGTAAGCAGAGGAAGTATTTCATTCCACCCAAAAATTTGATACCGAGATTTTACCGGCAATACATATTTTGAGACCCCATGAATCCAAAAGAATCACTTAGAAAAAGGTCCATATGTGTATCTGTGTGTCTGTGAACAGCATAATTCAAAAACGGAAAGTCGGATAAATACTAAACTTGGTATTTAGGATCAGTATCTTTCAAAGATATGCGGCGCCGTGGCCGAGTGGTTAGACCGCTCGCCTCTCACCGAGGCGGCCCGGGTTCAATCCCAGGAACCCGCATGCGGATTTGTGGTGGACAAAGCGGCGTCTGGGCGGGTTTTCTCCGGGTTCTCCGGTTTCCCCCGACATTCATTCCATCAACTGCTCCATCATCACCTTTCCCTTCATCCATTTCGTTTCATACTTCCTTCTGTCTGATCCATGAGTGTCTGCTCCTCGACGGGCCTCTGACCCCAGGCACCCGCCTATAAGTCCTACATAAGAGAAGGTTAAACAGAGAAAGAAGATACACCAGACTTTAAAGAAAATTCTCCACTCCAAACTACCGTTTACATGGAACATTTTTCGAAAATTTTGATTTTTTTTCAAAAATGGCTCTAACGATTTTGATTAAAATATTCTATATTTAAGGCATTTTCATGACAAATAAAATGTATGTTTTGGAATGTCCCCAAAGTTCTCTTGTTTCTGAATGGCTTTTGTATAACTGGTAAATCGTAAGAGATAGACAAAGGTTTCCTTCTTCTACACCGTCATACCAGGCATTGGGCTGCTCACCCATCACCCAAAGAATTAAAACAACTTTGTTCTCGCCTCTAGTTCCCGAGGTCGCAGGTTCAAACCCGACGGAGAGCGATGCATTTTTTGGGTGTAAAAATCCTTAGCATGGCTTCCTTCGGAAGGGAAGTAAAGCTGGTGGTCCCGTGTCATAGGTTTACGGCACGTAAAAGAACCTCAAACCAGATAAAGAGGCCTCTGAGCAAAATTACCGTTTTTCAAGCACAATATAGAAGGACGCTAAGGACCATAGTAGTTAAAGGGTGTCCATAAATAAAACTAAAAAAAAAAACACTCTTGTTCTCACTGCTAATGATTATTGCTAAAAATAACATTAGACACATTGTGAACACTTGTCCACAAAACCCACTCCCCTCTGGCTAAGTTACGTTGACAATACCTTTGTGTAGACCGCACGACGAAGATAAAATTCAGAATTTTGTAAACAATCTTAACCAAGCTTGGTGGCGCCAAGGTAATGCGTGCGACTTGAATTCGGGAGGCCGCGGGTTTAAAGCCCTGGGACCGACCATTCTGAGCGAAGGTATTTTTCGCGGATTTCTTCTGGCGCTAGACAAATGCTGGTGTGGATAATTTAATCCACGAATTATCCTATCATCCCTTTTATCGCTACATTTCATTTTCCCCATCTTCATCGCCATACAGGCATTGGGCTGATCACACATCCTGGACATGCTACGATCCAGAGTTTGCTTGCTCCTCGACAGACGACTGACCCAAGGCACTGGCTTTACAAGAGTGTACATCCTATAAAGAGAAGGATAATCAGTTGAAGAAGAAGATAAGCTGTCTTAAGCCTACACCCGAAATCCAGTTCACCATTGGAACTGAAAAAGACAGCAAGCTCTCCTTTCTAGGTGTTCTCATAGAAAGAATACCCGAAACACAAAAAGCCCGCTGTTCTGTATACCTAGGGTATCTATGGTTACAGGATATATAACAGAGCGTGAAACCTCGCGCACTGAGACCTAAGGGAGCTCTATTTAGGCTACCATCCCCAAGGAGAAAAGTATGAAGTGAAATAAAAACACCAGCTACAGGCCGCTGGCAGACAGGCGTGAAAATATAACTTCCTGGCTCGAAGATCCGTCTGCTCACAGAGGGCGATGAACGACCCGTTCAACCAAGCAGCCCCCAATATCCACGGGGAATACTCATTCCTTGGAGCAAGGATCCGCGCCATCTGTCCGGAACCTAGGAGCACACGAGAAACAAGAGAAGGAAACGAAATGAAACAGAAATGAGGGGAAGGAAATCGTGGTAGATGAGAAACCACCCCAACATTCTCCTACGGACCAGGGAAAACCACGGAAACTCCAAGATCAGAGCGGGCTGTCAACGGGAATCGAAACTGGAAGCTCCCGAGTGCAAGCCTCGCGCGTTACTGTTTCTGTATACCTTAAGCCGACGCACTCTGCCAGATAGAAAGTCGTAATGGCCAAATCATGCTTCATAGAGCTGGCCGTATATGCAACACTGGTTTACGAAAATACCAAAAATAACCACGTGTATAAAGTTTCGGAGCAAACGGAAATTCATCTATAAACTTACGCCACTTTATGAAGAAAAGACCCATGAATGACACGCAAGAAAGAAAATGGGCGTGCCTTCCTTATGTACATGATGTCACGGACAGAATTACTGAAATCTTACTAAAACATAAAATTACCGCACTGTACATTCAGTCAGAAAGTTAAAAAGCATGAGAATACCTATCAGTACAATCTCAAAAATCCACAATTTGAAATTTTAATACAACAATCATTTAATTTATAATAATATGTAGACCAAATTTCACCCCTACGAAAAATTGCTCCACAGATATAATTATTTTTTTAAAAAACTTAATATATAATTAAACTCCTTAATGACACATTAATACATTCTAGAGATGAATGTTTAATTATCTAATTTTTACTTTCTTTACCACGTACGTAGTAGATAGAGAGGGTATTGCATTCCACCCAAAAATACGATGTCAAGATTTTCACCGAAAATACTTGCTTTCAAGCGTCCTGAATCCAAAGAAAAGCATTTTTAGAAAAAGGGCGTGTATGTATGTGTCTGTATGTTTCTAAATAGCATATTTCAAAAACGAAAATTCGGATAAATAGAAAACTTGGTATTTAAGTTCAACACATTCCAAAGATCCGACACGAAGATTTTCAAGAAAATCCCCCAACCCAAACTCCCCTTTATGTGTAACATTTTTCGAAATGTTTGATTTTCTAAAAAAATGTCTCCAACGATTTTGATTAGAATACCATATATTAAGTATGTTTACATGACAAATAAAATGCATATCTTGAATTTTCTGAAAATAGCCTGTAAAGTCCTGTTCATTTGGAAGGAAGTTCCATCGATTTTCAATTGTTTCTCGCGATTGCATGGAAACAGTTTAAGGCCAGCATATAGCGTCTAGTTCTTAAACATTTGACTATCGCTACTCTTTTTGTGTCCTAACAAAATTTGTAATGTAGTTATTTCTACAACGGTTTATTTATATATAATTGCAGTAGATCGAAAAATAAGCTTTAGTAAGAATAGTTTTATACCCATAATAAACGATGTAGGGCACAGGAAGTAATGTGAAAGTATCACATCACATTTTTATCCTGTCATTAACAAGCAGGTATACAAAATTTGATTAATTTATACTGAGAAGTACTTCGTGAGGAACAATTTTAAAATGGGAACATGCCGACAAATGAAAACACGAGGAGAGAGGGTTTAAACTTGTAATGCTAAAATGACATGTTTCCTGCTTTATGCTATTTAAAGAGCATTAAGTGCATATACAGACTCTCCTTAGTCTTTTTCTGCTCTTCTGTAGCTAATTTAGTTTTTGAATATTCCTGAGATTAATCTTGAATGGTTTTTCTCTTTTAATATAGTTTTTACTATAATTTTATGCGAATCTAGGTTTACAGATAGACATTTAAATCACTCTACGACGTACTTCATCAGTAGCATAGAACTAAGGAAGAAGGTTTGTAGTGTTTAACAATAGTACTGTCAACATTGAGGCAGTATTTTATATCACAACACTGTGAATGCCAGAGTGATTGTAGTGTATATTAACATTATTGTATGAAAATGATTTGAGATGTTTGTTAGTTATAAGCATTGTTAGGAAATAAGTTTACACGGCCTCACTGAAACTGACAATAGGAGCGGGTAACAATGAGCGAGGGGGTGAGTTGTTTATCAATTATAAGAGACAAACAAATGACGTCAGAGTAGCACGCTTTTCTTTAGAAATGGAGGGAATATCTTCCCACGAGCATTTGTGTTCGTAATTTTGATTGGATAAAAAAATAGACGCTAATGTTGGCGGGTTTTATTAACCAATAGCAGCTCTGTTATAATGTTTAGGCATATCGGGGTGAGGGAGTGTAAATTATGAAGCCAGAGACAAGTATCGCACAGTTCAACAGAATCATCCACGGGTTACACGTCGGAACGGTTCAACAGAATCATTCACGGGTTACACGTCGCGCAGTTCTACAGAATCTCTCGCGTCGTAAAGCTAGTTATAAAATGTGAAATACGCGAATTAATAATGTGCGGCAAATAAGTGATTATAGTTACATTTGAAAATATAAGTTTCAGTCGGGCGTGTATCAAAAGTAAATCTGTGAAATTAATAAAGTGTGACGGCAATAAAAGTGTAAAAATAAATTCTTTTATCAGTGTTATCTTTTAGTAACAACTCCTTTCCGTTTACATACCCTGTTTAAGAGATTTGCTCGCCTGGTAATAATAGCTAGCCGGAGGACAAAGAACTCAAAATTCAAAATTGTAAAACAATAACAGGCGCTCAGCAAAGACGATAACACGAAAGATACCGCGACAACATTTATGAATATTTGGAAATTTTTGGCTGTTTTAATATATGGGTATATGGGTAACAATCCCATCTGTGAAAGATAAAAGTGATGTATCCTTAAGTGTGTACGGAATCGCTTGCGAATGCTGTAAAACAACGGACGGATTGGGAGATCAGTGGCCGTAGGAAGAAGCACCCAAAAAGTATTAAACCCAAGCAGCCAGAAAATATCATTCTGGCGGATCGTGCATTTAATACAGGCCACATTCGCTTTGACGAAATAAAATTTCTCTCCATTTGGGACAATCCTCAAAAATGACTCGGGGCAGCATTGAAAATATTTGAAAATCAAAACAGCTTAAATCACGACAGTGGAAGAGGGATAAAATTCCCACCTGACATCGTATATTAATTCATCGCCCTTAGGCAATGATGTAGAAAGAACTGGCCTGAATTTATTGGCACTCAAGTGTAAATATCGGACTTTAAATGCATTTCTTCGAATATTGCCTGAAAAGAGGTTCATGATAGAAACTTCTGTAAGCGTATAAAATAAGACGCAACCAACACCGGAAGACTAAGTGTAAATAACATCTCCAGCCCTGGAAGCCTTGGTCTTAATATTCATCAAAATTTGTGTATTCTCTTACACAATTTCGTGGCCGTATTTATCTTTCTTAAGAAAATGATACTTTAGCTCTATTTCAAAATTATATTTAGGTATATTCTCATGTTTAACCAAAGGACTTATTCCTCAACAATAGATTTTACTTTTATATTGTGGAAAAAATCTGATGTGTTACACTCAAATGACTTTCTCTACTCTTGTACAAACTATTTTTGCAAACTCTTATTCTCCATCTATTTCATATTAATCGAGATAAACATTTGCAGAAACGATCTTTTGACATGCAAAGAGAATTACATTTTACACATAGCGACCAGTTCTAAAAATATTTGACTACCGCTTAAGCCCTACTATGTTCCCCTTGTTTTGTATTTGCAACGGCAATATAAAAATAACGTAGCCTCTAAGCATACACATATCTCTTAATAGCTGGTTGCTATGCGCAGCACCATTCTCTTTGCCACAGATTAATACTCTTTGCATATCAAAGACAAAAAAATGAATAACGAATTCCCATTTGAGAAAATAAGTATTAAAAATTTAAGGGAATAACAAGCAATATCTCGAAAATGGTTCACTCAACAACAAAAAATGCATATGATATAAATTGTGTATTTTAATGCGATCTACATTTTTTGTGTAGAAAAAGTTTGTCTATCTCTTATGGTTTACCAGTTATGCAAAAGTCGTACACAAAGAATACTTTTGGAGACATTCCCAGAAAATTCAAGATATACATTTTATTTGTCATTAAAGTATCTTAAACATATGATATTTTAATTAAAATCGTTACAGCCATTTTTGAGAAAATTAAAATTTTCGAAAAATGTTCCATGTAAAGGGGAATCTGGGGTGGAGGATTTTCTTGAAAACCTTCGTGTCGCATCTCTGGAAGATACTGAACCTAAATACCAAGTTTGGTGTTTATCCGACTGATGGTTTCTGTGTTATGCTGTTCACAGACAGACAGACACACACAGACACACACACACACAGACATGTTTCCAGAAATGCTTTTTTTGGATTTAGGGGGTCTCAAAACATATATTTCCGGTGAAATATCGGTATCGAATTTTTGGGTGGAATACAATACTTCCCCTACTTACTATACGTAGTAGAGAAATTAAAAAGACACAAAACTATAAATACGTAAGCACGGTATCAGAATATTAGTCTATAGGCATTGTATATAACTTTTATGGACCCTGAAAAGGGCTATATTGAGACGCATTTTACTGTCATGTTTCTCAAAAAATAAGCGAAGAAACAGGATTAAAATTTTGCTGTGTTAAATCCACACCACATTCTCTAGCCACAATCGTTTAGTTTTACATAGCTTCTGCAAAACGTTCTTGCGTAACCTACTTTCTTAAACTAATTTCTCTTTATCCATATAAACTTTTTCTTGCACCTATATTCCGTTGCGGGTACAAGAGGAATACAGAAGGCAGAAGTCAAATATTTAAAAATCTGATGTGATACATTCATGGACTTTCTCTACCCTCTATCGTTTGTAAGTGTAACTATTCTTATGAAGCTTGTTTTTCTATCTACTTCATTTTAATTAAAATAAACTTTTTCAGAAATAGCTACATTACACATTTTTTTATAGATACAAACAGAATACTGATAGTCAAATGTTTAACAACTGGACGCTATATGCTGGCCTTAAAATTCCATACTGTTTCCATAACATCGCTAGAAACAACTAAAATTGACAAGACTTTTAAGGAATGACAAGTATTGAACAATTCGAACCTTTAATAAAGAATATCTCAGTAGTGGTTTATGCACAGAAAAACTTATTGTATGTAAATTGTGGTTTTTTAAAGAAACATGCATTTTTTGTATGGAACATTTTCGCCTACCACTTAACTTTACCAGTTATACAACATTGTACAAAATTCCTTCCGAATGATGTGCACTTCATAGAGTATTCCCAGAAAGTTCCAGATATACATTTTATTTGTCATGTACATATCTTTAATATATAGTATTTTAATAAAAATCGTTAGAGCCATCTTTTAGAAACTTAAAAGTTTCGAAAAATGTTCCACGTAAAAGATGCCGGCCCTCGTAGCCGTGGTCGTTGGAGTGTATAGCTCCGGCACTCCGCCAAGCTGAGGGTCGCGGGTTCGAGTCCCGCCATGGGCATGGATGTTTGTGTATGTGTGTTGTGTGATTGCGGTGATAAGCGATAACGAAAACAGTAAACAGACAGTATAATAAACTGGTAGAACAAGGGAACTTTAAAAAAAAGAAAAATAAAAAAAGGGGGTAGCTGGAGATGGCTGGATTTTCTTGAAAGTCTTCGTGCCGCATCTTTGGAAGACGAACTAAATACAAGTTAGGTATTTATCCGATTTTTAATTTTTGAGTTATTTTGTTCACACACACACACACACATTCATTTTCTAAGAATGCACACAATTTATTTCAAATAACTTTTCTGTAGCATCAGGCATTCTCGAGATATCCATTATTTATGGTTCCAGTTGTTCAATTCTTAAGGCATTCTTTTACAGTCCTGTCGATTTTCATTGTTCATCCGAAGCCATGGAGACAGTATGGAATTTTAAGGCCAGCGTCCAGTTTTAAAAGATTTGCCTATAGCTATTCCCTTTGTATCTATAACTAAGTGTGTAATGCAACTATTTCCGAAAAGGTTTATGCCGATTAAAATGAAGTAAATTTGAAAATAAGTTTCGTAAGAATAATTTGTATACCCAATAAATAAATGATAGAGGGCAGAGAAAGTTATGTAAATGTAACACATCAGGAGATTGTGCAGAAAACGAAAATTGTGAAGAAGTTGTTTTGTTGAACTTGTTTGCACGTATAAAAAGCCGATTTAAAGTAGGTTGTATTGAAGGAGCTGTATCGTATTTCAACTGTTGGGGAGCCGAACTTGTAGTAGTTGCAACCACGCGTATAGTAAACAGTTTCCGGTAGCCTTCGCCCCAAATGTACTTTCAGGTGGTCTTTGCCCCAAGTTTAAAAATAATACCTTTGTAATTTGACTGTTTTTTAAGTATTAAATATTTATGTTTGCCTCGGCTGCGTCAGTATTATTATTAGAGACATGGAAGTCTTGGCAGGGCGTGATGCGAGAAGAATGTAGGCTTACACAGATTTTAAGTTTTAATTCACTCCTTTTTATTAATCCTTGAAACAAATTAAATACCACTTCACTGATTTCGAGAGCTGCGAGATTCTTTTATTTAATACTTGCACTTTTTAATACATATACTACTTTCGTCTCACACGAATACGTATTTAATTTCTCAAAGACGCATCATGCATCCGGTTACTATCACTGTCTGCAGGCAATTGACTAGATTTCAACCGTCTAAACTTGTAAATGTCTGAATTTTAAGTCTCTGATTGGCTATTTTTGCTCCAATAGAATACCTGCATTTAACTAAACCTTTTTCTGGTTGTTGATTGGCTATTTTTTATAAACTGTCACTAAAATTACATTAATGCTTCCAAGAATCACAAATAACATTTAAACTCTCAAACTCATTATTGCCTCATGATTACCTCATTGTTAGCAACGTTTAACTTATTATTCTCACAGCTCCTACATTATTAAATGACGTAATATATTCACATAACATTATTGAACATGTATACAATAATATAAGCATATACAATGACTGTTACATATATTTTACAAATTATTACATACACATATTGCTTCAAGGCGGGCTGTTATTGAATTTACATATTATATAATTTGACTGAAATTGTTTTTAGTGTTAAAAATACTGCCTTAATTAATGAAATCACACTATGGCATTTCATACCACGAAATTCAGGAATTCGACTACTAATAGTATTTTAGGTGTTTGTGGGTAGAAAGGCGAGATACTTGGTGTTGTGATATATCCAATTAAGGGGGATCGGTTGCAGTGTAGCAAGGCTTGTTCGATCATAGCATAATCAGCAATGCCGCTATTCACAGACAGATGAGTAACACGCTGGTTTATGTGCCCAATCTCAAGTCGGTTATGTGTCGCCGCCGAATTTGCATCTGATTGCTGTGACACGATCATAACGGTCCGACCTAATGTCTTATTAGCGTAAACATGAATCCAAGATATGACATCTGCTCCCTTAGGAAATCACTCCGGCGTAAAAGTAGGTACCAGCGTTCGAGATTAATCAAATCGATATATCGTTCATCTACATACAGTAGGAAATGTCTGGTGCATAAGATGTAGAACAGAAAGAAACGAAGTCTTGCATCGTCTGCTCCTAAGTTTTCTCTAAAAGTAGCTACAAATTAATTAAAAGTGGATATGTTTCAGACTTTCCTGTTGTATCTTGATTTTTTTTAAAGATTTATGTATACATAAAGTCAGGTTTTAGTAACGTAAATATTTTTCATTCTTCATTATCATCATGGAAATTCTGATATGTTCCTTATACAAATATAAATTCTTGTTATGAAAGCACTAATCAAATAAACTCATTTGTTAAGTCATATTTATGCATGTAACTATGACAATTTTTTCTGATAGAACACATATATTTTAGTAAGTACGAGGCATGTTTTTAAAGTAAGTACGTTATAATATGTTGCCGCACAAACGCTGCAGTCGCGATTTTGAGCATGCTTGAGCGATCGTCACTTTGTGTTTTCCTGTTGTTAGAACGCTTCGAAATGTTCAAAACAATCGAACGACCCGCCGACTGTTAAGTCAGATCAGTGATTGGTGTTTTGAATGCGAGAAAACGACGATGTTTCGTAACAAGAAGTGCAAACTTGGCTTTAATCAAGCGTCATCATTCTTTGGCGAAGGCATATAAAATTTCCTTTTTTTTAGTAGGGGAAGTATTGTATTCCACCCAAAAATTCGATACCGAAAATATATGTTTTGAGGCCCCTTGAATCCAAAAGAAAGCATTATTGGAAACATGTGCGTGAGTGTGTCTGTGAACAGCATACCTTAGAAACGAACAGTAGGATAAACACCAAACTTGGTATTTAGGTTCAGTATCTTCCAGAGATGCGACACGAAGGTTTTCTAGAAAATTCCCCCACCACAGATTACCCTTTACATGGAACATTTTTCGAAAATTTTAATTTTCTCAAAATGGCTATAACGATTTATATTATATGTTTAAGATATTTTCATGACAAATGAAATGTATATCTCGAATTTTCTGGAAATGTCTCCAAAAGTATTCTTCATTGTGAACGACTTTGCATAACTGGTAAACCATAAGAGATAGACAAAATTTTACTACACAAAAATGAGATCGCGTTAAAATACACAATTTATGTCATACATTTTTGTTGTTGAGTGAACCATTTTCGAGATATTGCTTGTTATTCCCTTTTCCAATACTTATACTTTTTCTCAAATTCGTTATTCATTTTTTTTTGTCCTGGTAATGCAAAGAGAATGGAATACTCCACATAACAACCAGCTCTTAAAATATTTGACTATCGCTTAAAGCCTAGCAATTCCATTACCTACCCTATAATTTTTCACTTCCTGAGATTACCACATCCACAGCTCTAAATGGGTTCTGAAATTACCGAAAGTTAATTTTAAATTGATCTTAATGCGACAAACTAATCGTATGGATTTCTTAACCAATTAGTCCATTTCGCCGCGGAAACTATTCAATTCCCACAACATCTTCTCCTGAGGATGTACCTCCAGTACGACTGAAGCACGCCCAATACCCAATCCCTCAAGTGAAGCTCTTTCCGTCTGAGTTTTCTAGAGTTCGCCTACTTTGGAAATGTTGAACCCTTACTTTAAATTCTATTGGTTACTTTTAAATTTTACACATTTGTTTTCTACACCGAACTTGTAGTTTTCCTTAGTGTTTGACACAGCACCACGTCCTTGACTCCTTTTCTACAACTTAACTACACAGACAGTTCACCCTCGCTCATAAATGTGGCTGATCTGCAAGAGGGAAAAATGTGATGTGATACATTTGCATGACTTTCTCTTCTTTTACCTATATTAGTGGGTATACAAACTATTCTTACTAAAGCTTATTTGTCCATCTATCACATTTTAATCCAAATAAACGTTTGCCGAAATAGCTATATTACACATTTCGTTATAGATACAAAGAGAAAGTGATTGTCAAAAGTTTAAGAACTGGACGCTATGCACTAGTCTTAAATTCCATACTGGTTTCATGCAATCGCGAAAAGCAACTGAAAATCAATGATACTTTAAAAGAACTATTGAACAATTCGAACCATTAATGACGTATATCTCAGAAACAGCTTATGCCATAGAAAAGCTTATTTTATGTAAATTGCATGTTTTGAAGGGATTTACATAGATTCATTCCGAATGAAGTGGACTTCACAGTATATTCCCAGAAAATTTAAGATATATACTTTATTTGCTACGTAAATGTCTTTAATATGATATTTTAATTAAATAGTTAGAGCTATTTTTTAAAAAAATCAACATGTTCGAAAAATTTTTTATATAAAGGGTTGTTTCCGGTAGGGGATTTTCTTGAAAATCTTCGTATCGCAACTTTGCAAGGTAATGAACCAAAATACCAAGTGCGGTGTTTATCCGACTTTTCGTTTTTGAGTTGCCTGTTCACAGACAAAAAAATTTAAATTGAGTTTTATTTATGGACGCTCTTTAACTGCTGTGGTCCTTAGCGTCCCATTCTATATTGGGCGTGAAAGACCGGTAATTTTGCTCAGAGGCCTCTTTTTCTGGCTTGAGGTTCTTTTACGTGCCGTAAATCTACGACACAGGGCCACCAGCTTTACTTCCCTTCCGAAGGAAGCCATGATAAGGTTTTTTATGCTCGAAAAAATCCATCGGCCTCCACCGGGTTTAAAACCGCAACCTTAGGAACTACTCCACGGAGGACGACGTTCACAGACACACACACGGACATGTTTCCAAAAATGCTTTAATTGGATTCAAGGTTCCTCAAACATGCATTTACTGTAAAATCCCGATATCGAATTTTCAGGTAGAATGCAATACTGTACTTACTATACGTAGTAGAGAAAGTAAAAATGTTATATATTTTTGAAATGATACTTCCCCGTTCTTTTATTTTCGTGAAGCTTACAAAGATGTGGATCCCCTATGACTTCACCTCCCTGTATACCTAAACAACGAAATGTGAAACAAACTATTTCTGTAGGCGTTATAAGAACCGGAGCATGGAGGCTAAGAGGGTTAAGACAGGGTATTCCTCAGAACCAATGTCCGATATGTGGTGGTAATGAAGGCATTGAACACAGTAGTTAAGTGCCAAGGAACAGAAAATTGGAGAAGAGAATTTATTAATAAGAAGTGGTTGAAGGGGGATAGAAATATGCTTATAATCGAAATGATGTGCAAGGACGCTAGGTGCATTGGACAGTTTTTGTGTAAAGTCAAAAATAAATGGCTTTGGACAGTGGATAGAGAAAAGTAAGAGGTAGCGTATCTTACTTTGAATGGAAAACTATAGTGAATTTGTGATGGTTAAGTAATCAATAAGTGAAAAGTGAAAAACAAGTGGAAATGTGACATGAAAAACTGAAGCAAGATAATTTATTGACGAGAAATTGTAAAATGTAAATAATGTGTAGTGATTGTCTACAGAATGCGTTGACGGGAAATTGTAAAATGTAAATAAACTGTAGTGCTTGTCTACTGAATGAGTGGCCAGGGTCAAAGTGCAGTAGACAATCAAATTGTAAAACTCTTAGCACAATAAATACAATTAACAGAATTAGAAAGAGTAATAAGGCTGCGCCGTGGCCGGGTGGTTAGACCGCTCGCCTCCCACCGAGGCGGCCCGGATTCAATCCCAGGGACCTGCATGTGGGATTTGTGGTGGACGAAGCAGCATCTGGGCGGGTTTTCTCCGGGTTCTCCGGTTTCCCCCGCCATTCATTCCACCAACTGCACCATCATCCTTTCCTTTCATCCATTTCACCAACATTTCGTTTCATCTACTTCCTTCATCCCATACCAGGCATCGGGCTGATCACCCATCCTGGATGTTCTGTCTGATCCACGAGTGTCTGCTCCTCGACGGGCCTCTGACCCCAGGCACCCGCCTGTAAGTCCTGGGGGGTGTAAGTCCTACGTAAGAGGAGGGTATACAGATAATGAATGAATGACAGAAAGAGTAATAGATTTTTGTATGAATAGTTTATAACAGAATGGGTAGAGAAATTAATGTGTAATACATCTGGTCTGGTTGTGTTTCTTTTTTCGAAATGTTGTCGAAAATACATTATCGAGTACTGTTATAAGCCATAAGTTGCTGATGTAATGTGTGTTGCAGAAGATACAGGAGAAGACCTGGCCTCGTCGGCGATGCTGCTGTGTGTGCTGTGCAAGGATTCGTTCCAAAGTGCCTGGGACCTCATGGTACACGTGCAGGCTGCCCACATGATGAACATCTACGAGCTTGGAATGCCAAAGTCAGATGCTGCGAACAACAACCCCAAGACCGAGCAGGCTTCCCCTGCCACTTCACCTTGCCCCTGCCCAATTCACGAGAAAGAAGTGGTAAGTACAGAGAAGTAATAACTTTATGAGCTTCAACGTATATCCAACAACCTTAACAAGTAAAAACCGCTCAACATTTAACTACCAACTGCCTTCCTTAAACCTCAACATCCTCCATTCTTTCCTCTTTTGTTTTTCTCTTGCTTCCAATTATGAACCAATTATCTTAGCAATGTTACTTAATTCTTCACTCCACACATGTGCGTTGGCTAAAGTTGGAAAGTTAGAATCATACGATAATGTAAGTCGGCATTGGGGTATCTCAAAATGAATTTGAGAACGTCGTGTGGTTTACCGAGAAAATGTGAGTCATTGGGGAATTTAATGTCTTACCGGCATGTTGCCATAGTAACTCAGTTGTTAGAGCAACGACACGGAAAACCGAAGCTCCGTGGTTCAAATCCCGCAATGACATTGCATTTTTCTCATCTTGTATATCTCTTCAAACAGTTACTTTGCATCCAAAATCCCACTCAATTTGTTAACTTTTTACTTTCTCTACTACGTAGAGTAAGTAGGGGAAGTATTGTATTCCACCCAAAAATTCGATACCGAGATTCCACCGGAAATACATGTTTTGAGACCCCGTGAATCCAAAAAAAGCATTTTTTGAAAACATGTCCGTGTGTGTGTCTGTCTGTCTGTGAACAGCATAACTCAGAAACGAACAGTCGAATAAACACCAAACTTGGTATTTAGGTTCAGTATCTTCCAAGGATGCGACATGAAGGTTTTCAAGAAAATCCCCCTACCCCAGAGTACCCTTTACATGGAAGATGGTTCGAAAATTTTAATTTTCTCAAAAATGGCTCTAACGATTTTGATTAAAATATCATATGTTTAAGATATTTTTATGACAAACAAAATGTATATCTTGAATTTTCTGGGAATGTCTCCAAAAGTATTCTTTATTGTGAACAACTTTTGCATAACTGGTAAACCATGAGATAGACAAAATTTTACTACCCAAAAAATGTAGATCGCGTTAAAATACATAACTTATGTCATATACATTTTTTTTCTTGAGTGAACCATTTTCGAGATATTGCTTGTTATTCCCTTAAATTTTTCAATAGCTATTTTCTAAAATGGTAATTCGTTATTCATTTTTTTGTCTTGGATATGCAAAGAGTTATAATCTGTGGCAAAGGGAATGGTGCTGCACCTAGCAACCAGCTATTAAGAGATATGTATGTGCTTAAAGGCTTCTGTTTTTCTATATTGACCTTGTAAATATATTTTCCCCTTACATCTACAAGAATATTAGCAATAAGATAGAGTCTGCAAATGTTTATCTCGATTAACATGAAACATATGGAGAATAAGCGTTTGTAAAAATAGTTTGTACAAGAGTAGAGAAAGTCATGTGAGTGTAACACATCAGATTTTTTTTTAAGATTTTACCTATAGCAAGTAGAAGAACTACGGTATTCCAACCAAAATTCGTTAGCGATATTTCACCGGAAACACGCGTTTTGAGATTCCCTGCATAAAAATCTGAGTGATACATTCACATGCCTTTCTCCATCCTCTATCCTTGATTAGTGGGTATATAAATTATTCTTACTCAAGCGTATTTTTCTATCTACTATGTTTTAAACCAAATAAACCTTAGCAGAAACAGCTACATTACCCGTTTCGTTATAGATACAAGGAGAAGAGCGATAGTCAGATATTTAAGAACTGGACGCTATATGCTGACCTTAAAATTCTATACTGTTTCCATGCAATCGCGAGAAGTAACTGAAAATCGATGGAACTTTAAAGAAATGACGAGTATTGAACAATTGAAACCTTTAATTATGGACATGTCAGAAACGGCTTGTGCCACAAAAATACTTATTTAAAGCAAATTGTGAGTTCTAAAGAGATCTATATTTTCTGGTGGTACGTTTTCGTCTATCGCTTAACGTTTACAAGTTATACAAGATTATACAAAATTCCTTCCGAATGAAGAGGATTACTAGGCTATTCCCGGAAAATTCAAGATATGAATTTTATTTTTTAGAAAATCAAAATTTTTGAAAAATGTACTACGTAAAGGTTAGTTGGGAGTGGAGGATTTTCTTGAAAATCTTCGTGTTGCATCCTTGGAAGATACTAAACTCAAATACCAAGTTTGGTATTTATCCTAACTACCCTTTACATGGAACTTTTTTCGAAAATTTTGATTTTCTAAAAAAAATGTCTCTAATGACTTTGATAAAAATGCCGTACATAAAACACATTTACATAATAAATAAAATGCATATCTTGAATTTTCTGCGAATAGCCTGTGAAGTCCTCTTCATTCAGAAGGAATTTTGTATAATCTTGTATAACTGGTAAACGTTAAGCCATAGACGAAAACGTACTACACAAAAAAATTTAGATTACTTTAAAAAAATTTGTTTTGGCAGAAGCCGTTGCTGAGATGTCGGTTATTAAAGGTTCCAATTGTTCATTACTTGTCATTCTTTTTTAAGTCCCATCTATTTTCAGTTGTTTCTTGTGATTGCATGGAAACAGTATGGAATTTAAAGGCCAGCATACAGCGTTCAGTTCTTAAACATTTGACTATCGCTGTTCCCTTTGTATCTATAACGAAATGTGTAATGTAGCTATCTTTGCTAAGGTTTATTTGGATTACAATGTAGCAAATAGAAAAATAAGCTTTAGTAAGAATAGTTTGTATACCAAACAATAAAGTTAGAGGGTAGACAAAGTAATGTGAATGTATCACATCCAATTTCTTACTCATGGTTATGCAAAGAGAAGAGAATTTCAATGCCATCACATAGCGAACCGTTCTTAAAAGATATGTCTTCCCTTAAGCATACTGTATTCCTTTTGTATCTACAAGGAAATATGTAATGAAGAAATTTCTGAGAACGCTTATCTCGATTATCATGAAGTAGATAGAAGACATGTATATTTGGTGAAATATCGGTATTGAGTTTTTGGGTTGAATACAACAGTTCCTCCACTTACTGTAAGGCCGTAGTAGAAAAAGTAAAAATGAGGATTTGCTGTTATTCTTACGGGATTGAAAAAAAATAGTATTTATATAGCATCTGACTGTAATGTCAGCTTTTTGTATTTTATCTGATAACTTCAACGAATTCCTTATCTTGCATAGCCGTGCTAAATGTGTTAATGAAACCGAAATCCGTATCATCAGATTATCTCTGTGTGCCGAGATTGAGCGCTTTAGGAGGACCACGTCAAGTTGGTCTGGAGATAATAATTCAAGTGGAGAGAATTATTCGGAACTTTCTGTTTTGGAGATAGCGTTTCGGCGGATGCAGATAAAGGCCTGTTCCACATCTACTGTTTTGTACCTTTATCAGCTTCTTGTAACACAAGAGGAATTTAAAATTCACATGCGTTTAAATTCTGTTCCAAAATTATACCTACAACAACTGATTTAATATCCATGCCAGTAATCATAATAATAGTCATTTTGTAATTTATTTATAAAACGCTTAGTTTATTTCTGGATTCCCGTCTTCTGTTTTATGTAATGCTAAGATATTAACTTAGGATAGTTTGGTTTACAGCATTCAAGTTGTTTAAAAAATATCTGATGTGTTACACTCACATGACTTTCTCTACTCTTGTACAAACTATTTTTACAAACGCTTATTCTCCATCTACTTCATGTTAATCGAGATAAACATTTGCAAACTCTATCTTATTGCTAATTTTCTTGTAGATGTAAGGGGAATATATATTTACAAGGGCAATTTGGAAATACAGTAGGCTTTAAGCACATACATGTCTCTTAATAGCTGGTTGCTAGGTGCAGCACCATTCCCTTTTCCACAGATTAATACTCTTTGCATATCAAAGACAAAAAAATGAATAACGAATTCCCATTTGAGAAAATAAGTATTGAAAAATTTAAGGGAATACCAAGCAATATCTCGAAAATGGTTCACTCAACAAAAAAAATGTATATGACATAAATTGTGTATTTTAACGCGATCTACATTTTTGTGTAGTAAATTTTGTCTATCTCTTATGGTTTACCAGTTATGCAAAAGTCGTTCACAATGAAGAATACTTTTGGAGACATTCCCAGGAAATTCAAGATATACATTTTATTTGTCATAAAAATATCTTAAACATATGATATTTTAATCAAAATCGTTAGAGCCATTTTTGAGAAAATTAAAATTTTCGAAAAATCTTCCATGTAAAGGGTAATCTGGGGTGGGGGTATTTTCTTGAAAACCTTCGTGTCGCATCTTTGGAAGATACTGAACCTAAATACCAAGTTTGGTGTTTATCTGACTGTTCGTTTCTGAGTTATGCTGTTCACAGACAGACACATAGACACACAGACAGACAGACACACACACGGACATGTTTCCAAAAATGCTTTTTTTTTGGATTCAGGGGGTCTCAAAACATATATTTCCGGTGAAATCTCGGTATCGAATTTTTGGGTGTAATACAATACTTCCCCTACTTACTATACGTAGTAGGGAAAGTAAAAAGAATATTGCACATTGAAAGTCAGCAACTCTATTAATTAGCAAGGTGTTTGATTCCTCATTAACAGCACGTGTAAAAGCGCTGTGTCATTTCGCGCCTAAACGTGCGCGGATCATGCTTTGCTAGAGGTCAGTGTTTTGACCTTAACACCAGTAATGCATTATAATTGGTTTTCATTTATCGCGTCTCATTCAATATTCGGCGTGAAAGACCAGAAATTTTGCTCAGAGCCCTCTTTATCAGGTTTGAGGTTCTTTTGTGTGTCCGAAAAAAAAATTCACCGGCCTCCGCTGGGTTTGTACCCGCGACCTCGGGAACTAGGGACTAGCATGGTACCCCTAGTCCACGGAGGACGACAGTGCTACATTACAAAGTTAATGTAACAACGTGAAGCTTATTTTGGGTATAAAAGCTCCTGTAAATCGTTATGTGAATATCTGAAATGTTTTGTTATCTACAAAATATGCACAAATTGTCACTACCCAAGATAGTACAATTATGTCTGATAACCTTCCCATTCACATGAAAAGTTGCTTCATCAGAGAAGCACACTTTATCCAGGAAAGCACTGTCCTCTTCAATTTTATTGAAAACGTCTGCGGGAAAAGTCTTCCGTTTGTTTTTGACCTGAGGATAGACTCGCTGGCGCAACTGCATCTTGCAGGCCTGTATACGTAATCTTTTGTGGACTACATTGTGATCCATAGACCGAGGAATGGTTAATTCTAAATCGACGCGGCTAATTGACTTCTTTGGACTTCTTACGAAGGCTACAAATCCTTTCCACATTTTCCGCAGACACATCCTGTTTGGTATGCTTTCCACGTGTAGATGACTACTGTCTGCCTCATTTAATAATGCCTACATATGAGCGATATCGTCATGACGGCCAAGGTTAAATTCACAGCGAAAATTTCCTTGTAGACACTTCACAGATTGTTCATCCAGTCCAAGAACACAGGAACCCTTCTGTTGTGGTGTCTACGTAGCCATCTTTGCATTCTTATCTAACCTAATTGTGTGATCATTGTTATCATTATTGTAATCATAAATGGCAAGATCATAACGTGTGAAATGGTTTATTTTTTTTTTTTTTTGTTATCTGGATTTGATACAATTAAAGTTGTAAAGGTTTGTAATGTTAAACATATAGGCCAAACATCCTGTATAAGGCATTATATCAATTTTCTTCACCATTATTCGTGTACTAAGTCAGTTAATAACAGTACGTCTATAGTTTTGAATATTTTATTGTCATATTCTGGCCACCAAACAAACAACACAGAAACAAGTTTTATGACGTTAAACCTGTTACTTAATTCTCAGAAAAAGCAGTTTATTGCTAGTATTTAAAACATACAGTAGCATATACCTGATAGAGGGACAGAAAGAGAGAGGCGGAACCTACGCAGTTACAAGGGACTCTTAGAATTTGCTGGTAAAGAAGTCCTTACGAAAAATAAATTGATCGGAATTTATGAAAGTGGTTCAGTAGTAGGATTTCACACTGTATGTATAATTAATGGTTGAACACAAATTTCAATAAATTTCAAATTCAAAGGTTGTCTCACAAGTAATGTAGGTTTTTAAGTTTGATCTTTTATAAGATATAATTGGTTTTCCTTGGTTCACCAATGCTATTTACAGGATGCCATGGCTAGTATTGCGTATAGTGCCAGAATGTGTCAGTCGTCAGTTGTTAGTACAGAATCACAAAATGGAAGTTACAAAGTTTGGGACTAGGGTCCATCTAAAGCACTACTGGAAACAAGGTTATAAAGCTGCTGCCGCGGCTCCAAAAATATATGAAGTGAAAGGAGAAGGTGTCGTTAGTGCGCGTGTGGCACAACGATGGTTTCAACACTGGAGAAGAAAACACTAAAGATTTACCACGTTCTGAAGACCTAAATTATGGAATATTGAGGAGAGTTTTGGAAGAAAATCAGAAGAACTTGGTCCATCTATATGGTCCATACCATACATCGCCAGATTAAGAAACTTGGAAAATCAAACAGAAGCTGTAGATCTGTACCTCATGAATTGACACCTCAACAGACTCAACGTAGAGTGGATATCTGTCGTCAGCTTATCGGTAATCCCATGGATGATAGATTTATCAGGAGAATTGTCATATTTGATGAAAATGGATCTATTACGGCAACCCTGACGCCTAGAAACAGTAGGTCAGTCCCCGTCAACCTGCCAAAGTCGTCATTAAAACAATCAGTTCGGCCCCAAAGTAATGTGGTGTGTCTGGTGGAATCTAGAAGCGGTTCATAAGGAGTTTCTTCCAAACGGGCGTGCAGTCAATGCGGATCTTTATTCTCAACAACTGGAACGGGTTCATGAAATTTTGAGACGGAGATACCCAGCATTAGTTACCCAAATAGAGTTCTCTTGCAGCAGGACAATGCAACACTCCATACTCCAAGAACAACCATGACAAAAATTCAGGAACAGGAAGAAGTCGAACTGCGACCATACTCAGCATACAGCCCTGATCTTGCACCTTCAGATTACCATCTGTTTCTATCCATGGCCTATTTCTTGCGTGGAAGAAATTTCGAAAACATTGAAGCATCAAAAGCCGGAGACTGGTACCGTTCCTGGATAACAAACCTCGCTGAAAAGTGGCTAAAGACCATAGAATCTGATGGTCTCTGCTTTGAAAAGTAGTTTAATTTCTTGTCAGAAAACGTTCCAAATAAAGTTTTGCTTAAAAACCGACATTACTTATAGACACCGTCTATAAATAAGTAACTTAATGCAGTGATAGACATAATATTGTAAATGTACAAATGAAAATGGCACTATCTCCCACTGTAATTTTCTCGCTGGAAAAGCTGATATTTGGGGTTTGATTTGGCTTTTCAACTCATGTTTAGTCTCAAAATCTAAATGAAATTACCTGAAAACTGCGTGAATTGTGTTGCTGAAAATAATGTATGGATTCCATTTTACTCAATTGTTTGAATATTTCTAGGAAGCCTTGCGGTGTACAAAGATCCATAAATAACAATCTAAACACAAAAGCAGAAAAACAAACACAGGTTTACACTCTAGATTTCCTTCAATAGCCATTTACTTTTAAATGAACGTAACCAATGTAAGACACTAAGGATTTTGCGTTATCGGAAACCAATTTCAGAAAATCTTACTGTGAAACAAGAAAAGAGGTTCTAATTAATGTAAAATTCGTACTAATTACCGCTTCGCCGTCTTCTTCATCATCTGTTTATTTAAATTACATTATTTTCTTTTTTATCTCCTTGTTTTCCTTTCCGTGCTATATCGCTTTTATTTTACTTTTCTTTGGTTTTTAAATTGTAATTGGAGTAGCCTCCGGTTGCAAAATTACATTTCAAAGCTTGTCGTGTGTCCCGTTTAAGAAAGATGTTTCGTTGATGAGCAGAAGATACAAAGAAAAACATTCTCGATATATTCCCCGCGATGCTTTTGTCTAGGAGCTAATTTAATGGTGTGTTAATGCTATATAAAATACCTACTATGATAATGATTATTTAAAGTTATGGTTTGAAATATTTAGCATCTGAATATACAGATACAATATTTCTATTAACTAGTGGTGGGACGATAACACTATTTCGAGCATCGATACTCGATACCCACTTTATAAAAAAGTGTAAAGACGATAGCTGGTTCACTGAATTATGTTCTTTTAAGTAGTTTAAATGCATGTAAGCAATTTTGTATTTTATGCTAATTCCAAAATTGTTCCTGTTTGACATACTCCAATTAGCACCAATATTTTAATGTTGATAATGGCACAGGTTATGTATCCCCTACTGTTACTCAAGGGTAATAAATAAATGAGTAATAATGTATTTGCTTCCCTTTTTACTTTCTCTACTACGTATAGTAGGGGAAGTATTGTATTCCACCCAAAAATTCGATACCCACATTTCACCGGAAATACATGTTTTGAGATCCCCAAGAATCCAAAAAAAGCATTTTTGGAAACATGTCCGTGTGTGTGTGTCTGTCTGTGTACAGCATAACTCAGAAACGAACAGTCGGATAAACACCAAACTTGGTATTTAGGTTCAGTATATTCCAGAGATGCGACACGAAGGTTTTCAAGAAAATCCCACCACCCCAGATTACCCTTTACGTGGAACATTTTTCTCAAAAATGGTTCTAACGATTTTGATTAAAATATCATATGTTTAAGATATTTTCATGACAAATGAAATGTATATCTCGAATTTTCTGGGAATGTCTCCAAAAGTATTCTTCATTGTGAATGACTTTTGCATAAACCATAAGAGATAGACAAAATTTTACTGCACAAAAAATGTAGATCGCGTTAAAATACACAATTTATGTCATATACATTTTTTGTTGTTGAGTGAACCATTTTCGAGATATGCTTGTTATTTCCTTAAATTTTCCAATACTTATACTTTTTCTCAAATTTGTTATTCATTTTTTATGTCCTGGACATACAAAGAGAATGGAATGCGCCACATAGCAACCAGCTCTTAAAACATTTGAGTATCGCTTAAAACCTACCGAATTCCCCTTGCATCTACAAGAAAATTAGCAATAAGATTAACATGAAGCATATGGAGAATAAGCGTTTGTAAAAATAGTTTGCACAAGAGGAGAGAAAGTCATGTGAGTGTAACATATCAGATTTTTGTAACTAAATTTTGTGCCGTAAACTTTCTTTTAAAGGATTTTCTATTCATGTTATGGAAATTATTGGTTCGGTATATCTGTAAACTACTCTTGTTACCCCACTTTGACTTGCGTAAACACAAACTAACAGATGGAAGGAAAGATCAAATTCTTCCATGCGCTGTATTATCTTACGTCTTCAATTCTGATTTGTTTCTGCTGGATTCACAGGTTTTGGTCACCGGAGTAGGTAAATGTAATGGCTGAGAGTGAGTTATCAAGTGCAGAAACGTGATTTACTGGCCAGGTAAATCGGCGTAATTCATATCTCAGTTAACGCTGAGTGCTGAGTACTTCTACGCCTTTCTCCAATGTTTTGCATAGTTTCATTTACACACAAAAATCTATGGAATGTTGCATTGTTTCACCCACAGGAAACGCAGTCAGGGTCTTCCAAGAACTATAGTCCAGTAACTCTTCGGTAACACGTGCGATGCAATAACGTGAACTCTCGACTCCTTCCAGTGCTTATCTAGCATAAAGCTAATCGCAACAACTTTCAAAGTCATCCTTCGTGGTCTAGGGGTACTATGCTAGCTTCTAATACCCAAGGTCGCAGGTTCAAACCCGGCGGAGGGATTCTTTCAGGTGTAAAAATCCTTAGCATGGCTTTCTTCGGAAAGAATGCAAAGCTGGTGGTTCCGTGCCGTAGATTTGCGGCACGTAAAAAAACCTCAAGGTTGATAAAGAGGCCTCTGTGCAAAATTTCCGGTCTTTTACGCCCAAAATATACTGCCGTTTGTGAAAATTGCAACATCAAGAAGGAAACGCATGAATTCAATGAATTTAATACCACAGGTTAGGTACATGACAAGTAACAAAGGATAAAATGTTCAAATCTATACATGACCCTTGAGACCTAATATTCAGTACTTGTTGTGGCTTCCATGCGCTGCAATTAGAGCTGTTATATGCCGTGGCATTGAATCCAAAAGTTTCTGAATAAGTTCCTGAGGGATTTCCCTCCATGCAGTTTGATTTCGAGCCTACAAAGCCGTGACACTGGTTACTGGAGGGCCATGACGCACCAGGTGCCGACTAAACATATCCCAGACATGTTCGATGAGCAACATGTTAGGCGAACGTGCAGACCAGGGAAGCAATGGTAACCGTCGCTCTTCGAAGAAGGCTTGTACATTCCTCGCAATATGTGGCTGGACATTGTCCTGTTAAAATGTGGCCTGTGGAGATGCCTGAAGCAGGGGGAGTACCTCAGCCTCTACAACCACCGTTAGGTACCGGTTGCTGTTCAAAGTGCCCTCAATTCGTAAGAGGCGAGGTCGGTTGTAACCATTGGCGCCACAAACCATCACACCTGGAGTTTGTCCGCTATGCCGATCAACAGTGCAACCCACCAGGTTGCGCTCACCACGGTACCACCGGACACGTATGCGGCCATCATGTAGGAAACGTTGAAGCGGGACTCGTCCGAAAAGACTACATTTTGCAAGACAACATTTTGCCACTCATCACACCAGTGACGGTGTTCACGTGCCCATTGCAGTCGGTGGAGCTTGTGGTTTCTGGACAATGGAAGCCGACGTAATGGCATGCATGTCACTAGTCCAACCTGCAGCAGACGGCGACGAACCGTTGATGCAGAAAAGCTCACATCTGTTGGGTGCTCCAGCGTCGAGCCAACACTTTTGTTGAAGCTGTACGGTACGTTACGGCCATGCGACAAGAAGACGGTCATCCCGTGCTGTGGTCATGTTGCGTGGTCCAGTACCCGCTCTTTGCTGCGTACGACCTTCATCTTTCCACTGCTTTCACACACGCATCACTGTCGTAGCAGTATGCACTGTACGAGCCGAAATGTCACGGTGACAAACCCGCTTCCTGGAGACCGATCATTCTGCCCCGTTTGGACTCACTCACATGCCGATATGGCTCCCTTTGACATTGATGAGGCATACCTGACTAAATTGGACGCAACATTGACCTTGTCGAACCAACACGAGAGGGCTCTGCTCGGTCTAGTGTACCCCATCTCTCTGTTAACCCAATCGCTTATTGCTTGCACACTCTTCTACACTTCCACCATTTGGGAAATTCTTTCTTGGTGTTGCAATTTTCACAAACGGAAGTGCAGAATGGGACGCTAAGGACCATAGTTGTTAAAGAGTGTTTAACTTTTTAATCGTATTGCACCAAAAACTTGTAAAATGTTCCGCGTGCACATGTGTGTGTGTGTGTGTGTGTGTGTGTGTGTGGGGGGGGGCGTGTTTGAAGTCAAAAGCGAATTGTCCAATAAACAGCAAACTTGCTATTTTAGTTCAGCATCTTTCGAGGATGTAACACAAACATTGTCATCAAAATACTCCAGCCCCAAACTACCGTTTACATGCAAAATGTTTAGTTTTTTCCTCATAAATGACTAAAAAGTTATTTTTTCTTTTTTTGAGAATAGCCTGTGAAGTTCTTTATATTCTGAATTTTGTAAAGCTGTTACACCACAAGAAAGATGTAAAAATGTACAAAAAATATAAACAAAAAGCAAGACTTGTTAAAACGCAAAATTTATGTCAAAAGAATTTCTTATTTTAGTGCTAACTCAATATTCTTTTGTTTCCCGTGGCTATACAAAAAGCGTGAATTTATTAAATATAGATAAATTTTAAATATATACTATTGTTTCTGCATAAGCTTATCTCGATTAACACAAATTCGATTTTGTAAGGGTAGTATGTAAAGGAATATAAAAAATACATGAGAGTATGTAGAGAAATTAACTGAATGTAACACGTAGTTTTTATTGTTCATTGGTATAAACTCCTTTAACCTCTGTGGTCATATCGGGGGTTTTAACTTTAGAAACAGTTGATACTATTAGTTCGCCTTTGGCTGTAGGTCGGTACAAGATCGATGGTCGTCATACTTCCGCGATAGTCGCCTGTTTCATGGAGTAATTAGCACCATTATGAACCGCCTGTTTGAAGCAGTAACGATGGTCGTTGCTTTTGAAGCTGTTTTCTTTACCTGGTTGGTTGTTGTTTCTGCTGCCGTGATCTCGTAGCTCGTCCTGTGGTCTCGTGCGCCAGCTGCTCCAGTGTTAGGATATAAGATCTTTCTCTCTGGGTGTGCGTGGGCATATTGTTAAAGGACCAGTTTAAATTGACCGGGAAATTTAATGTGATCTGACACTGAGCTTTTGAAGCGAGCTGCCGACCGTTAAATTAAAGAATGAAACTGATTATAAATCGTAGCACTAGAAATTGCAATAACTGAATTATTACATTTGCTAACTTCTGCAGCATCAAAGTTAAAAACTCGCCCACGCATATCCTTAAGAGAATGATCTCACTTACCACTGAAGCAGCTGTATCACATTTTGCTCTAATTAGTTAAGCTTTTCTGATTCTCTGATTTCTCTGATTTATCATCACATCCCAACATACGAATCTCCTTCATTCTGGACCTAAGAATTTTCCTGGGAATTTAATGTTTGAGCGGTTCTTCCACTGTGCACATTCCATAAAAATATGTACCTAGTCTTCATCCTTGCCATAAAATGGACAGATTCTCCTTAGAAAGGAAATGGCGATGATAGAGAAAGACGTGTGAGGTACCATATCACATCTTTTTTGCTGGTAACATGTAGGCACAGGTATCTGCGGTCTTATCTGATTTTCCCGGAGAAACGTTTCGGGCAAGATCGGAGGAGAGGCAGCCTCGGCTGACAAATCGTTGCGGAATTTAACAACGTAATCACAGCGGATGACTTTTAAGAATGAGGATTTTATCTCGGCACTTGATGCATCGTTGAGTCCAGTGTAAGTTGGACCACACCCAATATTGTTGCCTCGACTGTTGGTCGTCCATCATGGATTATCGACAGATAGGGCTGCTCGTACAGGAAGGATGGGAATAAAGGGTGTTGCCCTCAGGAAAAGAGCCCTATCTCCGCTGGGCGTGGCGCAATATCCTCCACCAAGAAACAAAATGACACTTAACTTCCCAGTCAAATTTGGGCGAAATTGATCACTTATGGAAGCCGTAATAAGATGTTTCGTGACTGCCTCTGTGAACGAGTGGTCAGAGTTCGGGCTTCTCAACCCAGAGTTCGCGGATTTATTCCCGGCTGGGGCGGAAATGTTTTATTTAGCCTGGATCATTCCCTATCCTCTACAAAGTCTGAAATTATGAATATCAAAGAAGTTAATGGGGCCTACACAAATGACACAATAAGGAAATCTTGTGTAACATTCACATGAGTTTCTCTACCCTCTATCTTTATTAGGGGTATACAAATTATTCTTACCAAAACTTATTTTCTATCTATCTCATTTTAATCGAGATACCCCTTTTTGAAAATAGCTACATTACACATTTCGTTATATATGCAAAGGGAACAGCGATTGTCAAGTGTTTAAGAAGAGGACAAAATATGTTGGCCTTAAAATTCCATACTCTTTCCATGGGATCGCGAACAACTGAATGTCGATACAACTTTAAAAGAATGACAAAGTATTGAACAATTCCAACTGTTAATAATGCACATCTCCAAAGTAGTTTATGCTACAAAATAATTTATTTGAAATAAATTGTGTTTTACAGATATCTACACTTTTTGCATCGTGAATTTTCGCCTATCGCTCAACGTTTATCAGTTATACAAGATTATATAAAATTCCTTCCTACTTAACAGAAGTTCACAGGATATTCCCATAAAATTTAAGATATATGCTTTATTTTTCATATAAATATCTTTAATATATAATATTTTAATCAAAATCGTTAGAGCCATTTAGAAAATGAAAAATTTCGACAAATGTTCCATGTAAAGGGTAGTTTGGGTAGAGGGAATTATTTGAAAAGGTTTGTGTCTCATCCCTGGAAGATACTGAACCTAAATATCAAGTTTTATATTTATCCGACTTTTCGTTTTTGAGTTATGCTGTTCAAAGACCCGCGGACTTATTTCTGAAAATGCTCCTTTTTTATTTAGGAGACCTATAATTATGTATTGCGGTTGAAATCACGATACTGATTCTATAGGGTAATTTATGAAGAACGGGCATATTTCTTTCTTTAATTATTCTGTTTGAAATTCACGCAATGCCCAAATTTTAGCACCAAATTATGCAGAAGGTTCTGGAGTTGCCTGTCACTAGATGTGCAGATGTTTGTTTTATTCGTAATTGTTAGTTTTATTGTCGGCAACTGTTTTTGAGATTTTGTTCTAGTCAACGTGAAAATGGAGTACACATTAAATGAACGACTCTTCCTTGTAAAGCAATACTGGTTTACGAATTCAATTACAGCTACTCAAAGGGCATATCAGAGAGAATTTGGTGTTCAGAACCCTCCCCAAAGAAACGCAATACTGGGACTAGTATGCAAACTGGAAACAACTGGAATTTCTGGTGAGTGAAAAAGGCAAAACTCGTTCATCTGGGCTTCTCACGGTTGTTGTTTACGTAAGAGCATAACTGGATCAGTCCGCCAAAAAATCATTAAGATGTTTGTCGCAGAATATTTTCAGCAAGATGGCGATGCATGCCATACATAAAATGAATCCATGGCACTAATTGCAAGTTTCTTTGACGACCGGATAATTACCAAGAACCTGTGGCCACCGGGATCCCCGGATTTGACATCGCCGGACTTCTTTCTATGTGGTTACTTAAAATACAGGGTTTATGCCACACGTTCCCAGACATTGGACGATCTGAAGCACAACATTACACAGGAGATTCAAGCTATTGACAACATGGAGTCCTCCATGGACTGGCCAGTAACATGGAACGACGTGTTGAGTTGTGCCTTATGCAAGATGGAGGACATTTACATTTGCTATAGAGGTAAATAATCTTCCAAAATTCCTCTGCATTTCAGCCATAATACGTTGTCGCTAGCATGACTCGTTTTGAAACAATTAAAGAAATAAATGTCAGTTCTTAATAAATCATCCTGTAGAATACAAACATTTAATACCACGACCCAAAGTTCCATCTTAAGACTAAAACAACAGTAAAATGAAAAATAAGTGGTAATAGCGAATGCTATGCCATCTATCTACAGACAATGTAAGCAGTTAGACTGGACGGTACCCTAATGCCATCTGCAGGGCATGAAGCAGGGGTTACAGGGATGAGATCTTGAAGGCTAACTGTCCGCCTTTCTGTGTGAGGGCGGCGGTTAGACTGGACGGCACCCTAATGTCATCTGCAGGGCATGCAGCAGGGGTTACAGGGATGAGATCTTGAAGGCTAACTGTCCGCCTTTCTGTGTGAGGGCGGCGGTTAGACTGATCGGCACCCTAATGTCATCTGCACGGCATGAAGCAGGGGTTACAGGAATGAAACCTAGAAGGATAACTGTCCATCACATATCGTTCTAAGAGTTATCCATCAACAGATCCGTCGCGATATGACCAAGGGCTTAAAGCAACGTAAAATAAAATAGAATAAACAAAAATAGTAATACAGATGAAGAGGTAACGGTGCTGATAATATTTAGATAATGTTACGACTCTATATATGCACGCTAGGTATTATTCCGCCCAATCTTTTGGATTTACGACAGCACAAATGCGGAAATTATAAATCCCTTAATAGGTATTTAAGAATACTAGATACAAAAGTGCTAAATTCTGCAAAGTTTAATTAAATTAGCTGAAATATTTATAACAGATTTGCTCAACATAATTACACCATAAAATTAATGTTTACGATCCTATTTTGGAAAGGTAGAATCAGATGGCTGAAAAATGCAATGATATAGTCGAGATTTGAACCACGGATCTCCCGTTTACTCTAACTACTGAGCTAGCATGCAAACATGCCGGTATAATATTAAATTCTCCAGCTGACTCGCACTTATTCTGGTAAACTACAAGGAGATCTCAATGTTTTGAGATGACATGGTCAAGTAATGAATTAATTGTTCTTCCATACTAGGCACATGTGTAGGTCAAGGTTGGAAAGGTAGAATCGGACGACATTGACCTAAGAGAGACTAAACTATGAAGCCCAGGACTTAAAGTACTTACAGCATTGTAATTCGCCATTGGATTACGTCACAAAAGCCAATGAACGGCGGCTTAGCACTTCAAAATAGTGGAATATTTGAAAATTCACATTAATAGTAAGGAATATCTTAAACATCTGAAGCGATACAATCACATTACTTTCTCTGCCTTCGGGTATAAAAACTATTTTTACTAAAGCTTATTTTTCAATCTATTACACTTTAATCCAAACAAACCTTTGTAGAAATAGCTACGTTACACATTTGGTTACAGATTCAAAGGTAACAGCGATAGTGAAATGTTTAAGAACTGGTCGCTATACTCTCACCTTAGAATTCCATACTGTTTCCATGTAATCGTGACAAACAAATGAATGTTGAAAGCACTTTAATGAATGACCGAGTAATGAGCAATTTGAACCTTTAATAACGGATATCTCAGAAATGGCTTATGTCACAAAAAGATCTATTTGAAGTAAATTATGTGTTTTAAAGAGATCAACATTTTTTGTGTAGTTAACGTTTAGTAGTTGTACAAGAGTATACACAATTTCTTCCAAATGAAATGGACATCACAGGCTATTCCCAGAAAATTTGAGATATATGTTTATTTTATTTGCCATGTAAATATATTAATATAGTGTATTTTAATTAAAATCTTTTAGATCCATTTTTTAAAAAATCAAAACCTTCCAAAAATGTTCGCTTAAAAGGGTAGGTTGGGTTGCGGAGATTTGTAGAAAATCTTCATGTCCCATCCTTGGAAGATACTGAACCTAAATGCCAGGTTTGATATTTAACCGACTTTTGTTTTGAGTTATGTTGTTCACACAGGGCCTTTTTATAAAATTCTTTTTGGATTCAGAAGGCCTCAAAACATGCATTTCTGGGGAAATCCCGATATAGGATTTTTAGCTGTAATACAATACTTCCCCTACCTACTACACGTAGTACAGAAATAAAAATATGACTTTCTCTACTCTTGTACAAACTATTTTTACAAACGCTTATTCTCCATATGCTTCATGTTAATCGAGATATCAAGATGTTAAGCTTATTACTAACTTTCTTGTAGATGCAAGGGAAATTGGTAGGCTTTAAGCGATAGTCAAATATTTTAAGAGCTGGTTCCTGCGTGGAGGATTGCATTCTCTTTGCATTACCAGGACAAAAAAACGAATAACGAATTTGAGAAAAAGTATAAGTATTGGAAAATTTAGGGGAATAACAAGCAATATCTCGAAAATGGTTCACTCAACAAAAAAATGTATATGATATAAATTGTGTATTTTAACGCGATCTACATTTTTTGTGTAGTAGACGTTTGTCTATCTCTTATGGTTTAACAGTTATGCAAAAGTCGTTCACAATGAAGAATACTTTTGGAGACATTCCCAGAAAATTCGAGAGACACATTTCATTTGTCATGAAAATATCTTAAACATATGATATTTTAATCAAAATCGTTAGAGCCATTTTTGAGAAAATTAAAATTTTCGAAAAATGTTTTATATAAATGATAATTTGGGTGAGGGATTTTCTTGAAAACCTTCGTGTCGTATTTCTGGAAGATACTGAACCTAAATACCAAGTTTGGTGTTTATCCGACTGTTCGTTTCTGAGTTATGTTATTCACAGACACAGGGACATGTTTCCAAAAATATTTTTTTTTGGATTCAGGGGGTCTCTAAGCATGTATTTTCGGTGAAATCTCGGTATCGAATTTTTGGGTGGAATACAATACTTCCCCTACTTACTATACGTAGTAGAGAAGGTAAAAATTGTTTATGCTTCAAAGCGATGGATATAAATTGTGTTTTAATGGGATCCAAATTTCCTCTGTATTGCTTTTATGCCCATCGGTTAGTGTTTACTATTTATACAAAATTACAGAATTAATTTAGAATAAAACGGGTTTCACAGGTTATTTGTATAAATTCAAATATACGTTAACTTTTTATGCAAATATTTTAAATATATATTTTAATCACAACCTTTATAGCCACTTTTGAGCAAATAGAAAAATAAAGAAAAAAATTCTTATTAGTTTTTTGGGGGGGTGCATGGGAAACATCTTATAGAGACGCCTCATATCGGGCGAGTTGTATTCTCACCAACTATATAATCCCTGCTGGGAATCAATTAGATCCCCTCGGAGCTGGCCAGACGCTAGTAGTAGTAATGCTAGTGGTATTAAGCTCGTTCTTACTGCATACGGCACCACAGGCGGTGGATACTGATGACACATAATTAAATTATATTTGGGAAGGAAACGTTCCAGGCCTAAGTTTAGGATACTTCTTCGGCATTTGCAGTAGGAGCGGATGGTCCTGGCGGGATATAAAACGCTTCGCATGTTGCCGCGATATTTCCATGTAAAGAAAGAAAAAAGATCTGATGTGTTACACTCACATGACTTTCTCTACTCCTGTACAAACTATTTTTACAAACGCTTATTCTCCATATGCTTCATGTTAATCGAGATAAACATTTGCAGAAACGATATTTTGACATGCAAAGAGAATTGTATTTTACACATAGCGACCGGTTCTAAAAATATTTGACTATCGCTTAAGGCCTAATATGTTCCCCTTGTTTTGTATTTGCAAGGGCAATATAAGCACATACATATCTCTTCATAGCTGGTTGCTATGTGCAGCACCATTCTGTTTGCCACAAATTAATACTCTTTGCATATCTAAGACAAAAAACTGAATAACGAATTGCCATTTAAAAAATAAGTATTGAAAAATTTAAGGGAATAACAAGTAATATCTCGAAAATGGTTCACTCAACAAAAAAATGTATATGACATAAATTGTGTATTTTAATGCGATCTACATTTGTTGTGTAGTAAAATTTTGTCATCTATTATGGTTTACCAGTTATGCAAAAGTCGTTCACAATAAAGAATACTTTTGGGGACATTCCCAGGAAATTCAAGATATACATTTTATTTGTCATAAAAATATCTTAAACATATGATATTTTAATCAAAATCGTTAGAGCCATTTTAGAGAAAATTAAAATTTTCGAAAAATCTTCCATGTAAAGGCTACTCTGGGGTGGGGGGATTTTCTTGAAAACCTTCGTGTCGCATCTCTGGAAGATACTGAACCTAAATACCAAGTTTTGGGTTTATCCGACAGTTCGTTTCTGAGTTATGCTGTTCACAGACACATACACGGACATGTTTCCAAAAATGCTTTTTTTGGATTCAGGGGGTCTCAAAACATGTATTTCCGGTGAAATCTCGGTATCGAAATTTTGGGTGGAATACAATACTTCCCCTAATTACTATACGTAGTAGAGAAAGTAAAAAGTTATGGCATTTAAAGGTACTCACTCGGTCCGGTCTAAAATAATTATAGAACAAGTGTCGATATTTAAGTTTTTAGGATGTGAAATAACACTTGGGTTTGAAATAGACATTAATAAAGAGCTAAATAAATTCAATTACATAACGGAAACCATAAAGAGAACACTAAAAAATAAAATTAGAAAAGATTCAATAACAAAATTGTATAAAGCAAGGCCATCCCCACAGTAACCTACGGGTCTGAAACGTGGACAGTGACAGCAGAAATTAAAAGAAGAATACACATGGCTGAAATGAAATTTCTCAGATCTATAGCAGAATACACAAGACTGGATAAAAAACCAAACAACGAAATAAGGCAAAAGTTAAAAATAGAAGAGTTAAATAAAGTAATAATAGAATATAGAACTAACTGGAAACAACATTTAGAAAGAATGTCATTAAATAGGATACCCCAAGTAACATATAACTACAGACCCCAAGGATACAGAAACCCAGGACGACCAAAAAAACAGATGGACACAACAAGATTTTGGAGCCGGAACAGGGTAAACGGGCTAAAACCGTGAAGTAGAAGACAGGGTAATCTAATGTGGGAGGATTTTTTAAAATCCTTTTGTCGTATCCTTGGAAGATTCTGAACATAAGCACCAAGTTTGGTATCCATCTCTACTACGTATAGTATATAGGGGAAGTATTCTATTCCACCCAATAATTTGATGTCGAGATTTCACCGGAAATATTTGTTTTGAGCCCCTTGAACTTAAAAAGAAGCATTTTTGAAAAAGATCTGTGTATGTTCCTGCGTGTCTGTGAACAGTAGAAGAACGAAAAGTTGGATAAACATCAAACTGGTATTTAGGTTCAGTAGCTTTCGAAGATGCGACACGAAGATTTTCAAGAAAATCCCCTACCTCAAATTACCCTTTACATGGAACATGTTTCTAAATTTTTTATTTTCTAAAAAAGAGGCTAGCACAATTGTGATTAAAATACAATGTACTAGAGTTATTTACATAATAGTTAAAATGTATATCTTGAATTTTCTGAGAATAGTCCCTTTACTTGGAAAGGAATTTTGTATAATCTTGTACAACGTTAAGCGATTGACGAAAACACGTAGTTTTTTTCAAATAACTTTTTTGTGACATCAGCCATTTCTGATTCATTATTAATGGTTCAATTTGTTCAATACTTTTGTAATACTTTTTAAGTCGCATAGCATATAGCGTTCAGTTCTTAAACATTTGACTATCGCTGTTCTCTTTGTATGTAGAACGAAATTTGTAATGTAGCTATTTCTGCAAAGGTTTATATGGATTAAAAACGTAGTAGGTAGAAAAATCAGCTCTAGTAAGAATAGTTTGTGTACTTCGGGAGAAATATCAATATCGATTTTTTTAGGAAAATGCAATATTTCCTCTGCCTAGTATAGGTAGGTGGTAGAGAAGATAAAACGTAATGAAATTTCCACTTTTAAGTCTATAGCGGAGTTCTAGATAGAGGCGATATGTCTCAATCAGGTACATCGAAGTATAAAGCAGTGACATATAGAGGGTTGCTTTATCTGATTTCAACGTATCAATATAGGACGAAATGATAGTTGGTCTTTTCATACTGAAAGTGAAGCACTAGGTAAGAAATACAAGATCGGTATTCCAGCATCCCAAAGCGCTCTCAGAAAAGCCATTACTCCAAGTTATGATACGCTCATGGCATCTTAAAAGAGTTTTGCCTCTAATGCGCGTTTCACTGCCAAACTTCCTGATTTTGAGTAATGGTTGTTAAGGGTGGCAAGAGGCTCCTTTTACGATAAGATGTTTCAGAATACCTTCTTTATTAACACAAGCAAGAGGTACTTTATGATTTTCCAAGAAGCTGTTACACAGAAGTTATATTATTGTGTTAACATTTTCTGCCACTAAGTTGAGAAATACGTTATGATGATCAATTTGTGGCAAAGCCACCAAAATATGAAGCTTGCTGTTTAATTTTTTTTAGCCAAAATCAACTAAGGTTGTCAAAGGTCTAGCACAAACGTAATGCTTGTATCTACAAGAAAATGGAATAATGTAAGATAGAAAACCTACGCATATCTTTTGTACCTAGGGCCCTGACGGGGCACCCCCGGAAGGGAAGGAGGAGGTGAAAGAAGACGGAGGGCGGTCTGACTAGGAGGCACGACGGGCAGACGGCAGGGTCCCTACCATTTACAGATTGGCACTCCCCAGTTGGCGGCTGTTGCCGCCGGGTCCCCTCCTCTTGTGGGCTTATACATGCCCTGATGGGTCTGGGACCCGGAGATCGTTCACAGTCCGGGGGACGAAGGTTGAAGGTTTACTCAGAGCATCCTTTTCCCCTGCCATGCACACACCGAGACCTCCCGCCGACACTTGCAGCCCTGAAAGAGACCAAGTAGATTAAAGGCGAAGTGAAATGAGAATGGAGACGAAATGGAGAGACAGGGAATTCGGGGGATGTAATGATCCTTACACCCTAGCGTTCCAGGTAAACCCTCGAAAAATACCATGGGTCAGGAAGGTCGGCCACAGAAATCGAACCAACGACCTCCCGAATGCGGGCCACAGACTTTACCACCTGAGCCATCCCACTTGGTAAAAAAAAGGATAATTTATACAACAAGAGAAAAATTCAAAGAAGCGTCTAAAAAGAGCGTTTATAATGTTAAGGGTACCCCTAGCTGAAATTTGGTAAAATGTTCAACCCGCCTCTGTGGTGTCGGGGTAGCGTGTCTCTCTTACATTCAAGAAGTCCGAGCTCAAATATCGGTTAGGGTGAGTTACCCTGATAAGGTTTATTTCCGGGGTTTTCTTTATCTTGAGAAGACGAATGTCGGGTAACTAAACTCTATGGACCCCGGACTCATTTGAGCATCATTTCCTTCATTCACCAGATTAAACGTCGTTAAACCTTGTTTTATGTCCCAAAGCAGTTTTGAACCTTAGCTTCAATTACACACTATGACTTTTTCTCTCAGAGTCCCTTAAAGCTTCAACACGTGACCGTTTAAATGTCCATGATTTGTGTTTACTTCCAATATATTCGCATAGCTTTCTCTACCCTCTGTCGTTTATTAGTGGGTATACAAATTCTGCTTACTAAACCTTATTTTTGTATCTGCTACATTTTATAAGCCAGAGTTAAACTTTTAAAAAACTTTAAACTCTAAGGGTTTAAACTTTTGCATAAATAGCTACACTACACATTTTGTTATAGATACAAAGGGAACAGCGATAGTCAAATGTTTAACTGGATGCTATATGCTGGCCTTAAAATTCTATACTCTTTCCATGCAATCGCGAGAAACAACTGAATGTTGAAAGGACTTTATTAAGAGAATGACCAAGTAATGAACAATTTGAACCATTCATAACGAATATCTAGAAGCGGGTTATGCCACAAAAAAGAAAGATTATTTGGAATAAACTGTGTGTTTTAAAGACATTTACATTTCTTGTGTAGTGCGTTTTCGTTTATCGCTTAACGTTTACCAGTTATACAATATTATACAAAATTCCTTCCGAATGAAGAGGACTTCACAGTTTATTCCCAGAAAATTCAAAATATACATTGTATTGGTCCTATAAGTATCTTTAATATATGGTATTATAATAAAAACCGTTAGCAATATTTTCGAAAATCAATATTTTCGAAAAATGTTCCTCTAAATCGCAACACTGCTTTTCCCTCTGTGAAGTTTCCACCTTCAGGTAACTAACCTTTGACTCCACCCAGCAGGTATCAGTTCTCTATATGACTGGTCTGAAAACAATTCAGGGAAATGGAAAGTAACCAATTAACGATGTTATAATCGATTTAAAATATAGGGGTGCTTCAGATACCACCTCTGTGAAAGAGTTTCACTAAGATTGGTACTACGCTAATACAATTATAGAGTAAGGGATGAAGAGTTATTTGCATGTGTGGTTAAACTGGACATTTATATGAGAACTTTCATCAGGGATATGAGACGAGGTTAAAGTTACTGCCACCAACGGACGGCAATAGGAAAACCGCCATTTATAAAACGGTAGTGTAGCATGCATATACAAGGTTTAAGTTTATTAAAAGAACAAAACACAAGAAGTTCTTTACTCTCGTCTTTATTTATACGTTTGGGAGTTTGGCCATATTTTGCCAATCCAGCGGCTAGAATTATGCTCAAAGAACAGAGGAGGTCACGCTGGTAGAGGGTTGGACTAGAGGTTTCAGTAGGAACATAAAAAGCTGCGTTCCATTATGGGGCCCCTTTTTATGCATACCAATATTCATGATACCCAAACACTTCCTCCATAACCAGGATTTGCTAGACTTTCAGGAGAGAAGTTTAACTATAGGAAACGTTAAAAAGTAATGAATCATGATATAGCAAACGGATTGGAAGTAGAAATACCAGCAGCTGTTTGTTGTTGTTCTCTTCACCACAGCGAAAAAAAACTGTTATTGTTGCATTCACATTGCTGTCTCTATTCATTCTTCTACAAATTATTCTTAGACAAGCTTTTCTATCTACTTCATGTTAATCGAGATAAATTCTTGCAAAAATGGTTTCATTACACATTTCGTTTTATGTACAGGTTGTGGCTGTAAATCGGATGATTTTGCAATAGCTCTTATTTAGATTTGGCGTAAGAGGGCGATGCGGCTGCCACCATCTTATAAAGTCTTTAAAATCATTGAAGTTGCAATGGAGATGTGGACCAACACACAACGTATTTATGCTGCATAAGCATTTTACAAAACCGACACAGAGGGAGGGATGCTGTCAAAGGGGACACCGGGTGGCCGGAACCAGGAGTGACGGCACACAATGACAGAGTGCCTACAGTTTCCAGATTGAGACGCCCCGGTGAACCTCACCCATACTCGGGGCGACCCTTATACCCCGGCAACCGTATGAAGAAAGTTCACAAAGAGAACCTTTTTCCGTCACGCTGCACCGAAACAGCATCGCAGACACTTCCAAACAGGGTGAAGGATGAATGAAATGATTAATGAAACTAAATGGAGGGACAGGAAATTCGTTTGATGAAAGAAATCACTCCAGCATTCGCATGACGAGCCGGGAAAACCCCGCTAAAAACATGGGTCAGGGTATGCGGTCGCGGGAGTCGAACCCGGGACCTCTCGAATGCATTCCACAGACGTTACCGTCAGAGCCATCCCTATAAGTCGTTGGCTTAATAGTACAGCGTTTTCAGATGGTAAAATGACCTGGGAATGTCGCATTTAATATATTAGTTCAGTTTTAGGTATTGGTACAGCCTTTAGATTGTAGCAATACTGAAGTCTTTATGGCCTTGTGTATAGCTATGTTTAAATGTTTAAGAAGATTAAGTTTCCAGGCCTGTTTTCATAAATACCAAAATAATGTGGATTACTGAGAGACATAATGAGCTAGCCCGAGGTATCTCATAAAGCACCGCTGATGTTGGCGGATGCCTCTGCTAGTGACAGATGAAGGCACGTTCAGAGGAAAGAGAATTGCACCCTGGAGCTAATCGCCGTGTACTTGGGAGAATGTGTTCCCACTTGTACGCGTCTCTACCGGATATCTCTTGACGAACCCTTAACACAACACGAGCGTCTGCAGAACGTGGCTGAGTGGAAGACGACAGCTCTTGTGTCCGGGGCAAAAATACCTCTGCTAGCTTTAATTGTGGCTCGTTTCTCAAAAGACCTTTCCAGAATTAATTGCACGGCACAAGAGCGAGACATGATGACGTGTTCCTGAACTTGACTGCCAGTTTCGACTCCCGGCTGCAGAAGCTACAAGATCCAGGTTGAATCAGTGAAGGAAACTGTATATGCTGAGAACTCATCTCACTGTTGCCTTGTTCTCTTAATAGTTTTCTCTCAACATTGGGTATTTAGGGCGTTTAAATATACAGGTTTTTGAAGTAATACACGTGTAATAAAGATCGTATGTTATTATTACATTCATATGTCTCTCTGTAACCACTGAAGTGTACTTTCATAGCTCTTCTACAACTTTCCTAACTTTCCTACAAAAGCTTACTTTATCATCTAGTTCCTGTTAGTTGAGACAAATGTTTGTCGACAGTTGCTTTACACAACTCTTGTAGATATAAAGGGGAGCCATAAGATATTGTAAAATTGGGTAACTGCAATATGCCAGTACTTTAAAAAATATTTTAAAAATATTAACCTGACTAATAAAAGGTATATCTTGAACTTTTTTTGATTAGCCTGTGAAGTGCTCTTCATTCGGAATGTTTTTGTATACTTTTTACTTTCTCTACTACGTATAGTAAGTAGGGGAAGTATTGTATTCCATCCAAAAATTCGATACCGAGATTTCACCGGAAATACATGTTTTGAGACCTCCTGAATCCAAAAAAAGCATTTTTGGAAACATGTCCGTGTGTGTGCCTGTGTGTGTGTGTGTCTGTGTGTGTGTGTCTGTCTGTGTGTGTGTGTGTCTGTGAACAGCATAACTCAAAAACGAACAGTCGGATAAACACCAAACTTGGTATTTAGGTTCAGTATCTTCCAGAGATGCGACACGAAGGTATTCCAGAAAATTCACCCACCCCAGACTACCCTTTACATGGAACATTTTTCGAAAATTTTAATTTTCTCAAAAATGGCTCTAACGATTTTGATTAAAATATCATATGTTTAAGATAATGTCATGAGAAATGAAATGTATATCTCGAATTTTCTGGGAATGTCTCCAAAAGTATTCTTCATTGTGAACGACTTTTGCATAACTGGTAAACCATAAGAGATAGACAAAATGTTACTACACAAAAAATGTAGATCGCGTTAAAATACACAACTAATGTCATATACATTTCTTTTGTTGAGTGAACCGTTTTCGAGATATTGCTTGTTATTCCCTTAAATTTTCCAATACTTCTACTTTTTCTCAAATTCGTTATTCATTTTTTTATGTCCTGGACATTCAAAGAGAATGGAATGCGCCACATAGAAACCAGCGTTAAAATATTTGACTATCGCTTAAAAGCTACCATATTCCCCTTGCATCTACAAGAAAATTACCAATAAGATTTACATCTCGATATCTCGATTAACATGAAGCATATGGAGAATAGGCGTTTGTAAAAATAGATTGTACAAGAGTAGAGAAAGTCATGTGAGTGTAACACATCAGATTTTTCATAATAGATAAACAAAAAATAGACAAATATAGGTACCAACTGCACAAAAAACTGTAGGTATACTTAACAAACACAGTTTATTTCACTAAACTTTGTTGTGACATTAGCCATATAGGACATATTCCTATTCATTGGTTTGCATTTTTCAATAGTTCATTTTTCCTTCCTCTACCACATACATCGTACGGTATTGCATTCCACCAAAAAATTCGATATCGAGGCCCCCGAATTAAGACAAAAGAATTCTTAGAAAAGGTCTATGCATATGCCTGTGTGCCTATAAACTAAAACTGAGTTTTTAGTTATGGACGCTCTTTAACTACTGTGGTCCTTAGCGTCCCATTCTATATTGGGCGTGAAAGACCGGTAATTTTGCTTAGGTGTGTCTTTATCAGGCTTCAGGTTCTTTTATGTGCCGTAAAACTACGACCACCGGCTTTACTTCCCTTCCGAAGGAAGCTATGCTAAGGATTTTTACGACCGAAAAAACCCATCGCCCTCCGCCGTGTTTGAACCTGCGACCTTGGGATTTAGAGGCTAGCATGGTAACTACCACACCACGGAGGACGACCCTGTGTGCCTATGAATAGCGTAACTCAAAAATGAAAATTCGGATAAATACCAAACTTGGTATTTAGGTTCCGTACCTTGCAAAGATGCGACACAAAGATTTTCAAGAAAATCTCTCCATTCCAACTACATGGAACGCTTTCAGAAAACTTGTACTTTCTTAAAACAGGCTCCAACGATTTTGATTACAATAGCACATATTAAGGATGTTTACATGAAAATTAAAATGCATACTTGAATTTTCTGAAAATGGCCTATGAAGTCCTCTTCATTCGGAAAAAATTTTGTATAATCTTGTTTAACTGGCAAACCATAAGCTAGAGACGAAAACACGTACTACACAAGAATTGTAGATCTCTTTAAAACACACAATTTATTTAGAATAAGTTTTTGTGGCATAAGCCATTTCTGAGGTATCCATTATTAATGATTCGAATTGTTTACTACTTGGTCATTTTCTTAATTCCTGTCAACATTCAATTATTTCTTGCGATTGTATGGAAGCAATATGGAATTTTAAGGCACGTTATAGTATCCATTTCTTAAACATTTGACTAATGTTGTTCTCTTTGTATCTGTAACGAAATGTGTAATGTAGCAATTTATGAAAATGCTTATTTGGATTAAAACGTAGTAGATAGAAAAAGTCATGTGAATGTATTTTTTGAAGTGGTCGTCGTTTAGTTTAATTCTCGGGATGTCATGGAATTATCCTTAAATTTCAAAGTCTATTTTTTTTAAATATTTTAACCTTTGTTACAGCCTCCTATATCCCTCTTGTACCTACAAAGAAATGTGTAATTAATTTCTGCAAGCGTTTATCTCAATTAACATAAAGTAAATAGAAAAACATGATTTTGTAGGAATAGTTTATAGAAGCTACATGAAAATAAACGTGACTAGAGAAAGTCGTGTGAATGCAACACATCAGATTTTTCGTCACCATTCTACATCGTGAAATTGATTTTAGTGAAATGATTTCAAATATGGTTTATTTATGCCTTTTACTAATGGACAAAATATTTGGTTTTATTGTTCTACTTTTGGCACACATTTTTATTGTCTTCTGATGGAGTCTGTCCTTAGCAGTGCTAACGTTCGAAAATTTCGGAAAAAATAAAAAAAGGTAATAAATCAATGTTATGCATAAATATTAGAGAGTCAACCAAGGCAACCAAGAATGACAGACAGTAATTAATGGAATTGAGTTTTATTTATGGACGCTTTTTAACTGCTGTGGTGCTCAGCGTGCCATTCTATATTGGGCGTGAAAGATCGGTAAATTTGCTCAAAGGTCTCTTTACCAGGCTTGAGGTTCTTTTACGTGCCGTAAATCTACGACACAGGACCACCGGCTTTACTTCCCTTCTGAAGGTAGCTATGCTAAGGATTTTTACGCCCGAAAAAATCCTTCGCACTTTCGTGATTAGCCTGTGAAGTCCTCTTCATTCGGTTTGAACCCGCAACCTCGGGAACTAGAGGCTAGCATGGTAACCACTACATAAGAAACAGTGGTTCCACAGGAAGTCGTGAATCTTTAAGGATCTTATTAATTGTTTGATTCAGTGGAATTAATTGTTCTTCCACACAAGCCCTGTGTTGGACAAAGTTGGAAAGGTAGAATCAGACGACTGAAAAATTCAATGCCATAGCTGTGATTAGAACCACGGCTCCGTCCGGTTGCTCTCACCACTGAGCTACCATGGCAACATGCGGGCATGACATAAATTCCCCAACTGATTCGTATTCATTGGAAATCGCCATTGGGGTATGCCATCTCAATACAATTTGAGATCTCCTTGTGGTTTACCGGAAAAAATGCGAATCAGTTGGGAAATTTAAAGTCGTACTAGTATGTCGCTATGACAGCTTAGTGGTTAGAGCGGCCAGGCGGAGATTGGGAGATTCATGGTTCAAATCCCGGCTATGCCATTGAATTTTTCAGTCGCTGATTCTACCTTTCCAACCTTGTTGATTCAGCTTTTGCCTTTTAAGGTTTGTGTTGCATCAGTACGGTTACCAAGGGCAGAGCTTTAGACGACATAATTATTTAATGCACTCTGAAATAAGAGTTAGTAGTGCTTTAATCTGATCTTTAGAGAAGCATCCAAGAATTACCAATACCGTCTATCAAATGTACTGGCATACACATTGCCAGTCATGTGATTCATGTAGAATCACATGACTGAACAATTCATTGCAGCAGCCGGGATTTCAACCACGGATCTTCCGGTTTCCGCCCGGTTTCTCTAACCAACGGAGCAAATCCGCTGTTGCATTAGGTTTTTCAGTTGTCTGATTCCACCTTTCCAATCTCGTCCTACAAAATTTGAATTGAGTTTTATTTATGGACGCTCTTTGATCGCTAAGGTCCTTAGCGTTCTATTCTATATTGGTGAAAGAGCGGAAATGTTGCTCAGAGACCTCTTTATTAGGCTTGAGGTACTTTTACGTACCATAAATCTACGATACGGGATCACCGGCTTTACTTCCCTTCCGATGGAAGCCATGCTAAGGATCTTTTACGCCCAAAAAGTTCCATCGCCCTCCGCCGAGTTTGAACCTGCTACCTCGGGAACTAGACGCTAGCAGGTACCCCTAAACTATAGAGAACGACAATGCTTGCAGAAATCGTTCTCTATACCTTACATGGTTTAGAGCAAAATTATTTCCGAATGATTGCTCTCCCCATTCTTTCCTTGTTGTGATTTTCTTTCCAATGCTTGACAAGCTGTTTGTTGTTCTCCAGCAGGAAGCAAAGAAGATGCGAGTTCACGGGAACGCAGCTACTCTGGAGGATGATGAACACGTGGAGACGTCATGCGATGAGATCCTGGCCTCACCGGAGGACAAGTCCAAGAACCACCAAGATGATATGGAAGAAGCTAATCACAAGGAACTGGAGGAGCTGATTGCTGTCGAATCCACGGCCCAGGCTTGCATAATGCATGCACTACACATTGTAAGTGGATATTTTAGCAATTAAATGTCGCAGTATATATTTTTAGAAAGCAAGGCCTAAAAGTAGAACTTCTAACACATTGTACACGAGCTAAAACCTTTCTGCATTGTGACCAACTTTGGTTTCAAGTCCAATCACATGGCAATTACTCTTTGTATTTGCACATGTTTAATAACTGCACTTGGTTTGATTAGGTTTTACTTTTCATTGTCTTTTTACATGATTAATTTATCATGGCGCTCGCATTATCTCTTCACAATACAAATCGTCATACTTCAATTTATCGCAGTTCGTTGTAGAGTTAACCTACACGTTATACTGGCAGCCTCCTGCTTTCTTTGACCAAAACGTTATTGTTTTATATACTATAACCTACATAAAGATTAACGATGGAAATTAAGAATTCAGAAGAAACTGAAATGGAAGAGCCAGGTAAAGTTACAGAAGCAGCAAAAAGAATAACACTAGAAGTACTTACCCAAAAAATCCAAAAGCAATATGATATAGCATTTAATCACTTCATAGCTGGTGTAAGAAAACACATGTTGAAAATAATTTCACTCAAAATTACTGCTAGCGAATCAACAAAACAACAAAAAATGTCGTCCTCCGTGGTGTAACGGAGAGCGATGGATTTTTTCGGGTGTAAAAATCCTTAGCATGGCTTCCTTCAGAAGGAAAGTAAAGCCGGTGGTCTCGTGTCGTAGATTTACGGCACGTAGAAGAACCTCATGCCTGATAAAGAGGCCTCTAAACAAAATTGCTGGTCTTTCACGCCCAATATAGAATGGGACGCTAAGGACCACAGCAGTTAAACAGCGTCCAGTATATATAGTATTTTGCTATAAATAGTATAGATATAAATAGGTATAAATTTTGACCATTTTTACTGTTGAACTCTTGTAAACTTGGCCTCGTCTGTAAATAACACCAAAGCAGGAATTTTTTTTCTGTACATTGCTATAGGAACCAATTTGCAAACTCCACTCGAAATGGGAAGTCCACTGGCTGCAATTTTGCGCACCTTCTGTGGATGATACGGGTGCAATTGCTGTTCATGTACGACTCTCAAAGCAGTTCATTGGCTTGTGTTTAGAGCTTGTGCAACGCGTCGACTACTAGCGGCAGGATTGTCACCAAACGCGTGTAAAACACTCCATTCCAGATCGGGTGTTCTGGCATACCTCGCACGGCCAGTATCTTCCATTCTAACACGGAAGGATCCAGCTTCTTGTAGGCGTCTATGTAGAGATACAAAAGCACTGCGATGTGATTGGCATCGGTGTGGGAACAGCTCAGCATAGCGTCGTTGTGCCGCTCTTCCATTGCATTCAATGAACGCATACACGAGGCGCATGTCGACCAACTCTTCGTCAATAAACCTATCCATACTGCTGTGTGTCACTGTTAACGCACAACTAACACTGCCGGAAAAACAAAACCCTAGACAGAACCGAGCAGTATTGAATGTAAACTTGAGGGTAACCAGCTACAGACCTACGGTACTGTTGTCAACAGTAGGTATTGTGAGCAAATGCAAACAATTTGTTTACAAAGCATATCTTCGACAAGGTATCCCTAAACAACTTCTGAAGAGTGGAGTTTTGGCTCATCTTGTATACTGCTCTGTAATATTCTTTTCTTCGAAGCAAAGGTTTGGTCATCGCCTTCGTTCTCCGCCACAATTGCTGATTACCTATAACCGTGATGCAGAACCGAACTATAGACTTTATTTATATAACACGCGTGTGTTATTAAACGTTGCAGACTACTGAACTGTAATAGTATGAAGAACAACTTATAGTTACGTTTTAATATGATTTCGGCGTACTTACCTAAACCAAATATTTAAATTTCTTGTTCTTTTTCTACGCAGATTTCTTCCTGTAAAAATAAAACCGCACATATACACACCAAAATTGCAAAAGCAACTCAAATTTCTAGTTAACTGTAAAAGTAAGGTCTAAAAGTTAAAATAATCTAATAGCCTAATAACCTAACCTAATGATAATTAAATGCTCATATCTTAGCCTAAGTAATATACTGTAACTAATCCAATCTAAATAGTAATATAATAATATAAAATACAGTTCATACAATACAATTAATACTTTAATCAGTGTGTCAGTTGGTGACTAACTGGTCGGAAAAGTTTGAAAATCCGTCGATATAAAAATAGAGTACCCACGTAACAAATACAATATAACTAACCTTCAAATTACATGTTGCCGGTGCGTATTTGCGAAGGAGTTGCCGTTTATGCATAAAACCTACCAGTTCAAATATCACCAGATTCTAGTGACATCGATAATGGTGGGAAAATGTCACAGTTGCACTTTAGTAACCGATTTTTCATCACTCATGGCAGCGGCGTTTTTAAGAAACAAAAGACGGGCAATGTTAGGTGTGTTTTCTGCAAATTTGAGCTCTGCTCGAAGCTTATACATTTAGTTTATTACTTCCTGCACTTCATATAGTAGTAGGGGAAGTATTCCATTCCACCCAGAAATTCTATACCTAGATTTCATCAGCAATGCATGTTTTGAGGTGCCCTGAATCCAAATAAAGCATTTTTGGAAACATGCCCGTGTGTGCCTGTGAACAAAATAACTCAAAAATGAAAGGTCAGAAAAATACCAAACTTGGTTTTTAGGTTCAATATCTTCCAAAGATGCGACACAAAGATTTTCAACAAAATCCCCCACCGCAAACTATCCTTCACATGGAACATTTTTCGAAATTTTTTATCTTCTAATAAATGCCTTTAACGAGAAATAAGATGTATATATTTAATTTTCTGGGAATAGTTTGTGAAGTCCTCTTCATTTGGAAGGAATTTTATATAATCTTGTATAACTGCTAAACGAAGTTCGAATTGTTTTCATTTCTTGGTCATTCTTTAGTTCTTTCAACATTTGGTTGTTTCTAGCGATTGCATGGAAACTATGAAATTAAAGGCCAGAGTATAGAGACCAGTTCTTAATAATTTGGCTATCGCTGTTCTCTTTGTATCTGTAACGAAATTTTATTTGGATTAAAATGTATTAGATAAAAAATAAGCTTTAGTAAGAAGAGTTTGTATACCCATTAATAAAGATAGCGGGTAGAGAAAGTCATGTGAATGTATCACATCAATTTTTCTTTAAGACATTCTTTGGTATGAATGTCCCATTTTCTCAGAAGCTATCCAAGGTACATCGCTCATGTAAGCCCCAGAATGGCAAAAATTATATGATCAAAGTGTTATTTTGAATTTACTTTGGTGTTAATAAGTTGATTGGTTATGTTTTAAAAACATAACTGTTGATAAAATGCAATAAAAAATGGCATGATTAAGAGAATAGCCGTATGTTGCTAAATAAAATTAGCTCAGTGTACTTTGAAGGTATGCATCCACATTATATAATGTTTGATATCCTAATTAATGATATCTGAGACAATGGGCCATGAATTTCGGAAGATTATACAACGGCGGGGTAAGGCCTTTGCGCTCCCTTTTAACACTGGACGTTTTTTCTCTGTGCATGAAACTTATTCCTTACATTTTAGTTTTGTTCTGATTAGTATGAAAATTTGCATACATAATCTAAACTGTACTACCTAAAGATTCAAGCATGTGTTTTTGATTGCTTTGTTCGTTAGCTCAAAAAAATTAATTTATACAGTAAAACAAGGTAATTTTTAAAACCATCAACTTCATTAAAACACAAATTTATTTCTCTACAACTAATAACATCAACTTCAATAAAATTAGTACACTTGTTTTCATTACACAAAGGTATTAGAAAATGCCACTGTCATACTTCTCTGACAAATATGAATGCAGAAGGCAGTATTAGAAAATTTCCATTGTTGTATGATTAAAAATATTTAATTGTATTCTGAGAAACTACTGAACTAAGCTTCTTCATTTCTTTGTTTACTCATATTAAGTGTGCTAATTTTCAAGCAAATATCTTAAAAAAAATTAGAAAAGGTTAGAAAATTCGGTCCAAGTGTAACATTAGCCTACCCTTAAATTTTAGAAGTATTATAGATATGTGCAAGAAAATTAGTGTCTACAGTTTTCGAAATATTTCCTACCATAATGCATTGATATGTACCCAAGTTAAGTACATTTGATATAAATAATTTGATAATTCGCGACTGTTTCTTTTTTTTACCTCCATGGTCTCAAAATAAACAAAAACAAGATGTAACAGTTTGCTGCCTTGCGTATAAGCATGTAAAAGTTATTAATTCCACTAAAGTTGAAATCATTTCTAGCTACCATTTTATCATCGTGACGAACGTAAAAAAATGGAAAAATCGTGTTTCATATGAGTAGTAGCACCTGCGAATTGTAATAAAGGAGAAAGTCGTGTGTGTGTACAACATATGTTTTTGTTTTTGATGAGGTTATGCGGGAGGAGAAAAAGAAGAATGGCATACCTTTAGAGGATCCCAGTTACAATATGCTTGCACATTCGGAACATGTAAATATACGACGCAAAATATTTGTAAAAGCTTAGGGGAAAAATATTATAATTTCTTTTTTATTTATTTTATTAAGATCTACATTTTGATATAATATTTGCCTATCCCATATGGTTTTCAAGTTACATGAAATTCACTAACAGTAAAGATGGTTTTGTAGGCTATTCCTAGAAAATTCAAGGTATACAGATTTTGCCATTCTAATATCTGAAACATTTGATGAGCTTTTTCTGGTAAAATCAATAGGTAGACTGTAGAGAAAGAAAAATTTCTCACTAATAAGCTGCATTGTAAAGAGCATTTTAAATGTCGAAAAATGTCTAAAGTATAATTTCTGAGAACGTTTTCTGTTTTAAATTACGTACCCATTTCCATAAAGCGTACAACGTGCGACAGTAAACTTTGCAACATCTTTTATCAAGTGTGCGACAGAGGAGGAGTAGAGATTTTTTGAGACGTGCAAATCCCCTTCTAGCTCGTTCAAATTCATTGGGAAAACAAATTGTTTACATAAACCTGCCCCTAAATAATAACTATTAATATTAACTAAAAACAAATTTTCACTTTATGAACTTTTATATGTTGGTATGTGTGTGTATAACGCATAAGATTACTTACACAAATATGTAGGTATATTAATTTGTGAAGGTTTGTTTAATCGTTTCCTCCCTTGTACCTAGGCCCTCACATTTCTAACCGGGTAGTTTTTCCTTAAACCCCATTGATTGAAAGCTCCCTCCTAATGACACTCATTAGCCGGGTCTCGAATGGAAATTGACCATCGGCGCAATACGAATACACCGGAAAATTCAAACTTCCTGTTCCCTACCAACCAGTAAAATTCCAGTACCTATGGGTTCATTATGTAATACGGTGAGCCGGTTCGTTTTTTAACTCACATTACATCTGCGCTTAGGCATTTACCAAGAATCACTTTCGGAAGAAGATTTTCTCCCATCCTCAGCTGAAGAACGACTGATTTTCAGCTCAGATGGCAGTAATTTCAGCACAACCAGTTATAACCAGGACAGCAAAATCGCCTGCTGAATCAATATTTGGGAGTCAGGGGAAGAGAGCTGAAAATTAGTCGTTCTTCACCTGAAGATGGGAGAAAGTCTTCTTCCGAAAGTGCTTCTTACTAAAAATCTAAGCGCAGATGTGATATGAGTTAAAAAATCTGATGTGTTACACTCACATGAATTTCTCTACTCTTGTACAAACTATCTTTACAAACGCTTATTCTCCATATGCTTCATGTTAATCGACATATCGAGATGTTAATTTTATTGCTAATTTTCTTGTATATGCAAGGGGAATTGCTAGGCTTTAAGCGATAGGTCAAATATTTTAAGAGGTAATTGCTATGTGGAGTATTCCATTCTCTTTGCATTACCAGGACAAAAAAAAAGAATAACGAATTTGAGAAAAAGTATAAGTATTGGAACATTTAAGGGAATAACAAGCAATATCTCGAAAATGGTTCATTCAACAACAAAAAATGCATATGACATAAATTGTGTATTTTAATGCGATCTACATTTTTTGTGTAGTAAAATTTTGTTTATCTCTTATGGTTTACCAGTTATGCAAAAGTCGTTCACAATGAAGAATACTTTTGGAGACATACCAGAAAATTCGAGATATACATTTCATTTTTCATGAAAATATTTTAAACATATGATATTTTAATCAGAATCGTTAGAGCCATTTTTGAGAAAATTAAAATTTTCGAAAAATGTTCCATGTAAAGGGTAATCTGGGGTGGGGGGAATTTGTTGAAAACCTTCATGTCGCATCTCTGGGAGATACTGAACCTAAATACCAAGTTTGGTGTTTATCCGACAGTTCGTTTCTGAGTAATGCTGTTCACAGACACACACGGACATCTTGTTTTGGATACAGGGGGTCTCAAAACATGTATTTCCGGTGAACTCTCGGTATAGAATTTTTGGGTGATTACAATACTTCCCCTACTTACTATACCGTATTACATAACCCTGTACCTGTGTTAAGTATTTGTACCCATGATGGAACCATATGGTGGATAAGTTTGACCATGTGCTTACTTTTATGTTCCAGGAACAATCTTCTGACTCCAATCAGAATTCAGGATCTGCGACAACAGAGCAGCAGTCTGTAATGGTATCCATCACAAATGGTGAACTAAGTGCCCAAGAGTGACTTGTTGAGTGAGATGATGAAGATAAAGAAGAAGCAGAAGAAGTGTACATAAACACTGTGAGAGTGTGAATGAGTTTCTCCCATCATCCCATCACACCAGCAGTTTACATATCACCTTCAACATTATTTGTGCGATGAATATTGGCTTCTATGCAAGTGAAGTGGAACGTGAAAAATCTTCCCAAAATCTTCCAACAGATGAAAACACTTCTATTTTAGTTTTACAACGCGATAATATTTTATAACAGCATATGATAGTTCTAAATTACAAATCTGGGTTACGTACTGAGAAGGGCATCAAGGAAAGTAGGTTTTTGGAAGATTTTTCATAGAAAACAGGGATGAGATGTTACGTCACTGTGGAGTGTGTAGAAATGGCAATCACTGAATTAATCTTCTCAAGAAAGGTAACGTGAAGGGTACCGTGGTGGACTTCCAAGTTTGATTGGGGAACTTAAGAAGTGAGAGTCATCTCCTTTACCTAACTAAGTTGTAACTTGTGATAAGAGGTGTACCGTTATTCTTGCTACAGAATATTGTAGATGCTTTTGAACCCTTCCATGTGGTGATAGTGGTATGCCCCTCCCTAGCTGCACTTAAGAGAAAGCACATGCCTCTTTTTTGACATTTTCTTAAAATGTTGTATTCTTGTACTTTAATCCCGATATAGGCTGTCAAAGATTTGTGAAGACCATGCTGTGGTGATATACGAGAGAGCCGTTACTTATCAAGTGTATCTTTACCGAGCTTCTAAATCAGCAAACGGTTCGTTTTCTTTGTTAGTCTCTTTCAGGTAGCTGTTATTCCTCAAAACTAGCAAAGTCACATGTGCTAAATGCGTGTAGCATTAGAGGTTTTGATCTCATATTCGAGGTTACAGCACCAAATTACATTTATATTTTACAGTTACTTCAGTTCTCATTACTTTATGTTTATTTCAAAACCGTTTAATGCTTCCTTGTTTATGTTTGCTACAGTTTGGACAATTAAATCATATTAAATGCGTTATCATTTCGTTTTTAATTTCAAATTACTTTTAGAGATGGCGGTCACAAGCAGAAACAGCAGCAGCTGGCGAAAACCATAAGCACGCTGAACCATTTATTTTAAAGATAAAAGAATAGAAATCAACGCGTACTTTTAATCTCTGGTGTTTATTTCGTTTAACGAAACTCATTTAGATACACAATCTTTGTCTGTATCTTAATAAAAATATGGGAGAAATATCTGCGCAACAAATGGCTTTTCAGATTTCCATTAACTTTTATCTTAATTGGTTTCCTAATAGCAATAGCTCTGAAGGTGCATTGGTTACTGTATTATTTAGTGTAGCTTTCTACAGTAAAATCCAATAAACTAAAGTAATCTAACATTGTAAATGAACATCCAGTAGATTCTGACATTAAATAAATCACAAGGTTATAAATTTCTATAGGAGCATTAATCCTATCATGTTTTCCAAGAAACTCGCTGAGATTTGTGTACAATGAAAAATGCTGCACGATCACCTTATATTTGAATACTCCTATAATTCAATTTAAATTCAATAGTAATTACTGCGAAGGTCACTTACTAAGTCATGGCAACTATTTTCATTATACATGAGCGCACAAGGTACTGCGGTAGTAATTGGTGATTGAAAAATTTCCATAAGATGTTTAAATTGGTCAGAATATTTAAACTTTTTATTGCGTTCTTTGATTTTAAGAGTATTCGTTTTGGAGGCATTGAGCGCAGTTATTCGTAGTCAGCGATTAGATGGACGAAAACCTTCCATCTCACCTTGCCTATTCTTGATATTACTGTCTCACTGAGGTTTGGTGTGTATGGAGGGTGCTCTAGTAATCTACTACATTTCCCAAAAAGACTGCACATCGTATTTTCTGGCCCCCATCCTCTGTGCCCTTACGAGCACATCTGAAAAATTTCTACAATTAGCACTGGATATAGAGAAGGACCTCCTCCTGTGAAAGCACACTCCTAGATTCTTTCTTTCTTTTTTGCGGGGGGCAGGGGCAGGCACATAAAAGAGTGTCAAGTTCGTCAGAGACCAACGGTTTTTGCAGAATAAATCATATCATGACACGAACATCTGCGTTTCCTTCTCTGGCATGGGCCTCCTAAACGACAGGTCTATGAAAATAAGTTGTTTCATAAAATAAGTTTCCTCGGCGGGATGCATATCTCTCTTCTAGATGCAGAGATTTTAACTCATTCTGCATATGCCAGAAAATAATAGAGGTGTTCATATATTTCAAACTTGTGGCCAAGACCGACCATAACGCTCCTTGACAAGCTATTATTGAGGCTTTATGGAAACGAGCGAAGCTATGCCTTTAGTCTTCCAAGTAATGACATTCTGATTGCTTTTGTTAAACTTAGTATCATGTCTAGAAATTCGATAGTAAAGGAATGTTGCCATGACTTAGTAAATAGCCTCGTATTTGTTTCACCCCCTAGAAAGCACATACAGTACTAGTACTAAAATACCTCATTAGTAGGCTATGCTTCTCAAACTAATATCAAGACAATTGGCTGAGGAACCCTGATCTTTTTCTGATGCAAACATGCGTTATACAGAATAGCTAATAGTTGAGGTCCAAAAACCATTTTTATGTAGTCACTGTGATTTGGCTTGAAAAACGCAACAGGTGCAGACAACTTGCCCAAGATCATTTTTTTTCTGTCTCCAAAGAATACCTTATTTACTTTAAATGGTGCTTTAAAATGTTTTATAACTGTGTGTGTAACGTTTAATTCGTCCAAACTGTTAGTAGTTTCTTCCTCGACATCCTCATTCGGATTTGACCAACTGATTCGCTTTAGTGAACGGTTTAAATGTTCAAATATAACATATCAAAGGTTCTAAAAGAAGTTTTATAGAGAAGAGAAGAGTATTATTCAACAGTTTACTAAATAGTTAGATGTATGATTAGTAGCTTTATTCCTGAGTTTAAAGATACCTCTATTTTATTCTCAAACGGCTCTAGACTTCATGGTGATTTTGCTTTATGAAAAAAAAATGGTTGGTAATTTGCTTTGGGAGGACGAACACATGCTGGAGAACTAAACAACAACAAAACTAAGGGTATAAATATAATTTTACGCACGCGTTTGCCTAATTTTGTGTAGTTTAGGTGATGATCTGTTTTTGTTTTTGTCCCACAAACCGTCAAGTGCCTGCCGCAGCATGAGACGGGCATTTTCTTTTCTCTCTGTTCTATGTAGCTGTATGTACACAAACTAGTCGCTGGTAATATTCATTAATAAATGTTCTCTATTCGAAATGTTTAATGTAGTCTTTTATTTGTAGCATGTTCATATATTCCTTCCTGGATATCCTGTGTCCTGTAGTAGTTAAAGGCCGTTGAAAGGTGATGGATTGGTTTCGGTCCCTAGTATTACAGAACAGAGTTTCTCCTGAATGACGCGAGAGCAGCCCGCGACTCCCAAGGCACTGCTATACTAATCCATAGTGCAGTAGTGGCGGACTGGCCTGCCGTTTCTCACGACGCGAAACAACATATCTTACATGTGCCGTTCGTTACCAAACCTCTTCAAAATGACGTCTCTCTGCGTCTATACAAACCTAGTACCTCTTGAACACATTATTAAACACTCGTTTAATTACGCCGATACTATCTTCTAATTCATCAGGCTTTAGTACGAGTAGATTTGTTATATAACGTTTATATTTAACATTTCGCACTAGTACGAGCAGGCCAAACAGTTATTCTGATATGAAAAACATTTTTAATGCTAGATAAGATTTTTGGACTACTTTTCACGACAACCCTTATCTCGTCTTAATTTTTCCTTGGTTAGAACCATTGGCTGTATTATAATTGATTTTGCCTAACATGGAGCTAGTCAGTTTAACTTGTTAAAACAGGCTTTAAATTATTGATTTTTCAGGAACGGTGACATCACGGTATTTCTGTATAGATTCAAAGTTGCTGTGACTCCGTTGAACAAAACTTAATATAATAAATACACGGGGAGAAACTGCATTCTGTCAATCACGTCTTTCAAGGGAATCCGATGGTACCAAAAGCGCGAAAGAAAATCACACTGCACCTCGGGTCTATGTCACATTATTTATGGTTGTACGTGGCCTTGCGAAGCCATGGGCATTTCATTGGTTGCTTTAGGCCACGGTGCAAGGGTGCGCCACTCCTTCTGTTAAATAGTTACATCAATAACTACAACAAAGGTTATAAAATTGCTAGAAAGAAATATACGTTTACGCTCTCGATCGTATTGGCTAAAAGAGAAAGAGGTAAAGTGAGTGCATTCAGTTTATCATACAGACCTCTTATCGTGATTGCTAGCCCATACCTTATCGGCTAGTGCAGGACACGCCTTTGAAAGAGTTAAAAGCTAAGGGGGAAACTTAATGAGCGCCCAGGTTATCGAAATGTAGAATGTGCAGTGTGAGAAGATTTTCAAATTAAAGCTTGAATGGTAGCAGTATTTTATAACACAAAATAAACAGAACTGTATTCTCACAGTGGTATCAATGCTTGTTGCTGCATAGAAGCAAACATACCTAGATAATAAATAAGTAAAGCAGCATATTTTTCCTCTAATTCAAACTATAATTGGTTAATATACCTTTAATAACATATTGCTTATCATAGGAATACAACAGCATTACAGACAAAAGTATAACCTAATTGTATTGCCATAATATGTATGTCATATTCGTAAACCATATATCTACACACATTTATCTCTAGTTTCTAGTAATTTACTATAAAATCAATTTTAAGCACTGCTGTTGCAATTGCTGTAACAGTGCGACCAGCCTCACACATACACACGATACGTCCACGAGTAATTTCGCTAGTATACGGCATGACTGGTTCTGAGACAAACATGTTTTGGTTTCAATAACGCCAGAAGCAAAGGCATCAACCTCACCTCTTTTCCCGCTTATTGCTGCATTATGAAGTCAACCACGCTCTGTGATAGGTAAGGTGAAGGACACGCCTCAAAGGACCCAGAAAACGATACAAAATCCGCCGAAGATTTTCTTTGGCGCTCTGTGTACACCTACTAACGGCCTGTATTACGATCTCCGGTTAAGGTTTGGGGTAAGATTTACCTGAGAGTTACGTACTGCGACTGTATTACAATCTTTGGTTAAGGGCTACCCGGGAGTTATTTTTGGAGGTAAACTAACCACCACCTCAAGTGGTGGATAAAGATGATACCTTGGAGTTAACTCGTATTTCCGAATGAAACATGGCGTACCACCGGCAGAGATTGATTATTGAGAGTGATTCAGAATATATTTTCAAGTTTTTGGAAATGTTATCTATACATTAGAATAGTTCACTCCAACATCCAGTCTTAAATATTACTGTCAGGGCGTAAGGAACTAACCATTGTGCTTGGATTGTTTTTGGAAGGCCAAACATTTTAGGTTAAATGACAAGCAGTGTGGGCAAAGGTAAACGTATTTTGCGTGTTAGTTTATATTTAGGTTGGTTTTTAAAATTGTCGAATGGCTTTCCACGTTAGTTTTAAGTGATATTCATGAAATGTTTGCGTCAAAAGACTATGGTTTTCGATTATTAAAGTGATATTCGTAAAACTTTTACGTCAAAACTCTTAACACTATTTTTAACGAAACTTTGAAGTGTGGCATAGTTTTCCAAATAGAATAACCAAGGAACGGTATTAGAAAGATGCAACAAACTTAAGAATATTGTGTTGAACTTAAATGTCAGGCAACATGTGTAAATCCGAATCAACATTAGAACCATCGATGTTGCTTTTCTATAAATATAATAGCTTTCGCGAACGGAAAAGCTAATAAAAAGGTAATTATAACTATTGTTTACGGTATCCTATTGTAGCTCAGTAATCCAATAACGTACTAGAACCGCATCTTGTGTGCTCAATGACATGTATATAAATTACATTTTAGGTTATGTTCATGTAAAATTCTCTAAAAAAAATCTCCAAAACCGTTCACAATCTATAATAGTCTGTCCGCTCGCCTTGTTACTAATGACCAATAATGACGCTATAATGTTGCAAATTACCACGAGATAGCCTTGTATAAACAGTGAAATCACTCAGAAAACTATTGCCAAGGAGAAATACATATCTCTTTGGTGTTGCCAACTTCTCGCCCAGCATCATAAACCTTAGGGTTACTAACTATCGGTTGATATGCGTTTGTAATACGCGGCAATGCACCTAACCTTCAGGTAGCGATAACTGATAGGTTACAAACCATGACTTTTAACCGGAGATCGTAATACAGGCCGTAAGACTGCCCCGTTAATGGCGTAGTAGGGTAACGTAAATAGACTGAAGAACACCAATACAATGCGCTTTCACTTTTACCCACATCACCTTCTAATGCAACGAATATAATGCTATTGTTTTAATACCAGAACAGCCGATATACATTGCTAACTCAAATCTCCGCAGTAATAGTTTTAACAATAATATCAAACGTATTATTTCAATGTTAAATACTGAAACCTCGAGCCTTTAAGGAGAGCACTTTTATTTATGAATATCGAGATACAACTCACAGATACAAAGGAAAGTGTTTTTCTACGCGAATTACCATCCCGCTGGAACGGAAACATTCTTTTAGGCACTCGCATGCAAGTGTAGAAAGCTGTATATACAAAAATTAATTTGAGTTTTATTTATGGATGCTCTTTAGCTGTCATGGCTCTTAGCATCCTGTTCTATATTGGGCGTTAAAGACCGAAAGTTTGCTCAGAGGCTCCTTTATCAGGCTTGAGGTTCTTTTTCGTGTCGTAAATCTACAACACGAGATCACTGGATTTACTTCCCGTCCGAAGGAAGCCATGCTAAGCCACCGACGTGGTGTCCTTTACTTCCTTTCTAAGCAATATTATTCTACTTTATTTTCTACACTACTTACCCATGTTAGGTAGATATTGGATTGGATTGGAAGGGATTAGGTACCGATCCAGTGAATCCAGATATTGTACCTACGCCCTATAAAGGGGCACCCCCGGAGGGAGGGTTGAGGTGAAGGGAGACATCGGGTGGCCAGACCCAGGAGTGACAGCAATGAAAGGTCCCCTATAGTTCCCATTAATAGACGCAGGGTCCAACGCGCTCCCAGGGGGCGGCCCTTATACCCCGGCAACCAGCCGAAGGCCGTGAGGCGGAGACAAATGCAAAGAAAACATCCCTTTCCCTTCCCACGCTGCATCGAAACACCGTCGCCGACACTTTCAACCCTGAAATAGACCAAACGGGGCGAAGGATGAGTGAAATAAAAAAAAAAGCCCATGGGTTATGATGGGCGGTCGCCGGGAATCGAACCTGGGACCTCCCGAATGTGGACCACAGACCTTATTGCCTGAGCCATCCCGCTCGGTAGATATAGTATTGTATTCCACCCAAAAATTTTCGATATTAGTATTTCACTGGAAATACATGTTTTAAGGTTCCCTGTATCGAAGCATGTCCATGTGTGTGTGTGTGTGTGTGTGTGTGTGTGTGTCTGTCCCTCTGTGAACAGCATAACTCAAAATCGAAAAGTCGGATAAATACCAAAACTGGTTTTTGAGTTTAGTAACTTCTAAGGCTGAGACACGAAGATTTTCAAGAAATCTCCCCTTGGACTAACCTTTACATGGAACATTTTTCAAAAATTTTGATTTTCTCAAAAATTGCTCCAGCGATTTTAATTAAAATACCATATGTTTAGTATATTTCCATGGCAAATGAAATCTATATCTTGAATTTTCTGGGAATATCCCCTAAAGTCCTCTTTATTCTGAATGGCTTTCCCATAACTGGTAAACCGTAAGAGATGGACAAAATCTTACTGCACAAAAACATAGATCTCGTTAAAACAAATTTATATCAAATACTTTTTTTTTTGTCGAATGACCCATTTCCAAGGTATTCCTGTTATTTGTTTGAAATTTTGAATGCTTATACATTTTTTCAAATGGGAATTCGTTATTCGTTTATGTCCTGCACATGCAAAGAGAATGGAATGCTCCACATAGCAACCAGCTCTTAAAACATTTGGCTATCGCTTAAAGGCTAAGATTTATCAATAAGTTAATCGAGATAAACATTTGCAGAAACTATCGTATTGCTAATTTCCTTGTAGGTGCAAGGGGAATATGCAAATACAGTAGACTTTAAGGGATAGTCAAATCTTTTAAGAGTTGTAGGTTATGTGGAGCATTCCATTCTCTTTGCGTGTCCGGAACATAAAAAAAGAAAAAGGAATCCCCATTTGAAAAAAAGTCTAACTGTTGGACAATTCAAATAAATAACAAGGAATATCTCGGAACAGTTCACTCGACAAAATAATGTATGTGACATAAATTTGTGTTTTAAGGAGATTTGCATTTTTGTGTAGTAAACTTTCGTATATATCTTACGGTTTACTAGTTATGCGAAAGTTATTTAGAATGAAGAGGATTTTGTGGACATTCCCAGAGAAATAAAGATATAGATTTCATTTACCATGAAAATACATTTTTAAGAGAATCAACATTTTCGAAAATGTTCCATATAAGGGTAGTCTGGGAGGGAGGGATTTTCTTGAAATCTTCGTGTCGCATACTTGGAAGATACCAAACTCAAATACCACATTTGGTATTTATCCGACTTTTAGTTTTTGACTTATGCTGTTCACAGACACACACACACGCACACACGGATATGTTTCCAGAAATGCTTTATTTGAATTCATGTATTTCCGGTGAAATCCCGATATCGAATTCTCGGGTGGAATGCAATACTTCCCTTATTATTCGTAGTAGAGAAAGTGTTAATGCTCTTAATGCCATTACTTTGATTGAGCTGTTCTACCTGTTATATTAAATATTGCCATCAGCAAAGTACAAACTCTAATGGGAATGTTTTCCTAATGTCCCATTCGTACAAGAATTCTAATATTTCTGTTAGTTAATAAATACCTGTTTATCAAATTGTTTAGGTACTCGTTGTAGATATCTCGATGCAATTACATCTTAAGTTGACAGTGACGTCGGCAACAGTTAAAATGTAATTTTCAAAACTCGAATTAAAAAAGTATTTTAAGGAACACAACGACAGAAGCCAGGTTAAGTACGTTAGCTGTTTTGAGCATAGAAAACGAAACTCGTATAATATCAGTACAAGATACAACTTTGCACAAAAGGTGAGTTTTTACCACCACACCCATACTCGTCGCAACAATCACAGCATCTGTGCTTGTATTTATACCTTTTTCACTTTAAGCTGAAAGGAGAAGTAAACAAAACTTAAATGTATCACTCCGCCGAGCACATGGCAGCACCACGTGGAGGATGACGGGAACTGAGTAGACAAATAAAAGTAGTACCTGAACAGTTCGGCATCTGTAATTAAAGATACTGGATTAAACTGTTCTTAACTTCAGACTTTAGAAATCATTCATTTAATGACTGATATCAGTATACCATCTTTGCTTTAACCTTTTATGAGTCAACAAGTTAAATAACGATTAGCACTATAGGTTAAAACGCAACAGAAAACAAAACGCGACCCAAGCTATCAGAGCAACAATTCTGCATCACTAACAAAGAAGTTCAATTATTGCTAAACAATGGCCAACGATATGCATTGTCGATTAAAGGTGGGTACTTTTCACAGAATTTGTTAAAAGCATTTAAACAATTGTCTTCTTTCCACTTCCCTCGTTTATGTTTTCTACAGTGGCAGAAGATTCTCAGCTGAGAATCCGGAAACGAACTGCAGCGCCTGCGCATGGCCTCTTAAACCCTCTGCTATAACGGTTCATGTAGTTATAGGTGAATCTGAATAAACACAATACAACTGTTACAATCTGAACCGAACTGTTTTTTGTAGAGGAAGAGACGTCATGCTAAGCGGGAAAGGTTGTACTTTGCCCACCAGTCAATGAGATGCTGTCTTATCACGTGGTTTTGTTTACTTCTCCTTTCAGCTTATAGTGAAAAAGGTATAGTAAAACAAGTTGTAAAATCACGATTTGCATCTGAATACCTTCGGAAGCATTCATTCTTATTCCACAGTACCTTAAACAGTTTAAGAAATACTACTACTACTACTACTACTACTACTACTACTACTACTACTACTACTACTACTACTACTACTACTACTACTACTACTACTACTACTACTACTACTACTACTACTACCACTACCACGACCACGACCACGACCACGACCACGACCACGACCACCACCACCACCACCACTAATAATAATAATAATAATAATAATAATAATAATAATAATAATAATAATAATAGTTTAGGAAGTGCTACAAAACTTTCAGCAAAACAAAGCAGTGATTACATATCAAGCTGGCCATGAGTGGCTCGCAATGCAGCCAACATTAGTTTTAAACCTGCAAACAGTAGATAGCTATCTAAGGAATAAACCTGCGTCATGCAACTCGTCGCGACATTTATACCCCTGATAGGTATTCTAAGAATAACTATTCCAAGATTTATTCCGTTCATACAACCGGTCCTTAATGGAATCTAGTAAGACTATTCCATGAATATAACGTAACAGATTATATATGTGTATAAAATTGCTATCTTGTTTAAAATCGAAACACTATTGTGTCAGTTTTCAGATCGTGTCCTCCGTGGTCTAGCTTCTAGTTCCCGAGGTCGGTGGTTCAAACCCGGCGGAAGGGGATGTATTTTTTCGGACGGAAAAATCCTTAGCATTGCTTCCTTCGGAAGAGAAGTAAAGCCGGTGGTCCCATGTCGTAGATTTACGGTCGTAAAAGGACCTCAAGCCTGATAAAGAGGCCTCTGAGCAAAATTATCAGTCTGTCACGCCCAATATAGGAAAGGACGCTAAGGACCACAGCAGTTAAAAGAGCGCCCACAAATAAAACTCAATTTTTTAATTTTTTTTCACATCATGCAATATTAAATGAAAATGAACAGTCGAATTGTTACGAAATGCTGATCAATACTACCTGAGTATGAGAAAATCAGCGTAAAAAGAAACATTTTTTTCAATAGCATAGTTTATTTGGAAACTGACGCATTTGGGTGTACATTCAAAGTTGAAGGTCGAAGGAATTTCCACGTTTTCTGTAATGGAATTAGAAGTGGATTAGACTGAAGGGGATGCTGGGGTGTTAGGATTTCGTAGTTTCTCCAGAATTGATGAATGAGAACTATGGATGGCGTAACCTATCAATGAATACATGCTGATGTATTTTGGTTGTGCAAGGAGCTACGCTTTATCCGATAAAATTGCATCCAGCAAGTACATTATAGCAAAAAAGACCATGATTGACCGATATCTGAGGCATTGCTAAACGTTACTGGTCAATATCAAATAAGCGGCTTATGAATGAAGTAGTCGAAATTATCCAAATAACAAAGAAATCAAAGAAAGGGGAAAAAAAAGAACGCTAACTCTCTAAATATCTTTCTTGTTGAAGTTTGCTACCCATAACCTACAGGGTAAAGATATATATTTGTTCATATTAAGCGAGACATATCGAATGAACTCCGATTTTAAATAAAATCATTTTGCATATTTATAGTAAATAAGTTAACTTTTTAAATTCCCTGTGTAACGTTCTTGCAAGGGCGATTTTGAAGTAGTGATGCATAGAAGTCACAATTACTTAAAAAAAAGCTAGAAAAGTAAAATGCCGGGCCTATTACAGAATGCATTGGAAATAAAGATTCCCCCAGAGTATTAATAATTTTGTATTACCAAAGCTTAAAGGGATTGAACAAGGATTGAAAGCAGCTTTAAATAAAAGTAACAATCCATAAAGCACCCAAAGTTACTGAATATAACACTCAAACGTACGAGGGGCACTATTTATATTTTGAGCCTTGGCAACCACGAATGTTGTAGGTGCCATCTGACGTTTCCAATGAAAGTTTTACATTTTTGACCATAATCTACTTCAAACATTTTGTCAATAGAGCGTCATTTGTTTTGTTTACACTAACTTGAAAATTGTGTGTCAACAAAAACATGGAATTAACTCGTGAAAATGTTCATGCAATGATTTCTTACGAATTTCGACGTGGATTATCAAGACAAGAGTGCATCGATCAACTAACTTCCACATTTGGCGACAAAGCTCCATCCTTTGCCACTGTGAAACGCTGGTATAACGAATTTAATCGTGGCCGCCGTTCGCTCAATGATGAAGTTCGTGAAGGTCGTCCAAAATCAGTTGTGCCAGAAAACATTGATGCTGTGCAAAAACTAATAATGAAATATCGTCATGCGACATATTGTGAGATTGAAGCAACCCTAGGCATTAGTTCCACCAGCATATATAAAATATTTCATGATTATTTAGCCGTGAAAAAGGTTTGCTCTCGTTGGATCCTACATAATTTGACGCAATCTCGAAAAGATGCTCGTGTTGATTGGTGTACAAAAATGCTCAAGAAATACAATGACGGTGCCTCAAAAGACGTATATAAGATTGTAACAGGTGTCGAATCATGGATCTATGCGTATGAGCCGGAACGTAAACAGCAGTCAAGATGAAGCAAATCCAACAAAAGTTGTTCGCACTCGAAGTACTTCGAAGCTAATGGTCGCCTGCTTTTTCAACAAAACTGGCCATGTGACAACAGTGCCTTTAGAGGACCGTAAAACGGTCAATGCCGAATGGTACACAACCATTTTTTGCCGGAAGTCTTCGGTGAAGTAAGGAAAACGAAAGGTCGGATAAATACCGAACTTGGTATTTAGGTTCAGTATATTCTTATCTACTTCTAATTACTCGAGATAAACATTTGCAGAAACTGTATTATTGCTAATTTTCTTGCAGGTGAAAGGGGATAGGCTTTAAGCGATAGTCAAATCTTTTAAGAGCTGGTTGCTATGTGGAGCATTCCATTCTTTTTACATGTCCAGGACATAAAAAACGAATGACGAATTCGCACTTGAGAAAAAGTGTAAGTATTGGAAAATTCAAAGAAATATCAAGGAATATCTCGGAAATGGTTCACTCGACAAAGAAACTGTACATGACAAGTTGTGTGTTTTAACGAGATATACATTTTTTGTGCAGTAAAATTTTGTTATGCGAAAGTCAGTCAGAATGAAGAGGGCTTTTGGGGTATATTCCCAGAAAATTCAAGATATACATTTCATTTGCCAAAAAAGTCTTAAACATATGATATCTTAATCCTAATCGTTATACCCATTTTTGGGGAAATCGAATGTTTCGAAAAATGTTCCATGTAAAGGGTAGTCTGTTGTTGGGAATTTTCTTGAAAGTCTTCGTGATTCATCCTTGGAAGATAGTAAACTCAAGTACCAAGTTTTTGAGTTATGCTGTTCACAGACATGCACACAGACATGTTTCCAAAAATGTTTTGTTTGGATTCGCACCTCAAAGCATGTATTTCCGGTGAAATCTCGGTATTGAATTTTTGGGTGGAATGGAATACTTCCCGTATACGTAGTAGAGAAGGTAAACATTATAAGGCTTAAACATTTCACTGGGGAATACCCTAAAAACTGAATACAAAGCAGCGAGACAGAATGCAACTGAGCGGAAAAGTTTAGGCATTCGTGAGGTCCCTGTTTCATATCCCAGGTGCCGACCAATCTGATCAAAGTTCCTTTTGCAGTTTTCCTTGGTCGCTAACCGAATGAAGGGCTGAATAATTTGATCCGTGAATTTTCCTATCATTCCTTTGGTCACTGCATTTCATTTCGATCCTCTTCACCGCCATACCAGGCATTGGGCTGATCCCCCATTCTGGATATGCTATGATCCAGTGTCGACAGGATACTGACCCAAGGTATTGGCTTGTAAGTCCTTGGTGTGTAATGTAATCGCACTTAAAAAGGCCAACACTACATAAGTGAATCTGACCAACCGGAAACGTACAGAATCATTTACGACACACCAGTAGTAACAGCTTTTTTCCTTTGCATCTGCATCGGTGGTTTAAGTGCATACACGAAAGCAAGCATTGACGCCCAAAGAAAAATAGAGCAAGGTCACGCACCTGTTTCACAATACAGTGGCGGATTGTTTCCAACAACTCCAACTCCCAAGCTAAATGTGGCATTTGCATTGCTTCTAGGAACAGCAGAAACGACATCTATGTATACACTGGAATAAAAAGGTAGAAATACATAGACTTGGACCTGTTTTGCGTCAAGGAGTGGCAGTTACCCAGCCGCGTTGAATGAAGTTCCAATAATTGAGTACGAACTTTTCTGTTAGTGGCCCATACCGCTGAAGTGTATGGCATGGTGAACGAGTAACAAACAGTTACAGCAGTAAACACTTTGCAAGGCAGTTGAGACAACGCAATGGAGAGAGAGATACAATGAACTCTCAGAGTAATTCCAAATAGTTATATTATTATATATTCTTTATTGTCAGTTCAACTTTAAAATCCTATTGTTACTACTTTAGAATACAATTTTGTCGCTTTCATAAAGTGTAAAGTTCTTTGTTGTGCTGCATTTAGGGCGTCTGGTAGGCTGTTGGAGATGTCACATCTTCCTCTGTGTTGTACATAGTGACGCCAGGCTGTGACGAGATGATCAACTGTGAGATTGGATCTGTAGAGGAAGGTCACGTTGAGGAGATGTTTGTACGCTTTAGAAGTATGTCCAATACGTAGTCGAGTTAATACAACTTGGTCTTTGAGGTTGAAATGATAGTGTTGAAGTTTGGACTCGGAAATGTAGACATCGTGTAACTTTCTTCTAGATGTGGCTTTCCATGTTTGTCTCCATTGATTAATGCAAGTCTTTTTGACGAAGCCCGCGTGTGGGATCTTGATGTCCTGAGGGGAGATGTTTGGTGGCTTCTTTGGTTGCCTGATCACCTGATTCATTTCCCAGAATTCCGACATGAGACGGAGTCCAGGCGAATGTTACTGATTTACCAGAGATTAGTATTTGGTTGTACAGTTTCTGAAGGTCTTTAACAATATTTTGGGGGGTTGAGGTTTGTTGAAGGGGTATTAAAGCACTCAACGAGTCGGAGAATACTGTGTAATTATGCTGCCTCTTACAATAAGTGCAGTTTATCAGAGTTTTTACTTTCTCTACTACCTATAGTAAGCAGAGGAAGTACTGCATTCCACCCAAAAATTCGATACCGAGGTTTCGCCAGAAACACGTGTTTTGAGGCCTCTGTATAAAAACACTTTGGAAAAAGGTCCATGCGTGTGTGTGTTAACATAATTCAAAAATGAAAAATTGCTTAAATACCAAACTTGGTATTTATATTCAGCACCTTCTAAAGATGCGACACGGAGATTTTAAAAACAAAATTCCCCACCTCAAACAACAGTTTACATGGAAACATTTTTGTTATTTTTTATTTTCTCAAAAATGGCTCTAACGATTTTGATTAAAATACTATATTTTAAGATATGTGCATGACAAATAAAACGTATCTCCTGAAATCCCCTTCATTCTAAATGATTCTTTTATAACTTCTAAACCACCATACAATATATGTCAAATAAAATTTTTGTGGCGTTAACCATTACCGACATACTCTTTATTAAAGGTTTGAATTGTCAAATTCTTTTTACTTTTTCATCTGCAAAGCCACTATTAGTTGTCTTTTTTACTTTCTGTACCACGTACAGTAAGTAGGGGAAGTATTGCATTCCACCTAAAAATTCGATAGCGAGATTTCACCGGAAATACATGTTTTGAGGTTTCGTGAATCCAAAAAAAGATCTTTGGAAACATATCCGTGTGTGTATGTCTGTGAACAGCATAACTCAGAAACGAACAGTCGGATAAACACCAAACTTGGTATTTAGGTTCAGTATCTTCCAGAGATGCGACACGAAGGTTTTCAAGAAAATCCCCCACCCCAGACTACCTTTTCTCAAAAATGGCTCTAACTATTTTGATTAAAATATCATATGTTTAAGATATTTTTATGACAAATCAAATGTATATCTCGAATTTTCTGGGAATGTCTCCAAAAGTATTCTTCATTGTGAACGACTTTTGCATAACTGGTAAACCATAAGAGATAGACAAAATTTTACTAAACAGAAAATGTAGATCGCGTTAAAATATACAATTTTTGTCATATACATTTTTTTGTTTAGTGAACCATTTTAGAGATATTGTTGGTTATTCCCTAACATTTTCCAATACTTATATTTTTTCTCAAATTCGTTATTCATGTTTTTTTTTGTCCTGGTAATGCAAAGAGAATGGAATACTCCACATAGCAACCAGCTGTTAATATATTTGACTATCGCTTAAAGCCTAGCAATTCCCCTTGCATCTACAAGAAAATTAGCAATAAGATTAGCAATAGAATTACTGCAAGTGTTTATCTCGATTAACTTGAAGTAGATTGAGAGTAAACTTTATAAAAGTTGTTTGTACAAGAGTAGAGAAAGCCATGTGAGTGCAATACATCAGGGTTTCTTTTTGTATGAATAACTATTAAAATACCTGTGACAACAAATGATAATGCATAAAAGTTTGGTGATTGTTACAGAAGGGAATATTTGTTATTTCTGTCATTATTTGAAACAATTCACTGCAGGCCTTTGTAGCGCATTGAAAACTTGTTTATGATATCTTGCTATACACCAGCCGCCTCTACAATCCAGTATAAGTGCATCTTCTAATATTGACATTACTACATCTGTCTTTGTTTACTCCTCTTGGTTCCCTTCCTCCCGGGGCTCTATAATTATCTACTGCTACGTCTAAATAAAACTGTATTGAGATAGTATAAGCAGAAGTGTCGTGTCATGGCTTCGCAGTTAATCATTGTCTTTTATTTTATGAGCACTAGACTATGTCATATATTGGAAAGCAGCCTTTAAATAACATACTTTTTTGACATTTTAATTTACAAAAAATTATTTGGATACGTAATGATCATTTGTGACTCTCACTAGACTAATTTTTGACAATTTAAGCTTAAAGGAATGCGCTCTTTCTGTCTTTTATGGCATTGAGGAGGACAGAATGGCACAGTGTGCCTAACGAGAAAGCTCCGTGATAACGTTTAGCCTGACATTGGGAAGTTCATGGGTTCGATTCCCACCATCCGCCAACTCTGATGGGTTTTTCGTGTTTTTTTTTCGGCTCAGCAGACGAATACTGTGTGGTTCGTCTTCTAGCACGACTCTCCTGTCCCTCATTTCCTTCACTGTCATCTGTTTCAGGGTTGAAGGACCAGGCGACGGTGTTCGGCATGTTGCGGCTGGGCGGTGAGCGTGCGCTTTGTGGAGGTTTCTTTCTGGCGTCGGTCGGGATTGTTGAGTCAGGATGTGGGCATCTGCGGGGGACCACCGGAGGTTAGGGGCTTGTGAGTGGTTTTGCGCGGCGTCGGATGCGTTAACTAATTGTAACCGTTAGGGACCCCTTCCGTGCTTGCGTACGTCGTCATCGGATCTGAATGCTATTCGGGACTCCCCCTTCATCCCTGCCTCGCAGGGGTCATGGCAGAAGCACAAGGTGCCGGTAGTCCACGTGTGGTGCTCTGCCCTGATTGCAGCGCCCGCACTTACTACGTAATTGTAACCAAATTTCTACTTATTAAGTCGGTGCCCAAGCTCCATATTCAAAACAATGTGTATACAATAAACAAGCATTAATGTATAAGGTGATGCTGTTGTTGTTACTAACCGTCCCCATATGGTCTATTGCCATGCAGAATATATTTTATGGTTCTGTAAGATTTATTCTCAACGCTATCAGAAGTAAATTTCTGAAAATAAATCGTACCTTTAAATGAACAGCACGATGCATCAGCTTAGTGTTATGTCGTGCGCTTCCTGGTAAAGCAGCTTGCACATTTAGAGCAGCTTGTATTAAAAAGATAGATAGGGTAGATCATCAGGTGGGCCCATTGTGCCTTTTACAACAACTTCCAGGAGGAAGGGGTGAGAAGAAGAATCTGAAGGGCGAGCAGTTCAGGAAGGCAACACACGCTAGTGAAGCCGAGGTCCCTGAAATTCCAGATTGCGCTTATTCTAAAGCCAGCGTTAGTCCACCATCAAGGGGAACCGACAGGTGCTCCGTATAACCGCCACGCCACAACGCACCAATCATCGTGGCTTGATCCTACAACCCTGAAAGACAAAGACAAGGTATTGAAATGAAGCGAAATGAGAACGGCAAAATTCGTGGTTGTCTATAATACACTTCAGCATTCGCTACCGAGCTGGAAAAACCACAAAAAAAACACCAACTCGGGACTCCCTGAAAGCGAGCACAAGCGTTAGAGCCTGAGCCATCCATCTTGGTAATACGGAGTAAAAACAAAAAAATCTTATGTGTTACACTCACATGACTTTCTCTACTCTTGTACAAACTATTTTTACAATGCTTATTCTCCATATGCTTCATGTTAATCGATATGTTACTCTTATTGCTAATTTTCATGTAGATGTAAGGGGAATATGGTAGACTTTAAGCGATAGACAAATATTCTAAGAGCTGGTTGCTATGTGGCGCATTCCATTCTCTTTGTATGTCCAGGACATAAAAAAACGAATAACGAATTCCCATTTGAGAAAAAGTATAAGTATTGGAAAATTTAAGGAAATAACAAGCAATATATCGAAAATTGTTCACTCAACAACTAAAAATGTATATGACATAAATTGTGTATTTTAACGCGATCTACATTTTTTTTTAATTTTGTCTATCTCTTAAGTTTACCAGTTATGCAAAAGTCGTTCCCAATAAAGATACTTTTGGAGACATTCCCAGAAAATTCGAGATATACATTTCATTTGTCATGAAAATATCTTAAGCATATGATATTTTAATCAAAATCGTTAGAGCCATTTTTGAGAAAATTGTTCCATGTAAAGGGTAATCTGGGTTGGGGGATTTTCTTGAAAACCTTCGTGTCGCATCTCTGGAAGATACTGAACCTAAATACCAAATTTGTGTTTATCCGACTGTTCATTTCTGAGTTATGCTGTTCACAGACAGACATACACACACAAACACACACATACAGACACACACACGAACATGTTTCCAAAAATGCTTTTTTTTGGATTCAGGTGGTCTCAAAATATATATTTCCAGTGAAATTTCGTTATCGAACTTTTGGGTGGAATACAATACTTCCCCTACCTACTATTACGTAGTAGAGAAAGTAAAAATAATTTAGAAAATTGTGTGTGTTTGCGAATAGCAGAACTCAAAAACGAAAAGTCAGACAAATACCCGACTTGGTATTTGGGTTTAGTAGCTTTCAAAGATACAACACGAACTTTTCAAGGAAATACCCCACACTGTCCTTTACATGGAACATTTTTCGAAAATTTTGATTTTCTCAAAAATGGCCCTAGCGATTTTCATTAAAATATCACAGGCTTAACATATTTTCACGGGAAATAAAATATATATCTTGAATTTTCTGGGAATGTCCCCAAAAGTTCTCCTCATTCTGAATGACCTTCACATAACTGGTAAACAAAGTTTTACTACACAAAAATGTAGATCTCGCTTAAACACACAATATATGTGGTATACAATTCTTGTTTTGTTTTGCTTTTTGTGTTCCAGTGAACCTTTCCCGAAATATTCCTTGTTATTTGTTTGAATTTTCCAATACTTATACATTTTCTAAATGGGAATTCGTTATTGTTTTTTATGACCTGCACATACAAAGAGGATAGAATGCTCCTCAGAGCAACCAGCTCTTAAAATATTTGACTATCGCTTAAAGCCTACTGTATTTCCATGTTCCTTGCACCTACAGAAAAGTAGCAATAAGATAACTTTCTGAAGGTTTATCTCGATAACATGAATTAGATGGAGAATAACCTTTTGTAAAAATAGTTTGTACAAGAGTAGAGAAAGTCTTGTGAGTGTAAGACGTCAGATTTTCTTTTTAGTTTTGCTGTTCACAGATACATTCATATGGACCTTTTTCTAAAAATTCTAGCTTTGGATTCTAGTACCTCAAAAACAAAAAACAAAAATTCCAACGTCCATTTTTTGGGTAAAATGCAATACTACCTCTATCTACTAATTACTAAAATTAAAGAATAGCACATTTTCAGACTTTTAAAAGGTTCAGATCATGCTTAATAGATCACACTTTACATATAAAACTTTCAGAGTGTGTGTATATAGTTTTTGAGAAACTGGAACCCAAGTTTTCAAAATTCAACATTGTAGATTTAGCTTGGTAAGTCTCCCCCTACAAATCTTAAACTCAAACATAAAATACCTCGGAAAAAGCTTATGCTACACAAAAACTCATTTAACTCAAATGGTATATTGTAATAAAGCTGTCCATCTCTTGTGGTTTCCAATTACACAAGATTCATCAGGAATGGAGAATCCTTCACAGTCTATTTATAGAAAATTCAGGATAGGTATTTCATCCATTATGTTATGATATTTTAATCAAAATCGTTATAACCATGTTTTATAAAATAAGCATTAAACAAATGTCCCACATAACGTGTTATTTGCGGTGGAAAAATCTTTGTCTTGCATCCTTAAGGGTAGAGAGTTCGGAAATTGCTAATTTCTATCTTTCAGCTTATTTGGCTGAATTTTGATCATAGATTTCTTTAACACAATTATAGCATAAACTTTATTTTCTTGGTTATAATGTAGCTAGCTTTACATGAAAATCATTTTTAAAAATTTAAACCAACTTTCATGAGCAATCCTCCACCCAATGAACATTTGGAAACATTAAAACACAACCTGCAAAATATAATAATATATTAAAATCAATCGGATTTTATACTATTAAAACGCTAAATACAAAACTATACTTGATATAAAAACAGACTATTTAGATCTGTTTTCAAACTTTGAAGTACGGATACTGAAAATCTGAATGAAAATGAACAAATATTACGACATGGGAGGATTATAAAAACGTATAGGTATCTTGAATTTTATGGGAAGAGCCTGTCATGCTCCGTTCATTCGGAAGGAGCTGATAAACCACAACAGTTAGTCAAAAGCGTACTACACAAAAAATATAAATGTATTTTAAACACACAATTTATTTCAAATAATTTTTTTGTGACATTAGCCATTTCCGAGATACGTGTTGTTATTGGTTTGAACTGTTCAATGCTTCGCTATTTTTAAGCTCTGTCGCTATTCAGTTCTTCCTTGCGATTTTTGGAAGGAATGGGGAATTGTAGTCCAGCATAAGGCGACCCGGTTTTTAAACATCGACTAACGATTTGGTTTCCTGTACCAACATTTCCTCTACCTCAGGTCAACGAAATGTATAGTGAAACTATCTCTCCAAAGGTTTTCACCAGTTAAAATGGTATAGATAGAAAAAAAAATCTGATGTGTTACACTCATATGACTTTGTAAAAATAGTTTGTACAACAGTAGAGAAACTATTATTCTCCATCTATTTCATATTAATCGAGATAAACATTTGCAGAAACGATCTTTTGACATGCAAAGAGAATTACATTTTACACATAGCGAACAGTTCTAAACATATTTGACTATCGCTTAAGGCGTACTATGTTCCCCTTGTTTTGTAATTGCAAGGACAATATACAAATACAGTAGTCTTTAAGCATATACATATCTCTTAATAGCTGGTTGCTAGGTGCAGCACCATTCTCTTTGCCACAGATTAATACTCTTTGCATATCCAAGACAAAAAATGAATAACGAATTCAAATTTGAGAAAATAAGTATTGAAAAATGTAAGGGAATAACAAGCAATATGTCGAAAATGGTTCACTCAACAAAATAAATGTATATGACATAAATTGTGTATTTTAAAGCGATCTACATTTTTTGTGTGGTAAATTTTGTCTATCTCTTATGGTTTACTAGTTATGCTAAAGTCGTTCACAATGAAGAATACTTTTGGAGACATTCCCAGAAAATTCAAAATATACATTACATTTGTCATGAAAATATCCTAAACATATATTTTAATCAAAATTGTTAGAGCCATTTTTGAGAATGCGGTGGGGGGATTTTCTTGAAAACCTTTGTGTTGCATTTCTGGAAGATACTGAACCTAAATACCTAGTTTGGTGTTTATCCGACTGTTCGTTTCTGAGTTATGCTGTTCACAGAGACACACACACATACGGACATGTTTCCAAAAATGTTTTTTTTTGGATTCATGGGGTCTCAAAACATATATTTCCGGTGAAATCTGGTATCGAATTTTTGAGTGGAATATAATACTTCCCCTACTTACTATACGTAGTAGAGAAAGTAATAAACGGTAGTACCTATATAGTGAAAGTCTAATGAATGTAACACACCTGAGTTTTTTAAAATTCAAAGTACCTCAGAACGGTATACTCTGTGAAACCTGATATTAAATTTTTCGTCGAATGCAATGCTTCCTTTCCCTTATGAAAATGGCAGAGAAAGTAATGGTGTAACTCACGCGTATAGCAGTGTAAAAAAAACATGTGTGTTGCACTCACATGACTGTCTCTACCCTTGTAGTATTTTTACAAACGCTTATTCTTTACCTTCTTCACGTTAATCAAGATAAATATTTGCGTAGGATAAACATCTTATTGCTAGTTTTCTCTTTGCATGCCCAAGACATAAAAAAAACCATTAACTCATTTTCATTTAAGAAAGTATTGGAGAATTCAAACAAATAACAAGAAATATCTCGTAAATGGTTCACGAGACAAAAAAAATTAATATGACATAAATTGTGTATTTTAACGTATCTACATTTTTTGTGTAGTCAAATTTTGTCCGTCTCTTGCGGTTTACAGCTACGCAAAGTTCATTCATAATGAAGAGGGCTTTTGGGATATTCCCAGAGCTTTCCAGATAGACATTTCATTTGCCATGTATATTAAACATTTGATACTTTAATCAAAATTGTAAGAGCCATTTAAGAGAAAATAAAAGCTTTCGAAAGATATTCCATGTAAATGCTAAACTAGGGTGGGGGATTTTCTTGAAAATCTTCGTGTGACATCCTCGGAAGATACTAAACTCAAATTCCAAATTTGATATTTGTCCAGCTTTTCCTTTTTGAGTTATGCTGTTCACAGACAGACACACACACGGACATGTTTTCAAAAAGACTTTATTTCGATTCAGGGCACCTCAAAACATGTACTTCCGGTGAAATTTCGGTATTGAACTTTGGGTGGACTCAATTCTTCTTCTACATACTATACATAGAGGAGAAAGTAATAAACGTTACGAAAAAGTCATTTATTAATTAAAAGCTTCACATAGAGGCATTATGTAACCAAATTTGCGAGACACATACGACATGGAATAATTAGAATATTAGTGCCAATATTCGGTGACCTGTAAAGACCACATTTTCATTCACATAATCTCCAACACACCTGTTGCGTGTGTGTTACAATAAATTAATCTCTAGAATATGTCTTAGTATCGATATGGTTTATTTTGATGGCCTATTTAGCGAAGTATTTATCTTTCTTTTCCCAAAGATAACCACAAGTACTGTTTACAAAAATATTGTGTCATATTTTCCTATAGTAGTGACGTGGTTGTCGACTGTTTCCATCAAGGCATATTTCCTCGGAAGGAGTTATGTAAACATACTGGGAGTATATAACACATCTGGCGATATTTACCACGCATTCTACCAAGATGGCTCGCACTGTGATTCTGACATTTTGCTTCGCTCTTCTAGTGGTATGTATCCATGGTGAATGTATGTGGTTATTTCATTATTTAAAACGTAATGCAATCAAACCGTTTGGCTTTTAAACTAAACAATTGCGTGACGTTCATATCGAAAATAGCAAGTAAATGGTTTTAGGTTTCAAGTGATAGTACAGTTTTACTTTCTCTACTACGTATAGTAAGTAGGGGAAGTATTGTATTCCACCCAAAAATTCGATACCGAGATTTCACCGGAAATATGTGTTTTGAGAGCCCCTGAATCCAAAAAAGAGCATTTTTGGAAACATGTCCGTGTGTGTGTGTGTGTGTCTCTGTGAACAGCATAACTCAGAAACGAACAGTTGTATAAACACCAAACTAGGTATTTAGGTTCAGTATCTTCCAGAGATGTGACACGAAGGTTTTCAAGAAAATCCCCCCACCTCAGATTACCCTATACATGGAACATTTTTTCGAAACTTTTAGTTTTCTCAAAAATGGCTCTAACGATTTTGATTAAAATATCATATGTTTAAGATATTTTCATGACAAATAAAATGTATATCTTGAATTTTCTGGGAATGTTTCCAAAAGCATTCTTCTTTGTGAACGACTTTTGCATAACTGGTAAACCATAAGAGTTAGACAAAATTTTACTACACAAAAAATGTAGATCGCGTTAAAATACACAATTTATGTTATATACATTTTTTTGTTGAGTGAACCATTTTCGAGATATTGCTTGTTATTCCCTTAAATTTTTCAATACTTATTTTCTCAAATGGGAATTCGTTATTCAGTTTTTTGTCTTGGATATGCAAAGAGTATTAATCTGTGGCAAAGGGAATAGTGCTGCACCTAGCAACCAGCTATTAAGAGATATGTATGTGCTTAAAGGCTACTGTATTTCTATATTGCCCTTGTAAATATATATTCCCCTTACACCTACAAGAAAATTAGCAATAAGATAGATTCTGCAAATGTATATCTCGATTAACATGAAGTAGATGGAGAATAAGCGTTTGTAAAAATAGTTTGTACAAGAGTAGAGAAAGTCATGTGAGTGTAACACCAGATTTTTTTAAATTTTTTTTACATGCTGGAATTACATACTGGAAAAATTGGATGAAATATCCGTATAACGTTGCTTTATTTCAGATTAAATTTTCAGGTGGTTGGTTCTTGGAAGACCTTGACCATCAAATAAGTATTTTGTTTTCCATAATTATTTTAACTTCTGTAAAAATTGCATCCCTACATTTCTATGGGCTATTCAGCATTTCTAGAACTTCAAAAATGACTGTGGGAGAAGGGGTAGGGAGGAGGCTGAGATTATAAATGCAAAATCTGCTGACATTTCATTTCCATTTTTGTGAATACCATTGAATTTTTGGTGCATTATTACCAATAGCATAGGCTTTTATGCAATTGTAGTTCTAAAAGTTAAAAATAAGAGTTCAACATAAAAAATCTCGTATATTGTACAATAATTTCATAAAGAGTACAGAGAATAACTTTAATTAAATCGGCATTCCGGATATAAAAAGCTATCCATTCAACATCGGGTATGACAACTATAAAATAAGTACTAAAATCCCTCGGTCTACGGACTGCGCGAGTATTCAGGAGGGATAAGTCGCCCCCACTCTACTTGTCTTTTCCTTTTAGCCACTAAGTTAACCAATGAATTGTCTTAAAGAGGAAGTGGGCTTTACGTGACACGTCACTATTCTGAACACAGCAATTTTATAGTGTGGAAAATTTAGTATGAAATTGTTTACATTGTGATCAACTCATAAACTAAAATCCTTATTGCATTTCTCTAGGAGGTATGTTACAAAGAACAGTTTCGAGATGCTGATGATGTGTGATTGGTCTCTCTGTAGAAAAATTGAAGCCGCTGGTTTTCTTTGTAAAACATCAATTGAAATAATTTGGATTATGAAAATCAACCAGCCAGGAAATGTTTCCCTTGGAGAGATAGATGGGGGAGTGAAGACTTTGTAATACCCTAAATAGTGTGAGTTAACTTTTGGAAGATATCGCATGAAAATACCGCATGTATTGGAAATGCTATCGCTAATTATATGCAAACATTTGTTCTCACACCCGCTGCACCTTGCTCTTTGCGTGGCCTGTTACAACAATCTACAAACATAGCATTTTGGTTGCAATTCTCTTGTGTATTTAGTCCTACCTCTACAGTTGGATAGTTACAACAGTGGTGTGATTAAGTGATAAACGATTTTGTGTGAATAAAATAAAACACGGGCTAGGCATATGGTGCTTCAGCAGCGACTCAGAGACATGCCAGCCCAAGACAGTTAGAGGGGGAAGACATGGCCAGGTGAGTTACTCCCCCCAAGGGGTTTTTCTAAGTTGCTGAACTATAGTAATAAACACAGCTTCATATTATGCCTGCGATGTTAAGCTAGCCGCAACACACATTTGAATAATGTTGTAATATGACTCGATCCAGTATTAGTATTTTGTCAAGACATATACTGGAATTTTAAATCTTTAAGGCAGTAGACATCCTGTAGTATTACTTTATCCACAAACTACCTGGTAAATAGAGGAAGTATTACATTCCACACAAAAATCCGATTTCGAGATTTCAATACAAATTCATATTTTGTGATTAACTGAACCCAAATAAGACATGTGTGTATGTGAACAGCGTAACTCAAAAAAGATAAATAATCAACTTGATATTTCCACTCCAATGTAAATTTTAAATTCCACAACTTTCGCTGAATTTAATTGAGATTTATGTTATTTTTATCAGATGTGTGTTATTATAACTATTAAATCATTTAGAGATGTTAATTTGCCAAACAGGTTTTAGATTCTTTTGGAACTGCGCTCTATAGTGGGTATTAAAGCATTTAATTGTTAAATATAAAAAGCGATTCCTAAATGTCCCTTTCACAAAATTACAGTTTTCCAGAAAAAAATTATAAATTGTGTAATTCTATTTTTATAGACATTTATTTTTACTTTCTCCACCGTGCATAGCAGGTAGAGAAGGTATTGCATTCCACCTAAAGATTCGATATGAAGATTTCACCGTAAATACCTGTTTTGAGGCCGTCGGAGTCCAAAGGCATTTCTAAAAAACGTTCGTGTGTTCCTGTGTGTCTGTGTACAGCATCACTCAAAAACGAAAATTCGGACAAATACCAAACTTTGTATATAAATTCAGTATCTTCCAAGGATGCGACATGAAGGTTTTCAAGAAAATCTCCCCATCTCAAACTACACTTTACATCGAACATTTTTCGGTATTTTGTATTTTCTGAACAATGGCTCTAACAATTTTGATTAAAATACCATATATTAAACATATGTGGTGTGGAGGTAACGTGTCTGTCTCACATACAAGAGATTCCGAGTTCGAATCCCGATAGGGGTGAATTAGCTAGATAGGGTTTTCCCTTATTCTGATAAGGTGAATGTCGGTTAACTCTAAGCATGGACCCTGGGATTATTTGAGCATCATTTCAACCATTTCGTTTATTTACCGTCCGTTATAACCTATCACGTTAAAAGGTGTTAAACTTAAAAAGAAGTAGTAAAATTAAAATTAGATGGTAATAATAATGAATGCTCTGTCATCTGCCGGGCAAGTGTAGAAACAGAGGTACAGTTGCTGTACACATGCCTCTGTGGACACGTGTCGAAGTAGCATGGTACGGTATAGGGATGAGGCCTGGTAGGCTAACCGTCCTCCAACACCGATCCACGAATGTATCTCCTAACAGATCCGTCACGATATGGCCACGTAGTTAAAGCGACGTAAAATAAATAGAAAAAATATTTGTCTCATACAACAGGTTTCATTGTTATGGGAACAGATCTCCCTCTACTTGATTACTTTTTATGAAGATAGTTGAAATGTAGAGTCTTTGTTACGAGGCCTGCTAATATGGAAGATTTAAAAATGAGGTTCAGGAAAGAAGGCAGAGATATACCACCAGGAGTGATTGAAAATATTCAACAAGAATTCACGCTTTGACTTAGTCACTGCCAAATTGTAAATGGGGAACATTTTGAATACCTTGTTAAATAATTAGAATTCAATTTTTATGTGTAGAATGTGGAGAAAGTTGTTAAACAACCTAACAATGAAACTGTTCTCCAGCAACTAAACATTTTGTATCAAGCAAATTAAATTGTGTTACATTCACATGACTTTCTCTACTCTTGTACAAACTATTTTTACCACCGCTTATTCTCCATCTACTTCACGTTAATCGAGATAAACATTTGCAGACTCTATCTATCTTGCTAATTTTCTTGTAGATGTAAGGGGAAAATATATTTACAGGGGCAATATAGAAAAACAGTAGCCTTTAAGTACATACGTATCTCTTAATAGCTGGTTGCTAGGTGCAGCACCATTCTCTTTGCCGCAGATTAATACTCCTTGCATATCCAAGACAGAAACATGAATAACGAATTCCCATTTCAGAAAATAAGTATTGAAAAATTTAAGGGAATAACAAGCAATATCTCGAAAATGGTACACTCAACAAAAATAAATGCATATGGCATAAATTGTGTATTTTAAGGCGATCTACATTTTTTGTGCAGTAAAATTTTGTCTATCTCTTATGGTTTACCAGTTATGCAAAAGTCGTTCACAATGAAGAATACTTTTTGGGACATTCCAAGAAAATTCAAGATATACATTCCATTTGTTATGAAAATATCTTAAACATATGATATTTTAATCAAAATCGTTAGAGCCATTTTTGAGAAAATTAAAATTTTCGAAAAATGTTCCATGTAAAGGGTAATCTGGCGTGGGGGGATTTTCTTGAAAACCTTCGTGTCGCATCTCTGGAAGATACTGAATCTAAATATCCGTGTTTATTCGACTGTTCGTTTCTGAGTTATGCTGTTCGCAGACACACAGACATACGCACACACAGACACACGCACGGACATGTTTCCAAAAATGCTTTTTTTTTTATTCAGGGGGTCTCAAAATATATATTTCCGGTGAAATCTCGGTATCGAATTTTTGGGTGGAATACAATACTTTCCCTACTTACTATACGTAGTAGAGAAAGTAAAAAGGATATGTTGCGATTTAAAATGTTTGTCAGTGACGCCACACCCTGTGCAATAATGGCTAGCTTTTTTTTATATTTCGTGCGAGCATTTTTTTAAAATGTTAGTTAACTTTAGTAATATTTGCATTATTGCTTATGAAACACCCCGTATAACATTAAAATGTACAGTGTACTTATTTAAAGCAGAGGAGTGATTGAAATTATTAGTAATGTTGTATATGGCGTCCTATGACCCTTTTAAATTAGTTAACAAGAAAATACCTAACGTAATTACTAAGAAAATAATAAACGTCACAAGGGAATTGATAGATTACAGTTTATTTCGGGATTCATAGTCTGCCTCAAAAGTATTAAGAGCATGCAACATCGATAGTTGGAACTGTTTTTCGTGACTGCAGAATTTCTGGAGCCTCCAGGAAACCTTTGGCGTAGAACTGACGTTTCGAATATGTTCATTTTGTTCGTCTTCAGGATGAACTGCCTGCATGTGGAACCTCAGAGCTCCATGGTTATAATGCCACAGAGAGGGGCCGAATATAACACTGGACGCCGCGTTGCCACTGGTTCTGAAGTGACTGTATCCACTTCACTCTGAAGATGCAGATGATTAACACCTTCGAAACGTTAAAGTCTACAACGAAAAAAAATGGAGTAATCGCGTTCAGTTCATATATCTGTTTAATCTAATTTGTTAGAGCTTGGAGAACAATATGTACCTTACGTCTTATTAAAACTACATGTCGAAATTTCAGTTTAATTCAGAAAATTGGTGCTTCGAAGGGCATTTTATCTTATATTTTGTGCGTAAACTTTACCTCTCCAACTTTGTAATAAAACAAATAGCGTTTGAGTGTGGCTTCTTTTCTCAGCAGTTTCAAATAAAATAAACCATATTCGGTGAAATTTCTCATGTCGGCATCTAAAAGTCTGATATGCTGCTTTCACACGACTTTCTCTACCAATGACAAATTTATAAATATCGCTTATACCTATAAAAAATGTATAAAAATAAATATATATTCTCTACTACGTATAGTAATTAGGGGAAGTATTGCATTTCACCCAAAAATTCGATACCCAGACTGCACCAGAAATACATGTTATGAGGCCCCCTGAATCCAAGCAAGGCAATTTTAGATAAAGGTCCATGCGTGTGTGTGTGTGTTTGTCTGTGAACAGCATAATTCAAAAACGAAAATTCGCTTAAATAACTTGGTATTCGAGGTTCGTATCTTCCAAGGATGCGACACGAAGATTTTCAAGAAAATCCTCCACTCCAGACTACCCAATATATTTTGAATTTTCTGGGAAGTCCCCAAAAGTCCTCTTCATTCTGAATGACTTTTGCATAACTGGTAAGCCGTAAGAGAGAGACAAAGTTTTACTACACAAAAGATATAGATCTCGTTAAAACACACAATTTATGTCCCATGCATTTTTTGTAGAGTGAACCACTTCCGAGATATTCCTGTTTTTGTTTGAATTTTTTTTCTTTTTTTCTGAACACACAAAGAGAATCGAATACTCTACATAGCAACCAGCTTTTAAAAGATTTGACTATCGCTTAAAGCCTACCACATTCCCCTTGCATCTATAATGGTGTAATGATTACCATGCTAGCCATTAGTCCTCGAGGTCGCGGGTTCAAATCCGGCGGAGGGCGATGGGTATTTTTCGGGCGCAAAAATCCTTAGCTTGGGTTCCTTCGAGAGGGAAGTAAAGCCAGTGTCGTAGATTTACCGCACATAAAAGAACCTCAAGCCTGATAAAGATGCCTCTGAACAAAATTACCGGGGTCCTAGGGACCACAGCAGTTAAAAAGCGTCCATAAATAAAACCCCCTTTTTTAAATGAAATGCATATCCAGAATTTTCTGGGAGTGTCCCCAAAAGTCCTCTTCATTCTGAATGACTTTTGCATAACTGGTAAGCTGTAAGAGACAAACAAAATTTTACTACACAAAAGATATATACCAAAACACACAATTTATGTCACATACATTGTTTTGTAGAGTGAACCATTTCCGAGACATTGCTTGTTTTTGTTTGATTTTTTTTTATTTGTTTTTTTTTTGTCCTGGTAATGCAAAGAGAATGGAATGCTCCACATAATAATCAGCTCTTAAAATATTTGACTATAGCTTAAAGACTATCATATCCCCCTTGTACCTACTGGAATATTAGCAATAAGTTTCTGCAAATGATTATCTGGATTAACATGACGTAGATGGAGAATAAGCGTTTGTAAAAATAGATTGTACAAGAGTAGAGAAAGTCATGTAAGTGCAGCGCATCAGATTTTTTTGTACTTATAAATGATTTTGAATTAAGAAATTTTATGTTTTGCATTCACTTGACTTTCTCTTCTCACTTTTCTACAATCTATTCCTATGAAATCTTATTCTCCTGTCTACTTCTTAATCGGGTTAAACTTTCATTAAGCAGTTAACATCCGCGGTAGGTATAAGAATACAGGGCGGAAAAGCGATAGTCAGATTTTTGGAAAGCGTATCGCTGTTTGATGGTTTCGAAATTCCGTGTTCGTTACATGACCACTAAGAAAAATCAATAGGGACTTACCACTTGTAAAAGTGTAAGCTTTTGAAACTTCAAGCTAATAACAAATAATATCTCGGAAATGGATAACGATACAAAGAATACATTTGATGTAAATTGAATGCTTCAACGATATCTACTTTTTTAACATTTTTTATTTTTATTGTGTTTTCTTCGTTTTTATTTACTTATTTCTTTGCTTAGTAGATTTGTATATCTCCTACTGTTTACCAATTACACAAGTCATTCAGAACGAAGATCACATCACAAGTTATTCCAGAAAATTCAGGGTATACATTTTATTAGTCATACAAATGCCTTAAACATATGATATTTTAATCAGAACCTTAGTCATTTTTGAGCAAATAAAAAAAAGCTCTATATGTCAACGGTATTTTAGAGTGGGAGATACTGGAATATACTACATCTAAATACCAAGTTAGTATTTAGCCACCTTTTCGTTTGGGGGTTATGCTGCTAACAGACACACACACATGCACATACGAAGTTCTTTTTTCAAAAAAGAAAGTCCTTTTATCCAAAAGGTCTCAAAATTGTATTTACGATTAAATTTCGGTCTCAAATATTTGGGTGGAATACAATAATTTCTCTACCTGCTGTAGGGTACTTACTAGAAAGTAAAAGTGTAGACGTGTTCATAATTTTGTCCCCTCTATGAATCCCTGTGTTAGTATTCACTGATTTTCTGGCAACACCCCGACAGAGCTGGTCGCTACAACAGTCTGATGAACTGGTGGAGGAACAAGATGTGATCTGTCACAAGCCGGGATACACTTGCGACAGCAACTGCTCCACCATGTACCTTTGCGCGGGCCAAGCTCCAGGAATACCCGTGGAAATAGAGCAATGTGACGTGAGTGTTGGCGAGTACTGCAGCGTGGCCTTGCAGAGGTGCTCCTTCACAGCCACTTCGTGCAACCCACATGGCTTTGACTGTACCGGGCCAGGAGACTTTCCGGATCCTTTTGACTGCACCGTGTTCCACAGCTGTACCGCTGACGCTAAGGCGGGATTTGGAGATCATGTGTCCCAGTGTGAAGAAGGTTGGGCCTTTAATGCTGGGACAGACTCTTGTAGCAGCAGGGTGAATGACAGGTAGGTACCGAATGTAACCTGTCATACATGCTGTGTGGATCATACGTGAAGAAGGTTGGGCCTGGACAGACTCTTGTAACAGCAAGATTACTGATCGGTAGGTAACCCCTGCATCTTTCTCTGACAGTCTGTGTGGATCATGTGTGCCAGTGTGAGAAAGGTTGGGCCTATAATGCTGGGACAGACTCTTGCAGCAGCAGGGTGAATGACAGGTAGGTACCGAATGTAACCTGTCATACATGCTGTGTGGATCATACGTGAAGAAGGTTGGGCCTACATCTCTGGGACAGACTCTTGTAGCAGCAAGATTACTGATCGGTAGGTAACCCCTGTATCTTTCTCTGACAGTCTGTGTGGATCATGTGTGCCAGTGTGAGAAAGGTTGGGCCTATAATGCTGGGACAGACTCTTGCAGCAGCAGGGTGAATGACAGGTAGGTACCGAATGTAACCTGTCATACATGCTGTGTGGATCATACGTGAAGAAGGTTGGGCCTGGACAGACTCTTGTAACAGCAAGATTACTGATCGGTAGGTAACCCCTGCATCTTTCTCTGACAGTCTGTGTGGATCATGTGTGCCAGTGTGAGAAAGGTTGGGACTACAACGCTGGGACAGATTCTTGTAGCAGCAGGGTGAATGACAGGTAGGTACCGAATGTAACCTGTCATACATGCTGTGTGGATCATACGTGAAGAAGGTTGGGCCTACATCTCTGGGACAGACTCTTGTAACAGCAAGATTACTGATAGGTAGGTAACCCCTGTATCTTTCTCTGACAGTCTGTGTGGATCATGTGTGCCAGTGTGAGAAAGGTTGGTCTTATAACGCTGGGACAGATCTTGTAAGAACAGAATAAATGACAGGTAGGTACCTAATGTAACCTACTGATACATGCTGTGTGGATCATGTAACCTAGTGTGAAGAAGGTTGGGCTTACATCTCTGAGACAGTCTTGTAACATCAATATTATTGATAGGTAGGTAACTCCTGAATCTACCTCTGACAGTCTGTGTGGATCATGTAACCCAGTGTGAGAAACGTTGGGCCTACAACGATAGGACTGACTCTTGTAGCAGCAGGATGAATGACAGATAGGTAACTAATGTAATCTGCCCATAATGCTGTATGGATTATGCGCTCTGGTGTGAAGAAGTTGGGCCTACACCTCTGGGACAGACTCTTGTAACAGCAAGATTACTGATAGGTAGGTAACTCCTGTATCTTCCTCTAACAGTCTGTGTTGATCATGTGTCCCAGTGTGAGAAAAGTTGGTCTTACAACGGTAGGACAGTCTCTTGTTAGAGCAGGATAAATATATCTCCTGTACTTCCCGAGGCAGTCTGTATCATGTGTCCCAGAGTGAGAAAGGTTGAGTTTACAACACTGGGACGGAATCTTGTACCAACAAGATGAACGACAGGTTAGGTAATTAATGTAACCTGCTCTTACAAGTTGTATGGATCATGTGGCCTAGTATGAAGAAGGTTGAGCCTACAACGTTGGGACAGACTTTTGTAAGAGTGAGATTATTGCTAGGTAGATACATCATGTAGCTTCCAGAGACAGACAGTGTGGATCATGTATCCTAGTATGAGGGAGGTTGGGCCTATAATGCTGGGTTAGACTGTTGTACCAGCAGTATGAATGATAGGCCTTCCAGAGACAGACTGTGTGAATCATGTTTCCCGGTGTGAAGGACGTTAGGCCCATAATGATGGGAAGGACTGTTGTAGCACAGTTTGAAAGACAGGTAAGTACCTTGTGTACCTTCCAGAGACAGACTGTGTGAATCATGTGTCCCATTGTAAAGAAAATTGAGTCTATTATTGATGGGACAGACTCTTGCAGCAGTATTTCAATGAAAGGTAATGTCTTCCAAAGACAGACATTGTGGATGTTGTGTCCCAGTGTAAAGAAAATTGAGTCTATTAATGATGGGACAGACTCTTGTAGCATCAGGGCGAATGACAGGTAAGTACCTCGTGTACCTTCCAGAGACAGACTGTGTGGATCACGTGTCTCGGTGTGAGGCAGGTTGGGACTACAATGCTGCGACAGACTCTTGTAGCAGCAGTATGAATGACAGATATGCACCTCGTGTACCTTCTAGAGACAGAGTGTGCGGATCACGTGTCTCGCTGTGAGGAAGGTTGGGACTACAATGCTGCGACAGACTCTTGTAGCAGCAGTATGAATGACAGATATGCACCTCGTGTACCTTCTAGAGACAGAGTGTGTGGATCACGTGTCTCGGTGTGAGGCAGGTTGGGACTACAATGCTGCGACAGACTCTTGTAGCAGCAGTATGAATGACAGATATGCACCTCGTGTACCTTCTAGAGACAGAGTGTGTGGATCACGTGTCTCGGTGTGAGGAAGGTTGGGACTACAATGCTGCGACAGACTCTTGTAGCAGCAGTATGAATGACAGATATGCACCTCGTGTACCTTCTAGAGACAGAGTGTGTGGATCACGTGTCTCGGTGTGAGGCAGGTTGGGACTACAATGCTGCGACAGACTCTTGTAGCAGCAGTATGAATGACAGATATGCACCTCGTGTACCTTCTAGAGACAGAGTGTGTGGATCACGTGTCTCGGTGTGAGGAAGGTTGGGACTACAATGCTGCGACAGACTCTTATAGCAGCAGTATGAATGACAGATATGAACCTCGTATACCTTCTAGAGACAGACTGTGTGGATCACGTGTCTCGGTGTGAGGAAGGTTGGGACTACAATGATGCGACAGACTCTTGTAGCAGCAGTATGAATGACAGATATGCACCTCGTGTACCTTCTAGAGTCAGACTGTGTGGATCACGTGTCTCGGTGTGAGGCAGGTTGGGACTACAATGCTGCGACAGACTCTTGTAGCAGCAGTATGAATGACAGATATGAACCTCGTGTACCTTCTAGAGACAGACTGTGTGGATCACGTGTCTCGGTGTGAGGATGGTTGGGACTACAATGCTGCGACAGACTCTTGTAGCAGGGATGAATGACAGACATGCATCTCGTGTACCTTCTAGAGACAGAGTGTGTGGATCACGTGTCTCGGTGTGAGGAAGGTTGGGACTACAATGCTGCGACAGACTCTTGTAGCAGCAGTATGAATGACAGATATGAACCTCGTGTACCTTCTAGAGACAGAGTGTGTGGATCACGTGTCTCGGTGTGAGGAAGGTTGGGACTACAATGCTGCGACAGACTCTTGTAGCAGCAGTATGAATGACAGATATGAACCTCGTGTACCTTCTAGAGACAGAGTGTGTGGATCACGTGTCTCGGTGTGAGGATGGTTGGGACTACAATGCTGCGACAGACTCTTGTAGCAGGGATGAATGACAGATATGCATCTCGTGTACCTTCTAGAGACAGAGTGTGTGGATCACGTGTCTCGGTGTGAGGAAGGTTGGGACTACAATGCTGCGACAGACTCTTGTAGCAGGGATGAATGACAGATATGAACCTCGTGTACCTTCTAGAGACAGACTGTGTGGATCACGTGTCTCGGTGTGAGGAAGGTTGGGACTACAATGCTGCGACAGACTCTTGTAGCAGCAGTATGAATGACAGATATGAACCTCGTGTACCTTCTAGAGACAGAGTGTGTGGATCACGTGTCTCGGTGTGAGGAAGGTTGGGACTACAATGCTGGACAGACTCTTGTAGCAGCAGTATGAATGACAGATATGCACCTCGTGTACCTTCTAGAGACAGAGTGTGTGGATCACGTGTCTCGGTGTGAGGAAGGTTGGGACTTCAATGCTGCGACAGACTCTTGTGGCAGCAGTATGAATGACAGATATGCACCTCGTGTACCTTCTAGAGACAGAGTGTGTGGATCACGTGTCTCGGTGTGAGGAAGGTTGGGACTACAATGATGCGACAGACTCTTGTAGCAGCAGTATGAATGACAGATATGCACCTCGTGTACCTTCTAGAGACAGACTGTGTGGATCACGTGTCTCGGTGTGAGGAAGGTTGGGATTACAATGCTGGACAGACTCTTGTAGCAGCAGTATGAATGACAGATATGAACCTCGTGCACCTTCTAGAGACAGACTGTGTGGATCACGTGTCTCGGTGTGAGGCAGGTTGGGACTACAATGCTGCGAAAGACTCTTGTAGCAGCAGTATGAATGACAGATATGCACCTCGTGTACCTTCTAGAGACAGACTGTGTGGATCACGTGTCTCGGTGTGAGGAAGGTTGGGACTACAATGCTGGACAGACTCTTGTAGCAGCAGTATGAATGACAGATATGCACCTCGTGTACCTTCTACAGACAGACTGTGTAGATCACGTGTCTTGGTGTGAGGAAGGTTGTGACTACGCTGGACAGACTCTTGTAGCAGGGATGAATGACAGGTAAGTGCTTCGTATACTTTCTAGAGACACACTGTGTGGAGGATATGTTCCAGCGTGAAGAATGTTGACCCTATGATGCTGAGACAGACTCTTATAGCAGTAGGATGAATGACAAGTAAGTACCTTTTTTAAAAAGGCTGATATATGCTAGATTAGAAATTCCACTTCTTCATGACTACAAAAAACAAAGGAATGGCGGCTGAACAACTCAAAAGGTATTTGAAAACACAAATCAGTAGGAACAAATATTTCCTAAACATTTGCCTCACAAAGGAATTCTTTGACACAATAATTCATCCTTTTTGTGTCGAAGAGCATTCTTTCTGGGAATGATATTTTGTGGCAAAAATAACCCATTTTCTCAGAAACTATTAAAGATAGCTAAATTGAATTTTATGCTGATAAAAAAACCTCTTAGTAATTTTGGAGTCTGCTTTGCTTAACATGATTGGTTATATTTTATTTAAAATGGTTGCTAATACTTAATCAAACTATGGTGTAACTAAGAAAATAATGCTTTCTTTCTTAACAAACAAACCATTACGATAAAAGTAGGTCATTGGTCATAGATGGCATTCATCTAAGTCCGATAAAAATTTCAGTGTGGTATCTCAAATAGTTTGAGATAAATGGTAATGAATTTAGTAGCTCTTACACTGGAGGATAGGACTTAATAGTCCAAAGGGAATAGAAAATACCATGGATGGTATCATTCCTACAATGATATGCTGCATCCTGTCCCCGAAACCCATCTTACTCCGGTACCTATTTTGTCCCCGTACCTCATCTTACTCCGGGAACCATACGGTTCCCGTACTTCATCTTACTCCGGGACCCATATTGTCCCCGTACCTCATCTTACTCCGGGACCCATATTGTTCCCGTACCTCATCTTATTCCGAGACCCATATTGTCCCCGTACCTCATCTTGCTCCGAGACCCATATTGTCCCCGTACCTCATCTTGCTCCGGGACCCATATTGTTCCCGTACCTCATCTTACTCCGGGACCCATATTGTCCCCGTACCTCATCTTGCTCCGGGAACCATATTGTCCCCGTACCTCATCTTACTCCGGGACCCATATTGTTCCCGTACCTCATCTTATTCCGAGACCCATATTGTCCCCGTATCTCATCCTACTCCGGGAACCATATTGTTCCCGTACCTCATCTTATTCCGAGACCCATATTGTTCCCGTACCTCATCTTATTCCGAGACCCATATTGTCCCCGTACCTCATCTTACTCCGGGACCCATATTGTTCCCGTACCTCATCTTACTCCGGGACCCATATTGTTCCCGTACCTCATCTTATTCCGGGACCCATATTGTTCCCGTACCTCATCTTATTCCGGGACCCATATTGTTCCCGTACCTCATCTTATTCCGAGACCCATATTGTCCCCGTACCTCATCTTACTACGGGAACCATCTTCCCCGGATCCCATCCTGACCCATAACCTCATTTTACTCCGGGACCCATATTGTCCCCGTACCTCATCTTGCTCCGGGAACCATATTGTCCCCGTACATCATCTTACTACGGGAACCATCTTCCCCGGATCCCATCCTGACCCATAACCTCATTTTACTCCGGGACCCATATTGTCCCCGTACCTCATCTTGCTCCGGGAACCATATTGTCCCCGTACATCATCTTACTACGGGAACCATCTTCCCCGGATCCCATCCTGACCCATAACCTCATTCTACTCTGGGGTCCATATTGTCCCCGTACAGCATCTTACTCCGGAACCCTATTGTTCCCGTACCTCATCTTACTCCGGGACACATCTTGCCCCCGAACCCTAGCTTACTCCGGGACCCACTTGTGCTCGCACCTTATCTTACTCCTTGAGCCATTTTATTCCTGGACCCAATCTTACTCCGGGTCCCATCTTGTCCCCGCATCTCATTTTACTTTGGGACACATCTTGTCCCCAAACCGCATATTACTCTAGAACTCATCTTGTGCCGCACCTCTTCTTACTCTGGGACCCATATTGTCCCCAAACCGCATCTAACTCTAGAACTCATCTTGTTCCGCAGTTCATCTTACTCTGGGACCCATATTGTCCCCAAACCGCATATTACTCTAGAACTCATCTTGTTCCGCAGTTCATCTTACTCTGGGATCCATATTGTCCCCAAACCGCATATTACTCTAGAACTCATCTTGTTCCGCAGTTCATCTTACTCTGGGACCCATATTGTCCCCAAACCGCATATTACTCTAGAACTCATCTTGTGCCGCACCTCTTCTTACTCTGGGACCCATATTGTCCCCAAACCGCATCTAACTCTAGAACTCATCTTGTTCCGCAGTTCATCTTACTCTGCGACCCATATTGTCCGCAAACCGCATCTAACTCTAGAACTGATCTTGTGCCGCACCTCTTCTTACTCTGGGACCCATATTGTCCCCAAGCCGCATCTAACTCTAGAACTCATCTTGTGCCGCAGCTCTTCTTACTCTGGGACCCATATTGTCCCCAAGCCGCATCTAACTCTAGAACTCATCTTGTGCCGCACCTCTTCTTACTCTGGGATCCATATTGTCCCCAAACCGCATATTACTCTAGAACTCATCTTGTGCCGCAGCTCTTCTTACTCTGGGACCCATATTGTCCCCAAGCCGCATCTAACTCTAGAACTCATCTTGTTCCGCAGTTCATCTTACTCTGCGACCCATATTGTTCCCAAACCGCATCTAACTCTAGAACTGATCTTGTTCCGCAGTTCATCTTACTCTGCGACCCATATTGTCCCCAAACCGCATCTAACTCTAGAACTGATCTTGTTCCGCAGTTCATCTTACTCTGCGACCCATATTGTCCCCAAACCGCATCTAGCTCTAGAACTCATCTTGTTCCGCAGTTCATCTTACTCTGCGACCCATATTGTTCCCAAACCGCATCTAACTCTAGAACTCATCTTGTTCCGCAGTTCATCTTACTCTGCGACCCATATTGTCCCCAAACCGCATCTAACTCTAGAACTCATCTTGTTCCGCAGTTCATCTTACTCTGTGACCCATATTGTCCCCAAACCGCATCTAACTCTAGAACTCATCTTGTTCCGCAGTTCATCTTACTCTGCGACCCATATTGTTCCCAAACCGCATCTAACTCTAGAACTCATCTTGTTCCGCAGTTCATCTTACTCTGCGACCCATATTGTCCCCAAACCGCATCTAACTCTAGAACTCATCTTGTCCCGCAGTTCATCTTACTCTAGAACTCATCTTGTGCCGCAGCTCATCTTACTCTGGGACCCATATTGTCCCCAAACCGCATATTACTCTAGAACTCATCTTGTGCCGCAGTTCATCTTACTCTGGGACCCTTATTGTCCCCAAACCGCATATTACTCTAGAACTCATCTTGTGCCGCAGCTCATCTTACTGTGCGACCCATATTGTCCCCAAACCGCATCTAACTCTAGAACTCATCTTGTTCCGCAGTTCATCTTACTCTGCGACCCATATTGTCCCCAAACCGCATCTAACTCTAGAACTCATCTTGTCCCGCAGTTCATCTTACTCTAGAACTCATCTTGTGCCGCAGCTCATCTTACTCTGGGACCCATATTGTCCCCAAACCGCATATTACTCTAGAACTCATCTTGTTCCGCAGTTCATCTTACTCTGGGACCCTTATTGTCCCCAAACCGCATCTAACTCTAGAACTGATCTTGTGCCGCACCTCTTCTTACTCTGGGACCCATATTGTCCCCAAACCGCATCTAACTCTAGAAGTGATCTTGTTCCGCAGTTCATCTTACTCTGCGACCCATATTGTCCCCAAGCCGCATCTAACTCTAGAACTCATCTTGTGCCGCAGCTCATCTTACTCTGGGACACATCTTGTCCCCAAGCCGCATCTAACTCTAGAACTCATCTTGTCCCGCAGCTCATCTTACTCTGGGACCCATCATGTCCCCAAACCGCATCTAACTCTAGAACTCATCTTGTGCCGCACCTCTTTTTACTCTGGGACTCATCTTGTCCCCAAACCGCATCTTACTCTAGAACTCATCTTGTGCCGCACCTCTTTTTACTCTGGGACCCATCTTGTCCCCAAACCGCATCTTACTCTAGAACTCATCTTGTCCCGCAGGTCATCTTACTCTGGGACCCATCTTTCCCCGCATCCCATCTTACTCCAGGTCCCATCTGTACCCGCATCCCAACTTACTCCCCGACCCATCTTGTCCCCGCATCCTATCTTACTCCAAAACCCATCTTGTCCCTAAACCGCATCTTACTTTAGAACTCATCTTGTGCTGCACCTCATCTTACTCTGGGAACCATCTTGTCCCCTAATCTAATCTTACTCCGTGACCCATGTTATCCCCGAACCCCATTTTACTCCGGGATCCATCTTGTTCCGGACTCCATTTTACTTCGAGACTATAACCTGTCTCCGAACTTATTTTACTCCGGGACTCACCTTGTCTCCGAACCCCACCTTACTCCGGGACCCATCTTGTCCCCGAATCCTATCTTATCCCGGTAGGCCATCCCGTTCCCGAATCCCATCTTACCCCGGGACTCCACCTTGTCGCCGAACCCCATTTTACTCCGGAACCCTATCTTGTCCCCGATCCCATCTTACTTCGCGATCCATCTTGTCGCCGAACCCCATTTTACTCCGGAACCCTATCTTGTTGCCGAACCCCATCTTATCCCGGTACGCCATCTTGTTCCCGAAATCATCTTACATCGGGACTCCATATAACCCTGGGATCCCAAAGTTTCTTTATCGCCAAAACAGATGCCATTCAAAGTTAACAAAACTACAAGGAAATAATTTCTTCCATGTTTTCAGACTGCATCACCTCTCTAAACATCTAGCACATGACTTTAACGTGAATGTTGAAGGATGTGCAGCTCTTAAATTCAATGTTTGTTTACAGCGTGTGTGTCCAGGGCCCAGTGCCTCCCTGTTATAAAACAGGGGAAACTGGTGTGGTTCCCGAAAACCCGAGAATGTTCTACATCTGTGTGCAAAGTGAAGGTATTCTGCATCCCCAGCTGTACAGATGTTCACATGGGTTCTACGATCCAAAGACTTACCAGTGTGTTGCAGAACAACCTATGACCGCCACTACCACCGTAGAGCCACCGACAGGTTACATCTGCAGGGCGCCAGGGATATTCGTAGATCCTGAAGACTGTCACCATTACTACGTCTGTGACCAATACCTTAATCCGCACCGATGGATGTGCTTTCTTTTCATGCGGTTTGATGAAAAACAAATGAGATGCGTCATGGGAATAACGTGCCCATAATGAACTAACATAAGTATTTCGTGAATTTCAGCCGCTGATCTCTTAAAGCTTAAGGCCAGGTGTCACTGAAATGTGAAGCTTTCACGAATTGGAAGGAAAAGTCTGAAATTTATATCATATTTTTGTACATTATAAGAGAATAATTGTATTCCTTATATATTCGTAACTATGTATGTTTTTGATATCAATAATAATCCAAATTGTATTTATGAACAATTCTTTTCCAAACAAAGTTGCATTTAAACTGTTTATATTCATAAACAAAACAATGAAATCTGATACAGGCTTTTTTGAGTTGGTTGCATATTTTAGAAAAATACATACAACGCTGAGAGACTTGTAGTTAAAGCTAAAATCCTTATTCCGATCAACCTCATTAGACTTTCTCGTGGTTTAGCGAAGAGGCTCAAGCGAAGCCGGTTGATGTAGATGTAATTAGTAGAGACAGGCAAAATATGAAGTAAAATTGGCTAAAATATCAAAATATAAACAAAAAAAGCTCCACATAGCTATGTTTTACATTCAAAACATCTTATACTTTAAGATTTTGAAGCAGTTCACTTCATTAGATAAAAAAATAGGCTTTGTGGATTTAAGTCTTTATTAAATAACTAAGGGACCAAGCAGAAGGTACAAATATTTAAAATTTCACCTACTGTAATTATTAAAAAATGATTTGACCATTGTCATCCATCGTGATGTAGTGGTTACTATGCTAGCCTCTAGTTTCCGAGGTCGCGGGTTCAAACCCGGTGGGGGGCGATGGATTTCTTTTGGGCGCAAAAATCCTTAACATGGTTTCCTTCGGAAGGGAAGTTCAGTATCGTATATTTACGGCACGTAAAAGAACCTCAAGCCTGATAGAGGCGTCTCGGCAAAATTACCGGTCTTTCACGCCAATATAGAATGGGACGCTAAGGACCACAGCAGTTAAAGAGCGTCCATAAATAGAAATTCAATTTAATTTGACTTGACCATTCCGGCTATGACTTCCGCCATCAAAGAGTACTTGCAGGTTATGCAGCTCTTCCAGAACATGGAAACCTCGGGGGGGGGCAGTTAAGGAAGTCATATTCTGCCGATTTTTCATATACATCTCTGTGAATATTAGAGTACATTTCATCTGTTATAGCTGGGGTTGTACGAAATTATAATTACATACTTAGTCGACTTTCCCTCCTCTTATGTGGGCTTACACGCTCTAGGATTACGTCCGTACCTAGGGTCAGAGATCTCTCAAGGAGCAAACGAGTATTGAATCAGAGAATGCGGGGGATCAGCCCGTAGCCAGGTATGCGAGTGAGGGAAGAAGATGATATGAAATGACGGCAAAATGAATTAAAGTAAAGGTGATGATGAAGGAACTGTTGGGATGAATGGCGGAGGAAACTGGAGAACCCAAGAAAAACCCCCAGATGCCGCTTCGTCCATTACAAATCCCGTTTGCGGATCCCTGGGATGAACCCGTGCTGCCTTGCTGAGAGGCGAGCGGTCTAACCACTCAGCCACGGCGCCGCCTGAAATTATAGTTATAAGGAGTAAAGAGAAGGATTTGCCATAAAAATCCTTTATATATTTACAATATTTTTATAAAGAACGGGGGGAGGTAGGTGAAATTAATTCGTCATTCGAAAGAGCAAAAAGATGAAAAGCACCAAAAATTCCTTGTTTAATTTATTGTGTCATTTGTTTTTCTCTGTTCAGAAAAAAATCATAACTCCTATACCCTCTACCGAGCGGGATAGCTCAGGCGTTGACGTCTGTGGCCCTCATTCGGAAGGTCGTGGGCTCGATTCCCGTGGTCGACCTTCCTGACCCATGGTTTTTTTTGGGGTTTTCCCGGGTCGCCAGGCGAATGCTGGGAAGGAATATCACATCCCACGAATTCCCTGTTCCTCCATTTCATCTGCATTCTCATTCCACTTCATCTTTCATCCGTTAGTCTCTTTCAGAGTTGGAAGTGTCGGCGATGGTGCTTCGGTGCAGTGTGGCAGGGGAAAAAGATACTCTTTGTAATTCTCTCCGTCCCACGGCTTTCGGCTGGCGGCTGGGAGTATCCGAACCCCCTTGGGAGCGTTAGAGCACCTCTTTGAGGGGTGGAGCCCCCGGTCTGCCTGTCCGTGTGCCGGGAAGTCTCTATCTGGAAACTTAAGGACCCTGCTATTCCTGTGCCGTCACTCCTGGTTCCGGCCGCCCAGTGTCTCCTCTCGCCTCATACTTCCTCCTGTGGGGCTCCATTATGGAGGTAGGTACAAGATTCCCTACGTGTGGATCAGTGCCGAGTCCCATCGGTGGCCTAACCAATCCAATTCTATACTCTCTGCAGCAAGGAGATACATTTTAGCTATCTTGTAGGGAATATTGCGCTGAAAGTTAAAAAGCTGTACTATATTGGACATGTCCAGAACAGAATGGACACACAGCTGAGGAAACTGAAGCATCAGCTAGGCAAAACTCTACTATCTGATGGAAAAATTGTCAGATGTCGACTTTCAGATGGTACCATTGATAAACTGCAAATCAATTATGGCAAATCCATAAGAGACAATGTGGTCAACTTGGAAAGCATGATGAAAGCAGCCTGTGCCACATATTTTCACGCTATTACTTCTGATTCCAAATCACTGCACAAAATGTGCTTCAATTGGTACAAATACCTTCAGAGTGAAGCTTCAGGCACTATTAGTGACTATCACCATATAAAGCTGCGGTAGGCTATAAAGCTAGTATATGAAAAACTGGTCCATTCGCAGTTACTGGTAAAGAGTCTCCATGGCAAGACAGAATGTTAATGTATCCTTTAATAACATTATATGGTCTCGTGTACCAAAAAACACATTTGCCGGAAAAAAAGCTTTAGAAATTAGGGGTGTATGATGCCGTATTAACCTTTAACATACGCTATTTGGATCGGATTAGTGTGCTAGAATAAACAGGAGTGAAAGTGGGTACAAACACGGCAAGAGAACTCGACCAGCTGAGAGTGACAAAAGCAGAACTGGCCATGCAAAATCTGATCAAACAGGCCAGATCTGCAAGAAGAAGAGCCAGGCTTCGACAGGAGGATACGAGAATGCTGCGGAGGCCTAGGATTACATACCAGGGGGATTCTAGGGGTATCGTATATGTTTCTTCGGATGTATGCGAGTTTATTCCTCAGTTTTTACTTTAAATAACAGTTTATCTAGTGATGGGACGATAGCACTACTTCTCGATACTGTTACATGTTGGGGTGAAGGCCAAAAGGTTACAGAAAAAAGTAATTAATTTAGATCACCCCAACACGTACGTGACTCACTGGCAGCGAAAGTCCGGGACCTTGATCTAGAATTAAGGGAAAAGCTATGCTATACTAAAAAATTACATAACACACACTACCTTTACATACCTGAGAATTCACAACACGTCTGGCGACTCTACATATTGAACAAAGGAAAAAGGATGGAGGGAGATGCCACTAAACCGTAGAGCGGCCACAGACACGTCTGGCTCCAACGAACAATTCCACTAGAGTAACGTCATCTTAACCCCAGTAACCGTGTCTAGTCGAAGCCAGACAGGGTTGACGTCATACCAGACAATTTCACAAAGATCTTTCCCTTTGGCGCGGTCCTCACCGATAGGAAACACCGTTAAGCCGAAATATTACTAAAGAAACATAACAATGCTACGTCTGGTGGCAACAATACAGCACAACATTACGTCTGGTAATGACAATAAAATGAATAATACGCTACAATACTTGATATCAATACTCGATACTTTATAAAAAAAACTGTAAAGCAATAGTTTGTTCTCTAAATAATGTTTTTATTAGTAGTATTCTGTACATTTAACCAATTTTGTATTGTAAGCTGATTCCGAAATTGTTCTTGTTTGACATTCTCCAAATGGACTTTAAAGGACAGCGTATAGTGTCCAGTTCCTAAACATTCGAGTATCACAGTTCTATTTGTATCTATAACGAAATGTGTAATGTGGCTATTTCTGTAAAGGTTTATTTGGATTAAAATGTAGTAGATAGAAAAATAAGCTTTAGCAAGAATAGTTTGTATACCCAATAATAAACGGTAGAGGGTAGAGAAAGTCATGTGAAAGTATCACATCAGATATTTGTTTTACCTTCTCTACTACAGTGCTTTTCCCTGGCACCCGGTCACCACACGGTTATTCGTGCGCCGGTCGCTGCGCCTCGGACTCCCCCGAAATAGATATGACATACCGTAACCACCTCACGTTCTCATAGTTACAATTATAGCGATAATAAGCACATATATTATTATATGAGACATTGTAAATGTTGTCCTTTTCTATCCACATATTTTGGCATTGACTCAGGAAATTCTAGTTCACATTGGAGAGTTCAATTCGAAATGGAGTAAATTTCTCGCTTGATGTTTTCTTTTAGTTGTTCCAATGTGTGGGATTGTTGCACATGCTTTATTTTTCAACTTCCCCCATAGATAAAAGTCACATAGTGTTAAATCAGGGTATCGTGAGGGCCATAATTATTTACTAATTACCCTATCTTCAATACTTTCCTGAATTAAATTTAATGGCTTTCAGCTGTGTACGCGATAGTAAAGCCTTGGAAAAACGCAGCCTAAGATTCAACGTCGGTCAACTGTTCAAAAAGTATGTGAGTAAATCATTTCTGTACTTCTACATTTATTGTTTTTTCAAAAAATATAAGCCCTATTATTCTGACAACGTATGCGCTTATTATCAGTGTAATTGTAACTGTAACTATGAGAAAATGCGGGATATTAATTGTCTGATGGTAGTCCAAGCACCGGCGGCCGGCACGCGATTTGTCGTGCGGTGGCCACAGTTTGAAGGAAAAACACTCAACTTCTCATCCAAAGAGAACGGAATTTCAAAGCCATCATCAACCCATTTATACAAGATTAAACTGTCAATTTATACCTACAACGAAATGTGTAAACATGTACATACAAGAGTTTGTAGAAGAATGAGTAGAGAAAGACATATGATTGCGACACATAAACATTTTAAAACAAAAGTGCTAAATGTAGACACTTGTTTTTGTTTTCTCTATTTTATTTTACGTCGCTTTAACTCCCTGGTCATATCGCGACGGATCTGTTGGTGGATAACTCTTAGAACGATATGTGATGGACAGTTAGTCTTCTAGGTCTCATCCCTGTAACCACCCGCACCGTCACGTGTCACGGAGACCCTATCGCACAGCTACCGAATCTTCTGCTTCGTGCCTTGCAGATGGCATTAGGGTGCCTACCAGTCCAACCGCCGCTCCCATACAAAGGCGGATAGTTAGCCTTCTAGGTCTCATCCCTGCAACCACCTGGTTCATGCCGTGCAGATGGCGTTAGTGTGCTGTCCAGTCTAACCTCTGCCCCCATACAAAGGCGGACAGTTAGCCGTCTAGGTCTCATCCCCTGTTTCGTCACGTGCCCACAGAGACCGCCAGCATATGGCAGCTGGATCTTCTGTTTCGTGCCTAACAGATGGCGTTAGGGTGCCATCCAGTCTAACTTATTTTTCATTTTACTATTGTTTTAGACTTAAGGTGGAACTTTGGGTCGTGGTATTAAATATCTAATCCAGTATTTACCTTGACGACTGAAAAAAACCACGAAAAAACCTCAGATTGGTCGACCTACGGGATTTGAACACGGGACCTCCCGAATGCGGGCCATAGAATTTACTGCCTGAGCCATCGCTCGGTTGTACACGCTTAACCAAATCTTAAAAGCCATCATTTTACTCTGAATCTTCTTTAACTAGAAATACATGAAAGACTAGACAGAATAAAGATGAGATGCCATAGAGAAGGCATGATTATCGGATGATTGTCAAATCTTTAATGCCATGGTTACCGAGATTGTCTAATATCCAAGGCATTCTTAAAACGCTGTTCTCCGTATTGTAGCTTTGTCCAGCTTTCACTGTCACTTCAGTAATGTCATCTAGTTCAGCTTTCAATGTGACTTCTCTTAGTCCACAGTGTCACTTCATTAATGTGATCTAGTTCAATTTTTCTCTTGTCTTCTTCGGGTTATTCACTAGTTGGTGAATCGAACAGCGGACATCTCTAATCTCTCGCTGTGTGTCGCAACTGTCATCATAAAACCACTTGTAGAACCACTCTTGATGTCGCATCAGAAATGCACTCGCCAACTATCTAATCTCCTAATTTTTCACAAACTGGTTTAGAGTTCCAGAACGCTCTAGAAGCGGAGAGAAGGGGGACATTTCCAGAAGATGTGAAAAGTATCTGACGATAGTGCTTCCGGTGTTTGTGCTGGGCAAGAGTGCTACGTATCTTTGTTTATCTCTTCAACTGCCTGGCGCCGAATATTCGGCCATAGTCGGTGCCTCACATTATCATTGCGTCATTCACCTAACGCATCAAATGTTATCGAAGCGTTTCTTTGCCACTCTCACATCTTGCTGGCTCACATTTGATCGTTACAACGTATCTCTTCCCGATGTTATCACTAGCAGAGTTTTGGCTTTAGATAAAATCTCATATATTATTAATGGAAAAGCTAAAATATCCAGGATTGCACTGGTGGTTAGCGGGTCATACATTTAACATTGATGTCGCTTCATGTAGGCGCGATCCTAAATGTGGGGAATCGTTTGCATATGGTACGTGTATTACCCGATAGCGGGTCCTTTTTATGTCAATATAATGTATTATTTATTGCTTTCATAGCATTATAAAATATGCATTATGTGTTGTTTATTTCAAACGCGCAGATGCGAAGTTAATAACGGGATTTTTCCGTTTCTCCTTTTTAAAATGAATGAACCTCCAAAGATATGTTGAAATAATTCCATAATTCATGTATAGTTAAATAAATTACATAGCACTATGTAACACAAACGGTGGAATATCGACTGAAGCCTAGTGTGTTTGTATATGCTTAGTAGGTTTGATTCATGATATGCTATTGTTGTAATATAAAAAAAATTTCTGATGTGATACATTCACATGACTTTCTATACTCTCTATCGCCTATTGGGGGGTATACAAACTATTTTTACTAAGCTTATTTTTATATCTACCTCATTTTAATCCAAATAAACCTTTGCAGAAATAGCTGTATTACACATTTCGTTATAGATACAAAGATAACAAATGTTTTAGAACTGGACACTTTAGGCTAGCCTTAAAATTCGATACTGCTTCCATGCAATCGTGAGAAACGGAAGAATGTTGGCAGGAGTTTAAGATAATGGGCAAGAAATTAACAATTCTAACCATTAATAACCCATATAGATGATATACTAAGAGTAAAAATAAGAAATTAGCATTATCTAGTAATAAGAGATAAGGAGATTCCAGGTTCAGGTTCGTTATACGCAGACGATTTTATGGTAGGCAACATATCGTTGATAGGATTACAAAAGCAATAAATAAAATTCAAGAAAGTGTGAAAAATGGGGAATTGGGGTAAAAATCTACAGATGACTGACTCAATAAAAGGCTCTAAGAAACAAAAACTAGGACTGAGAGAATAATAAGGAAGGTAAAGGGAAGAAAATGGTATAGAAAAGTAAGAGAAGCAAGCGCCGCTCAGTGAGCGAAAAGGCCATGGAGCCAAGCAATCTGAGTGGCCCAATAAGAAAACAAGCACCAGACATCTACAAAAGCTGTAGGGGTATAAACGAATATACATTGTATGTATTGTAAACATGTAGAACAAGTTGTACAATAAATCCATTCATTCATTCAATAACCCATATCTTAGAAATGGGTTATGCCACAAAAAAGCATATTTGGAATAAATTGTGTGTTTTAAAGATATATACATTTCTTGTGCAGTACGTTTTCGTCTGTTGCATAACGTTTACTAGTTATACAGGATTATACAAAACTCCTTCCAAATGAAGTGAATTTTACAGGCTGTTCCCAGAAAATTCCAGATATACATTTTGTTTGTCATGTAAATATCTTTCATGCATCATATTTTAATCAAAATCGCTAGAGCTATTTTTAAGAAAATCAAAATTTTCGAAAAATGTTCCAAATAAAGGGTAGTTTGGGGTGGGGGATTTTCTTGTAAATCTTCATGTCGCATCCTTGGAAGATACTGAACTTAAATAAAAAGTTTGATATTTATTTGACATTTTTTTAGATAATATGTTCACAGATACACACACGCGCGGATATATTTCCAAAAATCTGATGTGTTACACTCACATCACTTTCTCTACTCTTGCACAAACTATTTTTACAAACCTTATTCTTCATCTACTTATGCTATCGAGATAAACATTTGCAGAATATCTTATTGCTAATTTTCTTGTAGGTGCAAGGGGAATATGGTAGGTTTTAAGTATTGGAAAATTCAAACATATGACAAGGAATATCTCGGAAATGGTTCACTACACAAAAAAGTGTATATAAAAATTGTGTGCTTTAACGAGCTCTACATTTTTTGTGTATAAAAATATCGTCTATCTCTTGCAGTCCAGTTATGCTAAAGCCATTAAGAAAGAATAGGACTTTTGGGGACAATCCCAGAAAACTCAAGTTATATATTTTATTTGTCATGTAGATAACTTTAATAAATGGCATTTTAATCAAAATCGTTTGATTCAGTTTTTGGAACATAAGAATTTTCAAAAAATGTTCCATATAAAGGGAGTTTGGTGAGGGGGATTTTCTTGTAAAACTTTGTGTCGCATACTGATGTTAAATAACAAGTTTGGTATTTATCCTACACTTCGCTTTTAGTTAATGCATTCACAGATACACACCGACAGAGAGACATACGCATAGACATAATTCCAAAAATGTTTTATTTGGATTCAGGGGGCTTTAAAATATGTATTTCCGGTATGAGTTTTTGGTAGAATGCAATACCTTCACTACCTACTATATACGTGGTATCGAAAGTACAGGATGATTTATGAAGAACTGACACATTTATTTCTTTAGTTATTCTGTTCGAATTTTACTCAATGCCCTAATTTTAGCACCAAATTAAGCAGAATGTTCTGGAGTTTCGATTGCCTACTACTAGATGCGCAGATGTTGATGTTTTATTCGTTATTGTTAATTTTATTGTCGGTTTTTGAGATTTTGTTCTAGTCAACGTGAAAATGGAGTAGACATTAAATGAACAACTCTTCCTTGTAAAGCAATACTGGATTACGGATTCAATTACAGCTACTCAAATGGCATACCAGAGAGAATTTGGTGTTCGGAATCCTTCCCAAAGAAACGCAATACTGGGACTGGTAAACAATCTGGAAACAACTGGATCTCTGGTAAGTGAAAAAGGCAAAACTCGTTCATCTACGCTTCCCATGATTGTTGTTGACGTAAGAGCACGACTGGATCAGTCACCCAAAAAATCATTAAGACGTTTGTCGCAGGAGACAGGGTACAGCTACTCAATGTGTCAGAGAGCTGTGAAAAGTGCAGGCCTAAAGCCGTATAGGATTACGGTTGTCCATCAGTTACAGGAACCAGATAAGGATAGACGACTGAATTATTGTCGTTGGTTTCAGGCGTTCATTGTGCAAAATTCTGCCATATGGTCCATCACATGGTTCACAGATGAAGCATGGTTCCGTTTATCCGGCTATGTGAACTCAAATAACTCACGCTATTGGGCCAGCGAAAATCCACATGTTATTCATGAAGTACCTATGCACCCGGTTAAAATTGGAGTTTGGTGCGAAATATCGCACAGAGAATAGTGGGGCCATTTTTTTTAAACAATGTGAACACTGCAGAATACCGAGGGATTTTCATGGAGTTTGCTGAGCAACTAGACGATGTAGAGCTGAGTCAAGGATATTTTCAGCAGGACGGCGCTACATGCCATACATCAGATGAATCCATGGCACTAATTGCAAGTTTCTTTGACGACCGGATAATTTCCAAAAACCTGTGACCACTGAGATCACCAGATTTGACATCGCCGGGCTTCTTTCTGTAGGGTTACTTAAAACACACGTCCCCATACATTGGACTATCTAAAGCACAACATTACACAGGGGATTCAAGCTATTGACGACAGAGTCCTCCAAAGAGTGGACAGTAACATGAAAAGACGTGTTGAGTAGTGTCTTGTGCAGGATGGAGGGAACTTTTAACATTTGCTACACAGGTAAATAATTTCCCAAAATTCCTCTCCATTTCGGTATAATTTGTTACTATCATAACCCGTTTTGAAACTATTAAAGAAATAAATGTGTCAGTTCTTCATAAATCACCCTGTAAAATATGATAGCCTACAACTTTGTATCCTATAAAGATATATGTAAATGTGAATTGAAAGTTTAGCTGGAGTAACAAGAATGTATAGTATAATGGTTTATAGAAGAGTGAGTACAGAAAGTGAAGGGGTTTGTTGTAGCGGTTGCACCATTATGGGCCTCAATTTGAAGCTGTTTTAAACCATGCACGTAATGGATGCCAATTTGCGGGAGATATGTTTCTAGGAGTGTGGCCTTCGCCCCACGTTTACTCTTCTGGTGGTCTTTACCCCACGTTTACTTTATGTGTAATAACTATTTTAATATTATTTATTTAAATATTATATATGTATGCCTCGGTTGCGTCAGTAGTAATTTGCAGAACACGTATCTCTTAACAGGACTGGTACGGCTAAAGAATGAAGGCTTACACAAATTATAATTGTACTCCACTCCCTTTATTAATTCCTCACACGATTAATTAACACTTCACTGATGTATCCTACTTCAGGGCTGTGAGATTATTGTTAATTGCACTTTTATCAGGTAAACTTTATATTATTCTCACCGCAATGAATTTTCAGGTCTCACACTGAACCCGTACCGAACCGAACTGCTTGGTTACGCTTCCTTGTTGCGTCTACCGCCTGAATTTGTACATTTCCTCTGTTTCTAGTCTCTGATTGGCTAATCCTACTCCAACAGAGTACTTTTATTTAACTTTTAGCTTTTCTAGTTGTTGATTGGCTATTTATAAACTGTTTCAAGTATTACATTATTATTGTTCCAAGAATTTTTAGTAGTCTTTTTAAACTTTCTAATGTATTGTTTTCTCAAGGTTAGCTTATTGTTAGCAACTTTTTGGCTTCTATTTTATAATTCTGTTACAAATTGTCTGATTAATTAGAGAAGTTAATGGTTTTGTCTGTGTTATTTTCCTCGGGATAAAACTGCAGGAATTGTTTTTAGTTTACCTGCTACATAAATTCTCGGTAGAAATCGAATGCCTTCGCCGGTTCAAAAGCCAAGCTTGTTAATTACCACAGTCCGGCCTGGTAATTTCGCATTCATGACGTAGAGAGGGACGGAAAAGGGACGAGAGAGGAAGCGTGAACTGCAAAAAGTTGCGAACAGCTACTTGCTTTAAAACCTGAAACTGTTTCGGCTGCTACAGCCAAGTTAAGGTGATTTTCCTGCTTCCGCTCAAGTTTAACGCGCATTGATGTTCATCTCAGCGTCACACAGCTTCTTCTTTGTGACAGCTCCTTGCATATTCATCTTCAACGTGCAGATTATTAAAGAAAGTTGATATTTCATAATTATATAGATAAATTCAAGGGTGTGTTAAGGGAAAATGAGGTAAAGTTTAGAGGTAGAGGTGATTCAACGGAGGGACACACCTCGCGCGCTGCTACCTGTACATATCTGTTGCGGCTACCAGCCCCCAGATGGAATGAGGTGAAGGAGCCTTAGGAGGTTATAGCCGTAGGCAGAGACGCCCGAAGCTCGAGACCCGTTCCACCAATCAGCAGCCCTCTGGTGTCCACGGGGATCTTTCCCTTGAGCATGCATCAGCGCCATCTGTCCGGCACCGTCATACGCCACGGAACCTAGAAGCATAAATAAAAATAAATAAATAAATATCTGAAACATTCCGCCCCGGTACCTACTGTAGGCCTCTAACAGAAAACGTTTGTGTGGTGCTCTACTCCCGGAGGAGTGAGGGGGTATAGCACCACGTGGTAGCTCACGATGATATCATAAATAGATCTACTATCTACATTAAAAACCTCTCGCAACGTTAGTATCCCAGCCTGTTTCACTTGGAACAGTGTGAAAGTGTTTTCTAGTAATTTATAAAGTTATTTCCAATTCCCAGTAAGAAAGAAAGAGATCCACACAGTCAAGCCCAAGACACAGTTGCTCTGACGAGGAAAGCAAACAGAAGCAGCTGATCATTCAGCATTACTAGCAGGGGAGCGTATGTTTTCGAAGAGGACTTAAGTCTTGTTGATATGTTGAAAGTAGAGCCGTAATTTTTCTTAGGTCGCGATATGTTGATGTTAACACATTCCTTACAGACACGTTCTTGTGAGAGGAACGCAGTAGTTTTGTGAACCGGGCGTACATTCCAAATCATTATTCCTTTATTTCCATTATAAACAATTTACACATTGACAATAATTGTTCAGATATATATACAACTATACATAACTATATATATAACTATACAACTATATGATACAAAAATTAAAATATAAATTACGAAAGCTTAGCCCCAATTTCCACTGTCTACTATAACCTGAATTTCAAGTTGATAACCAGCTTATACTCTATAACTACATAAATTTACAAATAACAAAACAACTTCTCCACCAAACAAATTAAACAAAACAATTCAAATAAAATTCCTGGTAATAATCTGTAAACTAACTACTGGTATCCAGTAGCTTTTCTTTCTTCATTTATGAATTGCTTTTGATGTAAGAAAATATTAACATTTTAAAGAACTTAAACTTTATTATATATTTATTATTAATTCAATATATTTAAAAACATAATTATCAGAATTTTCATTATTCATACTTTATTTAATTTGTGTTATATAAATTCTTTATTCCTTTATTCTCTATTTTATTCCATTTATTACTTAGGTTCCTTGTTTTGTTTTTACTCGCCTTAATTATACTCTGTAAATCTAAATTTATTTTATTTATCTCCTTCTATTATTATTTATACAATTTACTTGTTCACTTATTTTTCTTAGTATTTATTTTTAATTTGTTTTAAATTATTATTAACAACTACCTTTCTTTCACACTTCTTAAACTCGTCTTCTTTTTTCCTCTTCACTAGACTTCACTTTCATACATTAAGAAAAACTAGAACTATACCTGAAAACTGAGAAGGAAACGCAATTAAAGAGAAATGATGCAAAGGAAATCGTGTTAGAGAATAAACCATCTCAGCACCACTCCGGATAAACCACGAAAACTCACGGTCGTCGGAGATCGAACCTGGAACTTCCCTAATGCCAGTCGCACACCACGCTCGGTGAAAAATCAGATGTTTCATTTCTGAACTACGCAAGAGGGATCTAGATATCTAAAGTGTGATAAAAATAAAAAATCTGATGTGTTACACTCACATGACTTTCTCTACTCTTGTACAAACTATTTTTACAAACGCTTATTCTCCATATGCTTCATGTTAATCGAGATGTTAATCTTATTGCTAATTTTCTTGTAGATGCAAGGGGAATTGCTAGGCTTTAAGCGATAGTCAAATAATAAGAGCTGGTTGCTATGTGGCGCATTCCATTCTCTTTGTATGTCCAGGATATAAAAAAAATGAATAACGAATTTGAGACAAAGTATAAGCATTGGAAAATTTAAGGGAATAACAAACAATATCTCGAAAATGGTTCACTCAACAAAAAAAATGTATATGACATAAATTGTGTATTTTAACGCGATCTAAATTTTTTGTGTAGTAAAATTTTGTCTATCGCTTATGCTTTACCAGTTATGCAAAAGTCGTTCACAATGAAGAATACTTTTGGATACATTCCCAGAAAATTCGAGATATACATTTCATATGTCATTTTCGGAAACTGTTCCATGTAAAGGATAATCTGGGGTGGGGGATTTTCTTGAAAACCTTCGTCTCGCATCTCTGGAAGATACTGAACCTAAATACCAAGTTTGGTGTTTATCCGACTGTTCGTTTCTGAGTTATGCTGTTCACAGACACATAGACGTACATGTTTCTAAAGATGCTTTTTTTGGATTCAGGGATCTCAAAACATGTATTTCCGGTGAAATCTCGGTATCGAATTTTTGGGTGGAATACAATACTTCCCCTACTTACTATACGTAGTAGAGAAATTAAAAACTGATGAATGCATTCCTTGTTACTTTACCTACTCGTGTCTACTAAATAAAGAGGAGAAGCAGTCCATCCAAAAACATTTCACAGGAAGTACATGTTTTGTTGCATCTCGAACCCCCCCCCCAAAAAAAACATTTTTAGAAAAAAGGTCTCATTTGTGAGTGTGTCTATGTACAGCATTCGAAATGTCAGAAAAATACCAAAGTTAGTATTTTAAGGAGCAACTTTAGAAGTCATAAAAGATCAAGATTTATAACAATACTATAAAGATTTATCGACGGAAGAACAACAAGTACAACAAATAGAAACAATAATATAATCTAATACAGCCATTGTTAACTTAGGATTAGAAGAACTGGAAGATGCCTTAAAATATAACAGAAATAACAAAGCATGTGGCATTGATAAAATCAACACAGAACTATTAAAATACACTCCAGAGAACTTTAGGAAAAGATTACTGGATTTTTATAATAAATGTTGGATACAAGCAACAATTCCTGCAAAATGGCAAATAGGAAGGACCATTTCAATATTTAAAAATCTGATGTGTTACACTCACATGACTTTCTCTATTCTTGTACAATCTATTTTTACAAACGCCTATTCTCCATATGCTTTATGTTAATCGAGATATCGAGATGTCAATCTTATTGGTAATTTTCTTGTAGATGCAAGGGGAATATGGTAGCTTTTAAGCGATAGTCAAATATTTTAACGCTGGTTGCTATGTGGCGCATTTCATTCTCTTTGCATGTCCAGGACATAAAAAAATGAATAACGAATTTGAGAAAAAGTGTAAGTATTGGAAAATTTAAGGAAATAACAAGCAATATCTCGAAAACGGTTCACTCAACAAAAGAAATGTATATGACATAAGTTGTGTATTTTAACGCGATCTACATTTTTTGTGTAGTAAAATTCTGTCTATCTCTTACAGTTTACCAGTTATACAAAAGTCGTTCACAATGAAGAATACTTTTGGAGACATTCCCAGAAAATTCGAGATATACATTTCATTTCTCATGACATTATCTTCAACATATGATATTTTCATCAAAATCGTTAGAGCCATTTTTGAGAAAATTAAAATTTTCGAAAAATGTTCCATGTAAAGGGTAGTCTGGGGTGGGGGGATTTTCTTGAAAACCTTCGTGTCGCATCTCTGGAAGATACTGAACCTAAATACCAAGTTTGGTGTTTATCCGACTGTTCGTTTTTGAGTTATGCTGTTCACAGACACACAGACACACACACAGACACACACACAGACACACACACGGACATGTTTCCAAAAATGCTTTTTTTGGATTCAGTGGGTCTCAAAACATGTATTTCCAGTGAAATCTCGGTATCGAATTTTTGGGTGGAATACAATACTTCCCCTACTTACTATACGTAGTAGAGAAAGTAAAAAAGGGGATAGAACTAGACCAAAAATTATAGAGGTATTACATTACTGAGCACTAACTTATAAAATTTATACAAAAATAATAAACAATAGGTTATCAAAAATAACAGATGTATTATTAACAGAAGAACTGGCAGCCTTCAGAAAAGGTAGAAGTTGTATAGATAACGTCTTATCTCTTAAGCAAGTAATCGAAAAACGTAGAGAGTTCAACTTAGAAACACATATTCTCTTTATGGATTATAAGAAAGCCTTTGACAAGGTATGCAGAAAAAAACTGTAGGAAATATTAGAAAATAAAGGAGTTCCAATACACTTAATAAAAGTAATTAAAAATTTATATGTGAAAACTAAAATTGTAATAGATAATCGAGAACCCATAATAATTCTAAAAGATGTTAGACAAGGTTCCCAATGTCAACCACTCTTTTTAATCTATATTTTGACGTCATGATTAGATCGTGGAAGCAACAAACAGTAGGAGGGATCAGTTTGGGGTCAATAATTGTAAAGGCAATGGTTTTTTTTTCCTTTCTTTCTTAAGTTCCCTTGTTGTACCCAGTTTATGCTACTGCGTTTTACTGTTTTCATACCGTTTATTTCCGCAACACACAAACATCCATGCCGGTGGCGGGACTGGAACCCTCGATCCTCAGCTTGTCGGGAGCGTCGGAGTGACCACGGCTACGAGGGCCGGCATTCTTCGCAGATGACCAGATATTAATAGCGAAAAGTGAAGAGGAGCTTCAAAGGATGGCATAAAAACTAAATTTAATATAAAAAACATACAGCATGGAAATATCAACTGAAATAACTAAAGTTATGACTTCAAAGGTACTCAATCGGCCCGGTCTAAAATAATTGTAGAAAATAAAAGCATAGAACAAGTGTCAATATTTAATTTTCTAGGATGTGAAATAACATATGGGTCTAAAATAGACATTTATAAAAAGTTAAATAAAATTAATTACATAACGGGAATTATAAAGAGAACGCTAAAAAATAAAATTAGAAAAGATTCAATAATAAAATTGTATAAAGCAATGGCTATCCCCACAGTAACTTATGGGTCTGAAACATGGACAGTAACAGCAGAAAATAAAAGAAGAATACAGTCAGTTTAAATGAAATTTCTCAGATCTATAGCAGGATACATAAGACTGGATAAAAAAAAACAAACAACGAAATTAGGCAAAAGTTGTAAGTAGAAGAATTAAATAAAGTAATAATAGAAAATAGAACTAATTGGAAACAACATTTAGAAAGAAAGTCATTAAATAGAATACCCCGAGCAACATATAACTACAGACCCCAAGGATACAGAAACCCAGGACGACCACAAAAAAGAGATGGAAACAAAATGATTTTGGAGCCGGAACAGGCTAAACGGCATAAAGGCGTGAAGTAGAAGGAGAAGTGTTTTAAGTATAGTATGAGGCAGTATTATTAACACTTAAACGATTTCAGTCAAATTATATAAATGTAAATTCAATAACAGCCCGCCTTGAAGCGATAAGTGTATGTAATAATTTGTAAAATGTATGTAACAGTCATTGCATATGCTTATATTATTGTATCCATGTGTAATAATGTTATGTGAATATATTACGTAATTTAATAATGTAGGAGCTGTGAGAATAGTAAGTTAAACGATGCTAATAATGAGAAAACCTTGAGGCAATAACAAGTTTGAGAGTTTAAATGTTATTTGGGATTCTTGGAAGCATTAATGTAATTTTAGTGGCAGTTTATAAAAAAATAGCTAATCAACAACCAGAAAAAGCTTTAGTTAAATGCAGGTATTTTATTGGAGTAAAAATAGCCAATCAGAGACTTGAAATACGAAATTTGCAAGTTTAGACGGTTGAAATCCAGTCAGTTGCCTGCAGAGTGTGCTCATAACTGGATGCGTTGCTTGTGCGTCCTTGAGAGATTTAATACGTATTCGTGTGAGACGAAAATAGTATACGTGTTAAAAAAATGCAAGTATTAAATAAAAGAATCTCACAGTTCTCTATATCAGTGAAGTGCTATTTAATTTGGCAAACATAAATATAATATCTAAATAAACAGTCAATTTACAAAGCTAATATTTTTAAGCTTGGGGCGAAGGCTACCGGAAACCGGGTACTATACGTGTGGTTACAACTACTACAAGTTGGGCTCCCCAACAGTTGAAATGTAATACAACTACTTCAATACGAGCTACTTCAAATTGACGCCCAAAACGTGTTGCTAATAACAATACAACAAAACGCCTTCTTCAAATCGGCTTTTCCATACGTGTTAAAGATACCATCTACTTCAAGTATCTCCCAAGATGCATGCAAAAACTTCAAGTAAATCCCACTATCCCTATCTATCCCTTCTTCGAATTGTTTTACTATCTGAAAAATCTGATGCGTTACATTCAGATGAATTTGTGCAACCTTTCTCATTTATTAATGGGTATAAAATTTATTCCTACAAAACATTATTTATCTAACCGCTTCATTTTAATCGAGATAAACCTTTGCACACATACCTACATTACACATTTCGTTATAGATACAAAGAGAACAGCGATAGTCAAATGTTTAAGAATTTTCGAAAAATCTTCCATGTGAAGGGTAATCTGGGGAGGGGGGATTTTCTTGAAAACCTTTGTGTCGCATCTCTGGAAGATACTGAACCTAAATACCAAGTTTGGTGTTTATCCGACTGTTTGTTTCTGAGTTATGCTGTTCACAGACACACACAGAGACTCACACACGGACATGTTTCCAAAAATGCTTTTTTTGGATTCAGGGGGTCCCAAAACATGTATTTCCGGTGAAATCTCGCTATCGAATTTTTGGGTGGAATACAATACTTCCCCTACTTACTATACGTAGTAGAGAAAGTAAAAATTTGTAAAAATATGAAAAGATGAAGGAAAAGCCAAAATATTATGAAAGATATGTTTTAAAGGCAAAATATCTTATACTTTAAGAGTTTAGAGCTGGTTCATTTCATTAGCATAAAGAAATATCAAATCAAATACAACAAAATAGTGGAGTTTATAGATTTCAGTAATTTTTAAACCCTTAAACTTAGAAAAAAATTAAAAAGATGTTACTGGTTGCTTTATTCTTGCTTAATACTAATTACAATATGCCACTAAAAGTTAGGGTTAGTAATAATAAAAACTCTTGAAGAATACAGGCTGTTTAATTTGCATGTGACATCACAGAGGAAATTCTACATTTTCCCAAGTGAATTTGACTCGGAGGTTTTTCCAGACGCGTTTTCTTGAAAGAGTGGCTTAGGTTTTTTAAATGTGTTTCGCACAAAACTGTTCCGATAGAATATCTGGAAGCCCGGGTCTTCGCTAACAGAAATTATTTTAAAAGCGAAAAACCGTAAATTTTACAAAATACGAAGTAATGAATATCTTCACAATTATGAAGATTTTACTAAGATATTATAAAATATGAAACTTCTATACGTGAATTGAATTGTACATACTGCAAAACGTAAAAGAACTTGCAAAAAAAAATGTATGAGTGTATAAAGAAGGTTTATCTCAATTGTTGAACAACTTAATAAAGTCTGGAAAAAAACTAATAATTTTAATAAGCAACGAAATTTAACAAATGAACGTAAACTGCCAGCAACTTAACAATTACATAAAGCTTATCGACGTAAAAGTTATTCAAAACGGCCAATGGAATCCGGAAATTACATGCATTAACCGAAATGAACAGGCCACCATTATAACAACTATTAAAATTAACAAACCTGGCTCCGCAAAGAATTCCCTTTCAAGGACTCTCTGGTAAAATAATGAAAGCTCTGATGCAAATGTACAACAGTGTGAAATTCAGCATCAAAATAGACCAAAATACAATAACTGAAACTATATCGGCCACTAGAGGAGTTCGTCAAGGATATATTTTATCGTCCTTGTTCAATTTATTCATAGACGATATAGCAGACGTGATAATAGCAGAGGAAATGAATGGCCCAAAAGTAGACGATGCCTGCATTCCTGTACTTTTATACGCGGATGACATGACAATTATGTCAGTGACGATAGAAGGCTTACAGAAAGGTGTTAACAGGTTGGAAGAATATTGTAAACAATGGGGTTTGGTGGTAAACATTAATAAAACTAAAACAATGGCTTTCAAAAATGGCTATGTGTAGGGCACGGATGAAAAATGGTATTACAAGGGGCTTGAACTACAAAACGTTAAACATTTCCCCTATTTAGGAGTAATGTTTAATATGAGAAGAAAATGGAACAAGCATCTATCAGCAACTAATTATAAAGCACGAGGGCAGTTAAATGAATTATTGCGTACCCTCTAGTGGATACCGGATGTGCCTGTAGACACATTAGAAAATATTTATAACTCTAGAATAAGGCTTATTTTGTTACACGGAAGTGAAATCTGGGGTTGGGAAAGAGCAGAGCATGTAAATAAAACACAGGTAGCATTTAGGAAAAGAGTTCTTGAAGCTTCACAAGGCACATCAAATTCGGGGGTATTGAGGGAGGTGGGATGTTATGAAGACACAATACACTGCAAAATAAGAGCAGTGAAGTACTGGCTGAGGCTGATGCAGGGGGATAACTCCACACTACGATCCAAATGTTATAAATACCAGCGAGAAAACCTGTCTCCTAAGTTTTGGGCAGCTGATTTGGAAAGGGGTTTGACGAGAATAGGCATAGGTTCAGTATGGCAAACAGCTGAAAAAAATGACAAAAACATATGGAAAGGAGTCAAAAGAAGACTAAGAGACATCAACCAACTGGAAATAGAATCGGATTGTAAAATTAAACCTTCTCTAAGTCTAGCGAATTAAATAAAATTGAACTGGGGTAAAGAGGCATATATACTTAGCTTAGGAAGAAAGGAAAGATCAGGAATGGCATGGTTTAGACTGGGGGGCTGGAGGACACAGCAAATGACTGTCGATTCTGGCGGGAGAATCTGTCCATTCTGTGATTTGGATGAGGACTGGTACATATTTTGGCGGAATGTGCTGAGTGGGAGAGCCAGCGAACGATTAAACTCAAAGAAAAATTCTTAAGTCCCTCAAGAAAAAGATTGGCATGTTGGGAGCTACTGGCTGACCAGAGGAACTGGCAAGACATGGGCAATTTCTTGGCTAAAGTGCGCGAAGCTAAGTCAAATTTGTTCATTTAGACAAACGTAATTTATCTCTATTTTCCTTTTTCTTGTTCCTTTTTGTTTTGTTTTCTTTTTCTGTTGTTTATTTTGTCACCCAATTGTATCTTAAATATGCATGTACGGTCAATGACCCATGCACTAAATACTTGTGTAATAACTTAAATAATTTGAAACCAATAAAGATACCTTATCTATCTAATAAGCATGGCTGCACCTCTCACCGTTTGTACCAAAAACAAAAACGACCCGGTTATCTATCAACAAGTTACCCAATCAAATAGTATCGTAAGGCGTGGCCCATCTTTGTGATGGCTACAGAGCTATCATTATAGGAACAAGTTTTCAATTAACAAGCAACAGACAGAACGATGAACTTTTGTAGAAGAGTGTAACATAAGCGGTTTTTTTATTCAGCAAACTCAAAACACGTATTTTCGGTGATATCTGGAATTGGAATTTTCGGATAGAAAACAATAGTTGCTTAACTTATTAAAGGTGAGTAGTAGAGTAAATAGAAATGTAGGTTTCCACGTTTTGTCTGACGTAAGTGTTTGTTAATTAATATGAAATATTCAGTTGAACGTTATTGTCTGCTCGGTGATGGAGTAGACTGCAGTATTTCTCGTAAAGTTACTGGAAGACGTAGGCTGAGCGAGGAAGCGAACGCTGGAGCCTCTTGCCTGTGACAGGGAGAATGAAATTCCAATTTGTGAAGTGCTGACATGAACATACGTCCCTCCCAGTTTTTATCTCCGTTGATCTGCTCCTCGTCCTAATTCCCTTCCTCTATTTCGTTTCACTTCCAACTGCTAGAACAGAACCAGCCTGGTTCTCGTCAGAATGGGCGAGTAAAAGCTGTTCAAGTGCCGAGCGGTGTTTGTTCAAATTCTGGGCAAAGTGGGGAAGAAGGAAATTGAAAGTGCAACTAAAATTTACACAGCTATTACCAAAGAGTTTGTGAAGTCACTTCACAAGAGATTAAATGCTAATAATTGTTGATAAAAATGGCGTTAAGTGTAGCATTTAAGGTTTTCTTGCCCAATTTTAAGTCTGCCCACATCAGCCGTGTGTACCTACAACATGATTATGTGTACTGGCATGCATAAGATTGAAGATGGTTTGTATTGAAGGAGTTGTATTATAGTTCAACTGTTGGGGAGCCGAACACTTGAAGTAGTTGCAACCGCACGTACGGTACCCGGTTTCCGATAGCCTTCTCCCCAAGTGTACTTTCAGGTGGCCTTTGCCCCAATTTTAAAAAAATATTAACTTTGTAATTTGACTGTCTCATTAAATATTTAATATTTATATTTGCCTCGGCTGCGTCAGTATTTATTTTAGAGACATGGATATCTTGACAGGGTTGTGATGCGACTAAGAATGTAGACTTACACAGATTATAATTTTTAATTCATTCCTTTTATTAATGCTTGATACGATTTAAATAACATTTCACTGATATAGAGAGCTGTGAGATTCTTTTAATTAATTACTTGCACTTTTTAACACGTAAACTATTTTTTTTTTGTCTCACACGAATACGTATTAATTTTCTTGAGGACGCTTTTGCGTCTGGTTAGTAACGCTGTCTGCAACCAACTGAATAGATTTCAACCGCCTAAACTTGTAAATTTCTGTATTTCAAGTCTCTGATTGGCTATTCCTAATCCAATAGAATACCTTCATTTAACTAAAGCTTTTTCTGGTTGTTGATTGGCTATTTTTGTAAACTGTCACAAAAATTACATTATTGCATCCAAGAATCACTAGTAACATTTAAACTCTCAAACTCATTATTGCCTCAAGGTTACCTCATTGTTAGCACCTTTTAACTTATTTCCCACAGCTCCTACATTATTGAATTACGTAATACATTCACATAACATTATTGAACATGTTTACAATAATATGAGCATATACAATGACAGTTACATACATTTTACAAGTTATTACATACACATATTGCTTCAAGGCGGGCTGTTATTGAATTTACATATTATATAATTAGACTGAAATCATTTAAATGTTAAAAATACTGCCTCAAGATGCAGTAATGGAACGTAGTTGATTAAGTTGGTAATAGTAAATGTAGCCCCATCCTCTGCCAGCGTGAGCTGCTTTGTTCATTGAACATAATTTCTAGCCACTGGATTAGAAGGGCACTCTCACTCACCCAAAATATAGCCCAACTGCCGAATTATATTAAATTGAGTTTTATTTATGGACGCTCTTTAACTGCTGTGGTCCTTAGCGTCCCATTCTATATTGGACGTGACAGACTGATAATTTTGCCCACAGGCCTCTTTATCAGGCTTGAGGTTCTTTTACGTACCGTAAATCTACGACACGGGACCACCGGCTTTACTTACCTTCCGAAGGAAGCCATGCTAAGGATTTTTACGCCCGAAAAAAGCCATCGCCCTCCGCCGGGTTTGACCCCGCGAGCTCAGGAACAAGAGACTAGTATGGTAACCACTACATCATGGAGGACGACCCCAACTGCCGAGGATACAAGTACAGACTACATGTTCTCACTAACGGAGTATTGTTAAGGCAGTGCTTCGTTAAATTTAGGCGCAAAAATGAAATATAATGTAGCAAAAGCGTAGAAATAAACACGAAAAGCTCTTTATCTTAGTCTACATATCGCTGGAGAAAGCTGTCATACAAATGGCATAGTTGCCGTTCAATTGAACGATGCACGTAAATAATTCTTCGCCCCTTCCTCTAGAATGCCGAATTATGACGTATTGTTCAAGTGTTTTCCTTTATAGAGGCAGTATCCCTTCATTCTACATCAATTATAGCATCGTTCATTGGTTCGTTTTTGTGTTTATGAATTGTTTTTCACATCAGTCATATAGAGAACTGATACTGACTGGGTGGAGTCAAAGGTTGGTTGCCTGAAAGGTGAAAACGTTTCGGAGGGAAATACACCACTGCGATCTAGAGGAGTGGCCAATTTAGTGAACATATCTTCCCAAATCACCCGACAGATTTCAACAACACTTTGCACAGTTACTGGATAGGGTGGTACTAGAAGCGCAGGGGGACTTAGCACTTAGACCTACGCAGATCTTTGGTACCTAGCCTCTGACGGGATGCTCCCGGGAGGGAGGTATGAGGTGAGAGGGGACAGAGGACGGCCGTATAAGTAGGCATGGCAGACATAGTGCAGGGTCCCTACCATTTACAGATATGAACTCCCGAGGGGGTGGCTGGTGCAGCCATCTCCCCTCCTCCCTATTTCAGCTGCCGTGGTGCGGGCGTTAAGGACCCCTAGTACTCGAGGTACTTCTGACGTTACTAGAAGTACGCCGGGCCGAACATTCGAGCCCCTCCCGTAAGGGAGTTGTTCGGATTGGGTTGGACTCGGTGGAGCAGTGGTTCCCAGTACCTATGGGAGATTGGGTACGCCTGGCTGGTTTTCCGCCAAGGCGGAACAACTAGCCATCCTGACAGCGAGGTGTTCGGCACGGCATAATTCATCGATAGTTGTTATGGCCTTTTCTAAATTATTTCATACACTTTATTTGATAAGCCTTGAAATTTAATCTTTAACTCTTGGTGCCTTTTTAAATTCTTGTACGGGAGAAGTATTGACATTTGCATTTCATGTAACTTTATTGTATTTGTCACTTTGTTACAAAAGCTTTAAACTCATATGGCAACTTAAGTGTACAAAGCGAAAGAGCATATCACATTGTATTTGAGCATAATAAGTTGTTAAACAAATGTTAAAGCAAGCTGATCTAATCAGTGTGAACGGATATATCACTTTAAAATAAATTGTTAATCTATGTGTTGGTGAATATATCCTATTTACTAGCTCTAAGTAATAGTCCATTTTCACGGTAACTTTTCCCTCTGGGTGTGGTAAACAAAAGCTGTAAGGAGCTAGCGCCTAGTAGTGAAAGGTTGAAATTGAACAAAATAGCATGAGGTTTATGTTTGTCATGGAAATTTATTCGCAATTTTTAAGAAAGGAATGCACGTGCTTATGAGTCCATATAGCCGGATAATTTGGCTACTACTTATGATAAAACTGTAACTGTGTTCCCCACAAATAAAGGTCACAAACTATAAGATCTGGGAATCACTGAGAAATAGCGTATTCAAATAATCCTGCCACACTGGAGGAACTTAAGAGAAACAATAGCATAAATTGGGGACATTACTTTAGCGGAACAAGAATGAGAAAACAATAATTTCCTAAGAAATTATGAATTATATGGCAGAGTGAATGGCCAACAACTCCTGTGAGGCAAGTAACAAACTCTATTGTTAATTTTATTATTATGAATTATTGTTAATTATTATTACACAGACCTTGAAACCATTTTATAACTGAGAGTGCAGGGAGAACGATGTCGGAAGATGCAGCGCTATAGCAGCCGTAGCAACCCTTGGGATGGTAAATCCTGAGGCCGCTAAGCATAGAATACTCACGCTTGGCACAGGGATGAGAGAGTGTCATTCAGAGAACCAGAGGGTGGCAGACAATAACAACACTAGATTCTACCAAAAGCTGTTGGCTATGTCATTTAATTAAGCAAGTTGAGGTTTGCAGCCCTCTGACAGACCCCGAGGTGCAGGAGCTTAGATACAAATTATAAGGACTTACCTGAAGGTAGTTCTGGCAGGACTTGATTCACTTAATAAAAAGATACTGCTCTAGGTCGGAGCTAGGGACCCAAGTTTAAGGCACACCCGTGTCTTCTATGCGGCATCGTGACGACTGAGAGATGGAAGGCGGGATGACCTACATACGTGGCCAATAAATACGCTTCGAAAAGATAGCAGCAATGTGTTGTTCCCGTTACTCGGTTTCTTCCAATCACACTACTTCATGAAATTGATGCAACTTCCAGTTGTGGATCAAATCTCATGAAGGATCGTTACAATATAAATGAGTGACTGTAGATTATATATTTGAAGACTTTTAATTACAAATGATGAAGGTCTGAATTTTAAAACTCACATTAAGCAATTTTTTATTCAGATTGTTAAAAAGTTCCCTTTGTTTCAAACAACGCATATTCGAAACGGTTTGAAGATGTGTCACCGAATGTGTCTAAACTCGACATATTATGTTTAACCCAGAACTTTGCACAGCAGTTATTACTTATGTTGTACACTATCCTTGTATTTCGTCACTTCCTTTTCTTGATTAAGACAAGGGAGTCGCCGCTATGATGGAGCCACGTGACATCTGTTCCAGGAGCAGCCTGAGGGATTAAGCTGGCCGAGTCCTGGAGTGAATTATATGAAGCTTAAAGCAAGACGGCAAGGGGAAAAGAAAATGAAAGAAGGAAACAAAATTGTTTGTCAGAACGAGCGTATGGCTTTGTTATTAATCCATATACCGCCCTAACAAATTTCCTGAACCGACTTTCATTCAAAACGAAGCATTTTCCCTCCTTTTGGAGAATATTTCCTAATCTTAATTTGAGCCGATGAAGGAAAATGCGGAAAGGTAAATTTAGAGCCGGTTCTCAGAAACGTTATATACATGACTGCAGAAAGTATTTCTCCGCATTAAAAAGAAGATATAATGTGCTGCACTCACATTTATATCTCCACTCACTCTTCTACAAATTATTCCTACAATATCTTATTCTTTTATCTACTTCTTGTTAATCGAGATAAACATTTACACATTTCATTGCAGCTATAAAAATAATGCAGTAGGCCAAATCAATAGACAGATTTTTAAAAAGTGGTTCGCTATGCGGCGGCTTTCAAATTTCACGCTCCTTGATTGATCACGAGTAAAAATGTGTTACATTCACATCACTTTTACTACTCACTCTTCTAAAACTATTCCTACAAACGCGTATATTCTTCTATCTAGTTTGCATTTATCAGGACAAACCTTTGCAGAAATGGCTTTATTACATATTTCCTTGTAGGTACAAGGGAAACAGGGGAATACAGTAGGCGTAAACGATAGTTAAATCTTGTAAGAACGGGTCGCTACGTGACGTTTTTGAAATACCACACTCCCTGTATGGCCACAGAAAAAACGAAAGCGACTTACCACCACAAAAAACTACACATATGTGAAAATGCAAACAAATAACAAGGAATACATTAGAAATGGTTAACGCCACAATTCTCTTTTTTTTAATGTTTCATTTATAAGCCGTCTTTAACATCTAAGCCATATCGCCGACTGTTTAACTTTGGAATAATTGCTCACCAACAATGATGTTCACTCGCTTTCAGTGGCGTTAATTTTTAGGTTGGTATTACGTTTGGATATTAGATTAAATTCCCACTCTCATTCATACTTCCGGATTCTAGAGAGGATGGGGAATAATCCTGGCTAAAGATAAATTCCCACCCTCCAACCGCGAATCGAACCCGGGTGCTCGGAATTTGGAGTTTAGTATGCTAACCACCATATCACAGATTTCCACCATATTTATTTTATATAAATTGGTGCTTTAAAATGGAGTACATTTGCTGTACATCTCTTACAGTTTACCATCATATAAACGTCATTCAGAAAGCTATTCGCAGAAATTTAAAAAAAAAATAGTTTTATTTATGGACGCTCTTTAATCACTATGGTCCTTAGCGTCCCATTCAATATTGGGCGTGAAAGAGCTGTAATTTTGCTCAGAGGCCCCTTTATCAGGCTTGAGGTTCTTTTACGTGCCGTAAACCTACGACACGGGACCACCGGCTTTACTTCCCTTTCGTATCTATCATTTTTCTCTATGATCATGTTCTGCGGAGATATTTTGGGCTTTTTTAGAACATAAAACGCACAGGTTAGCAGCGTTGCAGCGCGCGGTAGCCAAACGGTAGCTAGAAAGACCGGAGGTGGCAATTCCCTTTCTAAACCAGAAGTAGGTCAGCGCGTTAACATGTTACACTTTCGCTGGCGCGTGGTTCATGAGTGTACATAGACAAGCGTGTATTCCTGCCCATGCGTTCACATTCTATTGAAAATGATGCTCCCTGAAGCTGTGAGAGTTTCTTCCGCCTATATATGGGGGTTGTGCAAAATCAAAATGCCGTTTTTTGTAAAGGTAGCTTGGTGTGTTGCCATAATTAATAATGGCATATCTGCACCTTATTCTAGGAACCAATTAATGAAGCCAGCCTAAGTGCGTAATCCGCTGGTGAGACATTGTACCCGTTGGATATGATACGGTAGCAATAACTGTTGTTTCAACGTCCTGAGAACAAGCCAATAGGATACGCCGACCATGCGAGCTATTCCCCGACTACCGCTACAGAGTTTTTCATCTACAAGATTTAAAATGGCTTCCTCTGCGGCGACGGTATTTCATTCTCGCTCTCTTTCGTGTGCTGGCTGCACGCTCCCTGAGGTTTACGTATGATTTTCCACTAAACACACCTCGGGTGTTTTTATCACTAAATCAGTGAGTTTGAGTAGGATGTTACTCCAATAATGACTCAACTTCTAGTTGAGCTGACATAAACAAGGTATGCGTTTCAGTAAACGACAGCGAAATGGTTATTTCGCCAAAATATTACACATTCTTTCGTGGTGTTTGTTTGGATTAAGTGTTGTGTGGAAAACAAAATCGCAGTTCCCCCACCTACTAGTTCAGATATGCTGTTTGGATTACGTCCGGGAGCCGGTTCTCACATTGACCTACCTTGGCCTAGCAATGATGCCTCAGTCTCCGGCCATATTTCATCTGCAAAACGTGTTCAGAAAATGATTATTTATTGCAAAACTATGGATGATGTCACTATTACCGAAACTAGTTCAGAAATAGGTTACTCTATCCATCTAACAAGCAACAAATTATTATCCTCATACATTCTCTTGGAATAAATCATCTTATGTGGAAAAACAACTATTTTTTTTCGAAAACCGCTGGTCACACAACAAAATGCTATTATACATTTTTGTTTGTAATACCTCTAAAAAGTACATATTAGAAGGAATGTAAAAATTTCCTCTCCATCCTGTACATTTTATTTCTCATGAAACCGTCATAAACAAATGGTATTATAATCCAAATCGATAACGGAATTTTTGGATAGCATGGCCTAAAAGTAAAACTTTTAACATGGTGCACAGGAAATAAAAGTTTAATAGTGCGATAAAATTGTTATAACACTCCTATGTGACCAACTTTCTTTTCAAGTCCAATGACATGGTAACCTTTGTATTTGCAAATGTTTAATAATTAGATTTGGTTTTATTGGGTTTTACTTTTCATTATGTCTTTTTACATGATGAATTTCTCATGGCGACCCCATTGTCTCTTCACATTACAAATCGTCATACTTAAATATCGTACTGGAGTTAACCTATACCTTATATTGGCAACCTTGTGTTTTCTTTGGTCTAAAATGAGTTATTCTTTTATCTAGTACAACCTACATAAAGATTAAATAGTGGAAATTATGCACTCAGAAGAAACTGAAATGGAAGAACCAGGTGAAATTACAGAAGCAGCAGGAAAAATAACACTAGAAGTACTTACTCAAAAAATCCAGAAAGCAATATGATACAGCATTTAATCGCTTCATAGCCTGGTGTAAGACAAAACATGTTGAAAATAATTTCACTAAAATGACTGCCGGCGAATGATCAAAACATCAAAACCTTTGACATCTTGCTGCACACGAGAGTTGATCTCGATTTTAACGTAATTTCTCTTGTTTCAAGAATCTCGTAATACAGGAGAGTTGAGCTCATTCTGAACGTGATTTCTCTTAGCTTCAGGAATCAATACAATAATTATTATTGATATTTTACAAACTCCAGAACTGCCTAAAAATAATATATGCCACACGTGTTAAAAGTGGTTTTATTCATTCCAACTCGCAAAATAAAATCCTACTTTTAACACTTGTAATACTATCTACTATTTTGAAAAAATATAATGCAAACTTTTTCACGCAAAGGATTGTTTTGGGTGTGAGATTTTCTTTAAAATCTTCATGTAGCATCTTTGGAAGTTGCTGAAATTAAATACCAAATATTATATTTAACCAACTTTTCGTTTTTGAATTATGCTGTTCACAGACACTCACAAACACACACGCACACACGCGAACATTCTAGAAATTGTTTTCTTTGGATTTAGGGGCCTCAAAACATTTATTTCCGTTTAAATATCGATATGAAATTTTAGGTGGAGTACCAAACCTAGTTCCTCTACTTACCTACGTAGTAGAGAAAGTTAAAATAGCGGAAGCAAATATTTTACACCAACTTCCAAAGCGATATACAGGGTTATTCAAAAAGAAGGAACAGATTTTAAATATTTATTTTTAATGAACGACAATAGATAGCGACACATACGACATATCATTGAATAAAGGAAAGTTTAAAGTTTTGAGCCCCACCTATTAGTTTCATTCAGTGCATACGCGGCGCTGTGTTTGTTTATGATAAAATGACGAAGCCACAGGAAAAGTCGTTTTGTGTGCTGCATTACGCAAAGAGTAAATCCATTGTTTCATTGCAGCGTGCATTTCGTTGTAAGTTCAACAATGAGCCACCTGGTCGTAAAAAATTATAAATACATATTTAAAGTCTGTTCCTTCTTTTTGAATAACCCTGTACAGGTATAATTTCAGATAAGACAGAAAACAGTTTTAACTTTTATATAAAAAAATCCAAATTTTGACTCCAATTCTGTTATATCATCCTTTATATAAATAAAACCGTTGAACGAATATACAAATGAAGCAGGAATATTAAGATCTACCTAGTACTGGACGTCGAAGCAAAGATCCTTGCTGCAATATTTCGTTACTTGCAACATTAGTCATCCTTCTAGCCATTACAAAAATAGATAAATGTGTCAACTCTGTAAGCAGACAAGAATGTTGGAGCCTGCTTGTTTAACGCGTCTGTTATTACCCCAGTTAATTATCAGACACAACAACATGCTACATACTTAGTGATGAAAGCTTTACTATGATTAATGCTCTTGAAGAAAAAACAATAGAGCGAGAGAAGTTGTATTTTCTGCACGTGTTTTTGCAGAGACTGTTCCAGGTGTCGCTTCCATTTAGAGCCCTCGGGAGTCATGCAACCTTGGCAAATTCCGCACTTTCTTCTCCTAAGGGAATATACCTAAAGAGACCAAACCTTGCGTTTCGTGTACATTATCGACTCCTCTGCTTCCTGTTATTTCGGTGTGTTCAATTTTTAGTTTCAATTAAAATTCTAAGACCACCAACTTTCCCCGTACTTTGCCTTATCACTTTGTCTACTACGCGCGTACAATAAATAAATAAATAAACGAAATATTGTATTCCGCCTAAAAATTCGACGTCGAGATTTCACAGAAACACATTTGAGGCCTCTAGAACCATGCGGTTATACTTTCATTTTAAAAGAATCTTATAAGTATGATTATATAAAATTCAAGATATTTAAGGCAAAATGTATTTAAGTAAATCCATGAAGATGCGTTTAGAGTTCTTGCTAGTCATTTCTCCAATTCTGATGCAAGTAAGGGATTGGTGGCCTGATTTTTAGGGAAAACATCACCTAGTGTCCGACACGTGGGTGAATTATGCATATTTTGTTGACAAACAGTACCTGATCAAAAGTATCCGGACACCTGGCTGAAACTGACGTACAAGTTCGTGGCACCCTCCACCGGTAATGCTGGAAGTCAATATGATGTTGGCCCACCCTTAGCCTTGATGACACCATTCACTCTCACAGGCATACTTTCAATCAGAGGCTGGACGGTTTCTTGGGGAATGGCAGCCCATTCTTCACGGAGTGCGGAACTGAGGAGAGGTATCGATGTAGGTCGGTGAGTCCCGGCACGAAGTCGGCGTACCAAAACATCCCAAAGGTGTTCTATAGGATTCAAATCAGGACTCTGTGCACGCCAGTCCATTATAGGAATGTTATTGTTGTGTAACCACTCCGCCACAGCCCGGGCAGTATGAACAGGTGCTCGATCGTGTTGAAGGATGCAATCGCCAACCCCGTTCAACAGTGGGAAGCAAAAAGGTGCTTAAAATATCAATGTAGGTCTGCGCTGTGATCCTGCCACGCAAAACAACAAGGGGTGCAAGACCCCTGCAGGAAAAACACGACCACACCGAATTTCCCTGTTGGCACTACACACGCTGGCAGATGACGTTCACCGGGCATTCGCCATACCAACACCCTGTCATCGGATCGCCACATTGTGTACCGTGATTCGTCACTCCACACAACTTTTTGACACTGCTCAATTGTGTAATGTTGACGCTCCTTATACCAAGCGAGGCATCGTTTGGCATTTTCCTGCGTGATGTGTGGCTTATGAGCAGCCGCTCGACCATGGAATCCAAGGTTTCTCACCTCACGCCTAACTGTCATAGCACTTGGAGTGGATCCTGATGCACTTTGGAACTCCTGTGTGACGGTCTGGATAGATGTCTTTACGATCCTCTTCAAATGTCGGCGGTCTCTGTCAGTCAACAGACGAGGTCGGCCTGTACGCTTTTGTGCTGTACATGTCCCTTCACGTTTCTACTTCACTATCACATCAGAAAGAGTGGACCTAGGGATGTTTAGGAGTGTGGAAATCTCGCGTACAGACTTCTGACACAAGTGACACCCAATCAGCTGACCACGTTCGAAGCTCGTGAGTTCCACGGAGCGTTCCATTCTGCTGTTTCGCGATGTCTAATGACTACTGAGGTCGCGAATAATAAGTACCAGGCAGTAGGTGGCAGCACAATGCACCGAAGATGAAAAACGTGTGTTTGTGGGGTGTCCGGATATTTTTGATCACATAGTGTACGCTTACGTCAGTATTAGCTTGGCGGTAGTCAGCATTATCGTCGGATATTTCAACTGAGATATTTTGACGGCTCGCTCTCGACCTGTTAATTGCCTAGCAGGACCCTGCGCTGGTCAGTTTCTTAAATTTATTTTGTGCTAACTAGCAACATCGACGTAGACTCCAAGCACGACGGAGATGGAGCGCCGGTCTTATTCTGTCATCCAGGTAAACCCACAAGCTGTCTCTCTTCCTCATGAAATTAGTTTGTTATTAGAAAGATTAAAGATTCTCTCGGGAATAGAATTACATGCCTGATAGTGTCACCCTTACGTCACAATACATATGTATATATTTAAATATATATAAATCTCGGGAGTGTGTCTATGCTCCTGTGAACAGTGTAACTCCAAAACGAAATACTGATGAATACCAAAGTTGACATTTAAGTTCAGCATCTTCCAAAGATGAGACACGAAAATGAGATACCCCAAGTTACCCTTTACATGGAACATTTGTCGAAATTTTTTATTTTCTCAAAAATGCTTGTAACGATTTGGATTAAAATATCATATGCTTCAGAGATTTTCAGGAAAAAGGAAACGTTTATCTTAAATTTTCTTGAATAGCCTCTGAATAACTTTTGCATAATGTTTAAATCGTGAGAGATGGACAAAATCGTCCTACACAAAAAATGTAGATCTCGTTTAAGCATACAATTTATGTCAAATATTGTTTTTTAAGTTAATCATTTCTGAAGTATTTCGTGTTGTAGGTTTGAATTTTTAAATACTTATATTTTTATCAAGTGGAAAATCATAAAATATTTCGAAAAATCTTTCACATAAAGATTTGGGGATTTTCCTGAAAAGCTTTGGAACATACTGACCTTAAATACCAAGCTTGATATTTATTCAAATTTTGGTTTTGAAGTTATACCACCATAGACACACAGAGAGAAATACAGACACACATGGACCTTTCTCTAAAAATCTGATTTTTTAATTTAAGGACTTTTATATTTTTTTCATAATACACAGATTTTAAATTATTTTGTGTATGGAGTTTACAAAATTGTTACATGCATTTAGTAGAGCAAATTTTTTATTTAACATCTGATTTTGTGGTTAAAATCTGTGAAACATGAAACTACAATATGGTTTTACATTCGCTGTAATAGATCTGCTGAAAGCCATATGTACGGCTGCGACATCGGAGTCGCTATAGCGATAAGGGCTGACATTGAATCCACGCGGTACAGTCTATACAAGAAGAATTACGCATGTCTCGCAAACATTTACTCCATTTCTGCAATATTATTTATAACATACACAGCTGACTTATATAATTGAAATGTCTCTATTAAATCATTAGTACAAAACGCTATGTCTATGCCAGTTTATTGCAATGAATTACAACCCACAACTTTGTAACCTATAGTTTATAGTATATCGGCAGAAATAAATGCTGCGTGTAGTTTATTAAACGTTTGGTTTTATAGAGGTGACTCTTTCTGTAGCAGTTTATTCCCACATTTTGTAATACAACGCTTTTTTATGTTTCTGTGTTACATGTCTTCACACATTATTCGACCTACTTACTATACGCAGAAGCAACTTGCTGTTGCACGGTTTGCAATAAAAGTTTTCATTAATAATTCCCCATACTCCAACATACAGTTTTGCAATGTTGTGGACTTTGGTATTTTTTCCTTTGGGATTTCGTCTACGTGAACGCTGTGCGGTTATACACTTGAATCAACTGTACAGGTAACCCAATGATTGTGAGCAGTGAAGTCGAATATTTGTTGGTAGTTGGAAGTTACTTCATGTTTATATGCACAATGTATGGGAGCCAATTTGTCGCGGTCACTTCGTGTTATCTTTTGCTGGGCACCTGTTATTGTATTACTACTTTGAATGTTGGGTTCATTGTCCTCCGGCTAGCTATTATTTCTCGGTCAAGCAAATCTCTTGAACAGGGTGTGTAAACGGAAAGGATTTGTTACTCACAGATAACACTGATAAAAGAATTTGTTTTTACACTTTTATTACCGTCACAATTAATTAAGTTCACATATTGACTCTTGATACACGCCAGACTGAAACTGTTATATTTTCTAATATCACTATAATCACTTATTTACTGCATATTATTAATTCGCGTGTTTCACATTTATAACAAACTTTAAGACGCGAGAGATTCTGTAGAATTGCGTAACGTGTACTTTATGTATGCTTCCGTTGAACTACGCGACGTATAACTCACAAATACTTATGTTGAACTGATCGACGTATTACACGCGAATGCTTCTGTTGGACTGACGAAATCTGCCTCTGACTTTAGCTTTTTATACTCCCACACCCCGATATGCCTAAACATTATAACCGAGCTGCTATTGGTTAATAAAACGCGCCAACATTAGCGTCTATTTTTATATCCAATCAAAAATTACTAAAACATATGCTCTAAGGAAGATATTCCCTCCATTTCTACAGAAAAGCGCGCCAATCTGGCGTCATTTGTTTGTCTCTTCTAATTAATATTCAACTCACCCCCTCGCACATTGTTATCCGCTCCTATTGTCAGTTTCAGTGAGGCCGTGTAAACTTAGTTCCAAACAATGCTTATAATTAAAAAACATCTCAAATCAATGTCATACAATAATGCTTATTTACACTACAATCACTCTGGCATTTACATTATTGTGATACAAATTACTGCCACAGCAGTCGACTACAGGACGCAAACAAACGTAACGACTCCGATGTCGCAGTGCTAGTCAGAAGCCTTCTAAAATGAACTAGATTGATTAATTTCCTACAGGACCGAGTTAGGTTGTTAATATCAAGGAAGGCGGGACCGAGTTAGGTTCTTTATATTTTGGAAGGGACAGAGTAGGATACGAAAGTAGAAAATGAGACCGAGTTGGGTTGCACCGCTACAAAGCAAACCAGACCTGATTGGAACCTTCAACCTCCCGAACATGATGCATGTACTACAGTCTGGACCATCGGCTTGTGAGTACATTTTACCCGACATCAGCCCCGGCAAACACATCGTGTCTGAATATTTCATACGCTAATTTGTACGTTTACATAATTTGAAACTGATACAACCTTTTCATAATCCCCTTTACCGAGTATAAACGAAAGTCACATTGAATTGCGTGGACATGCAGGTAAAACAGTTTGCGGAATTATGCAGGCGGCGCCCGCTCTAATTTGACATGCACCAAGCAAGGTTTGTAGAGGCCAGTTAATTCCACTCTTGCAACTTTGAAGCCAGTAATTTGGTATCGCACTTTGTGTTTCTTTGCAACAAACAAAAACTGGACCTGTTCAATGGACGGCAGCAGCACGACGTTTTGAAAAGGAGTCAGGGACCGAGGCTGAGGGGGGGGAGATATTCACAAAGCAAATTTGCTACCCTCTCCACTTCACAAAGGAACTTGGGCAGTGCAGGAGAAGGCAAAAGGCAAAGTAAATTTGTACAGTACATCTCTCCTGCCTATGAATTAATGAAATTTAATCCACCTAGTGTATGTCAGCAGACAGATGGACCATTTACACCCTTCATCTGGATATTAAAAGGAGCAGGGCGGTATATCGCAATATTACACAGTTCTCCTGCCATCTTCCTGTATTTGTTTCCTGCCCAGGAGGAGTCAGTTCTCTCCCTCTCTAATTTTCGTTGTCTTCATACAATGAAATACTGCATCTAGTTTGGTGTATATTTACTTTGAAACCACTCTAAAACAGGAATCATAAAAGTGCACCTTGTCTAAAAATGAAATGGGGATATGGGTCAGAAACAGAGGATTTAAGCACTGTGGGTAATATCTGGTGGCGGTAGGCATGCACATTGGGATCCCTAACACTTCCAGATTGAGCATCCCGCCCACTACCTCGAAGGAAGTAGTTTTCTCCTTAAAGTACAGTATGTGTAAAACAAACGACACTGAAATGTCCATATCAGGTCAATGAAAGCCTAAAAACTGAGTTTTTTGTCTGTTGATGTTGCCATGAAGGTGAATATGTCTTTCACTGTTGCCAAAGAAATTTGTATCCTCATACGTTATAGACCTCAGCTACAATATTGCAATCAGGGTGGGCTCATTTTTTTTAATTTCTTTACCACGTACTAGTAAATAGAGATCGTTGCATTTCACCCGAAAAATCGTTACCGAGATTTCACCAGAAAAAGCCTTTTGAGGCAGTTTGAATCCCAGAAAAGTCCGCACGTATGTGTGAACAGCATAACTCAAGAACTAAAAGTCGGATAAACAATCAACCTGGTATTTAGGGTCAATATCTTCCAAAGATGCGACACGAATATTTTCAAGAAATCCCACCATGACTGACTGCCCATTACATGGAACATTCTATCGAAATTTTTATTTTCTAAAACATGGCTCTAATGATATATATTATTATATACATTAATACCATATATTAAAGATATTTATATGAAAACATTCTGATGCGATACATTCACATGACTTTCTCTACACTTTATTAGTAGGTATACAAGTTATTCTTACTAAAGCTTATTTTTCTATCTACTACAGAACCTTTTGCAGACATAGCTACATTAGAAAAATAGAATCAGACGACTGAAAAATTCAATACCATAGCCGGGATTTGAACCACAGATCTGACAGTTTCCGTCCGTTTGCTCTAATCACTGAGCTACCATGGCAACATGCCAGTACGACATTAAATTCCACAACTGATACGCATTTTCCCCCGGTAAACCACAAGGAGATCTCAAATTGTATGGAGATGACATACCCCAATGACGATTTACAATGTTGTAAGTACTTTAAGTCCCGGGCTTTATAGTTACAGCCACTATTAGGTCAATTAATGGAATTAATTGTTCTTCCACGCAAGCCGTGTGTTGGGCAAGGTTGGAAAGGTAGAATCAGATGACTGAAACATTCAATGCCATAGCCGGGATTTGAACCACGAATCTCCCACTCTCCGTCCGGTTGCTCTAACCACTGAGCTACCATGGCAACATGCTGACAAGACATCAAATTCCCCAACTAACTCGCAGTTTTCCCGGTAAACCACAAGGAAATCTCAAATGTATTGAGATGTCATACCCCAATGACGACCTACAATGCTGTAGACACTCTAAGTCCCGGCCTTCATAGCTACATTACACATTTCGTTATAGATAGATAGAGAACAGCGATAGTCAAATGTTTAAGAACTGGTCGCTATGTGTAAAATGTAATTCTCTTTGCATGTCAAAAGATCGTTTCTGCAAATGTTTATCTCGATTAATATGAAATAGATGGAGAATAAGAGTTTGTAAAAAATAGTTTGTACAAGAGTAGAGAAAGTAATGTGAGTGTAACACATCAGATTTTTTTGAGTTATGCTGTTCACAGATACATACACATGGACCATTTTCTAAAAATGCTCTTTTTGGATTCAGGGGGACCTCAAAACATGTATTGCCGGTGAACTCTCGATCTCTAGCGTGCCTCGTATTCAATGACGTTATTTAAGCAGGGGTGCAAAAGTACCAAGGAGTATTCGAGCCATGGCTACGGGGTAACAGCCAGATCGATAGGAGATACCAGGAATGCCCCCCAAGCGCTTTTGCGTTTATTTACCAAAGTTTTTTTCACAAAATATAATATGCATCGTTACATGCAGAATGAATTGCGAAATTATCAGTCTCCTGTATTTGAGAAAGGTATAACATTATTATATAAGTTTAGTGATTAGAAATGTAGAATAATATGACATAATTTATCCTGAAATTGCAGACCCTTTTCGTTTGTGTATGCCACGTTCTCCACCCCACGTGGTCATGAAATAATGAACACGACTATGATAAGTTCCCGTGAGGCCATAAATCAGTAAGTTATAAAACAAAGCATGTAATAGACTTTAAGCGCATCAGCATTTAACAATTATACTTAAAAATAACAATTTAATAAACTGTGGGAAAAACTAACAATTTTAATAAGCAACGAAGTTTAACAAATTTACGTAAACTGCCAACAACTTAACAGCTACATAAAGCTTATCGACATAAAAGTTATTCAAAACAATTAAGATTGTATAAAACGGCCAACGGAATCCGGAAATTACACACATTAACTTAAATCATGAAGAAGACATTTTGTTGTATTGAAGGAGTTGTATTATAGTTCAACTGTTGGGGAGCCGAAAACTTGAAGTAGTTGCAACCGCACGTATGGTACTCGGTAGCCTTTGCCCCAATTTTTAAAAATATTAACTCTGTATTTTTTTACTGTTTCTTTAAACATTATAGTTATGTTTGCCTCAGCTGCGTCAGTATTTATTTTAGAGACATGGATGTCTTGGCAGTGTTGTGGTGCGACTTAAGAATGAGGCTTACACAGATTATAATTTTTAATTCACTCCTTATATTAATGCTTGATACGATTTAAATAACACTTCACTGATATAGAGAACTCTGAGATTCTTTTAATTAATTACTTGTACCTTTTAACACGTAAACTATTTTTTCGTCTCACACAATACGTATTAATTTTCTTGAGGACACTTTTTGCGTCTGGTTAGTAACGCTGTCTGCAACCAACTGAGCTGATTTCAACCATCTAAACTTGTAATTATCTGTATTTCAAGTCTCTGATTGGCTATTCCTAATCCAATAGAATACCTTCATTTAACTAAAGCCTTTTCTGGCTGTTGATTGGCTATTTTTATAAACTGTCACTAAAATTATATTATTGCTTCCAAGAATCACAAGTAACATTTAAACTCTCAAACTCATTATTGCCTCAAGGTTACCTCATTGTTACCTCATTGTTAGCAACTTTTGACCTATTTCTCACAGCTCCTACATTATTAAATTACGTAATACATTCACATAATATTATTACACATGAATACAGTAATATAAGTATATACAATGACTGTAATATGCACTTTTTATATATTGTTACATACACATATTGCTTTAAGGCAGGCTGTTATTGAATTTATATTTATATAATTAGACCGAAATCATTTAAGTGTTAAAAATACTGCCTCAATCAGCAGGCAACCATTATAACAACTATTTTTGTTAACAGACATGAATCCCTCTGGCTCCGCAAAGAATTCCCTTTTGTACCAGGCTAAGACAATAAATATCCGCACATAATTTATAATGTTTTCTAGGTTGGCTGTATTGGTTTGTGCGCGCGCACGTCGACATGTTGTTCCTTTGTCTCCGCTTGTGGAATGTTTGACCGTTATCACTCCAGTGAGTGTTGCATTGTTCATAATAAGCATGGCTGCACTCCTCACCGTTTGCACCAAAGAACAGCGTGCGGTTATCCGTTTTTTATCGTCTGAAGTTGTACCAGGAGCCAAAAAAGAATTTTCCCACAATATGGGAGCAATGTTTACCCCGGCGAAATGTGTACGAATGGATTGAAAAGTTCAAAAATGGCCGGACAACTGTAGGAGGACGAGGAAAGAGCAGGACGCCCATCCATATCCACTAGTGGCGGCAACACTGATTCAAAGAAGATTGACTGTCGATGAAGTGGTAAACCATATCTTGTTTTTGGTCCAATTAAAAATGTCTTAAGAGGCCATCGATTCACCACAGACCAAGAATTTGAGGCAGTATTTTTAACACTTAAATGATTTCAGTCTAATTATATAATATATAAATTCAATAACAGCCCGCCTTAAAGCAATATGTGTATGTAACATATATACGGAGTGTATATTACAGTCATTGTAAATGTTTATATTATTGTATACGTGTTTAATAATGTTATGTGAATATATTACGTAATTTAATAATGTAGGAGCTGTGAGAGTAATAAGTTAAAGGTTGCTACAATGAGCTATCCTTGAGCCAATAATGAGTAAGAAAGTTTAACAGTACTACTTGTGATTCTTGGAGTAACAATAATGTAAATTTTAAGACAGTTTATAAAATAGCCAATCAACAACCATAAAAAGCTTTAGTTAAAGAAGATATTCTATTGGAGTAGGATTAGCCAATCAGAGACTTGAAATACAGAAATTTACAAGTTTAGACGGTTGAAATCAATTCAGTTGCCTGCAGACAGTGCTCATAACTGGATGCGTTGCTTCTGCGTCCTCGAGAGATTTAATACGTATTCGTGTGAAACGAAAATAGTATACGTGTTAAAAAGTGCAAGTATTAAATAAAAGAATCTCACAGCTCTCGATGTCAGTGAAGTACTATTTAATTTGTGTCAAGGATTAATAAAAAGGAGTAAGTTAAAACTTAAAATCTGTGTAAGCCTACATTCTTGTGGCATCACGCCCTGGACGCAGCCGAGGCAAACATATATATTTAATACTTAAAGAAACAGTCAAGTTACAAAGTTAAGTTTTTTAAACTTGGGGCAAAGGCCACCTGAAAGTACATTTGGGGCGAAGGCTACCGGAAACTGTTTTCTATACGTGCGGTTGCAACTACTACAAGTTCGGCTCCCCAACAGTTGAAATATAATACAACTCCTTCAATACAAACTACATCAAATGGACACCCAAAGCGTGTTGAAAATAACGTAACATACCATCTTCTTCAAATTGGCTTTCCATACGTATAGCAGCAACAACGTAAAGAAACTATTTTCTCAAAGTGAAGGAAGCGATGCATACATGGTTTACTGCTCAACCGAAAAACTTTTTTGCTGTGGTCATCAGAAATCTTGTGCAACGATGGACCATGCGCTTTGAGATGCAAGGGGACTACGTTAAAAACTGAGGTAATTGTAAGCTTCTATTATTGTTAAAATAAATTTAAACAATTATGTGCGGATACCTCCTGGCTTAGAAAACGGCAGGCTCTGAATAAATAACAAGGGAACAAACCTGCCGAAATTCCGGTCAGTAACCCTCTGGGAAAATACAAGTTGTTGTTGACCAATGTCACTGGGGATTAATTGATCTGTATCATTTTCCCTCTGGCTTCCCAATATAACGTCTGTAAGTTATCACTTTTAAGGCCTTTGCATTTGGCGAGATGTTGTTTGTTCAGGATGACATCTTCTTCACAGAGAGTGCACTTGGGTGTAGGTAGGCATCCTATGTTGTAGAGATGTTTTGCGAGGCAATTGTGGCCAGTTGCCATCCTAAATAAGGCCACTGAAATTTTCCTTGGCATTTTTTGTATATCAGCTCTATCTTTTCTTCATCAAGTCTCTGCTGTCTTTTGAAATATTGTTTAATTGTTTATTTATTTGTCCTAAAGGTTTTGTTTGTTATTTTGAACCTTTCTTTGCTAGTTGATCCGCATATTCATTGGCCAAAAGTCCGACATGATCTGGGATCCGTTGTAGAGTGACATTATTTGTAGTTTCAACTGCTTTAATTAGACTTCTTATTTCTTTAATATTTCTTGTTGTTTTATTATTGTAATTTACTATCCCATCTATGCCTGATTTTGAGTCTGATAAGAGCACTATTTTTGTTTTATGTATGGTATATATAAAATGTTCTGTAATGCTGCTTTTATAGCTGTTAATTCTCCATGAGAGTGGTTTGACATTTCATCTAATGCTAGGTACTGTGCAAAATGTTTACAGTATACTCCTGCACCGGCGTTCTTTTTTTGTTTTTTATTTATGAGGGATCCATCTGTATATATTTGGAGCCATTTTTTTCTAGATATCTTTCATTTTCCGTAGCTATTGCTATGGCTCTCATTTCATCCGGTATATTGTTTTGTTTATGTATTATATATATCAGGTCATTCTGGTATTGTATATCAATATATTCTATTGGACTCGTTACCTCCTGTGCAATTATATTTGTTGTAATTATATTCTTGTATTTTAAGTTATTAATATATGCTCTGAAGCTTATTTGAGTTTATCAATTACTTATAGTGTCTGCTGCGTGGTACCACTTGTATTTGCTTCTAGTGACTTGCAGTTTTTGTGCTACAGTAATTGCTTTCAACTCATGTTCCAATTCTACAGCCATGTTTTTTGTGAAACTTTGTAGTACTGTAATTGGTGTTGTTTTTACAGCTCCTGTTGTTATTCTTAGTGAATTATTTTGTGAAATTTCTAGTTTAGGGAAAATAAAAGTTTACCAGCTGTAGCGTTTTGCCGCTACTTTGTTGTGTTACTCTTACCTCTGAGTCGTTGTAGGGTGAAGTGTTCAGGACTCGAGATCGCCGATATCAGTCAGGAAGCACTTATGGACGTCGCATCTCAGGGTCAACTGTCGGCGAATCGGTCTGAAATTCCCTACTGTTATTGTCAGGGTAGGATTGGGGAGAGTAACACTAGGATGTTATTCTTGAATAAAACGTTTTCACTTCCTCACTAAAACGCGTATTCCTGCCAGAAAACCTGCAAGATTCTTGTTATTTTTCTACACGGTTCTTATATAAGAATATTTTCACCCTTTGGTCCACTAACGTTTTGCTCCGGCTAATTATTTATTATTTAAGACGCTCTATTACCGTTCTATTATTCCCATGAACTTGAATTCATTCCTTGCGGCGTGTTAAGTTATTTATTATCTTGGATAAAATAAATTCAACGACAATCTAACACTCTATGTAATTATTCCACACGCATTACTTTATGATTGCACTGTGGTGCGGCACATCGTAAATTTTGGAACTTTTATCCTTTTTTTTTCTTTTTGACTCAACGTAATGCGGAGAATCATGGCAGACTGTCTCAGCACCATGCTCATGTTCCCACATCTCAATAACTGCTCTCTTCCAAATTTTATACATGTCACTGCGTCTTCCTATGTTTCTATTGGTTCTCGCACTTATTGGTTGCCTGGTTGAAAATTTAAAGCTTAACTGTAGGAGATGTCCGTTGCCTCATAGCGTCTGTTTACTTGAAAACTTGCCTCGCACCCACAAAGTACAAAAGATGGTTTCGATTTTTATGACCCCAGCTCGGAAAACATAATGGACAATCTAAAACGAAGCTACTCTTATTCTTGCCTAAATCTTGCAGTTTTTCTTATGCAATTACACCTTTATTTATTTTACAATATTATGGAAACTTAAAACATATTTACAGCTTATGAAGGGATTTCGATTCATACAATTTTAATCCTATGGCTTTAAAATTACGGAAATGTATTAAATTGAATATTAATTAATTATTAATAATTCCTAAAATATACTTATAATAGAGTTCCTTTTTTATGTATTCTTAATCGGCGGAAATATCGCTACTTAGCTTACTAAGGCATTCGGAAACTCACCAAACTCAAGATGTGTGCCATAGCACAGGCAAAGAAGGAACTGTCGACCCGCCGTAAAGAAACACCCAAGTCCGGCTAGAAAAACCATCGATACGCCAAGAGCGAGGAAAAATCAAATTACCAAAGAAACACAGTGCCACCTGACGGGATCTAATAGAATCATTTAGAGTTCGCGAAACAACTGATGTGCGATCAGTACACCGGTGAAATCTCGTAATCTAATTTTTGGGTAAAGTGCAATTCTTCTCTACCTACTGTGTAAGTGGTGCAGAAAATAAAAAAAAGAAGAAAATAGGTCGGTCGATACGGCAGGAATCGAACCCGAGAGCTCACACGCTACCGCCTTAGCCATCCCGCTCTGTCTGGAAACTGGATAGATGGGTACAGAGTCAATAGACTTAATCTTTACAAAAACAAAACGTTTGCTCTCTGGAGACACTCCAAGTGTTTAATGATTCTGAAAAGATACATTAAGCTGCAAAAGTAGTAACTTAGTGGCAACATTTAATTTTATGATACCAGGATGTCAAGGATATAACCACATACAAGACATATGGTGCATTTATCTTGAGGTAGTCACGACCATAAAGTGTGACACACCTGTCGTTTTCTGGAAAATTAAGTGCGAGGTACGATGAATTAGCAGCAGTGGCGGTCTTGGAGTTCCTCAAAAATTCTGGTCATATTGTGAGGCGCGTTCCTCACGCCAAGGAAATTGCACGTGATACTTCACATTGATATTCTCCATCCAAAGTACAGATTTCGTCATAGTTATAAGATGGATACAATATATCTGATGTGTTACACTCACATAACTTTCTCTACTCTTGTAAAACTATTTTTACAAACGCTTATTCTCCATCTACTTCATGTTAAACAAGATAAACATTTTCAGAAACTATCTTAGTGCTAATTTTCTTGTAGATGCAAGGGGAATTGCTAGGCTTTAAGCGATAGTCAAATATTTTAAGAGCTGGTTGCTATGTGGCGCGTTCCATTCTCTTTGTATTACCAGGACACAAAAAAATCTGATGTGATACATACACATGACTTTCTCTACTCTTGTACAAACTATTTTTAAAAACGTTGAATGTTAGATGTTGAATATTTTAACATGTTAGTGAATTAAATTATTACTACCTACACCCAAGTGCTCTCTCTGTGAAGATGTCATCCTGAACAAACAACATCTCGCCAAATGCAAAGGCCTTAAAAGTGATAACTTGCAGACTTTATATTGAACGCCAGAGAGAAAATGATGCAGATCAATTAATCCCCAGTGCCATTGGTGAACAACAACAACACCTATGAAATTGGTTTAAAATAGCCAATACACACTATGACACATTCTGCAGTACGCAGAGGATTCACTCCACAGTCAATTCTTTACATTTGCCAGTCACCTGGTCTAGGAAAGAAGGAAGGAGACTTAACTTTTTAAAATACACGTGAAAATATTTATTTTAAGCTCACAACAACGATTACATATTTCAGAAGTGGTTATTACTGCCGAAAAAAAGTTTATTTAATATTAACTGTACACTTTAAAAGGGATTAAATTTTGCCTAATATATTTTAAACTTTTCCATCTTCACAAAAGGTTACGAGAATGAAGAGGACTTCAGCGGTTATTAACAAAGTAATGCATTACAACATCTGCAAGGCATGGTTGTTTAGGGGTAGAAAATGTCTTGAAAATCTTTAACTTTTCTTTATTCTGTATCTTGGTGACATACAAAGTGCGGAACATTTAAGTTGAGACTGTACAATATTTCCAAAACTTGAGGCAGTATTTTATATCACAGCACTGTGAATGCCAGACTGATTGTAGTTTAAATTAGCATTGTTGTATGACAATGATTTTAGATGTTTGTTAATTATAAGCATTGTTAGGAAATAAGTTTACACGGCCTCACTGAAACTGACAATAGGAGCGGGTAACAATGAGCGAGGGGATGAGTTGTTTATCAATTATAAGAGACAAACAAATGACGTCATAGTAGCGCACTTTTCTGTAGAAATGCAGGGAATATCTTTCCTAGAGCATATGTGTTCGTAATTTTGATTGGATAAAAAAATAGACGCTAATGTTGGCGCGCTTTATTAACCAATAGCAGCTCGATTATAATCTTTAGGCATATCGGGGTGAGGGAGTATAAATTCTAAAGCCAGAGACAACTATCGCACAGTTCAACAGAATCATTCACGGGTTACACGTCGCACAGTTCAACAGAATCATTCACGGGTTACACGTCGCGCAGTTCAACAGAATCCTTCACAAGTACACGTTACGTAATTCTACAGAATCTCTCGCGTTGTAAAGTTAGTTACAAAAAAATGTGAAATACTCGAATTAATAATGTGCGGCAAATAAGTGATTATAGTTACATTCGAAAAACAGTTTCAGTCGGGCGTGTATCAAGAGTAAATATGTGAAATTAATGAAGTGTGACGGCAATAAAAGTGTAAAAACAAAATTTTATCAGTGTTATCTTTTAGTAACAACTCCTTTCCGTTTACACACCTTGTTCAAGAGATTTGCTCGACTGAGTAATAATAGCTAGCCGGAGGACAAAGAACTCAAAATTCAAAATAGTAATACAATAACAGGCGCTCAGCAAATAAAATAACACGAACGATACCGCGACAAACTAAGCGTTGTAGAAAGAAATGTCTTTAATAAAACTTGCTTGATATTATGGGGAAAGTAAATGCCATTAGTCGTGTTTGCTTCGAGGACGCTCTGATGGCCATTTTAGGGCCAATTTAATTTTTAAAGGGAACCTACAATCACGGTGAATTTAAATTGTCCCTAAAATACCATCACAACGTTCTCCAAATAAAACACGACTAATGACATTTACTTTCTCCTATAATATGAAGCAACTTTTGTTAAAGACATTTATTTCTACACGCTTAGTTTTGGAGATATTGTACAGTCTCAACTTAAATGGTCCACCCTATATCTTATACTTTTCCATTTACATAAAATATAACGAGAATGGAGAGCACTTCACAGGTTATTAACAAAATAATTCACTCCAATATCTGAAACGCATGAAGCTTTAAACGAAGTTGTTTTAAATGGTTGTTTGGAGATACAGAATGCTATGAAAACATTCAAATTACATCCACGATATTCTTTATTCTATATGTTGGTGACATATTTAAAGACTCCAAAAATATTCGTCTTCACATAAAGAAGAGTCTAACACACAAATAAATGGAGAGAAAACTATATCTCTAACATGCAGAAAGAACAAATGATAATACAGTTTATATATTCTGGCATGTTTAAGTTTTTTTCGTGTTAATAACTTTATAGTTTTTGGAAATGGAAATGCCACTAACTTTTTACTTTTTTCGTAAGTTATTTTTGCAAAGTTATTTCAAAAGTACTTGTTATAGAAACACTTTTGGTATAAAGTCTGAAATTACGGTGAAAGTGGCTTTTAATCTGACGTAGAAAAAGTACTCAAAATAAGGAACTCAATTGGTTGTATTGAACCTTCTCATTAACGCCTTAATTTTAATAAGTTTACGCATGTATTTTTCCATCAGTTTAAATCATATGTCGTTAACTTTGTCGCCTTTTTTATCTCTACCACATACCTAGTAGGTAGAGAAGTATTGCATTCCACCCAAAAATTCGATACCGAGGTTTTACCGGAAATACACGTTTATAGGTCCCGTGAATACCAAAAAAGGAACAGTTTTAGAAAAACAGCATAATTCAAAAGAATAGACGGTATTTAAGTTCAGTATCTTCCAAGGATGTCCTGCGCCGTGACGCTGTGGGCTAGGGCGTGAATCTCTGGTTTTCGGCCACGGAGTGCGCCCGAGTTCGATCCCACCTATGGGGAGCGGATTTTAAGTCCTTGGTATAGGACCGGTGCCCACTCAACAACATGAGGAAAGTGAGGAGCTGAGATAAGCAGCGATCCCGGTCATGGAAGCCAACATTCTGGCTGGGGGGATGTGCGATGCTGACCACATCACCTCCCACATCATCCACTCCTACCATGTGTACGTGTGCGTAAGGCCGGCAGGTCAAGTACCTTCTTGGGCTGTAACGCAACGAAATTATTGCCATTATTTTCCCAAGGATACAACACGAAATTCTCTCACCACAAACTATCCTTTACATAAAAAATGTACAAGCTTTTGTTTTCCCAAAAACGGTTCGAATATTTTGATTAAAATACCACCTATTTAAAATATTTATTTGTTTTGGGAACTTTACTGTGAATAGCCTATGAAGTCTTGTTCATTCCGAATGAATTTTGTACATCTAGTAAGTGCAAATGTTAGACAAAGACCTACTATTCCAAAATTGGGATCTTGTTAAATATACTTTACTGTAGCATTAACGATTTCCGATATATTCGTTATTATTGGGTTGACTTTTTAAATGATTTATACTTTTATGCAGTGCTAAGTTCCCATTGGTTAGTTTCTAGTAACGAGCGGAATTTCAAAGCTAGCATACTATAGGGACCCACTTTTTAAGTATTGTCTATTGCTTCAGCCTCCTGTATCCCATTTGTATCCACAACAAAATGTGTAATTTTGTTACAATTTTTGGAACCATTTCTGCAAACATTTACCTCGATTAAGTTGAATTATTAAAAAAATCTGATATGTTGCACTCATATGACTTTCTTACTCTTGTACAAACTATTTTTACAAATGCTTATTCTCCATCTACCTCATGTTAATCGAGATAAACATTTGCAGAAACTATCTTATTGCTAATTTTCTTGTAGGTGTGAGGGGAATATGATAGGCTTTAAGCGATAGTCAAATCTTTTAAAAGCTGGTTCCATTCTTTTGCATGCCCAGGATATAAAACAAACTAATAACGATATCCATTTGGGAAAAAGTATAAGTATTGGAAAATTCATAAAAATAACAAGGAATATCTCGGAAATGGTTCTCTGCACAAAAAATGTACCTGACATAAAGTGTGTGTTTGTGATGTAGATTTTTTGTGTAGTGAAATTTTGTCCATCTCATACGGTTTACCAGTTATGCGAAAGTCATTCAGAATGAAGAGAACTTTTGCGGACATTCCCAGGAAATTCAAGGTATACATTTCATTTGCCATAAAAATATCTTAAACATATGATATTCTAATCAAAATCGTTACAGCCATTTTTGAGAAAATCAACATTTTCGAAAAATGTTCCATCTAAAGCGTAGTCTGTGATGGGAGGACTTTCCTGAAGAGGTTCATGTCACATCCTTGGAGGATGCTAAACTCAAATACCAGTTTTGTTATTTATTCGACTTTTCGTTTTTGATTTTTGCTGTTCACAGACTGACAAACACACACACGGACATCTTTCCAAAAATAGTTTATTTGCATTATGGGCACCTAAAGCTGTATTATCGTTAAAATCTCGGTATCGAATGTTTGGGTGGAATGTAATACTTCCTCTATTCACCTTCCCCTTCCCCTACCTCACTTCCCCTACGTGGAAGAGAAACTAATAAGTCTTTGCAAGAATGGTTTGTGTAAGAATGGGTAGAGAACGTAATGAGAATATAACACAGATATTTTTTTTTAAGTGGAGATACATATAGTTGAGAAATATGCTTTCTGGAGGAATTGCATTTATTTTGGTATTATTGGATAAAACGCTATTAAACTCCCACACGTAGTTATTAAACAAGAGCCGCCGCTGTAACACATACCTGAGAGCTTGCTCCAGTGGCGTCACGTTAATCATGTCTAGAATATTCCTTGATCCATTTACCTGGAAACGGGAGCAATAAAAGTGTTTCTTGGCACAGGTTATGTGCGCCATATAACCTCGCTGTCTGCGGAGTCACGTAAACACGAGCATAAATACAGAGCCGGGGCCCAAACGAGAGGGCCCACACAAAGGAATATTGTGTTTCAACTATATATCTTTCCCCAAACGCTGAGACCTGTCACAGAGGAATTTGGTCATCCAAGGCATAATGCCTGTTCTAACTCCTCGTTAGCTGAGGGAAACCATGCAATAGGTATCCTGGTTATTTGAGGGCAAACCCCTAGGATGTTATGAGGTAAGAATTAATTAAATGAAATGTTCCCCACCGATAAAGCTGTAGAACTTTTATGAATCATAATAATCTAATTAAGCTGCAATAATATGTGCTTATATTACAAAGAGAGAATATTTGTGTCTACGTATGCATGTGTGCAGATGTAGAATAATCTCAAAAACCACTCAATGGAGGGTGAAAAGGCCTGTTCTTTCTGACGGACATGGGCTATAAAACACCTATAGTAAATGGAGGAGGAATATAATTCCATTGTAAAATCCTATGGCGATATTTCATCGAAAATACACGTTTTGAAGTCCCTGAATCAAATATATAGGTCCGCATGTGTGGTGTTTAAGTTCAGAGTCATCTAAAGATGCGACACGAAGTTTTTCAAGAAAATCCCCCCCAAACTACACTTTACATGGGGCGTTTTTCGAAATGTTTGATGTTCTAGGAAGTTGCTCCACCGATTTTAATTAAAATACCATATATTAAAAATATTTACATGAAAAAATAAATGTACGTCTTAAATTTTCTAGGAATAGCCTTTGGAAACCTCTTCATTCGTAAGCAATTTTATATAATCTTGTAAACGTTAAGCGATAGACGAAAACGTACTACACAAGAAATGTATATCTCTTTAAGACACAATTTACTTCAAATAACTTTTTTATGGCATTAGCCATTTCCGAGATAGCCGTTATTAATGGTTCGCATTGCTCAAAACTTGGTCATTCTTTAAATTCTTTTCAACATTCAAATGTTTCTAGCGATTGCATGGAAACAGTATGGAATTTTATGGCCAGCATATAGCGTCCGGTTCTTAAACATTTGAGTATCGCTGTTCCCTTTGTATATATATAACGAAATGTGCAATGTAGCTGTTTCTGCGAAGTTTTATCTCCATTAAAATGAAGAAGATAGGAAAATAAACTGTTGTAAGAATATTTGTATACTCATTAATAAGCGCTAGAGGGTAAAGAAAGTCATGTGAATGTAACACATAATGTACTGTTGTCATTCAGTGTTTCTCGCAATATCGTGGAAAGATATTCAACATTAGCATGTAGCAATTCGCTTTTAAACATTTCATTATTGATTCTGTTTCTTCTATCAACTATTTTCTATCTGGATCAACATGAAGTATGAAGAAAAATAAGCTTGTGGAAGCTATATGAAAATAAGCAATAGTGAATAGAGAATGCCATATGAATATATATACTAAGTGGCCCACACAAGCCGTCCTTTGTTGAAGTTAGTTTATACCAGATAGCGCAAACGCCAAGAGGTTTCCATAAGAGAACTGTAAAGGAAAAGAGGATACTGCTAAATGAGAGACCAATGCTTGTTAACGAACACTTAAACTGCTATTAATAGTCCTAGATCTCATTTGGTAGAGAAACTGCCTGCTATATGAGGTGTTTCGGGTTCGATTCCCGGCTGGTCTCTAGAAAGTTATCTTTAATGAAAAACATTTCACCTATACTCAAAGTCTATATTTGAATGTGAGAGTACCTATGTGCGTGCGTATGTGTGCGGGGAGCGTGCTGTTGTGGGTTATTTAATAAGCAAGTCGCTCATTAAAAAGAATTTAGGATTGCCGCTTGACGCAAACCTAAACACACGTGTTCAGTGATTTAGTTCCATGACAATCTACAATCACTACAACTATATGGCACCAATTCGTGCAGCAAAGTTAACAAGATTAAACAAAATTATATTTTATTGTATTTATGTACCCTAAAATGTGCGTTAGAATTAAATTATTTTCTATTACTGCATAATTCATAATAAGCATGTGCAAAAACATGCCCGCTTTGGTGGACAAATTGATGTAAGGGCCTCTCAGGCCCACATTCCACCTGCAATGATCCACAATTTCTTATATTTCTGTACCCCTCCCCAAAAGATCGTGTCCAGAACACTGTTATTGGTGAACGTTACCTTTTTGTCTGAACTGCATACGGTGACCACGCGACGTTTATCAGTACGAAACTACCACGTAAACACCTGCAGACAGCAGCACTACCTCGGTGACCTTTCGCTTTATACCTGCACTGCCCCATTGAACAGCAGTGATACGGCAACTTACTTTCACCTATGTATGCGGGAAACATATAAGTGCAAAGGATGGCTTGTTTGGTGCATACATTAACACACAAGAATCTCGTTTATCGGCCCTCATTAATCCGGATTTCCGGTTTATCTGGAATGATTTTTTCCGTACTTTTTCACAACCAAAATAATTATTGAGCCCATCGATAGATATAAGCGCAGTTATCATGGTCATTGTCACAGAGCAACAAAACTAAAGTGTTTGTTTCATTAATTTTCACTACAGTTCTGATAGCGCTCGTACACTTCTCATCTGGACGGCTGTCGATTATTCCTTTCTGCTTTCGCAGTGACTAATATTTTACTATCGTGGATCAGAGTTTATGTGCATTTTATAGTATGTTTCGGGATTATCCGGACTTTCGTAAATTCCGATTACCTCAGGTCTCACCTAATCCGGATAAACTAGGTTCGTGTATTGTATTCTGATTCACCTTTTAACTATTATTAACTTATTACACTGACTTAATTTTCTTTGAAATCAACAGGGAGAGAGCATTATTCCCTCTACCCTCCATCATTTACTAATATTACTAAAACTTATTTTTGCTATCTACGCTTTAATTGAGATAAACCATTGCACAAATAGCAACATTATACATTTCGTTATAGAACTGGACGCTATATGCTGGCCTAAAAATTCCATACTGTTTCCATGACATCGCGAGAAACACCTGAATGTCGATGGGACTTTATAAGAATGCCAAAGAATTCAGCAATTAGAACTATTAATAAACGGTCTCTCGGAAATAGTAGGTATACCAAATCAAGTTTTTTTCCTCTCTGTTTTATTTTACTTCGCTTTAACTCCCTGGTCATATTGCGACGGATCTGTTATGGATAACTCTTAGAACGATATATGATGGACATCTATCACGTGTCACAGAGACCCTAGGGCATAAGTACCGAATCTTCTGCCCCGTGCCATGCAGACGACATTAGGGTGCCGTCATTCCAACCGCCGCTCCCATATAAAGGCGGACAATTAGCCATCTAGGTCTCATGGTCGTAACCACCTGCTTCATGCCTTGCAGATGGCATTAGGGTGCCGTCCAATCTAACCGATGCCCCCAGACAGAATGGCGGACAGTTGGTCTTCTAGGTCTCATCCCTGTAACCACCTGCTTCATGCCGTGCAGATGGCATTAGGGTGTCGTCCTGTCTAACCGCCGCCCTCACACAGAAAGGCGGACAGTTATTCTTCTAGGTCTCATCCCTGTAACCACCTGATTCGTGCCGTGCAGATGGCATTAGGGTGTCGTCCTGTCTAACCGCCGCCCTCACACAGAAAGGCGGACAGTTAGTCTTCTAGGTCTCATCCCTGTAACCACCTGCTTCATGCCGTGCTGATGGCATTAGGGTGCCGTCCAATCTAACCGATGCCCCCAGACAGAAAGGCGGACAGTTGGTCTTCTAGGTCTCATCCCTGTAACCACCTGTTTCATGCCGTGCAGATGGCATTAGGGTGTCGTCCTGTCTAACCGCCGCCCTCACACAGAAAGGCGGACAGTTAGTCTTCTAGGTCTCATCCCTGTAACCACTGATTCGTGCCGTGCAGATGGCATTAAGGTGTCGTCCTGTCTAACCGCCGCCCTCACACAGAAAGGCGGACAGTTAGTCTTCTAGTTCTCATCCCTGTAACCACCTGATTCGTGCCTTGCAGATGGCATTAGGGTGTCGTCCTGTCTAACCACCGCCCTCACACAGAAAGGCGGACAGTTAGTCTTCTGGATCTCATCCCTGGAAATGCCATATTGCTTCGTTACGTGCCCACAGAAACCCCCAGTGCATGGCAGCCGGATCTTCTGCTTGTGTCGGGCAGATGGCGTTAGGGTTCCGTCCAGTCTAACTGCTTACATGGTCTATAGATAGATGCCATAGCATTCGCTATTACCACTTATTTTTCATTTTGCTATTGTTTTAGACTTAAGGTAAAACTTTGGGCTCGTGCTATTAAATATCCAATCCGGTATTAACCTTGGCGACTGAGGAAAACCACGAAAAAACCTCACACAGATATCGCTCGGTAAAAAAAAAAAAATAAATTGTGTGTTTTAAAGAGATCTACGTTTTTTGTGGACTGTGTTTTCATCTATCGCTTAACGTTTACTAGTACAAGAGTATTTATAAAATTCCTTCGAAATGAAGAAGACTTCACAGACTTTTTCCATACAGTTCAAGATATAAATCTTGCTTGTCATGAATGATTAAGCCTGTTGTGTCACCTTAAGGGCAAAGGCTTCTCTGTAGAGGGGTAAAAGTCTTTTATATATGTATCTCTCATGGTGAGTTACTCTGTGAGAAGTAATTAGGGTCATGGAACATTTGTCTGTTACACTGATATCTGTCTGTTACACTGACTGTTTTGTAGTTATGCATTGCACTGTTACACTGTCATATATCTGTCTGTTACCTAACTGTTTTATGTTATGTAGAGCACAATTGACTCTCCGTTTCTCTCCAGTTCTTCCTGCATTTATATATGTTTACGCTCGACCATGCCAAAATGTAGTATTTATAGACTGGTAAGCAGTACTTTAATGGGCCTCATTAAAGTACACATGTTCATTAAAGTATTGGTATTCGACCAGTCAGAAGTGGCCACGTAACATTGTGAAAGCGCAAGTATCGATTATTCTGCGTAGTACGTCTCACAACGCTAGCAACGTTGTTTGACTCAGGTGCATTGTATTGTAACCATAGATAAAGAAATAACGATTGTAACACATCATTCAAACCAGAAACCAATACTTAGGAAATCTTTAATTTAGATACATGGTTGAGCATAAACAGTCGTATGAAACTTGACTATAATGGTGATTAAAACGCTCGTATAATAATTATTAACCTCGCTTCACCCGCTCGGATAATAATAATACTCGCGTTTTAATTACTACTATTATAGTCTCGTTGCATAATATACTGTTATATACCTACCTATGGTATGTTAATCAAAATCGTAGGAGAATTTTTGAGAATATAGAAAATCTGAAAAATGCTCCATGTTAAGAGTAATTCCAGGTGAGAGATTTTCTTGAAAGTCTTCGTGTCGTATCTTTGCAAAATACTGAACTACATATAGTAAGTATTGCATTCCACCAAAGAATTTGATATCGAGACTTCACCGGAAATACATGTTTTGAGGCCCATGAATTAAAAAAAAAATTTTAGAAAAAGGTCCGTGTGTGTGTCTGTGTGTCTGTGTGTCTGTGAACAGCATAACTCAAAAACGAAAAGTCAGATAAATACCAATCTTGGTATTTAGGTTCAGTATCTTTCAAAAATGCGCCGCGATAGTTTTAGAAAAGATCCCCCGACCCCAGACTACCCTCTAAATGGAACATTATTCGAAAATTTTGATTTTCTCAAAAATGGCTCAACGATTTTGATTAAAATATGATATGTTTAAGATATTTTCATGGCAAATGAAATGTATATCTTGAATTTTCTGGGAATGTCCCCAAAAGTCCTCTTCATACTGAATGAATTTTGCATAACTGGTAAACGTAAGAGATAGACAAGCTTTAACTATACTAAAAATGTGGATCTCATTAAAATACATGTTTGAGTGAACCATTTCCGAGATTTCCTTGTTATTTGTTTGAATTTTCCAATACTTATATTTTTCTCAAATGGGAATTCTTAATCGTTTTGTTTATGTCCTGGATAAGCAAAGAGAATGGAATGCTCCACATAGCAACCAGCTCTTAAAAGAGTTGACTATCGCTTAAATACCACCATATTTCCCTTGCACCTATAAGAGAATTAGCAATAAGTTTCTGCAAATGTTTATCTCGACTAACATGAAATAGATGGAGAATAAGCGTTTGTACAAGAATAGAGAAAGTCATGTGAGTGGAACACATCGATTTTTAATTATGCTATTCACACACACATACACACATGACCTTTTGTTAAAAAACTTTTTTTAGTTAGAGGACCTCAAAACATGTATTTCCGGTGAACTCCCGATATCGAATTCTTGGTTGGAATAGAATACCTTCTCTATCTCTATGTATATGGTAGAGAGAGAGTAAAAAGTGAAATCTGTATGTCCAGTGTTTTGAATTAAATTAAATTGTTATTTATGGACGCTCTTTGACTACTATGATTCTTAGCGTCCCATTCTATATTGGGCGTGAACGACCGGTAATTTCGCTCAGAGGCCTCTTTATCAGGCTTGAGGTTCTTTTACGTACCGTAAATCTACGACACGGGACCACCGGCTTTACTTTCCTTTACGTCCGAAACAATCCATCGCCCTCCGCCGGGTTTGAACCCGCGACTTTGGGAACTAGAGGCTAGCATGGTACCACTAGTCCATGAAGGACGATTCCAGTGTTTTGAATTACACTCTGTATATGCGTAGTGTATCTTAACTGAGTTTGGTCAGTTTATAAACACACTAGGTTTTACCGTTTCGCGGCCCATCATGGTGGCGCGTTCCGCTCTTTGAAAAGCTTCATCGGAACAGAAAGAAAAGAAATAAGACTGTGAATTATTCACATTAGTAAGTTGGCAGAAGCGTTTAACCCAAAAATTTTCTCGATGTGCGTTCCAGTAATTAGAAATGGGCTTATCGTTTTGTTTTGGGGCCGTAATAACCAACAGTTGAGCAGAAAACACGTGGGTTAACTCTTCTGCGCTTCGCCATTGTTATCGATGCGCTTGCTCTTTGAACATTTTCCAGCAAGTAATACGGCCCAATATGGCCACAGCGAACGAATTATACGCTCCGATCCTTCTAACGCAATTATTTTAATCCGCACTCCTCTTTTCTCTCTCGTAAGACAGAATTTTGCTCACTAAAATACATTTTCTTCTTCAACGGCCTCTGCACAGTGGTTAACCTATAAAAGCCTTAATTCCTTCCGCTTCTGCTCCCCATCATCATGCTTCTCTGAGAGGAATCGCGCGTTTTCGTTCCGTTTAAGAATGCTGTAATAACCATAATATGTGCAAACTCGTGTAACTTTTCGGCATGAAAGGATTTTTCATTCACTTAACTCTCGCACGAATAGAGTACTCAACATCGCGCTCCTTTTATAAACATTCCGGGGATGCGAGCGAACCTTGATGGATTATAACGTAAAACAGCATTTCTTTCGTTCATTATGATGCTAATTATCAATTAGGTATCCTGGCATGCATAGCATGTGGCCCATAATGGAACGGAGCTATTTATGAAGATGCTGACATATAGCTACACCCCTACCATCGTGATCACTTCTATTTTTACTTTCTCTACTACGTATAGTAGGGGAAGTATTGTATTCCACTCAAAAATTCGATACCGAGATTTCACCGAAAATATATGTTTTGAGACTCCCTGAATACAAAAAAAGCATTTTTGGAAACATGTCCGTGTGTGTTTCTGAGAGTGTAAACAGCATAACTCAGAAACGAACAGTCGGATAAACACCAAACTTGGTATTTAGGTTCAGTAACTTCCAGAGATGCGACACGAAGGTTTTCAGGAAAATCCGCCCACTCCAGATTACCCTTTACATGGAACATTTTTCGAAAATTTTAATTTTATCAAAAATGGCTGTAACGATTTTGGTTAAGATATCATATGTTTATGATATTTTCATGACAAATGAAATGTATATTTCGAATTTTCTGGGAGTGTCTCTAAAAGTATTCTTCATTGTGAACGACTTTTGCATAACTAGTAAACCATAAGAGATAGACAAAATTTTACTACAAAAAATGTAGATTGCGTTAAAATACACAATTTATGTCATATACATTGTTTTTGTTGAGGGAACCATTTTCGAGATATTGCTTGTTATTCCCTTAAATTTTACAATACTTATACTTTTTCTCAAATGGAAATGCGTTATTCATTTTTTTGTCCTGGTGATGCAAAGAGAATGGAATACTCCACATAGCAACCAGCTCTTAAAATATTTGACTATCGCTTAAAACCTACCAATTCCCCTTGCATCTACAAGAAAATTAGCAATAAGATTAACATCTCGATATCTCGATTAACATGAAGCATATGGAGAATAAGCGTTTGTAAAAATAGTTTGTACAAGAGTAGAGAAAGTCGTGTGAGTGTAACACATCAGATTTTTATGTTATATTACCGTTTTATTAATGCGTTTAGAAACGGCAACAACTTTAACCTTCGTCTCCATGTCGCTGATGAAATCTCTGCTATATGTAAATGCTGTAGCTTGCAATAGTTTATTGTTGTCCCACTGTTGGAGAGGCAAACTTGAAGTAGTTTCTGCCCCACGTATGGGACGCCAAACTTGAAGCTGTTTTAGAGCACACACGTAATGGATGCCAAACTTGCGGGAGGTTGTTTCTTGGAGTGTTCGCCCCACGTACGGTGAAAAATTTCCGGTGGCCTTCGTCCCACGTTTTCTTTTCTGGTGGCTTTCGCCCCACGTTTAAAATTTAAGTTTTAGTTTTAATGTTTATTTAAATATTATATATGCATGCCTCGGTGTGCGTCAGTATTTTATAGCGCACGTATCTCTTAGCAGGATTGGTACGGCTAAAGAATGAAGGCTTATACAAATTATAATTGTATTGTACTTTGTTTATTAATCCTTCACTCGAATTAAATAACACTTTGATGTATCCTACTGTAATGCTGTGAGATTATTGTTAATTGTACTTTTTAATACGTAAACTTTATATTATTCTCACTGATGTGAATTTTTATATCTCACACTGAACACGTACCGAACTGCTCGGGTGCGCAATCTTGTAGCGTCTACCGCCTGAATTTGCACATTACCTCTATTTCTAGTCTGTGGTTGGCTAAGCCTACTCCAATAGAATACTTTTATTTAAGTTAAGCTTTTTTTCTAGTTTTTGATTGGCTATTTATAAACCGTTTTAAATATTACATTATTATTGTTTCAAGAATTATTAATAGCCTTTATTAAACTTTCTAATTCATTATTGCCTCAAGGTTACCTCATTGTTAGCAACTTTCGGCTTTTACTTTGTGATTCTGTTAGCTACTGAAAGCAGCTTGCTTCTATTCTCACAGCTCCTATATTGTTAAACTACGTAATACATTCACATAACATTATTATACATGTATATAATAATATAAACATAATATAATGACTGTTACATACATTTTATATATTATTATCCACATATTGCTTTAAGCCAAGCTGTTATTAAATTTTATATTATATAATTAGACTGATATAATTTAAGTGTTAAAAATACTGCCTCAAGCTGTCGTTCAGTTTAACCATACATGGGACATTTCTATGAAATCGAACGGCAAAAAATCTCGCATTTTTTGTTTGCGTTGTAATTTTTACTTTCTCTGCTACGTATAGTATGTATGGAATGTATTGCATTCCATACAAACATTCATATCGAGATTTCACCGGAAATATATATTTTGAGGCCCCCTGAATTCAAAAAAGGCATTTTAAGAAAATAATCTGTGTGTGTGTGCCTGTGAAAGCCATAACTCGAAAACAAAAAGTCGGATAAATACCAAAATTGGTATTTAGGTTCACTATCTTTCAGAGATGCGACACAAATATTTTCAAGAAAATCTCCCCCAGCCAGACTTCCGTTTACATGGAAATGTTTTCCAAAATTTTGAATTTCTCAAAAACGGCTGTAATGGTTTTGATTAAAATATATGTTTAAGATATCTTCATGACAAATGAAATGTTTATCATGAATTTTCTGGAATGTCCCCAAAAGCCCTCATCATTCTGAATGACTTTTGCATGACTGCTAAACCGCAAGAGAAACAAAGTTTTATTACACAAAAAATATTGATCTCACAATTCCTACTGATATATTTTTACTTTCTCTACTACGTATAGTAAGTATGGGAGGTATTGTATTCCACCCAAAAATTCGATACCGAGATTTCACCAGAAATACATGTTTTGAGATCCCCTGAATCCAAAAAAAGCATTTTTGGAAACATGTCCGTGTGTGTGTGTGTGTGTGTGTCTGTCTGTGTGTCTGTCAGTCTGTGTGTCTGTCTGTGAACAGCATAACTCAGAAATGAACAGTCGGATAAACACCAAACTTGGTATTTAGGTTCAGCATCTTCCAGAGATGCGAAAAGAAGGTTTTCAAGAAAATCCGCCCCAGAGTACCCTTTACATGGAACATTTTTCGAAAATTTTAATTTTCTCAAAAATGGCTCTAACGATTTTGATTAAAATATTATATGTTTAAGATATTTTCATGACAAATAAAATATATACCTTGAATTTTCTGGGAATATCTCCAAAAGTATTCTTCATTGTGAACGACTTTTGGTAAACTGGTAAACCATAAGAGATAGGCAAAGTTTTACTACACAAAAAATGTAGATCGCGTTAAAATACACAATTTATGTCATATACATTTTTGTTGTTGAGTGAACCATTTTCGAGATATTACTTGTTATTCCCTTAAATTTTTCAATACTTATTTTCTCAAATGGGAATTCTTTATTCATTTTTTTGTCTTTGATATGCAAAGAGTATTAATCTGTGGCAAAGGGAATGGTGCTGCACCTAGCAACCAGCTATTAAGAGATATGTATGTGCTTAAAGGCTACTGTTATTCTATACTGCCCTTGTAAATATATATTCCCCTTACATCTACAAGAAAATTAGCAATAAGATAGAGTTTGCAAATGTTTATCTCGATTAACATGAAGTAGATGGAGAATAAGCGTTTGTAAAAATAGTTTGTACAAGAGTAGAGATAGTCATGTGAGTGTAACACATCAGATTACTTTTTTGTTTTGTTTTGCTCGCACGCTTGCTTATGCAGTCGCTGAAGTTTTCGAGAGAGTACTAGAATGTTTGGGAGGCGGGGAGAAACAAGATTCGAGGGTAATCCTGTTATTTCTTGACTGCGTTTCTGGTGTTTCCGTTGGGTGAGACCGCTACCCCGTTTGGCCTCTCTCTTCACATTGTCGGTCAGTATATGCCATCCTCTTGATAATCTCGGACCGAAGGCCACTGCGTGTTTATTAAAATAAGAATCGATGTGATCGTCCTCACGACTTTCTCTACCATTAACAAATTCACATATATCCCTTATATATTATAGTATTCATTAAAAAGTGGCTTTTCTAATCACATTACCTTTCTCATGATATATTTTTGTATACGAATGACTTTAAATTAAGCAAGAAGGTTTCAATATGCGCAAACAGCATTCAAATGTTTATTCATAGTAACAAGCTATTGCGATGACAGAATCAAACCTTCAAGTATGTCCGTTAGATGACGCACTCACACTTGGGAAAGGTGAAAACTTGCGTTCAGGAATACTATGCAAACGGCTAACGCTACGAAAAACGTTTATCGAATTGCGTATTTTAATTACCTCCACCATTTTTCCTGTACTAAGATTTTGCCTATCTCTTATGACAGGCAAGTTTATTGAATTATGCAAAATTCAATCAAATGAAGGGAATTTTACAGGCCATTGACAGAAAATTGGATTGGCGGAAGGAGTATTTTTACTTTCTTTACCGCGCACATAGGAGGTATAGACGGTGTTGCATTCCACCCAAAAATTCGATACCGAGATTTCACTAGAAATACATGTTTTGAGGTACCTTAATTCAAAACAAATCATTTTTAGCAAAAGGTCCTGTGTGTGTGAACAGCATAACTGTAAAACAAAAACTCAATATAATCCCCCAACCTAAGATATACTTTACATGGGTTATTTTTCGAAATTGCTTGCATTATAAATAAAATGTATATCTTGAATTGTGTAGGAATAACCTGTGAAGTCCTCTTCATTCGGAACGAATTCTGTATAATCTTGTACAACTGGTAAGTATTAAGCCATAAACGAAAAGATACTAAAGAAAAACTGTAGATATCTTTAAAACGTACAATTTATATCCAATAATTTTTTATGGCATCAGCTATTATATATCCGCTATTAATAGTTAGAGTCCAGTTCTTAAGCAATTGACTGTCGCTATTCCGTTTATATGTCTACTATAACGGGATATGTAATGCAGCTGTTTCCGAAAAGTTTTATCTCGATTAAAATGAAGAGGAGAGTAAAATAAACTTACACAAGACTAAATTGTGTACCTACCAATAAGTGTTAGAGGGTAGAGAAAGTAATGTGAATGTATCATATCAGATTTTTTCGAAAATATTCGTATAGCATTATTGGAAGATGCTGAACCTAAATACAAAGTTTGAGATTTACTTATCTTAAATTTCGTTTTTGAGTTATGCTTGGAGATTGCAAACACAGTAATTCATTGAATAAATGTTGCCTTTTGGCTGCTTTATGGGTATCGTGTAGGTATACGTGCGCAAAAACCAACGTCGGCATTAAGTATTGAGAAATATTGGTGCCTTGCAATGTCGTATCATTATTATTATTATTATTATTATTATTATTATTATTATTATTATTATTATTCATCCCTTACACTCCAAGAAGTCCTTTGTGTGTAATATCACACGCTCTGTCAGTAATGTCACCATGTTTTGTTTCGCCGATGGAGAAAAATGGCGCAGTTGGAGACGTTTGTTTTTGGCAGAGGTGTCGTGACGGGACTTGCCGTCTGATTAGTTATCTCCCGCAGGGTTACATCTCGCTCACCAGCAGGGGTGCCATCCCCTTGGAGAACGTATTCATCTCCTTTCAATTTAATACAGACCTGTACCATTCTCCAGGACACGCACGGGCATAAGCTTGGCGCCGTTCAAACGCAAGTTCCCATCCTACTGACTTAAGTATAGCTAAATCTGCGAACACTGTTGAGACTACAGATTCAATGGCGGTAATATAAAACATCTAGGAAATAATTGATTTTACTCCACAGAAACAAAAGCCGGTTTACATTTTATAGGAAGGATTACGCATAGATGGCCATGACGCAATACTAGAGAAAACAGAAGACAAGAGTTTGAAAATCTGAAGTGAATCATACACATGACTTTTTCTAACCTCTATCCTTTATACAAACTAGTTTTACTAAAGCTTATTTTTATATCTACTTCATTCCAATCCAAAAAACTTTTGCAGAAATATCTACATTACACATTTCGTTATAGATATAAACAGAACAGCGACAGTCAAATATTTAAGAACTGGACGCTATGTGCTGCCTTAAAAGTCTATACTGTTTCCATGCAATCGCGAGAAACAACTGAATGTTGACAGTACTTCAATAGAATGGCTAAGTGTTGAACAATTCGAACCATTAATAAGGATATCTCGGAAATGGTTGATCAAAACCTATTTATTTTTATTTTGAAAATTTAACAACAAAACAGTGAGGTTATTTAACATACTGGCAGTTTTGTACCGTTACAATAAACTAGTATAAAATCGTGACACTATAACTAATCAAGTTCATTAAACATTATATATTTTTACATATATTTATATATTAGGGTACATCGAAGAGTTGAGTGCTGTTTGTAAATCATTGGGTATCTGGTAGTGTTGTCTCCATTGATCATATTCTGGACATTCCACGATTATATGTTTCGTCGTTAACAGTATGTTACACTGGTGGCAAATAGGTGGTTGTTCCTTTGAAAGAAGATAACTGTATTATCTTGGCATGATCCATTCTCAGTAGGGATATTAAAACCTGATCCTGTCTGGAAAGAGAATTACTGGGAAGATGTGTCGAAAAACTCGATATTATATCACGGAGTTTGCTTCTCGTGGAGTCTTCCACTGTTGGTAGAGCTTCTGTTTAATGGTTGAGATAACATCCTGGGTTAGTGTAGTTATAGTTCGGTCACTTAGTGGATGTTTCGTGGCTTCTTTTGCTGCCTGATCGGCCAATTCGTTGCCTTGTATTCCAATGTGGGATGGAATCCATAGTAAAGACACTTGCTTTCCTTGATTATTGGCTTTATGAAGTAGTGATTGAATTTCATGCGTACGAATATGAGTTTATGACAGATTGTTTATTGCAAGTAGTGCACCTTTAGAATCTGAGTATATAACAAATTAACTTTGAACATCGAGTATTCAAAACATAAATCACAGCTTGAATAATTGAAAATTGTTATCTTGAGAGGATAGTACAAAAATGAAGACGTCTGAATAACATAGTGCGGTTTAGATAAACAACAGCACAAGCATTTCTATCATTACACTTTGATCCATGTGTGTAAATTTCGGTATGTTTTCCATGAAATAAATTGTGTTTTAAAGAGATCAACATTTCTTGTGTAGTACGTTTTCGTGTATTGCTTAACGTTTACAGTTATAAAATAGTATATGAAATTCCTTCCGAATGAACAAGCACTTCATAGGCTATTTCCAGAAACTTCAAGATATATTTTTATTTATTATGTAAGTATCCTTAATATGGTATTTTAATCAAACTGGTTAAAGCCACTTTTTAGAAAATCAAAATTTTCGAAAAATGTTCCTTGTAAAGGGTAATTTAGGGTTTCGCGGATTTTCTTGAAAATCTTTGTGTCACATCTTTGGAAGCTAGACTTAAATACCAAGTTAGGTGTTGATCAGAATTTACGTTTTTGAGTTATGCTGTTCACAGACACAATGCACCTTTCTAATATTTCCGGTGAAATCTCGATATCGAATTTTTAGGTGGAATGCAATACTTGCTCTACCTATTAGGTACGTGATATAGAAAGTAAAAAGTGACAATCGATCCTACGTTGGTAACTAGATGTTCTTTCACACAAACTTGTTTCAATCAGACTGAAAAATGCATTGCCATTGCCGGGATTTGAACAAAAAATCTTTCGTTTGCTCTAAGTAACTGAGCTACCATGTCACGATATTAAATTTCCCCAACTGACTCACAGTTTTACTTTCTCTACTCCGTATATTAAAGGTATTTACATGAAAACAATCTGATATGTTACACTCACATGACTTTCTCCACTCTTGTACAAACTATTTTTACAAACTCTTATTCTCCATCTATTTCATATTAATCGAAATAAACATTTGCAGAAACGATCTTTTGACATGCAAAGAGAATTACATTTTACACATAGCGACCAGTTCTAAAAATATTTGACTATCGCTTAAGGCGTACTATGTTCCCCTTGTTTTGTAATTGCAACGGCAATATAGACATACAGTAGCCATTAAGCACATACATATATCTTAATAGCTGGTTGCTAGGTGCAGCACCATTCTCTTTGCCACAGATTAATACTCTTTGCATATCCAAGACAAAAAAATGAATAACGAATTCCATTTGAAAAAATCTGATGTGTTACACTCACATGACTTTCTCTACTCTTGTACAATCTATTTTTACAACGCCTATTCTCCATATGCTTTATGTTAATCGAGATATCGAGATGTCAATCTTATTGCTAATTTTCTTGTAGATGCAAGGGGAATATGGTAGCTTTTAAGCGATGGTCAAATATTTTAACGCTGGTTGCTATGTGTCGCATTCCATTCTCTTTGCAAGTCCAGGACATAAAAAAATGAATAACGAATTTGAGAAAAAGTATAAGTATTGGAAAATTTAAGGGAATAACAAGCAATATCTCGAAAACGGTTCACTCAACAAAAAAAATGTATATGACAAAAGTTGTGTATTTTAACGAGATCTACATTTTTTGTGTAGTAAAATTTTGTCTATCTCTTATGGTTTACCAGTTATGCAAAAGTCGTTCACAATGAAGAATACTTTTGGAGACATTCCCAGAAAATTCGAGATATACATTTCATTTCTCATGACATTGTCTTAAACATATGATATTTTAATCAAAATCGTTAGAGCCATTTTTGAGAAAATTAAAATTTTCGAAAAATGTTCCATGTAAAGGGTAGTCTGGGGTGGGGGGATTTTCTTTAAAACCTTCGTGTCGCATCTCTGGAAGATACTGAACCTAAATACCAAGTTTGGTGTTTATCCGACTGTTCGTTTTTGAGTTATGCTGTTCACAGACACACACACACACAGACACACACACACACACACACACAGACACACACACACACAGACACACACACGGACATGTTTCCAAAAATGCTTTTTTTTGGATTCAGGAGGTCTCAAAACATGTATTTCCGGTGAAATCTCGGTATCGAATTTTTGGGTGGAATGCAATACTTCCCCTACTTACTATACGTAGTAGAGAAAGTAATAAGTATTGAAAAATTTAAGGGAATACCAAGTAATATCTCGAAAATGGTTCATTCAACAACAAAAATGTATATGACATAAATTGTGTATTTTAACGCTATCTACATTTTTTGTGTAGTAAAATTTTGTCTATCTCTTATGGTTTACCAGTTATTCAAAAGTCCTTCACAATGAAGAATACTTTTGGAGACATTCCCAGAAAATTCAAGATATACATTTTATTTGTCATAAAAATATCTTAAACATATGATATTTTAATCAAAATCGTTAGAGCCATTTTTGAGAAAATTAAAATTTTCGTAAAATCTTACATGTAAAGGGTACTCTGGGGTGGGGGGATTTTCTTGAAAACCTTCGTGTCGCATCCTTGGAAGATGCTGAACCTAAATACCAAGTTTGGTGTTTATCCGACTGTTCGTTGTTGAGTTATGCTGTTCACAGTCACACACACAGACAGACACACACACAGACAGACACATACACACACACGGACATGTTTCCAAAAATGCTTTTTTTTGGATTCAGGGGATCTCAAAACATGTATTTCCGGTGAAATCTCGGTATCGAATTTTTGGATGGAATACAATACTTCCCCTACTTACTATACGTAGTAGAGAAAGTAAAAAATGAATAACGAATTCCCATTTGAGAAAATAAGTATTGAAAAATTTAAGGGAATAACAAGCAATATCTCGAAAATGATTCACTCAACAAAAAAAATGTATATGACATAAATTGTGTCTTTTAAAGCGATTTACATGTTTTGTGTAGTAAAATTTTGTCTATCTCTTATGGTTTACCAGTTATGCAAAAGTCGTTCACAATGAAATATACTTTTGGAGACATTCCCAGAAAATTCAAGTTATACATTTTATTTGTCATAAAAATATCTTAAACATATGATATTTTATTCAAAATCGTTGGAGCCATTTTTGAGAAAATTAAAATTTTCGAAAAATCTTCCATGTAAAGAGTACTCTGGGGTGGGGGGGATTTTCTTGAAAACCTTCGTGTCGCATCCTTGGAAGATACTGAACCTAAATACCAAGTTTGGTGTTTATCCGACTGTTCGTTTCTGAGTTATGCTGTTCACAGACAGACACACACACACACACAGACACACACATAGACACACAGACACACACACGGACATGTTTCCAAAAATGCTTTTTTTGGATTCAGAGGGTCTCAAAACATGTGTTTTTGGTGAAATCTCGGTATTGAATTTTTGGGTGGAATACAATACTTCCCCTACTTACTATACGTAGTAGAGAAAGTAGAAATATTTGATGTGTTATATTCACATGACCTCTATCTTCTATACCTTATTAGTGGGTTTAGAAATTATTGTTACAAAAGTTTGTCTTACTAAGTACTTCATTTTAATCCAGATAAATGTTTCCGGAAGTAGCTGCATTATACATTTCGTTATAGATACAAAGAGAACGAGTCAGATATGTATATAAGAAATTCCAGACTAAGTCAATTGTTTCGGAAGGAAGGGGTGAAGAATTAAAAGCGTTACCTTTATAACACCGCAAGAGACAACTGAAAATCAACAGGACCTGAAGAAAATGGCTAAGTATTGAACAATTCAAAACATTAATAACGGATATTTCGGAAATGGCTGCCACAAAAAAAGTTATTTGAAATGACTATATTCCATGTATAGTATGCTTTCGTCTATCGCGTAATTTTTACCAGTTATTCAAGATTATACAACATTCCTTCCGAATGAAAGGACTTCAAAGGCTATTCCCAGAAAATTCAAGATGTAATTTTATTTGCCATGTAAATAGCTTTAATACATGGTGTTTTAATCAAAGTAGTTTGAGTAATTTTTTAGGAAATCAAAGATTTTGAAAAATCTTCCATGTAAAGGGTAGTTTGGTATGGGGAATTTTCTTGAAAATCTTTGGAATATGTTGAACCTTGAAGCAGTGCGTTCTGAGTAGCTAAATATAAAATTTTAACCATAGGTAAAATAAATACTAATAACAGTAAGAATAGTATTATTAAATAAGACTGAGAAGTGAATATTACATCTACAGGTGAATATGGGTTGAAAAGACAGTGCCAGCTAGCAGACTGGTAATGGGGTGGTTTTCCCTTATTCTAACCGAATGAGAAGGGAATATGCTTTGTTATTGTACCTTAAGGTCGCCTGTAAATCACAATGTCAATGTTCTCAAAACCCTCGGGCATCCAATAAGAAAGAATGTAGAAATCATGCGATAGTGAAATGGAGGGAGAGGAATTTTGAAATAAAGTAGACAGAACTTCTTGTTCGCGACGAGATGGCTAAGAAGAAGGTACGCAGAGCCGCCGCTCCTTCTAAGGCAGGAACCTCTTCTTCTCCTCCGGCACCCGCCGAGGAGAACCCAACGCAGTCGCCGCAGCCCGTCGCTTCACCGCCATCCAGGTCAGCTTCGCCGCGACTGCCTCCGCATTTGCCGCCACCTTCACCGGGGTTCACGCCTCCGATCCTGGTAGCTTCCCAGCCTGCGCAGATCCAGCCTTTGCATCATGAGAGATACGGTGCTGTCATCCGAGGGGTACCGAGGGACCTGACAGTCAGATTCCTCATTAACGCAGCTCACCAGCAGTGCCCTTCAGCCTTGAAGGCCGCTTGGATCTACGGAGTACAGGGACCCACATCGCTCGTCAGAATCGAGTTTGCAGACCCTGGCGACCACGAAGCGGCCTTGAGGGCGGGCCTTCCCTTATTAGGGCGGTGCTTACGCATCGAGGCCAGCCGAGTGGAACGCCAGGTGCCCTGCCGACGCTGCTGTGGCTACGGGCACAACGAGACTTCCTGCACGGCGGAACCTAAGTGCCACTACTGTGCCGCTTCCAGCACCACGTCTACGTGCAAGCAGCACGATCTACACCGCCGCTACTGCACAACCTGTGAAGGGTCGTCCCACTACACCGGCCAAACACTGCTCCCTGCATCCTCGCAGGAAGGCACCGCCGAAGCCGCCAGCACCTACACTGCAGCCAACGACTGTACCACAGCCGGCAACACCATCACCATTACCAGCGCCGACACCAACACCATCACCAACGCTGATCTTCACAGTCACCGAGGAAACCCAGGGCCTACGCGACGCCGTTCAGGATCTTCACGCGTAGTTCCTGAACATGTCGGCGAAGCTAACAGCCCTGTAGGAACTCATTAGAGATCTCCAAACCACGTAAGCTGCTCAACAGGTTTCCCTGGCTGGGCAGCTGGGCACCACAGCAACCAGACTCAATGCCATAGAAGACACCATCCGGAACTCAGCTCTAGGTTCCAGAGTGAAGAAGGTCCCAGAGAGAGTCGCGAACTTCTTGCAGCAATGTAAGGAGTTCAACCAGCAACAGCAGCATCATCATCAGTACCACCCTCATTCCTAACTTCCATTCTCCTCCAAACCCTCGCCATTCCCACTAGTGTTGCAGTTAGGTTTCATGGCTGCAACCTAGTAACTACCTTTACCCGCTCCCGCCCATAGAGTGGCAGCCACCAGCCTTCACATACTAACGCGGGTGCTATGTGGGACCGGACATAGCCACGCTTTATTCCACTTTTCCTTCTTCCATTTGCCTTCCGGTGGAGGAGTGTTTAGTGGGTATGCCGACTATTGATGAGTCCCACACTCTCAGTCCCGACTCTCATCGGAGCTGGGGTTAGTGATTAAATGATTTTCTCCTCCACTCGAAAAAAAAAGTTCGTGGTAGTTCCTTGGAGGTTGTTCGGAAAACAAATATATCGGTGGATAGGGGCGATAGTATGAAGTACAGCAGTAAAGCAACGCGCGCGCGCGCGCGCGCGTGTGTGTGTGTGTGTGTGTGTGTGTGTGTGTGGCGAGGTAATATCAGGAGTCAGATTTTAAAACGGTGACGGGAAATAAATGGGCAGGAAAATGAATCAGTTGTATTGACCACTAACCCTAGATCCATGCAAATCCCTAAGCTAGCATCGAACCCGGAACCATTCCTTCAAATCCCGTGCCGCCAAAATTGGCGCTCAACAGCATGTACCCCCGCAACCTAAATACCAAGTTTGGTATTTATCCAACTTTTTGTTTTTGAGTTATGCTATTCTTTCTCTCTTTCTCTCACTCACACATAAGCGCGCGGATCTTTTTCTAAAACTGCACATTGGATTCACGGTGTCTCAAGGGATGTATTTCTGCAGCTTACTATTAACACCGCACGAAATATTTATACTAATAAAAACTATCTTGTTTACTACGATTTTCAAAATTCAGGTTATGTTATTCACGCAGAATTAAGTATTTTGTTTGTTTTTAATAAAAAGGGAATACCTGGTAAAAAATTTCATATGATTTCATATTTGATGCAGATGGAACGCATTCACAAAAGTAATTGGCTAACAGCGCAAATTCTGTGTTATTTCTTCCGCGCTGTGTTCCCATTTGACCGTAGACCAATTACACATATAGCATGGAACGCTCGCACGTCATTTGCCTTTTAAATGTCCTTTTTGTTCATGTTTTTAAACATGACTACCGGTAAGAATAGGCGTGATGAATAATTTGGCTTTTATATCTGCACATTTCCATGCAGCATTTCGTAATAAATCTGTCATTCATTTCACAGAAACAGATTTTAGTACATTGTATTTTAAACAGGTCCTTTGTCTGTACATTGATTTAAATATTAAAGTTGAAACAGACAGAGAAAGTAATTAAAATTATTGATGGTGTATAAAGGAGTCGTCACCATAAAAGAGAGCCAAAGTGGGGCTTTCAACTGAGGAGAGAATGGACAAAAACTTGGCATACGTACAGCAGGTCAAAGTATTCTTTTGAAATGTGCTGCACTAATTAAATCCTTTATGAACAGTAAGAGCGTTATGTTATATGTGTTAATGGAGATAGAGACTTAGAGAACTATTTTCATTGGGCATTTCGGTGTAGGTCAGAATATTCAAAAGCGTGTCGCTTTTACAGTAGGAACAATAGTTCTGTGCCGGTGACCTTGTTTCCTCGCGCACTGAAGAGAACCTATGCCTAATGCCAGGAGCTGTCTGCCTGATGGAAGACGTGGGACTTTGCTATACGACATAAACACACAACAACACACCACTGCTTGACTGGTTTATTGTCACTATGTTCAGATTGCTCAATCATTCTTTTATTTTTACACATTATACACAAACCTTGTGACGCAAATGCATTGTCTTAAACTAGTAGGAGCTTTATTAGTGTGATAAACACTCTACACCAGAAATATCACCACCGTCGTTTTCTTCTGCAAGACTTTCCCTTTCATCGTCTTCAGTCTTCTTCTCCTTCGCTGTCACTATATTCCCTAACTTGGATTACAAAACCTTCTATGACATTTTCAAACAGGCCTTGTTGTTCTTCAATATATATACTTAATAACGTGTGACAGCATTTTCCCACTTGTCCACGTCAACACGTTGCTTATCTAAGCTTAATAAATAACATCATCTAGTTTAAAAGGGTTCTACCAAGCTACCCTTTGCTTTATATCAGCCCAGATGAGTTCTACTCGATTAAGGCCCGATGAATACGGCAGTAATCGGAGAACATAGTGTGCATGGCCTACAAACTATCAATAGATTTTCGGAACAGGCTTTGACTCTTACTTAGGTTGTAAAGCTCCAAACTTAGTATCCTTTCATGGAATGGGGCAAGTCCTCCGTCTTAATTTGGTATGAGACGTTTCCAACTGCACACCATGGTACGATGCGTTATCTTCTTCTTTTTTATCTGTTTAACCTCCTCTTATGTAGGACTTACACCTCCCAAGACTTACAGGCGGGTGCCTAGGGTCAGAGGCCCGTCGAGGAGCAGACACTCATGGATCAGACAGAATAACCAGGATGGGTGATCAGCCCGATGCCTAGTATGGGAGAAAGGAAGTAGATGAAACGAAATGATGGTGAAATGGATGAAAGGAAAGTGATGATGGAGCAGTTGGTGGTATGAATGGCGGGGGAAACCGTAGAACCCGGAGAAAACCCGCCCAGGCGCCGCTTTGTCCACACATGCGCGTCCCTGGGATTAAACCCGGGCCGCCTCGGTGAGAGGCGAGCGGTCTAACCACTCGGCCACGGCGCCGCCCCACGGTGCGTTATCAATCACCAAAATAGATCTGGGAGGCGAGTTAGGAATTAGTTTTTCCATTAGTAATTTGTTTGTATTTTTCCCCATCATCATTAACTAATTAACTTTTTTTATTTTTACATAAAAATTCGCAAAAGGCAAGAACCTCCAATAAACACACCAAAATACACAATATATGCAATCCAAGTTTAATTACAGAAACACAGGGATATCATTTAGGGGGCGGGGGTCAATTGCCCCCTCCCCTAAGTTACAAGAAATAATTAGGTTACATTATTGCTCTACCAATACAAAAATTACATCTGTAGTTTTAATACAAATATTTCACATTTAAGGTATAAAAATTATTTTCTTTTAGGCCACATATATCGTTAAAATCCACATGAAATTTTGTGAAACTGCTCCAAGCAATCTTGCCCCCTCCCCATGCAGAAACTGAAATGACACTCCTATAGAAACATATAGTAACTAATTTATAAACACAATGTTCAAAGTGAGATAAAGTCATAAACAGACGGCTGGCAAGAAAGATGTTACTCGGACTACTGCTGCCGCTAGACTGAACTGATTGCACTCACTGCGCATGCCCGAGAATTGGGGCTCGCTCATGTGCGCATCCAGGTTTCACCGGCGCAGAACCATCGTCCCTACTGTAAGTTCTACTCTTTGCATGATCATAAGAAGCAAATGAATGGCCATTATTCTCCTAAAACTGCAAGATATACGTTTAGTTACAATGTAAATATCTTTAATATGTGCTATTTTAATCAAAATCGTAAGATTCAATTTTCAGAAAATAAAAAAAAATTGAAAAATGTTATATGTAAAGGGTAGTTTGTGGTGGGAGGAGTTTCTTGAAAACCTTTGTGTCGCATCTCTGGAAGACACTGAACCTAAATACCAAGTTTAGTGTTTATCCGACTGTTCGTTTCTGAGTTATGCTAATCACAGACACACTCACACACAGACACACAAACACAGACCTACACACAGACACACACAAGGACATGTTTCCGAAAATGTTTTCTTTGGATTCAGGGATCTCAAAACTTGCATTGCCGGTGAAATCTCGGTATAGAATTTTTGGGTGGAATACAATATTTCCCCTACTTACTATAAGTAGTAGAGAAACAAAAAATGAATAACGAATTTGAGAAAAAGTATAAGTTGTGGAAAATTTAAGGGAGTAACAAGCAATATCTCGAAAATGGTTCACCCAATAAGTAGGGGGAGAATAAGAGGGCTGGCCCACTTAATTTATGCATGGAATGTCTATTCATATGCAAATGAGCCCCCCGCCCCCTCCCCCCTCCCCCACCCCCAGCTCCTTGGTAGTTTTACTTGCACCTGAGGGTCATAAATCTTGTTGAGCACAATGGAAGCTTGACAGTTAAGTAATTAAGGCTGTCAATCAAACTGTCAAAACGAACAAAGGGGTCATAAATTTAAGGTTCTGTAACAAAGGCGAGATGTTTTTCCTACCCATCCCACATCAGGCCACTTCTGCACCTGGTCAGTTACCCACCCCCACTTCCATTGTGTGTCGAACACGTGGCATACTCATCCCACAAACCTATAACAAAGCCTGACCCTTTCCATTGTGTAAGAGATTCTATTGTGTGTGCCTTTCTATTGTCCTGGGCAAGGCTAGTTTAGAAAGACACCTGTTTCAGGCGCTACTCCATAACAAAGCCTGACCTTTTCCATTGTTTGACCACCTGCTAGTTAACAAAAGAATTCGAGGGTTGCTTTATACTCGTCCTGTCCTTGTTTGTGTGAAAGAGAGAGAAACTTGTTTACCAACTCTGCGTAACAACGTCAGGTCGGCCATCATGATTTTGCCTGAGGGAGTTCTCTCCGATGTTTTACGACATCCTACGAATATATCCGAGCATAGTTAACAAGCATTCTGCTTGCTCCATTTCAGGTAGTGACTGAAAAAGCGCCTAATATACATTTCATTACGTGCATTAAACCTATGGGTGTGGATATCCGTAGATCGGTGTTCGATTCTTGCTGTAATCAAAAGTTTATTGCTAATGAGACATTAATGATTGATATTATTATATCATTACCTTAATTAATAATAAAGGCGTTCAGAGAATTCTAGCTAGAGTCTTACCAAGTGAAGCTCTAACGCGCAATAACTATTACACTATGCAAGACCAGATTGAAAATGTATTTAACAAATATAATTTAATTTTTATACATCATCATCCTAATTAATGAAAGACCCTTCAGAGGACCCTAGTTCGAATCTTACCCTGCAAACTCTAATGTGTAACATCTAGTAAATTACGGATGCGTGCTCTAACAGGTTAAAAATATATTAAACACATGCGTATACTTAGGTATCCAAGTTGATATTTTCTTAGGGTAAAACATTATTATATCATTACCCTGATTAAAGCCCGTTCAGAGGTTTCTAGTTCGAGTCTTACCCTGCAAGCTCTATGCCTACTAACTATTAAATTACGGAAGCGTGCACGATAAGATTAAAAATGTATTTAACAAATATAATTTAATTTTATACATTACGCTGTTTTAATGAAAGGTATTCTTAGGAACCCAGAAGCCTATAGTTCGAACCTTACCCAGCGAAACGCTATAATAAATACTAAATTATTGAAGAGTGAACGGGTCAGATTAAAACCTGTTTAACAAATATAATTTAATTTATACAACATTACAATGTTTAACGAACTGTATTGTTAGGAACCAGAGGTCCATAGTTTGAATCTTACCCTGCGAAACGTTATAATAACTATTAAAATATTGAAGCAGGGGGCGGTCGGATTAAAATTGCAATTAGCAAAAATAATTATTTATATTAAACCTGGTGCATACTTATATATCCCGATGCCTAGACAACATTCTTTCTTCTTCTCCTCTCTTTTTCTTTCTATCTATGTCTTTCTTTCTCCACGACTTGTACACATTCAGGCGTTCGCATATACACGAGCACTTGCACACACATCAGCAAACATACACTGGTGCACCATGCAAGCACATACACACACGCACATACATACACCAACACACACAGGTACATACACTAGTACACACACGCATTCACGCACCTCATGCGTATACCTACATACACCAGTGCTCTTACACTCGCACATACATATACATGGACACACACACATACATGCACACACACTCGCGTACATACATACATACACTGTTACACTTGCACATACGCACACGACCACACACACACACGTGCAAGCACATATGCCTGTTCACTTACACCCAACAGCGCCAACCCACACACGCACACATCAACTCACGAGCATGTCCTGAATGAAAAGAGACAAAATGATGCAATAAAAACTAATTATAGCTCGGGATGCGACACGTCATTTACGAATTGTTCGAAACTGGTCTGGATGCAGGGGTTCGAATCCTAGGAGTGATTACAAATTCATCTTCTACTAACTCCAAAAGTAATTAAAATAAAGACGGTAAATAAACCTTATTACTTTTATGTCATTAGTTCCTTTCTTGTGCATGTATATTAGAGTCCAGGTGTCATGGGTTTGATCCTTAATTTTAAAATCTCAATTATCTCGGAAACTAACAGTGATAGAGGAGCGGGCCAAAGCATGATTGTTAGCTCCTGTGATGGACAATTAATGCTTTATATAATTTCCAATCAGTTGTCCCTAGATCGAGTCCCGATCTTTCAGTGACTTCCTTAATTTTCCACTGTACTCTAGAATATATCACTTAGATCGATGCTGTAACTGCATACAGGACTTTTAAACATAAGGTAATATTATAAATAATTTTGTTTCTGACGTTCTGAGTTCGAATACCGATTCAATGAAGTTTACTTATAAATTTAATAACAGTAAATAATTAAGCCAAAGGCACCAAATAAACCTATTACGTTTATGTCATCAGATAATATCTTGCAGGTGTATATTAGGGTACCTGACGTCCAAGGTTCGATCCTTAAGTTTAAATCTCAATTATCGCAGAAACTAGCAGAGATAGAGCTGTAGACGAAAGCATGTTTGATAGCTCATACAATGAACAATTAATGCTGTATATAATTTTCAATCAGTTGCCCCTAGTTCGAATCCCGATCTTTCAATGACTTCACTGATTTTCCTCTGTACTCTAGAATGTAACTGTATGCAGCTTTGTGTAACGACATTATGGATGTAGTCTGTGTGTGTGAGAGAGAGCGAGAGAGGGAGAGAGAGAGCGAGAGGAAGTGAAACAAGTAGGGATAGAAGTGCTGAAAGCCTCTGTGCATGCGCAGCAAGAGATGATGTCATTGGCTGCAATAATCACGTGACGTGTAAGCATCACAGCCATTATGACGTGCCGGCATCGCCTGGAGGGGGTTTAGATCCATATATAAACAGATATCTGCCCATGTTAGAACTGTTGTGTACTTATTAACTTTACATTCAAGTTTTAAAGAGCATTAAAAGCAACGTGAGCTGCAGGTCGTCTACACATTCAGCACATATCAAAACGTGGCAATGCAAGGTGAGTTTTAAATAACTAAACAAAATCACTGTTGGTTTTTACAATACATTTAATTTTATTTAAACGTTACAGTACATGAAAGACGATTCGTTACAAGGAGCATCATATTTTCTAATCTGTGCTTTACATTCACATGGATTTCACTGCATACTCTTCTTCAGTTCACATGATTTTCGCCACACATTCTTCTTACATAAACATTCATACGACTTTACCCTCATTCTTTGTTTCACTATACACTCACATGATTTCCTCTACTCATTCTTTGTTCCCCTGCAGGTTCATGCTTTGTTAACATTCACACGACGTTCTCAGCTCATTTCTCTATTGACATTCACATGATTTCTCCTCGCATTCTTCTATTAACATTCATACGATTTCCCCCCCTCATTCTTTGTTTCACTATACATTCGCACACGATTTCCTCTACTCATTCTTTGGTTCTCTGCTGGCTCATCTTCAATGAACATTCACATGATTTTCTGTACTTATTCTTTGTTTCTCTACACATTCATAGGCTTACTTACAAAACATACACACCCTAGTTCTAATATAAAGAAGTGTATAACTTGTTCTTCAACTTGAATAATGTAGTGAAAATAATAATTCATGACAATGTCTGTTACAGATTGTTTAGCTGATAGACTTAACAAGATGGTTGAAGAGCGTAGTTTCCTACCGACTCGTCGAGTTCAAGATCTCGAAATAGGTCTTAACTATGAGATAAAGTCCTTAAAGAGAGTTCAAACAAGATATGGTACCAGGATCGTATCTTCGCTGGAGGATTGTCAAGTGTTCTTGCCAGAGCGCTATAATTCGTTAACCGATCAAGAGATTGCAGAAATACCTGGGAACGTATACCTCCAGTATAATGGCACGGCAGAGACGGGGAAATTTAAGACATGTAAATTGTCTTTTTTACATGCAAAGAAGGTGCGTAGAAGTGTCAAACTTAAGCATTGAATGTTCTCCCATTTCACAATGAAAAATTCATAAATAAAACAACTGACTCATTGATATTACATATAAAGATACAAAAGATGCATATTATAGAATTTTATAAAAAATTTACGAGATTACAATATCACATGCTTTGAGTTTAATTATATCTAGCGCATTGAAATAACTCTAAATATCCGAATGTTTATACAAATCTTTGTGCTTCTTTTTACATGTGCAATATGCTTTATTTTACATGTATCATAACAAAAAATGTAATTCTTTCCAGGTTGCCTTTACTTGACCAAGATAGTTTTCTAAGACTTTCATTGTGCAATGTTTCAGGCTGTGCAATAAGAGTAAGAAGAAGAGGAATAGCCTGCTGCCATGCAAAGGATGCTGACGCTATTGGAGGGTGGAATAAGCACCATCGGCACCTACAAGAAACATTTTGGCAAGAAACGGGTGCTGAGACATCTACATCACCGAAACACATTAAGACAGGATCCTTATATAACATTACAGGGTATACAATGAAAAAATACGGTCAATTTTGTATACAATTCAATGCATAGCTGAGAGTTAGCCCGAACTAGTCTCCCTATATTCACTGAAATTAAGCATTGTGAGCAATAATTTAAGTGACTGTGAAAATACTTTAAGTAATGGTGAAATTTGTACCCTAAAAGACTTGAGCCCTGTATACATTAACAGCATTAAGACTGTTTGCCACGCTGGAATACAAATTATGAAAATAAAAAGACTTTCATTTAAATAATAAGGAAATTTGCATAACCTGCTGTTACAAGTGTAATGACATATACAGAAACAATGAGTCGGACGAGAAAGTGATGGAAATGTAAGATAAATAATAACAATAAAAGAATTAAGGTATGCTTTTACATAGTGTTTTTATTCATTAAAATCCTTGCATTCCTAATGAAAAATAAATCATTACAATGATTAGTTTAAGTTATGTCACAATGATCAAAAAGAGAACCGTCTTTAGATGCATTACTCGATCTTAAGTCAGGGCACCAAAAAAGACAAATCACGGCTTCTCCATTTTAGATGTGGTGTCACTATTCAGCTAAATACCTGTAACACCGCAGGTTGAGTATGCAGATCTGTGGTCCTAAATGGGTGAAACAGAGTCTTATCCAGCTTAACAGTCTTGAGATCTCAGCATCAGAAAGTCGAATCACAAGCCTTCTCCACTCGATGAGTATAGGTTTAACAACAGCATTCTCTTCACCCTGAGACGATGTAAAGTATATAAATGTTCAACTTGACAAGGGATTCTAAACTCGTTGTTAGAGTCCAGAACTGATGTATTATATGGTGAAAACACATGTTCCTCTTCTTAGTGATCTTGTCGTCAAATCTCGGTGTCGGTAGCATTGAAGATGTCCATGATTATAGGATTCTGAAGCCCAATAACTGTAGGAACTGCTGATTGCGTGATGTTAACCTGATGGGCGTCAAGGGCAGAGCATGATGTGTGCGTCGAATCATTCCATTATTATATCCTCGACGTCGTTGACTTCTTCTAAACACTATAGGCATTATGCTTATATCCTTGTTTCTAAAGGCAATGATATTGCTGTTAGGCTCCCCTGTTTGCTCTACGAAGCGGATCTTTATGAACAACAGGTAAAATTTGATTTGAAGGGTCCTGTGAAATACGTTATCCAGCCGTAACAGATGGGAACACTGGTAGACGGAGTGTCCACTTTTACTATAGAGGAAGGAGACTGATGCAATACTGCGCTAAATTCGTATGATGCTCAACCTAAATATATTCACTAGGAAATCAGATTCAGACAGCTGATTAGATGGAATAACTTTGTCACTGAAGGGCCACAGAACGTTCCTATAGAACAATCACTTGAAAAAATCAAGAGTGAAAGGACATTTTAATGACATTTTAATTATTATTATTATTATTATTATTATTATTATTATTATTATTATTATTATTATTATTATTATTATTCACTGATCTAATAAAGAAGACATTCGCATCCTAATATGAGGAATCTTTCTAACTCTTTCATGGTTTCAAGTTTCTGTAGATGCTAATCACGCTATAAAACCACCCAGCTTTAAATCCTGAATAATGTCGTTAATCGCATCGGAAAAGTCATTTTTATCAGGTGTATGAAGCATCATGAGTACCCTTAGCATGTTTACCAAATCATTAGGATCGGTGTAGCGGCATAGCATCTCCTCTGTATTCGCTTTGGATATATCTTGTAATCTAGGCGAGTTGACACTAGTATGCTTGCTTTCATTGGTGTGTTTATTCAGAGTTTGCTCATTCAAAGAAACTGCTCTCATTGCTTCATCAGTGGTAGCTCTTGATGTTATTACAGGGTCGCTTGAACTGGTTCCAAGTACGGTACATCTTGAATCCCGCTCTTCGGGGCTTGAGAAGATTTCAGGATCTCGTTTGGTGTTGTAGTCAATGCACAGCTGGTCATTGCTTTACAGTATCTTCTCCTATGTTGTTTAAGCCTTGAAATTGTCCTGTTTTCTAAAGTTCTATTACATATGCAGCACTTAACAAAGCGATTACTCCCCCCTTGGGAAACATATGAAAAATCAAGATTCTCGTAAATTGACTGTAATTGTCCGTCTTTGTGAGTGTTCATGCTCAAGCAGTATATATAAACTAGTCAATGTATACTGTAGATGTTGAATTCGTATACGATAACACGAGACTGAGCTACTTTTTAACATTTATGTATTTATATATGTACTCAGGTTTTGATACATATAAACAGCCATGTCCAAATTAGACTAAGCAAAATATTGTAGACTTCGCGCATAATAGTTGTAATTCCGTTAATTATAACTATCTCATTAAGCACAAGCAGATTCAAGTAGCTAGAAATGGATTCATAGAGGTAAGAGTACAAGTTTTTTTGATAGTTAGCACAGAGAATGAGAGAGTTGAGGGAGATACTGGTCATTTCCCCTTTGCAGGTCACCTTTTTTCCCTTTGCTGGCCACCTTTTTCCCTTTGCTGTCACATTTTTCCCTTTGCTGGTCACGTTTTTCCCTTTGCTGGTCCCATTTTTCCCTCTTCTGGTCCCATTTTTCCCTTTGCTGGTTACCTTTTTCCCTTTGCTGGTCACATTTTTCTCTTTGCTGGTCACATTTTTCCCTTTGCTGGTCACGTTTTTCCCTTTGCTGGTCACATTTTTCCCTTTGCAGGTCACTTTTTTCCCTTTGCTGGCCACCTTTTTCCCTTTGCTGGTCACATTTTTCCCTTTGCTGGTCACCTTTTTCCCTTTGCAGGTCACGTTTTTCCCTTTGCTGGCCACCTTTTTCCCTTTGCTGGTCACATTTTTCCCTTTGCAGGTCACCTTTTTCCCTTTGCTGGTCACGTTTTTCCCATTGCTGGTCACCTTTTTCCCTTTGCAGGTTACGTTTTTCCCTCTTCTGGTCCCAATTTTCCCTTTACTGGTCACCTTTTTCCCTTTGCTGGTCACATTTTTCCCTTTGCTGGTCACATATTTCCCTTTGCTGGTCACGTGTTTCCCTTTGATGGTCGCATTTTTCCCTTTGCTGGTCACGTTTTTCCCTTTGCTGGTCACATTTTTCCCTTTGCTGGTCACGTTTTTCCCTTCGCTGGTCACCTTTTTCCCTTTGCTGGTCACCTTTTTCCCTTTTCTGGTCACCTTTTTCCCTTTGCTGGTCACGTTTTTCCCTTTGCTGGTCACCTTTTTCCCTTTGCTGGTAACGTTTTTCCCGTTGCAGGTCACCTTTTTTCCCTTTGCTGGTAACGTTTTTCCCGCTGCTGGTCATCCTTTTCCCATTGCTGGTCACGTTTTTCCCTTTGCTGGTAACGTTTTTCCCGTTGCTGGTCACCTTTTTCCCTTTGCTGGTCACGTTTTTCCCGTTGCTGGTCACCTTTTTCCCTTTGCTGGTCACGTTTTTCCCGTTGCTGGTCACCTTTTTCCCTTTGCTGGTAACGTTTTTCTCGTTGCTGATCACCTTTTTTCCCATTGCTGGTCACGTTTTTCCCTTTGCTGGTCACCTTTTTCCCTTTGCTGGTAACGTTTTTCCCTTTGCTGGTCACGTTTTTCCCTTTGCTGGTCACGTTTTTCCCTTTGCTGGTCACCTTTTTCCCTTTGCTGGTCACGTTTTTCCCTTTGCTGGTCACCTTTTTCCCTTTGCTGGTCACATTTTTCCCTTTGCTGGTCACCTTTTTCCCTTTGCTGGTCACGTTTTTCCCTTTGCTGGTGACCTTTTTCCCTACGCTGGTCACATTTTTCCCTTTGCTGGTCACGTTTTTCCCTTTGCTGGTCACCTTTTTCCCTTTGCTGGTAACGTTTTTCCCGTTGCTGGTCACCTTTTTCCCTTTGCTGGTAACGTTTTTCCCGCTGCTGGTCACCCGTTTCCCATTGCTGGTCACGTTTTTCCCTTTGCTGGTAACGTTTTTCCGTTGCTGGTCACCTTTTTCCCTTTGCTGGTCACGTTTTTCCCTTTGCTGGTCACCTTTTTCCCTTTGCCGGTCACGTTTTTCCCTTTGCCGGTCACCTTTTTCCCTTTGCTGGTAACGTTTTTCTCGTTGCTGGTCACCTTTTTTCCCATTGCTGGTCACGTTTTTCCCTTTGCTGGTCACCTTTTTCCCTTTGCTGGTAACGTTTTCCCCTTTGCTGGTAACATTTTTCCCTTTGCTGGTCACCTTTTCCCTGAATTTGTTACATGATAGGCAAGTCAAGAACATTGACATGAAACAGTTTTCCACTAAGTTCACGTCTAAAGTCGCTTTCAAAGTCTAACATATCAATAGGCTGTGAGCATTCTTGTTTCATCCTCTCTAGCTTGACAGCTAAAGTAAAATAAATGCTCTTAATGTATATACGCTAATGAGAAAGTATAAAAGAACTATCCTGAATAAAAATCGATTAGTATAACGTGAGAGCTAAGGTGGTTAAGCTCGCAAGAGGTTTCGGTTTAATTAACTCTTTCACTAGCCTGCAACCGTTGAAGTACATTTGCCTGGTTACAGATACTGTGGACCTGGGACAAAGCTAGAAAAAAGACTAAAGAGAGGAGACCCCGGAATAAATCCTTTGGACGAAGCGTGTAAGCTTCACGACATAGCCTACGCACAGCATAAGGACTCTGCTTCGAGGAACGTTGCCGACAAAATCTTGGCTGAAAAGGCCTGGAAAAGAGTGCAATCATCTGATGCTACATTAGGTGAAAGGCTGGCAGCCCGGCTAGTAACAACCATCATGAAGGGTAAGGTAGCTGTTGGTGCGAGATCCAGGAAGAAGAAACGAGGAGGATTTCTACCACTCATACCAATTATTGCAGCACTAGGAGCCGCCGCTGGAGGCGCTGCACAAATAGCCTCTGCTGTAAATAAGAAAAAGGCTGCGGATAAACAACTTGCTGAAATGATGAGACATAACAAAGAAATTGAAGCAAGAGGGAAAGGCCTACGAGTGAAGAAGAAGAAGAATAAGACGAGGAACACCGAAAGGAAGAGGAGGCCGAGCAAGAAAGGAAATTCAAAAAACTCCGGCAGAGGGCTATACTTGTCCCGGAAAAAGCATTAAGTAACATAGACCTCGACTTGTATGCCCGACGTTTAAAGATTCCTCATTTTAGGGGTGTATACATGATCGATCAGCAACCCTCAAGACCTCGTTACAGAGAGAGAATTATTGTTAATCTCGATACTTCAGAGAATGAAGGCACTCATTGGGTTGCTATAAAGAAGGATGGCAACGTGTCATTTTATTTCGACAGCTTTGGAAACTTGAAGCCTCCAAAAGAGATAGAAAGGTACCTCAGAGATGTTAAGGTACTGTATAACACTAAGAGGTTTCAGAGTTTCAGCTCAGTCATCTGCGGGCACTTGTGCTTGCAATTTCTATCGCAATGAGTTACACTATTGCAGTCAGTGGCAATGAGTCTGTGCTTACTACATACCTGAATCCTCCTCTTCAGCTAGATCCAAAGTATCATTATGAGATTGCTCTACTGAATTTTGAAACCTTCTATTCAATTCCTAATGTTGATTGGAGTAATAATCAATTTCATTACATGCACAATGATGAAATTAAGATCATTGATATACCTGATGGAACTTATGAGATTTCTGATATTAATGAATACATCAGAGATAAGCTATGTGTAGATGAGAATGTCTTCTTTATTAGACCTAATAATAACACAATGAAGGCTGAAATTAAGTGTCCTTTCACTATTGATTTTTCTGGTGATCGTTCTATAGGCTCGCTATTGGGCTTCAGAGGTAAAGTTATTCCAGCTAATCAGCTGTCTGAATCTGATTACCTGGTGAATATATTTAAGGTGAGCATCATTCGAATCGAGTGCAGTATTGCAACAGGCTCTTTCATCGACGTAAAAGCGGCCACTCGATCTACGATTTTTTCCCTTCTGTTCCGCCTGGATACCATATTTCTCAAGAGCCGTCAAATCCAATTTACCTTCCAATCATAAACACCAATGCTATAGAGCAAATTAGTCTTCGTGTAGTGGACCAAAGTGGTAATATCATTGACTTTAGAAACGAGGATATAAGCATAAGGCTTCACATCCGCTGCAATGCCAATAGATTTTAGAAGAACTCAACGACGTCGAGGATATAATAAGGGAGTGATTCAACGCACACATCATACTCTACCCTTGACACCCGGAGGGTTAACATCACGCAATCGACACTTCCTCCAGGTATTGGGCTTTAGACTTCTATAATCATGGACATCTTCAATGTTCCAGCGCACCGACATTCGATGACAAGATCACTAAAGAAGAGGAACATGTGTTTTTACCGTATAATACATCGGCTCTGGACGCTAATGATGAAATTAGAATCCCTTGTCAAGCTGAGGATTTATATACTTTACCTAATCGAAGTTATCTATACATCGAGGGGAGTATTACTAAATCTAATGGAACAGCTACTACTGCAAAGCTTACCAATAACGCTATTGCATTCATGTTTGAGGAGATTCGACTGGATATGAACGGCTCAACTATTGATCGAACCAGGAACCCCGGGATCACCTCAACTTTACGCAACTATGCTGCTCTCAATCCAATGGAGTCTGATCGCTTGCTGAATGCTGGATGGTGCTATCCTGGAGAAGACATGGACATTGTGAATGCAGCAAATGGAGCCTTCAATGCCATAGTACCGCTTTCGATGCTACTGGGATTTGCTGACGACCACAAGGAACTCATACTCAATAGCAAGTTTGAGTTGGTGCTGATTCGATCCAAGGACTCTAAAAACTGTATTATAGCGCCTGAGGGTGAAGAGAATGCAAGCGTTAAACTTGCACGAATCGAGTGGAGAATGCCAGTGATACGACTTTCTGATGCTGAAAAGGTTGAAATTCTCAAGATTGTCAAGTCGGACAAGGCGCTGTATCTCCCATTTAGGACCATAGATCTGCATACTCAGCCTGCTGTGCCGCAAACTAAATCATTCACTTGGAATGTCGCCACCACATCAAAAATGGAGAAGCCGAGATTTGTCATTTTGGGTGCTCAAACTTTAAGATCGAGTAATGCATCTAAAGGCGGTTCTCTTTTTGATCATTGTAACATAACTAATTTGAGAATTTATCTTAATAGCGAATGTTATCCCTATCATGACATGAATTTGGATTTTGGAAACTCTAGATTTGCATCTTTGTATGATATGTACTCAAAGTTTCAAAACTCTTACTATGAAAAAAGAGAACTATCCTTTATTGAAGAGAAAAGATTTTCTTAAATTTGCTCCTATATTTGTTATAGATTGCTCACATCAACCAGAGGAAGTTGTAAATGGTGCTGTTAACATTAGAATAGAAATTCAAGCTAGTGCAAATATTCCTGCACAGACCACTTTGTATTGTTTGATAATTCACGATAAAGTATTTACATACAAGCCTCTGACTCATGTGATGCAGCTTTTATTTTAAACTAATCATTGTAAGGATTTGTTTTTTCATTAGCAATGTAAGGATTATTAATGAATAAAAACACTATGTAAAAGCATACTTTCATTCTTTTTATTGTTATTATTTATCCTGCATTTCCATCACTTTCTTCCTCCAACTCCTCGTTCCAACATATTGCATTACATTTGCATCAGTCAGGTTACCTAAATGGTAGTCTATAAACGGTTTAAGTCTTTTTAGCCTGCAAATTTCATCTCTATTTAAAAATATTTCACAATCATTTAAATTAGTGTTCAAAAATTCTATTTCTGTCTCTTTCATATATGCACCAATATTATAAGAGAAAACAATACTTTCACAATATTCCACACGCGGATACTTTCTCGTTTGGAGGAAAGCACTGAATGTAGGAAGACTCTCGCGAATTATCTCCCAGTCTTGAATTGTCATGTATACAAATTTTTCATTGTTTTTCACTATAAGCACTGGAATATCATAGAAGAATCCTATGTTAATGCTGCGCCTTTTCGAGATGTAGACGTCTCGGCACACGCTTCTTACCGGCATGTTTCTTGGGCGTCTCGATGTTGCTTATTCTATCCTCCAATAGCGTCAGTCTCCTTTGCAGGTCTGCAAAGCTGTTCCTCTTCTTCTTCCCCTTATTGCACCACCTGAAACATTACACAATGAAGGTCTTAGAAAAGAGCTTGGGTGAAGTTAAGGTAACCTGAAAGAATTGATTTTTGTTAGGTTACAGAGGAATGAAACAATGATTTTTATATATGTGAAAATACTCACGTCAATGTTTTCCCGAGTTCTGCAGGCTTTCCAGGGGGAGACTCGGAGGTTGTCTGTGTTAGATCCCCAGCCTGCTGTGAATTGGAATCCTGTTCTTCATCTATGTGTTTAGCATACTGCTGTGCAATGGGATATTCCACTATATCTTCTGGTTCTTTATCATCGGAATCTACATCGGTTTTAGGCACTGGTGTCGTCATTTGAATTCCGCAAAAGTCATTATAATTTCCAGTGTTAGTCGTATACAACTGCTCTTGCACTATAGTAGCATGTAATGTATGTTAGTATCGCATACAATTAATGTTTACATTAATGTTCTCTGAAGTTACGTATATGACAATAGCAATGTACAATAATGATACATATTTAAAGAGGTACTCACTTTAAATTTCTCTGCCTGAAGAGGAATACACTGCAGCTCTCATTGCATGGAAAGTATGACGCCATCTTGTCGTGTACCTCTGGTTTTGCACACAGTACAGAGTGAGTATACCCATTGCAGTACTCTGAATGCCACAGAGAGCCGTGATTTGAAATGAGGCTGAGCATCTCACCCTCACTTTCGGTATCAGTTTCTCTGGAAAGAAAGAAAATACAATAGAATGAACCATTTTTAATTTTCACTTTTTTTAGAGAACAATTGCATTCTTTTAGAGTTTGCATTAAAGAATAAAAAACGATACTTACATCATGCTTCTTTTGTAGACCGGACAGTTGTCTGTGCATATGCCTCGAGAAGTCATCTGGTCATGATAGCAAGGCATGTTACACACTATAGAATGCATGATACCATTACACGACTCTTTATGATAATATGTATAATGGTATGATTCTTCTCCGCATTCACTCCAAAAATCATCCATTGTATTATCGACTCGATTACACCTCGAATAATATTCAGAGCAGTGCGAGAAGGGGCTGCTTATATATAGCGGCTAGAAAAACCGGTTCTTCTATCACATGTAATGACTTGCAGAAAGGATCGGTGGGGGAAGCGATCTATAAGGAGGGGGATGAATGTGTTTTTTCTATGCAAGAGAATAAATGATTCAGTGAGGGAAATGAAAACTTTTATTATAGAGAGGCAATGCACTAAAGGTTTTTGATATCTCTGTTTGAAAGAGATAATTGCTGCGTTACATGCATGTGCGTGTGCGTGCGTGCACCAGTGTATTCATGTTGATGTATGCGCATGTGATCGTGTATATGAGAGTGCCTGGATGTGTGCAAGTCGTTAAGAAAGAAAGAGATAGATAGAAAGAGGAAAAAGGAAGAAAGAGGGAGAAGAAAGAAACTAAAGAATCGTGTCTAGGCATCGGAATATCTAAGTATACGCAGGGGTTTAATATAAATAATTATATTTGATAAATACATTTTTAATATGCCCGTGCATAGTTTAATAGTTATTATAGCGTTTCGCAGGGCAGGATTCGAGCTATGGACCTCTGGTTCCTAAGAATACATCTCGTTAAACATTGTAATGTCGTGTATATTAAATTATATTTGTTAAACACATTTTAATCTGACCCGTTCACTCTTCAATAATTTAGTATTTATTATAGCGTTTCGCTGGGTAAGGTTCGAACTATGGGCTTCTGGGTTCCTAAGAATACCTTTCATTAAAACAGCGTAATGTATAAAATTAAATTATATTTGTTAAATACATTTTTAATCTTATTGTGCACGCTTTCGTAATTTAATAGTTAGTAGGCATAGAGCTTGCAGGGTAAGACTCGAACTAGAAACCTCTGAACGGGCTTTAATCAGGGTAATGATATAATAATGTTTTACTCTAAGAAAATATCAACTTGGATACCTAAGTATACGCATGTGTTTAATATATTTTTAACCTGTTAGAGCACGCATCCGTAATTTACTAGATGTTACACATTAGAGTTTGCAGGGTAAGATTCGAACTAGGGTCCTCTGAACGGTCTTTCATTAATTAGGATGATGTATAAAAATTAAATTATATTTGTTAAATACATTTTCAATCTGGTCTTGCATAGTTTAATAGTTATTGCGCGTTAGAGCTTCACTTGGTAAGACTCTAGCTAGAATTCTCTGAACGCCTTTTTTATTAATTAAGGTAATGATATAATAATATCAATCATTAATTTCTCATTAGCAATAAACTTTTGATTACAGCAAGAATCGAACACCGATCTATGGATATCACTCAGGGGTTTAATGCACGTAATGAAATGTATATTAGGCGCTTTTTCAGTCACTACCTGAAATGGAGCAAGCAGAATGCTTGTTAACTATGCTCGGATATATTCGTAGGATGTCGTAAAACATCGGAGAGAACTCCCTCAGGCAAAATCATGATGGCCGACCTGACGTTGTTACGCAGAGTTGGTAAACAAGTTTCTCTCTCTTTCACACAAACAAGGACAGGACGAGTATAAAGCAACCCTCGAATTCTTTTGTTAACTAGCAGGTGGTCAAACAATGGAAAAGGTCAGGCTTTGTTATGGAGTAGTGGGATGGGAACGCCGCAGGTGTCTTTCTAAACTAGTCTTGCCCAGGACAATAGAAAGGCACACACAATAGAATCTCTTACACAATGGAAAGGGTCAGGCTTTGTTATTGGGTTGTGGGATGAGTATGCCAGATGGTCTTTCTAAAGAATGCTTGCACCGGACAATAGAACTTGTTTCTCTGTTAACTGACTTAGGTTCTCTTTGTCACAACCCTAATTCATCATGGGCTTTGTTCATTTTGACAGCTGAAGGGTAAGCATTGTTCTTTTGTTAAAAGCTAGTGAAATGAGTATGCCACAATGGAAGTGGGGGTGGGTAACTGACCAGGTGCAGAAGTGGCCTGATGTGGAATGGGTAGGAAAAACATCTCGCCTTTGTTACAGAACCTTAAATTTATGGCCCCTTTGTTCGGTTTAACAAGTAAAGGATAACCTTAATTGCTTAACTGTCAAGCTTCCATTGTACTCAACAAGATTTATGGTCCTCAGCTGCAAGTAAAACTACCAAGGAGCTGGGAGTGGGGGTGGGGGAGGGGAGGGGGCGGGGCTAATTAGCATATTAATTGCATTCCATGCATAAATTAACTGTGCCAGTCCCCGCAATTCTATACTACTCCAATAAAAAAATGTATATGACATAAATTGTGTATGTCAACGCTATCTACATTTTTTGTGTAGTAAAATTTTGTCTATCTCTTATGGTTTACCAGTTATGCAAAAGTCGTTCACAATGAAGAATACTTTTGGAGACATTCCCAGAAAATTCAAGATATACATTCATTTGTCAGGAAAATATCTTAAATATATGATATTTTAAACAAAATCGTTGGAGCCATTTTTGAGAAAATTAAAATTTTCGAAAAATGTTCCATGTAAAGGGTAGTCTGGGGTGGGGGATTTTCTTGAAAACCTTCGTGTCGCATCTCTGGAAGATACTGAACCCAAATACCAAGTTTGGTGTTTATCCTACTTTTTGTTTCTGAGTTATGCTGTTCACAGACACACACACACACGGACATGTTTCCAAAAATGCTTTTTTTGGATTCAGGGGGTCTCAAAACATGTATTTCCGGTGAAATCTCGGTATCGAATTTTTGGGTGCAATACAATTCTTCCTTTACTTACTATACGTAGTAGAGAAAGTAAAAACGAGTAGCCTTTTGCAATTGAAAAAGGTGAAGTACTTATTTGACAATTAGAACTAACAGGAAAGACAATTCGGAAATAATCAATTTTACAAAACAAAATTACTTCACGTACACCGTGTATCATTTAACGAGATGTACATTCATTGTTTAGAAAAACCTTTGTCCATCTCTTACGGTATACAGGTTATAAAACATTTATTCAGAATGAAGAGGACTTTACCAGCTATTTCCAAAGAATTCAAGATGCTCAATTTTAGTCGTACAAATATCTTATATGTATATGCTAATTTAATCAAAATCGAAAATTTTATGGATGGGAACTCGATACCGTCGATACCGCAAAAGTCTCGATACTCGGTGGTATCGAAGAATGTCTGATAGTTTGAGATAAACCTTCAGTAATTTTAAATTTTTATGCTTTGCGTTATTGAAACATTTACAGTTACATTTAACTTTGTTTTAGATGACAATGAAAGGTGCTTGCACTTCACGTTATTACGTCGCACATGTCCCCAAAGAGTTGCTGGACTATAGTTCTTGATAGACCTTAACTGCGTTTCCTGTGTGTGAATCAATGCAACATTCCATAGATTCTTGTGTCTAAATGAAAACATGCAAACAACGGGGGAAACAGTTGAGGTACTCATGTAACATGCACCGTTAACTAAGTTGTGAGTGAAGCTAATTTACCCACGCACTAAATCATGTTTGGTAGCTTACTCTCGGGGTGACAATCTCTGAATTCAGTAGAAACAAATCAGAACTTTAGACATCAGATAATACAGCGCATGGAAATATTTCTTCTTACGTTCCATCTGTTAGTTTGCGTTTACTCAAGTCAGGGTTGGATCACAAGCGTAGCTTACAGGTATATTGTACAACTAATCTCCATAATATGGTAAGAGAATCCTTTATATTATTATTATTATTATTATTATTACTACTATTATCATTAGCCTTGAATAACAACAGCGAATATACCATGGCATTATCAAGATAAATTGTTTTTTGCCAATTGGAGAATGTCAAATAGGAACAATTTCGGAATTAGCATACAATACAAAATTTGTTACATGCGTTTCTACACAGAAAACTACTAATAAGAACATGCACTACGTGATCAAAAGTATCCGGACACCCGGACGTACAAGTTCGTGGCGTCCTCCATCGGTAATGCTGGAAGTCAATATGGTATTGGCCCACCCTTAGCCTTGATGACAGTGTTCACTCTTGCAGGCATACTTTCAATCAGGTGCTGGAAGGTTTCTTGGGGAATGGCAGCCCATTCTTCACGGAGTGCGGAACCGAGGAGAGGTATCGATGTAGGTCGGTGAAGCCTGGCACGAAGTCGGCGTTCCAAATCATCCCAAAGGTGTTCTATAGGATTCAGGTCAGGACTCTGTGCAGGCCAGTTCACTGCAGGGATGTTATTGTCGTGTAACCACTCCACCACAGCCCGTGCAGTATGAACAGGTGTTCGATCGTGTTGAAAGATGCAATCGCCATCCCCGAATTGCTCTTCGACAGTGAGAAGCAAGAAGATGCTTAAAATAGCAATGTAGGTCTGCGCTGTGATCATGCCACGCAAAAACAACAAGGGATGCAAGCCACTTCCAGGAAAAATACGACCACACCATAACATCACCACCTCCGAATTTCACTGTTGGCACTACACACGCTGGCAGATGACGTTCACCGGGCATTGGATCGCCACATTGTGTACCGTGATTCGTCACTCCACACAACGTTTTGCCACTGTTCAATCGTGTATTGTTGACGCTCCTTACACCAAGCGAGGCGTCGTATGGCATTTCCCTGCGTGATGTGTGGCTTATGAGCAGCTGCTCGACCATGGAATCCAAGGTTTCTCACCCCATGCCTGTCATAGTACTTGGAGTGGATTCTGATGCAGTTTGGAATTTCTGTGTGATGATCTGGATAGATGTCTACCTATTACTCTTTACGAGCCACTTAAAATGTCAGCGGTCTCTGTCAGTCAGCAGACGAGGTCGGTCTGTGCGCTTTTGTGCTGTACATGTCCCTTCACGTTTCCACTTCACTATCACATCAGAAACAGTTGACCTAAGGATGTTTAGGAGTGTGGAAATTTCACGTACAGACTTCTGACACAAGTGACACCCAATCACCTGACTAGGTTCGAAGTCCGTGAGTTCCACGGAGCGTCCCATTCTGTTATTTTCACGATGTCTAATGACTACTGAGGTCGCGGGTAATGAGTATCAGGCAGTAGGTGGCAGCACAATGCACCTAAGATGAAAAAGGTATGTTTGTGGGGTGTCCGGATACTTTTGATCACATAGTGTACATAGGTTCACTAACGATTTTAAGACGGTCGGAATAAAATATTAAACATTTAGATCTGATCATTGCATCTTTTCAAAATATTCTCCATTGCATTCAATACACCGTCTCATCCTTTCAATTCATTTTCAAATGCTGAACGCCATTCTTCTTTGGAGAGAGTGCAAATACATTCCTCGTAAGCAGCTACTGCGTCTTCAGGTGACTCAAATCGTTGATCTCGAATTTTTTCTTTCATTTTGGGGAATAGAAAGAAGTCGTACGGGGCCAGATCTGGACTGTATGGAGGATCGGACAAATATCCGACTCCTGCCTTCTGCGGAAATTGGGTTGCTTCTTGTGCAGTGTGGGCAGAGGCATTGTTATGGTGCAACAAAATTCAAGCAGACCAGTCTTAGGGCCTTTTTTTCTCAGTTCACTTGTGGCAGACATTTTATGTGTATCATTTGACAATAACAGTATTTTTGTCCTCAAGCGGAATTGTCACAATGTGTCCCCTTGCTGAGAAGAAGCAACACATCATCTCCTTGCCAACACTTCTGTGTGCTTCACTTTTGTTGGGGGATCTCCTCCTGGGAAGTCCAGGTCGATTACTGTCGTTTAGTTTCTGGGTCATACTGGTAAATCCAGCTTTCGTCACCTTTACAATGTTAAATATGTTTTTGGATCTTCCTCCATTGAATGTTTCAATCATTTCCTGGCACCCTTGCACACGTGCTTGTTTCTGCTCTTTTGTGAGGTGGTGGGGGATCCAGCGACTGCAAAGCTTCCTGACATCAAGTTTTTCTTTCAGGATTGTTTTCATTGCTGCCGATCCAATATTTAGGGATTCTTGAATCCGACCATATGTGCAACGATGATCTTCCCGCAACACGCGCTCTGTTTTCACCACATTTTCATCCATTGTTGCTGTAGCCTGCCGTCCTGCTCGGTTTTCATCTTCGAGGGAATCCTTCCTCTTCTAAACTCTGCATACTATCGATAAATAGTGGATTGTGAAGGGCAAAGATCCCCAAATGCACGATGCAGTTCTTCAAGACATTCTCTCTCCCCTAAACCAAGTTTAACGTCATAGAAGAATCATAGCACGGAAATGCTCTCGCTGACGATGCACATTGTTGGACCGCGCCCAGACTTGCACATTTGCTATCTGAACTTCAATCTGAAGCTAGGAAAAGCTGCTTTGGCTACCACTACTCATTTTTGTTGAGGCAGTATATTTAACGCTTAAATCATATCAGTCTAATTACATAATATAAAAAATCTTATGTGTTACACTCACATGACTTTCTCTACTCTTGTACAAAATATTTTTACAAACGCTTATTCTCCATATGCTTCATGTTAATCGAGATATCGAGATGTTAATCTTATTGCTAATTTTCTTGTAGATGCAAGGGGAATTGCTAGGCTTTAAGCGTTTAAGAGCTGGTTGCTATGTGGAGTATTCCATTCTCTTTGTATTACAAGGATAAAAAAATGAATAACGAATTTGAGAAAAAGTAAATTGGAAAATTTAAGGCAATAACAAGCAATATCTCGAAAATGGTTCTTTCAACAACAAAAATGTATATGACATAAATTGTGTATTTTAACGCGATCTACATTTTTGGTGTAGTAAAATTTTGTCTATCTCTTATGGTTTACCAGTTATGCAAAAGTTGTTCACAATGAAGAACACTTTTGGAGACATTCCCAGAAAATTCGAGATATACATTTCATTTGTCATAAAAATATCTTAAACATATGATATTTTAATCAAAATCGTTAGAGCCATTTTTGAGAAACTTAAAATTTTCGAAAAATGTTCCATGTAAAGGGTAGTCTGGGGTAGGAGGATTTTTTTTGAAAACCTTCGTGTCGCATCCTTGGAAGATACTGAACCTAAATACCAAGACCAAGTTTGGTGTTTATCCGACTGTTCGTTTCTGAGTTATGCTGTTCACAGACAGACACACACACACATACACACACACACACACACACACGGACATTTTTCCAAAAATGCTTTGTTTGGATTCAGGGGATCTCAAAACATATTTCCGTTGAAATCTCGGTATCGAATTTTTGGGTGGAATACAATACTTCCCCTACTTACTATGCGTAGTAGAGAAAGTAAAAATAATAACAGTGCGCCTTAAATTGATATGTGTATAAATAACATATAAAGTGTATGTTACAGCCATTGTATTATATTTATATTATTATGTACATGTATAATAATGTTATGTGAATGTATTACGTACCTTACCAATGTAGGAGCTGTGGGAATAGAAGCAAGCTGCCTTCCGTAGCAAACAGAAGGACAAAGTAGAAGCCGAAAGTTGCTAACAATGACGTAACCTTGAGACAACAATAAATTAGAAAGTTTAATAAAGGCTACTAATAATTCTTGGAACAATAATAGTGTAATGTTTAAAACAGTTTATAAATAGCCAATCAAAAACCAGAACAAGCTTAAGTTAAATAAAAGTATTCCACTGAAGTAGGCTTAGCCAATCAGAGACTTGAAATAGAGTAAATATACACATTCAGTCGGGAGACGATACAAGGAAGCGTAACGAAGTAGTTCGCTCGGTACAGGTTCAGTGTGAGAAATGAAAATTCATTGCGGAGAGAATAATACAAAGTTTATGTATTAAAAGTACAATTAACAATAATCACACAGCTCTATAGTAGGATATATCAGTGAAGTGTTATTTAATCGTGTAAAGGATTAATAAAAAACAGTGGAATACAATTATAATTTGTGTAAGCCTTCATTCTTTAGCCGTACCAGCCCTGCTAAGAGATACGTGCTTTAAAAATATTAATAACGCAATGAGGTATACATATATAATATTTAAATAAACATTAAAAATTTAAAGTTGCTTTTTAAACGTGGGGCGAAGCCACCGGAAAAGTAAACGTGGAGCGAAGGCCACCGGAAACTTTTTATCGTACGTGGGGCTGCAGCAACTACATCAAACTTGGGTACCATACGTGGGACTACAACGACTGCATTCTAAAGCCCATTCTTTTTTAAAAGTGAGTATCTGTTATCGGATCGTAAAAACCAGTATCCATATCGAGTACCGAGAAATAGTGGTAGCGTCCCATCACTAGAAAATTTCAAAAAATGCTCAATGTAAAGGGTAATTTGGGGATCTTACATCCTGGAAGATTCTGAACTTAAATACTAAGTTTGGTATTCATCCGACTTTTCGTTTTTGAGTTAATCTTTTCACAGACAAGACACACATACACACACGGAGCTTTTTCATATGTTTCTGTTTTCTTTATAGAGGGGACTTCAATATATATATATATATATATATATAATTTGTTCATACGAGGGGCACTATTTATATTTTGAGCCTAATAATTAAAACAAAGTAATTTCTGATTGAAAACTGCTTTATTGTTTTTCAAAATATTCTCCTTTATGATCAATACTCTTTTGCATCCGTTTGAACCATTAGGCAAAGCATTTATTCCAGTCTTCTTGAGACACCTCCAAAACATGGTTTTTGAAGGCATCAACGGCTCTTTCTGCCAAGGAAAATCATTGTCCACGCAATTTATTCTTGATGTTCGGGAACAAAAAGTAGTCATTGGGTGCCAAATTAGGACTGTATAGCGGATGACCCATCAATTCGATTTTTTGCGCCTTCAAATACTCTGTTGTTAGATGAGATGTGTGTGCGCTCGCATTGTCTTGATGAAGAACGATCCTACGGTTCTTATTGGTTTTCCTTACTTCACCGAAGATTTCCGGCAAACAAATGGTTGTGTACCATTCGGCACTGACCGTTTTACGTTTCTCTAAAGGCACTGTTGCCACAGGGCCAGTTTCGCTGAAAAATCAGGCGACCATTTGCTTCGAGTGCGAACAACTTTTGTTGGATTTGCTTCATCTTCAAACACCCATACAGTCGACTGCTGTTTACGTTCCGGCTCATACGCATAGATCCATGATTCGTCACTTGTTACAATCTTATATACGTCTTTTGAGGCACCGCCATTGTATTTCTTGGGCATTTTTGTACACCAATCGACACGAGCAGCTTTTTGAGATTGCGTCAAATTATGTGGGATCCAACGAGAACAAACCTTTTTCACGGCTAAATAATCATGCAATATTTTATATATGCTGGTGGAACTAATGCCTAGGGTTGCCTCAATGTCACAATATGTCACATGACGATCTTTCATTATTAGTTTTTGCACAGCATAAATGTTTACTGGCACAACAACTGATTTTGGACGACCTTCACGACCTTCATTGAGCGAACGGCGGCCACGATTAAATTCGTTATACCAGCATTTCACAGTGGCAAAGGATGGAGCTTCGTCGCCAAATGTGGAAATTAGTTGATCGATGCAGTCTTGTCTTGATAATCCACGTCGAATGTCGTAATAAATCACTGCACGAACATTTTCACGATTTAATTCCATGTTTTTGTTGACACACAATTTTCAAGTTAGAGTAAACAAAACAAATGATCTTTGAAGTAGATTATGGTCAAAAATGTCAAACTTTCCATTGGAAACGTCAGATGGCACCTGCAACATTCAGGGTTCCCAAGTCTCAAAATATAAATAGTGCCCCTCGTATATGTTCAGTCAAATCTAATGTGACGTGAAAATATTTCGTAGTATGTATATTGAAAACACTTTACTAACAACAAATGCACTTTAATTACTAATTTAAATTTTCCTTCCGTGCTGTGCATCTCAAAGTATTTTTCTGTCTAGTGTTGAGTTTTTCTGCGGAAAAGGAACGTTGCAGAGCTTATCATGGACATGGAACAGCCGGGGATTTCTGTACGGAAGATAACGCGGTATCCGCAGGGAGTTTATCGCATTAACAACCGGCTGGCTTTGGGCTATTAGCAGTTGCATTCACGCCACACACTGCACAGAAAAAACAAACAAGTGGTCAAAACACGGAGTGAAAAGTTACTTGCTGCAGTATTTTGTAGTTACAGATAAGCTGTTACCGTAACAGCTCGGTAAGGAAATTCTGTCTTTACGAGGCACCAAATGTCTCTGCGGTTTTCCCTTTTATTTAATTTCATGTGTTTACCTGCTTCAAATAATGCAGTGCCTAAATGGAACTTTGCTGTAAGTTGACTCCGCATAAAGCTCGCATTCGGGAGATACCAGTTCGATTCCCGCGGACCGCCACTCTGACGTAGTTTTCCCTGATCGGTAGGCGAATGTTTTCTCATCTATCGCGATTTCGTTTCCATCATTTCCTTTTCATTCGGTTTCCTTCCCATTTTTCAGGCATGCCGTAACAGATAGCGCGGATGCTAGAGTGGACACTAGATCTGCCCTCTCTAGACAGTTCCAGTAGTTGGATGGAAATATTAGGGACTTCCGCGCGTCTCTATGGCATGTCTGCCTGCGACCTGTAGCCTCCTGTGGTTTCTTCAGCTCATTTCTCCCTCCTGGGAGGTAGTAGCTGCATTACATCTATAGTGCGCGAGATGTACCGCTCCGTTGTATTGTATGATCTATACCTATAGGGTACTTAACATCTGACAAAATACAGAACATTAGCACATTTTTCAATAAATCAAAACAGCTGCTATATACGAGTGTCATCCAGGAAGTAATGTCTTGGCTTTAATATACTCACAAAAAATAGTTTATTAAAATACAAATTTGAAGCTTATTTTATTTCTCTACAGAATCACCTCCCTTATTTAAGCATTTGTCATTTCTGTCCACTACCTTTAGAATTCCCTTGTGGTCACGTTTTCCGCCAGTGTAGTAAGCAAAGATTTTCGGACAAAATTACATCAAGAGGCTAAAAGAAGTGTTAAGAAAAGAAATTTGTAATTCATCACGTCTGTCTTGTACGATTTTATTGTTACTTGATCCTTATAATCATCTGTGAGTTTCGTCATGCACATTTGTTCGTCCATTGTCGTATATTTTACACCACTTTATCACACTCATTTCATTCCTTACTGCATAACTATACACGGCAAATTTCTTTAGATTTCAACTTCCGCATATCGCTCATCTCACAGTCGGTGGGACTTTGTGTTATACGGTTCATTTTGAACAACCACAGAATGCACAAAAAACTTATTTCATCTGAAACTCACCCAATACTGATAAAAGGTACTGAGGAAACCATTCAACCTTGGATAAAGCCCAACAGCAATCTGCGCAGCGGAACTGTACTATACAAACGGTTGTTAATTCCTGGTTGACCTTCGTACGTACTTTACAGTTTTAGATATGCATTTTATTTCTAATATTAATATGTCAAAATAATATGCAATACTTCCTCTACCTACCGTGTATCAGTAGTATAGAAAGTAAAAAGCTTACTGATATTGTATAAAACAATTACTACAAAATACTTCAAGGTACGAAATAATGTTTGATGAATCTAAAGCAGATGCTGCTTATATACATTGCAACAAAAAGAAATCAGATTACACTGTTCTAGAAGTGGCTGATATTTGCAAGGAGTAGAATACATTAGCGAATAATATTAAATTTTATACAACAATCAACAAACGTTCATTGCATCGAGTATAGCCAGAGCATTCAGTCAGTGCCATCATATCTTAAATTGAAAACACCCATGTGCTAATTCATTTAATGACGAAATACTGTGGAGGGCGTTTCTGACTGCACCCTGCCTTGGACAGGGCATGGTTTCGGTGGCGACTGTCGTACGTTTGGTTGGAGAGAGGGAGGGAGGGGGAAATGCTCTTAACTCAGAAAACTGTCCGGAACTGCTTACGGTACTCGGTTAGAAACCTCCAGAACTATCCTCTCTCTCCTAGCTTCATGGGAAACTTCAAGAAGAGGTTGCTCAGGTATGTAAGAGGGCTGACCATAGGCCTTGGTTTCGCTTTAGTTCTGTTCTGGTGTTTACTCAGCGAGTACTTGCAACGTGCGGACAAGTAGCAGGAGAGGGGAGAAGGAGAGCCCTGAGTTCGATACGTTAACAAGCGACTAGAAGGGAGAAGAGTACGAATTGTACGTCTGCAACTTCAAGTGTTAAGTTAGGGAAAACCATCCCATCCTACCAATAGATTGATATATAGATTTCACCGGAAATACATGTTTTGAGGTCCTTGAACCCAAAAAGAAGGTTTAAATGGAGTCCGCGCACGCGTATATAGTAGGTAACAATATAGCTCTAAACGCAATGTTGCATTAATTCCAAACATTATTTACGTAGTTAACTTCAGAATTTTCCATTGAAGATTTTTATGCAAATCCTCCCATTCCAAATGACCCGAACATTTTGATTAAAATCTGTTAAGTTTAAAATATTTTCATTACAAAATGTATATCTTGAATTTTTAAGAATACTGTGAAGTCCTCTACATTCTGAATTACTTTTGTATAATTGCTAAACCTAAAGATAGACAAAATCTTACTACACAAAGAAAAAAATGTGAGTCTCGTTAAAATTCTGCGTGGCGTTAGCCATTTCCGAGATATTTTAAATTTTCAAATATACCTTTCTCAAGAGATGCAAAGTGAACGTAATTTCAAAGCCCTCACATAGCGACTCGTACGTAAACGTTTTGATGATCACTTGAGCCTACTGTATTCCCCTAATCCCTTTGTATCTACAAGGAAATATGTAATAACGTTTTGAACAAATGGAAAGGTAGAATCAGAATGCAAAATCCAATGCTATAGCCAGGATTTGGACTAGAGGATCTTCCAGTTTACGTCCGGTTGATCTAATGAACTAAACTACCGGCACGGTATTAAATTTCCCAAGTGACTCGCGCTTTTCCCGGTAAACCACAAAGAGATCTCAAATTCGTTTTGAGTTAACATAACTCAATGGCGACTTAAATGTTATAAGTAGGAGGGGCATCCAACACATAAGTTTCCCAATTTTATAAAAAACATTATACACAATTGATCATTTGGAATTAATTTTATTTATATTGTACAATCCATCTGTTAATTTTCTACATAGTCAACATGTTTATCCAAGCATTTTTGGGGATGTGACACAAGTTTCTCCAAGCCAGTGTTGTACCAGGTCGGGTCCTGTGCTCGCAAACAGCTGTTCACTGATTTGACTTCATCATCGGTGTTAAAGGTGCTTATCTTTGAGTTGGAGGAACATTTGATAATCAGTTGGGGCAAGCTCTGGTGAATACGGAGGATACGAGAAAACTTCCAAGTTGAATCTTGACCCAGACGGAGCTCAGAAGATTCAACTGGGAAGTTTTCTCGCATCCTCCATATTCACCAGATCTTTTCCCAAGTGATTTTAACATGTTCCCTTGACTCAAAGTTCATTTTGGAGCTAAGCACTCTAACACCGTGACAAAGATGAATCAAAAGTGAACCAGAAGTCGAGTTCTGTGCTCGTAACAGCTGGTTACGAGTGAAAATCACTGGTGAATTTGCGGGTTGCGAGAAAACTTCCCAGTTGAAACTTCTGAGCTTCGCCTGGGTCAAGATTCCACTTGGAAGTTTTCTCGTATCCTTCGTATTCACCGGAGCTTGCCCCAAGTGATTTTCACATGTTCCACCAACTCAAAGGTAATCACTTTTAACGCCGATGATGAAGTGAAATCGGTGAACAGCTGGTTGTGAGCACAGGACCCCACCTGGTGCAACACTGGCTTGGAAAAACTTGTGTCACGTGCCAAAAATGCTTGGAAAAACATGTTGACTATGTAGAAAAATAACAGAAGGATTGTACAATATAAATAAAATTAATTCAACATGTTCATTTGTGTGTAATGCTTTTATAAAATAGGGAAACTTACTTATTGGACGACCCTTGTACTTTAAGTGGGTTATCGTCTAACCAACTATTAGCTCAATCAATGGTGATTAATTTCTTTCTGATTATGAAATATTTATCTCCATTAATAAATAGAAGAATAAGATTTTGTAATGTTGTAATTGTTGTGGAATGTGTAGAGAAAGTCACGTATATTTAACACAACATATTTCCTTAAACTTACTTTCTCTACCACGTACATAGCACGTATGTACCTAAAATTCGATAACAATATTTCAATGGAAATACATGTGGCCCTCTGAATCAAAAAAAGAATTTTTAGAAAAGGGTCTGTGTATGTGTGAACGGCATAACTCGAAACGAAACGTTGCCTAAATACCAAACTTGGTATTTTGGTTCAGTACCTTCCAAAGATCGACACGAAGATTTTAAAGATGATCCCTCACCCCAAACTACCGCTTGGGAACATGCTTCTAAATGTCTTATTTTCTAAACAAAATGGCTCTGAAGATTTGGATTAAAATACCACATATTAAAGATATTTACATGATAAATAAAATGTATATCTTGAATTTTTTGGGAATAGTATGTGAAGTTCACCTCATTCTGAAGGAATTTTGTATAATTTATATAACTGGTAAACGTTAAGCGATAGACAAAAACGTACTGCACAAAAAATTTAGATCTCCTTAGAACACACAGTTTACTTCAAATAAGTTTTTATGTAGCATAAGCCATTTCTAAGATATCCGTTATTAAAGATTCGAATTTTTCTTTACTTGGTCATTCTCTTAAAGTCCTGTCAACATTCAATTTGTTTCTCGTGATTGCATGGAAACAATATGGAAATTTAAGGCAGCATATAGCGTCCAGTTCTTATACATTTGACTATCGCCGTTCTCTTTGTGTCTATAACGAAATGTGTAATGTAGCTATTATTGCAAAGATGTATTTGGATTAAAACGTAGTAGATAGGAAAATAAACTTTAGTAAGAATAGTTTTTATAAACTTGTTATAAACTACGTGTAGTAAGTAGGGAAAGTATTGCATTCCACCCAAATATTCGATATCGAAACTTCACCGGAAACAGATGTTTTGAGGTGGCTAGAATCCAAATAAAGCATTTTTTGAAACATATGCGTGTGCGTGTCGATCTGTCAGTCTGTGAACAGGATAACTCAATAACGAATCGGGTAAATACCAAACTTGGTACTTCCGTTAACTATCTTCCAAGGATGCGACACGAACATTTTCAAGAAAATTTCCCCACCCCAGACTACCCTTTACATCGAACATTTTTCGAAAATTTTTATTTTCCCAAAATGGCTCTAACGATTTTGATTAAAACATCACATGTTTAAGATATTTTATGGCGAATGCCATATATATCTTGAAATTTGTGGGAATTTCCCAAAAGCCCTTTTCATTCTGAATGATTTTCGCATAGCTCCTAAACCTTAAGATATAGACAAAATTGTACTACACAAGAAATGTAGATCACGTTAAAACACACAATTTATGTCGCATACATTGGTGTTGTGTGTGTGTGTGTGTGTGTGTGTGTGTGTGTGTGTGTGTGTGTGTGTGTGTGGAGTGAACCATTTCCGAGGTATTCCTTGTTATTTGTTTGAATTTTCCTACACTTATCCATTTTCTCAAATGGGAATTCGTTATTCATTTTTATGTCCTGGACACGCAAAGAGAGTGGAATGCTCCACATAGCAACCAACTCTTAAAAGATTTGGCTGTCTCTTAAAACCTACCATATTCCTCTGTACCTACAAGAAAATTAACAATAAGCTTAACATCTAGATATCTCGATTAACATGAAGTAGTTGAGAATAAGCGTTTGTAAAAATAGTTTATGTCAAGAATAGAGAAAGTCATCAGTTTTTTTATAAAGTTGGCTACATAGAACGAAGAAAATTAGTTTTCTATTATAATTATTTAGAGTGCATCTATGATAAAAAGTTCAACTGTGTTGCTTGAAATTAATAGTATTTTCAATTTGGAAACCAAGAACCCTTACGCCTGTATTACTGTTGCCATGTTTTTGAGATATTTCTGTTCGGCTACATTCTAATATGTCAGTGAAATATGTGTGCCATACTATAGCGTGGGTCACACGGAAATCTCGTGCTATAAACTTAATAGTGTTACACACTGGCGCTAAAACGACGCTATAAAAACAGATGACGGAGTACATTCCATCTTTATAGTCCATTACCGCGTCGTCGGGAAAGACTTGACCTTTCAGGAAATGAGTAACACTTTTAACTATGGGTCAGGAATGTAAAATAGGCATATCGCATATACGCGCTCCAGTAAACATTTACTTCGATGATGCAGAATATTCGTGTCTGGGATTACAAGTAATGCATTGTACTACATGGATACAGATGTGGGTTTGTAATTCGCAGTCTTGTGCCTAAGGCGACGGTGTTTTCATACGCTACACTTTTAAGAAAAATAAAAAGCTGCCCTCCTAGCTCAGTCGGTAGTTCCTGGTTTGGATCACCAGCTGGGAGAGGCAGTGTTTTTAACACTAAAATGATTCCAGTCTAATTGTATAATATAAATATGTAAATTCAATAACAGCACGCCTTAAAGCAATATGTGTATGTAACAATTTGTAAAAAGTGTATATTACAGTCATTATATATGTTTATATTATTGTATACTATTGTATACATGTTCAATAATGTTATATGAATATATTACCTAATTAAATAATGTAGGAGCTGTGCGAAACAGGTCAAAAGTTGGTAACAATGAGGTAACCTTGAGGTAATAATGAGTTTGAGAGTTTAATAATGTTACTTGTGATTATTGGAGCAACAATAATGTAAATTTTGAGACAGTTTAAAAATAGCCAATTAGCAACCAGAAAAAGCTTTAGTTAAAACAAGGTATTCTATTGGATTAGGATTAGCTAATCAGAGACTTGAAATACAGAAATTTACAAGTTTAGGCGGTTGAAATCAATTCAGTTGCCTGCAGACAGTGTTTGTAACCGGACGCGAGACACGTCCTCGAGAAGTATAATACTTGCAAGTATTTAATAAAAACATCTCACAGCTCTCTCTATATCAGTGAAGTGTTATTTAAATCGTATCAAGCATTAATAAAAGGAGTGAAGTAAAATTATAATCTGTGTACGCCTATATTCTTAGTCGCACCACAACCCTGCTAAGAGAAACGTATCTCTAACAATAATACTGACGCAGCCGAGGCAAACATAAATATTTAATACTTAAAGAAACAGTCAAATGACAAAGTTAATATTTTTAAAAATTGGGGTAAAGGCTACCGGGTATCATATGTGCGGTTGCAACTACTTCAAGTGTTCGGCTCCCCTACAGTTGAAGTACAATACAACTCCTACTTCAAATCGGCTTTTCCATACGTGAAACAATAACCTTCTCAAATTGGCGCCCAAAACGTGGAACTACATTACAACACCTCTTTCAAATTGGCGTCCATACGTGGGGCTAAAAAAGATATAAAGCTTTCTCAATTTTTCTATTTTTAAAATTCCATACTCCTTCTATGCAATCGCGAAAAACAACGGAATGTTGAAAGGAGTTTAAGACAATGATAAATGTTAAATTCGTATTATTATTACAGATATCTCAGAAACGGCTTATGCCCAAAAAGTTATTTTAAATAAATTGTGCTTTAAAGAGATATACATTTTTTTGTGAAGTACGTTTTCGTCTACCGCTTAACGTTTACCAGTTATGTAAGATTTTGCAAAATTACTTCCGAATGAAGAGGACTTAAACGGCTATTCCCTTAAAATTCAAGATATACTGTTTATTTTTTACGTAAATGCATTTAATGTATGGTATTTGAATCAAAATCGTCAGAGCCACTTTTAGAAACAAAAACTTTTGGAAAAATGTTCCAAAAAAATAGTTTTATTTATAGACGATCTATAACTACTATGGTCCTAAGCGTCCCATTCTATATTGGGTGTGAAATACCGGAAATTTAGCTCAGAGGCCTCTTTATCAGGCTTGAGGCTCTTTTACGTGCCGTAAATCTGCGACACGGGACCACCGGCTTTACTTCCCTTCCGAAGGAAGCCATGCTAAGGATTTTTACGCCCGAAAAAACTCCATCGCTTTCCGCCGGGTTTGAACCCGCGACCTCGGGATTTAGAGCCTAGCATGGTAACCTTTACACCACGAGGGCGACTAAAAATGTTCAATATAAAGGCTAGTTTGGGGTAGGGTAATTTTGTTGAAAATCTTTTTGTTGCATCTTTGGAAGATATTGAGGCTAAATATTAGGTTTGGTATTTATCCGACTTTTCGTTTTCGAGTTTCCGTAGTCACAGACACATACACACGGACATGTTTCCCAAATGTTTTATTTGGATTCAGGGGGTCTCAAAACATGTATTTCCGGTGAAATCTCGCTATCGAATTTTTGATGGAATGGATTACGTCTACTAACTCTACGTCGTAGAGAAATTAAAAATTAAAAGCCAGAAACTACGGTCTTAGGAAGTATTTATGCAAGGGTGATAGTATTTGTAATTAAAAGTTGTCTACGGTAATGCAGTGAACTAATATTTTCCGGTGTATTTAATAATTATAATAATAATAATAATAATAATAATAATGTTAAAACATTGATTAAATAATTCAGGAAAATTGAATCGAAACTAAGGCTAATAAAAGTAAATGCCAAAAATGCAAACAGCATATGCGCTTATTCATAAACATCTACCTATAATAAAATGTGTATGTCTAAGTATTCACACTAAAGACATTATAATACTGTAATTAAACCAGAATGTCTCATTGGAGCAGAAACATTAATTTTTAACAAAATAAAACCTTATCGAAAATATTGTAGAAAATCTTGTTTTATATTCATATGATCCTTTCTATCCTCTATAGTTATTGATAATTATAATAAGCATTCTTATTAATGATGACTTTTTATCTACTTCATTTTAATACAAACAAACCTTTGCAGAAATAACTATATTACACATTTAGTTATAGATACAAAGAGAACAGCGATAGTCAAATGTTTAAGAACTAGACGCTATATGCCGGCCTTAAAATTCTATACTGTTTCCATGCAATCGCCAGAAATAACTGAATATAGACGGGACTTAAAAGAATGACATAGTATTGAACAAATCGAACCATTAATAACGGATATCTCGGAAATGGCTAATACCACAAAAAGTTTCTTGAAATAAATTGCGTGTTTTAAAAAGGTTCTGCATTTTTTGTGTAGTACGTTTTCGTCTATCGCATAACGTTTACATGATTATACAAGATTGTATAAAATTCCCTCCGAATGCAGGGAACTTCAGAGGCTATTCCCAGCAAATTCAAGATATACAATATGTTTGCTATGTAAATATATTTAATATATCATATTTTAATCAAACTCTTTAGAGTCATTTTTTCTAAATAAAACTTTTCGAAAAATGCTCCATATAAAGGGTAGTTGGGGGTTAGAGAATTTTTTGCAGAATCTTAGTTTCGCATCTTTGGAAGGTACTTAATTGAATGCCAAGTTTGCTATTTATGTGCTTTCTTTTTTGTATTAAGCTGTTCACAGATACACAGACACAACATGCACCTTTTTTAAAAATGTTTTTTTTAGTTTGCTTGTTTGTTTCTGGAGGTCTCAAAACTTATATTTCCGCTGAAATGTTGACATCGATTTTTTGGGTGGAATACAACACTTCCTGTACATTTATACGTAATAGAGAAGGGGGCGGATCAAATAAAGACATTTTAATTATTAGTCCAAAAAGCGATTTTATTTTATCGAAAATTAAGCCTGTGTAACTGAAGTGGAAAATATTATAAGACCTTTTCGGTCTATTTTTGTCTATCATCACTGTACACTCTAGTACGAGCCTGAGAAGTGTCTCTCAATGAGCGCGATTCACCCATTGTCTCTTCTGATAAGCAAGAGGAGTAGGCCAAAGCTCGGCTGGCCCCGTAGCTTAGTCGGTAGTGCATCTGCGTGTTGCGCGAGCATTCCCGGGTTCGATTCCCCGAAGAGGGTGGCAATTTTTATCTAGCCAAGATTATTCTCTATCCTCCCCAGAGTCTGGAAGTATGAATGAGGATGTGAATGCGTTTTGTGATCTAATGATTAAATCCCAAAGTTTGCTGCTAACCCAAAGACAAGGGGATAGAAGTTAACACCAAATCTACATGCAACAATATTTTCCACAGGAAAGGCCGCCGATAAGAACATTGTAGTTTAAGACGGTGTATAAATAGAACTTAAAAAAACTGATGTGTTACACTCACATGACTTTCTCTACTCTTGTACAAACTACTTTTACAAACGCTTATTCTCCATATGCTTCATGTTAATCAAGATGTTAATATTATTGCTAATTTTCTTGTAGGTGCAAGGGGAATATGGTAGGCTTTAAGCGATAGTCAAATACTTTAAGAGCTGGTTGCTATGTGGAGTATTCCATTCTCTTTGCATTACCAGGACAAAAAAATGAATAACGAATTTGAGAAAAAGTATAAGTATTGAAAAATTTAAGGGAATAACAAGCAATATCTCAAAAATGGTTCACTCAACAACAAAAATGTATATGACATAAATTGTGTACTTTAACGCGATCTACGTTTTTTGTGTAGTAAAATTTTGTCTATCTCTTATGGTTTACCAGTTACGCAAAAGTCGTTCCCAATGAAGAATACTTTTGGAGACATTCCCAGAAAATTCGAGATATACATTTTATTTGTCATACAAATATCTTAAACATATGATATTTTAATCAAAATCGTTGGAGCCATTTTTTAGAAAATTAACATTTTCGAAAAATGTTCCATGTAAGGGGTAATCTGCGGTGGGGGAATTTTCTTGAAAACCTTCGTGTCGCATCTCTAGAAGAACCTGAACCTAAATGCCAAGTTTGGTGTTTATCCGACTGTTCGTTTCTGAGTTATGCTGTTCACAGACACACACAGACACTCACACGGACATGTTTCCAAAAATGCTTTTTTTGGATTCAGGGGGTCTCAAAACATATATTTCCGGTGAAATCTCGGTATCGAATTTTTGGGTGGAATACAATACTTCCCCTACTTACTATACGTAGTAGAGAAAGTAAAAATAGAAGCTCATTCTCGCTAATTCGCCAGTTCCCCAATGACCGGTGTTTACTTGGATTTACCCCGTTGAGGTCTGCAACTCTTTTAACGCACGAAGAGATATCTACACACCTGAAATACGGCGCGGTTGGGTCACCTGGTATAGGACAGTTTTAAGACACACTAATTATATGCATGGTGCTTGATCAAATATTTTATTTAGTATCTCCCGCAGTCGGGAAGAGGTAAGAAATTCACCGCATAAAGGTACGTTTAAACCTATAGCAGGCATAGGTAATTATCGAACGGTTATTGCTTCCACGGATACGATAATTACACTGTAGTGAAGCCGCGATTAGTTCTTACCCAGGCAGTCTTAATGTTCATTGTGCTTTTGTGTCATGTCAGTGAAGTATTCGTTATAATCTTGCTGGGGTTCAGAAATTTCACCCCGTTGAGTTTGAATACTAAGTGATAATATCTTCTGAGTATTCCGCTGCTTCAGGATGAACCCCATCAAGACTTGCACGCTGATAAGAACAAGGCCTTTATTTTTGCTTCCTCTCCGTGCATGACTAAGACAACAATCTTTTTCAAGTTGTATACTCATTTCATATTCCCTGTAGCTTCCGCGATCTCTATCCCTAAAGTTTAGACTGCTATAAATTTGAATATTCTCCTATCTGACATTCGTTTTGAATCCGAAAATATTTCACGAGGCGGTGTAAGTTAGTGCAGTCTGAATTCGCTATCATCTTGTGTGCAGAAGCACGCGAAACAGCAGAAGGAGATATATCGTTAATAGATACTGATAAAAATAGTAACGATCTCTCAGTTGCACAGGCGTTATAGTAGTTGCATCTAGGGCTAATTATTAGAGCTCGGCACAATAGGAGCTAAAAACTTCGGATAGAATCAAAATAGGCAGTAATAGTAATGATAAACAGGCAAAATCTTTTATTCATTTACTACTTAAAACATATTTTAACATGACAGAACATATGCATATTCCATATACCATATTACATTACATTTACTAAATTTAAGGGTAAACATTTCTTTAAATTTACACTCTTCGAAATTTCGTGTACATGTAAAAGATAGTTTGGGATGGTGGGATTTTCGCGAAAATCTTCATGTCGAATATTTGGATGGTACTGAACCTAAATGCCCAGTTTGGTATTTATCAGACTTTTCGTTTTTGAGTTATGCTGTTCACAAAATACATACACGCACGGACCTTTTTCTAACAATCTGCTGTGTTACATTGACGCACGCACGCTCCACAACAGTGAAGCAATACCTTTGCCTCACGGTTGCTGCTTGTCTCCTCCCAGTTGGTTCTTCTTTTGCCAAGGCTGCTCCAGCATGAAATCTTAACCTCGAGGTATGCGTGGGTGTGTACAGAGAAACACACAAACGCTGTCTTGGAACACTTTTATTCACTATTTAAAATAATACTTTAGGTTTGCCGATAACTATTAAATGCATACGAAGTTACTTTGTCTTTACCAAGACCGAAGAATATTAACTACGGCTAAGCGTTCTACCCTCTAGCATGTTCGCCGCCAATCTTCTCCATACGACGAGAATGTTGACATGCACTCACCAGGCACTCAGGAAGACTGAGTTTACCCACGCTGCACAAGGAAAACCAACGCCTAAACTTCCCCTCTCTCCTCTCAAACGCTCGTCACTACTCGGCGTCATGAAACCTCTAGAGTGACCTTCACCAGGCTAAGTGCAGCTGTACTCGGCTGTTACCAGGAAAAACTTGCTTCAATGGTATTTACCCTTTCTACCTGAGGCTGGTCCCTAATTAACAAAACTGTGCCTGTCTGGTCTTTCTGTCGCTTTTACAGTCAACAATTTTCACAATGCTTCTCCTTTTTATACATACACTGATTTTAAATATATTATTACTTATTTTGTATCACTATCCTTCTCCGATTATTATGATAATTATTGCCTTTATAATTCCGGCTTCAACATTCACATGACTTTCTCTATCCCGTATCGCATATTAGTGGGTATACAAATTATTCTTACCAAAGTTTATTTTCCCATCTACTTCATTTCAGTCGAGATAAATCTTTCCGGAAATAGCTACATTACACATTTGGTTATAGATACAAAGGGAATAGCGATAGTCAAATGTTTTAGATCTGGACGCTATGCGCTGGATTTAGAATTCCATACTCCTTCCATGACATCACGAACAAATGAAAATCGACAGAAATTTATAAGAATGGTTAAGTATTCAATAATTCGAACCAGCAATAACAAATATCTCAGAAACGGCTGATGCCACAAAAAAGGTACTTGAATTGTGTGTTTTAAATAGATCTCCATTTTCTGTGTGGTAGGTTTTCGTCTATCCCTTAACGTTTACCAGTTATACAAGATTACACAAAATTCCTTCCGAATGAACAGAACTTCAAAATAAGCATTTTATTTGTCATGTAAGTATCTTTAATATATGTATTTTAATTCAAAATCTTTAGCCATTTTTTAGAAAATCACAAATTTCTAGAAATCTTCCATGTAAAGGGTAGTTGGGACTGGAGGATTTTCTGGAACATCTTCGTGTCGCATCCTTGGAAGGTGTTTAACTTAAATACCAAGTTTGGTAATTATCCGAATTTTCGTTTTTGAGTTATGCTGCTCATAAACACATACGCACACAGACGCACACACCAGACACAGACACACACACGGACTATCTAAAACTGCTTTTTTTTAGATTCAGGGGGCCTCAAAACATGTCTTTCCGTTGAAATCTCGGTATCACGTTTTTGGGTGGATTGCAATACCTTCTCAACCTACTATGTACGTGGTAGAGAAAGTAAAAATGTTTTTCTTTAAATTCCCGTGCAATCTCTATATCGATTTTTGTGGGCAATTCCTCTACTTGCTATAGTAGTAGAGAATGTAAACGGCGGTTTTGAATTACATTCTCATAATTTTCACTACCCATTCTTCTAAAGACTGTTATCAACTTTCAATTCACATTTACAAATTACGTTGTAGGATACAGTTCCCGTAAAGGGGGGTTCCGACCCCTTCTGCTACAGTGGTGCGGGCGCTGCGTACCCTGAGCACTTGTGGTACTTCTCACGTACTAGAAGTACGTCGGGCCGAACGTTCGAGCCCCTCCCGTTGGGGAACTGTTCGGATTGGGTTGGTCTCGGCGGGGCAGTGATCCCCGACACCTATGGGAGATTGGGTACGTCTGTATGGTTTCCATGCCGGCGGGGTTGTGAGACACCTCAATGTCCTCCGGTACCGACCTGTATAGCGGTAGACGGCATGCTAGATTGCTGTAGGCCCTACCGAGGTTTTCGGTGGTCGCCCTTCGGGGATGGCGCGCGTAAGTGGCGTATCCACTTTCATCTCCGCGCAAGCGGGGGGAGGCTCTTTAGACTCCAGGTATTGGCCTCAGGAAAATACCCATGGTGGGAGAGCCACTCGTATGGCGTCACACCCTGGGCTAGAAGGGGGCCTTGCCCCAAGTAGACCTTCGCTCTTAACTGTAGAATACAGTAAGCAAAGCGTTAGACAGATTTTAAAAGAGCGTGTTGCTATGTGATGGTTTTGAAATTCCATGCTGTTTACATGACCACAAATCAAATACGAATAGCAACATACCAGTTGAGAAAAACATGTGTTTGAAAATTCAAATCAATAACCAATGGACATGGTTAACTACACAAAGAAATATATTGCCATAAATTGTGTACTTCAACGAGATCTGCACTTTTTTTGTAGTAAAATTTGATAACCAATTACACAAAAGTAATTCAGAATGTATGGGAGTTCACAGACTCTTCCTAGAAAATTTAAAATATACGTTTTATTAGTCATGTAAATATCTTAAACATATGGTATATTAATCCAACTCGTTAGCGCCATTTTTGAGAAAATCAAAGGCAACTAAACGTTTCCTATGTAAAGGGAAATTTGTGTGGAGAGATTTTGTTGACCTTTTTGACGTATCCTTGGAAGACACTGAACTTGATTACCAATTTTGGTGTTTAATGCGGTTTTTCTTTTTGAGTTATGCCATTCACAGACAATGCTCCCCTCTCCGCCTGCTCGTCGTCTTCCTTTTAGTGTGGGTGGTGAATTGCTGTAAAAGAACTACCTACAACACTTGTGTATTGACCTATGCTTTTAACTCTTATCTTAGGAATGATTACAGGAAACGAAATTAAAAATCTGAAGTTCAATTTAACTGTAATTTATTATCACACTTGTTTGCTGTTAGCTGTTAATTCTATTCCACAACTATTTGACTGTATCATGGGACCTATTTATCCAACTGTACCTCCCACCCCATATTGCTTTTCCAAATTGCTAACAGCTTCATCTGAGTGTCATGAAGTTCACCCCCTAGGAAATTGTATGTAGTCGACTGTCGTCCGACCCTTAAGGTCGCTATTTTTCCTGCCTTATCTTAAAGCAATATTGTGATTGGCTGATTACATAGCGTCGTATCTTCTACGCTTCTGTTCCATGACAAATTCGGACTTCCTGTTTCTGTTCCGACCTCTCTCTGTCTCTTTCTCTGTTGGTTATATTCAGCCGATTGCCTGTGCTTTGGGCAAGTCTGGAGATATCTCCACCTGGTACACTGGCTTCCATATACAGTTCCCAAGCTTTTTGAGGCATTCTACTGGCCTTCACAGTGAGAATGTACAGCAAGGAGGAGGTGCGGTATCTGTTTACCTTTTCGCGTATGCAATGGCGTTCTGCTTTACATTCACAGTTCTATAACTTTAAGCAATAGCTTTACTCGTCAACATTTACATATAATAACTACGCTTAAATATATAACTAAATAAGACCCTGTTTTGCACTATAGGGTAATTAAATTATATTCGAACCCACTCGCGGCCTCTCTCTACTGCGCGAGACAGCCGGCAGAGGCGGACTAAAACCCTTACCTTATAATAGAAGCTGCTCTCAAACAGGCAGCATATCCCGTGTAAATATTCTCGCTCACTCTCCGAAGCTCAGCAGCAGGAATTCTTGTGATTTCTTGCACAATGTTTTCTTTAAGTCCCTGTAGTGTGCGAGGATTGGAACGATACACTTTGTTTTTTAAAGAACCCCATAAATAAAAATCACAACTTGTTAGGTCAGGAGAACGAGGGGGTCACAAATCAACACTAATTATTCTGTCATCAAACACCTCTCTTATTGCATGTAATGATTCGGCAGCCGCATGTGCTGTTGCAGAATCTTGCTGGAACCAACCATACGATTTCTCTTCTTCTGTCAAGCGATTGCAAAATGGCCTCAGAATTAAACTCTGATATCGCTCTGCATTTTTTTCATCAAAGAATACGGGCCCTATTGTTCTTCTAGCACTTATCGCACACCATACTCCAATATTCTGATCATAATGAGGCGTTTCATCCAGTAGCATAGGTTTTTCTGAAGCCCAGTATCGACTGTTATGAGTATTCACACTCCACTTAGATAAAAACCAAGATTCATCAGTGAAAAACAAAAGCTGTGGGTCAATGAAACCCCTTTCTACGGATTGGAAAAACTAGTTGAAATAATCCATACGTTTAGTGGGAGCGATATCAGAGGTTGATTGAGAGCAGAAGGTCAACATTTCCAGCATCTATTATAAGCTAAGGATTTTAGTCCGCCTCTGACGGCGTAATTTCCCGGCGGCTGCCGGCTGTCTCGAGCAGTAGAGAGAGGCCGCGAGTGAGTTCGAATATAATTTAACCACCCTATATTTCTCCATGCAAAAGTATTTTAAACAATATAAGGTAAAACTGAAGTAAATTGTATGTTTTACTCTAAATTAGAATGCATTTACTAATATTATTTTAATAATCCGTCCAATCTCCATTCTTGTGCAATATCTAGTTTAGCCGCTTAGGTACGGAATCACTCGTCGCCCTCTGGGAACACTGACATGAAATGTGGAAACATTTGCGTTTAGAGCCAAAGTTCTTCCAGCACCTAGGCATCTAGGTGGACAAGAACGGAGATTGGACAGATTACGTACAGTAAATGTGCCCTCTTTGAGAGTAACAATATAATTTACTTCAATTTAACATTGTATTGTCATTAAAAATATTTCTTCATGAAGATATTGTGCAAAACATGGTTTTATTTAGTTATATACTATTTTAACATGATTATTATAAGTGATGAAGAGTAGAGCTATTGCTCAAAGCTATATATTCATATGTGAATAATCTGGAATTGTGCAAGTAGAGCACGACGCCAATGCACGCGCGAAAAGCTAAACAGATACACGCACTTCCTCATTGCTATACGAACTCACCTGTGAAGGCCAGTAGAATGACTCCCAAAGCTGCGGGTACGGCATAAACGGAACAGAGTGTACCGTATAGCTTAAGGCGCCTAAATTTAAACGTTGCATGGCTAGCTAAGTTCCTTTACTAAATAACATTTTACACTTATATACTATTATTTACATCAATACGATATTTACACTGATACACCAGTATTCCCGCTACAAGACACACATACACATATGGGACATTTCATGTGAAATCGGACGGCAAAAAACCTCACATTTTTTGTTTACGTTGTAATTTTTCCTATTAATAAGGAGTGCTAAGAAAATCATATTTATCTAATATTATCATCTACAACCCAACGGTCGTCGCATTATTGCACGTTAAATGTATCGTGTTAATTAATTTTGCCTCATGTCAGATACGCATAGATCCGGAACCCTTAATTTCAGAATACTGTACCAAATCTCATTTTGTAGATAAAATTCCACGTTTCATTAAGGCATATACTAATTATTTTTATAATATTCACAAAAATATATATAAAGTTTTTTCTTGTTTTAAGCGTCTCTGGATTTTTATAAAACTAAAATATTAGATTGAGAGTAATCCATAGCGTCGTTAAGAGAAGCTTCAAGTTAGTAAAGTGGTTACGTTAGCGTTTCGTTGTTATAACACAAAAAGTTAGTAAACGCTACGATTTACCTTTGTTACACGATGATCACCAAGCGCTCTGCAGCAGGACAACACATTTGATGCAACAAAGGCATGCGATTCAGCAACCTGGCACAATTCAAACTAACACTTCGCCTTTATTTCATCTTGCTTCGGTCTTTCCGTGCGTTAGCAAGGTTAAGAGAAGTGTGAGTTAAGCGCAGGTGATTATTAATTATATTTTGGTTAGTGATACGCTCTTGTGAGTCCTTCATTAAGGTTGGAGAATTAAAATAAGCTTTTATGAAGTAAGGTATGTCCTAAGATAGCGCTATAATATGCATAATACTGCTTAGTAAGCACTCCCATTGTTTAATGTTAGGCACAACAGCTTCGTTCACCTTCAGTTCAAAACAAACATGAGCGTAAAAAAGTAGTTTACTTCTTTTAGACCAAACCTTATGAGTAACCATTACAGTAAAATATGTGTTTTATTGTTTTTAAATTACGAAATCTTATGATATATAATAAAATTATTTTTCTTAATCCAAAACGGCCTACACTTGAAAAAGTCTAAATTTCTTCACTTTAATAAAAATAATAAGAACATATTTATTTATCAGTATGAAATTTGGGTTTAGGAAATCAAAATAAACCTCGATTTAAATAATTAGATCTAAAGGTTTGAGAGTCATAACAGCTTGAAATTGGGAATTTTAGAAAAATGCAATAAATTTGAGCATTTTAATTGCAAAACTATGATGTTCTGAATTTTAAGAGTTTGCACAAAGTTTTCCATCTATTTCGGACGGTTTGAAATGGAAAGTCCCATATGGACCTCAAAACGTACATTTTCGGAGAAATCTCGGTATCGAATTTCTGGGTGGTATACAATATTTCTTCTATTTATCATAGGTAGTAAACATAAATAGATTTTAGTGCTGATTGCAGTGCTCCGTGGTCCTACAGCTCAAGAGTTGTTCAACTGCTGAGGATGGTGACAGAGAAGATGGTGCCTTTAAATCCGGAGCTTTAGGCTGCTTCAGGAAATTTGTAAGGAAAGGCAGGCACCTCGGAGAAAGAGTATGTAAATTTAATCGCCATTCTCCTTTTCCGTTACATGAGCTGTGCGGATGTTAAGGACATACTGCGGCGGCGGCAGCGGTGGCTATTGAATTTCCGAAGAGTTTGTCTACTGGCCGCAGTTCCTGCACAGGGAATTAAAATGTATGAAGCGATAGCATCAGGAGCCACTTATATCAGTGGCGGTTGGGCATCATCACAGAAAACTAACATGGACCGACTTCTTTAAATCAGCGACTTCCAATATTTTACCACTTGGTAACACTAGAGTCCTCCGAGCAAGATGACTCCGCGGTAACGTGTGAGGCGCGCACTCGGGGGATCCCGGCTTTGATTCCCGTCGGGTGACAACTTTGACCTGATTTTTTTCGTAGTTTTCGGATCTGTAGACGAATTTCTGTGAGAGAGATCAGGCGACGGAGGTTGGTATGTGGCGGCAGGACGGTGGAATGTGCGCTCTGGAAAGATTTATCCCTGCGTTTGGCCCCCTGTCTCGTCTACCTGGGGATCCCCGCGTTGCGAGTGGCTTAGGCAGAGTTAGCCGGCGTCAGGATTGATACTAAGTTGGAATTCATAGGCACCCCGTCCTGTCTAGCGCAATCGTCGTCCGGATCTGGTCCCCCTTTGGGTTTCCCTTACATCCCTCCCTCTCAGGGTCACGGTGAAAGCAAAAATTGGCCCATTATGGCCTAATTGTGCTGATGTGCTCCAGTTACAGGAGGGCACTCCTTCGTCTATTCCTAGAATCTAGTAAAGAGACGATTTCAGTAGCCAAACCGACATTTTTTTTCCAGTGCCAAACGTATTTTCTCTTCTTTCTGTAAACTTGTTCAATTGATTAGACTACGTTAAATAAAAATGACAGGTGAGGTTTTGTTGTATATTTATTGCCCTCCTGCACTTATTGTGCAACCCCAAACACTAGAAGTGTCTTCCAAATCAATCCCCTGATGGAAGAATTTGGCTTAAGATTTCACCGGAAATGCTTACCTTGAGGCCTCCTGAATCCAAAAAAATATCTCATGTGTTGCACTCACATGACTTTCTCCACTCTTAAAAAAATTGTTTTTACAAATGCTTATTCTCCATCTACTTCATGCTAATCCAGATAAATATTTGTAGAAACTATCTTGTTGCTAATTTTCTTGTGGATGCAAGAGAAGTGTGGTAGGCTTTAAGCGATAGACAAATCTTTAAAGAGCTGGTTGCTATGTGGAGTATTCCATTCTCTTTGCATGTCCAGGACATAAAAAACGAATAACGAATTCCCATTTGAGAAAAGTATAAGTATTGGAAAATTCTAACAAATAACAAGGAATATCTCGGAAATAGTACAATCGACAAAAACAATAAACGTATATGACATAAATTGTGTATTTTAACGAGATCTACATTTTTTGTGAAGTAAAACTTTGTCTATCTCTTACGGTTTTACCAGTCATTGAAAGTCATTCATAATGAAGAGTACATTTGGGGACATTCCCAAAAATTCAAGATATACATTTAATTTTTCATAAAAATATCTTAAACATATAGTATTTTAATGAAAATCGTTACATCCCTTTTTGAGAAAATCAAAATTTTCGAAATATGTTCCATGTAGAGGGTAGTCTGGGGTGGGGGATTTTCTTGAATACCTTCATGTCGCATCCTTGAAAGATAGTAAACTCAATTAGCAAGTTTTTATTTATCCTATTTTTCATTTTTGAGTTATGCGTTCACAGACAGACGAACAGACACGGACATGGTTCGAAAAATGCTTTAGGGCACCTTAAATCATGTATTTGCGGTGGAACCTCGCTATCGAAATTTTGGGCGGAATGGAATACTTCCCCTACTTACTGTACGTAGTAGGGAAAGTTTGCCTGTCCGTGTGTATGTATCTGAGAAGAACGTAACTAAAAATCTGATGTGTTAGATACAGGGGTACTATTTATATTCTGAGCCTAATAATTAAAGCAAAGTAATTTCTGATTGAAAACTGCTTTATTGTTTTTAAAAATATTCTCCTTTATGACCAATACACTTTTGCATCCGTTTAAACCATTTGTCAAAGCATTTATTCCAGTCTTCTTGAGACATCTCCTAAACATGGTTTTTGAAGGCATCAACGGCTTCTTCTGTCAACGAAAATCGTTGTCCACGTAATTTATTCTTGATGTTCGGGAGCAAAAAGTAGTCATTGGGTGCCAAATCAGAACTGTATGGCGGATCCATCATTTCGATTTTTTGAGCCTTCAAATACTCTGTTATTAGACGAGATGTGTGTGCGCTCGCATTGCCTTGATGAAGAACGATCCTACGATTCTTGTTGGTTTTCGTTACTTCACCGAAGACTTCTGGCAAACAAATGGTTGTGTACCATTCGGCACTGACCGTTTTACGTTCCTCTAAAGGCACTGTTGCCACATGGCCAGTTTTGCTGAAAAAGCAGGCGACCATTTGCTTCGAAGTGCTTCGAGTGCCAACAACTTTTGTTGGATTTGCTTCATCTTGAAACACCCATACAGTCGACTGCTGTTTACGTTCCGGTTCATACGCATAGATCCAAAATTCGTCACCTGCCACAATCTTATATACGTTTTTGAGACACCGCCATTGTATTTCTTGAGAATGTTTGTACACCAATCGACACGAGCATCTTTTTGAGATTGCGTCAAATTATGTGGGCTCCAACGAGAGCAAACCTTTTTCACGGCTAAATAATCATGCAATATTTTATATTTGCTGGTGGAACTAATGCCTAGGGTTGCCTCAATCTCACAATATGTCGCATGACGATGTTTCATTATTAGTTTTTGCACATCATCAATGTTTTCTGGCACAACAACTGATTTTGGACGACCTTTACGAACTTTCATCACGATTAAATTCGTTATACCAGCGTTTCACAGTGGCAAAATATGGAGCTTCGTCGCCAAATGTGGAAGTTAGTTGATCGATGCACTCTTGTCTTGATAATCCACGTAGAAGGTCCTAATAAATCATTGCACGAACATTTTCACGAGTTAATTGCATATTTTTGTTGTCACAAAATTTTCAAATTAGTGTAAACAAAACAAATGACGCTCTATTGACAAAATGTTTGAGGTAGATTATGTAGACTTTCACAGATTATAAACTTACTTCACTCCTTTTATTAATGCTTGAGAGCTGTGAGAATTTTTTATTAAATACTTGCACTTTTTACACGTAAACTATTTTTGTCTCACACGAAATACGTATAAAATTTCTCGAAGACAGATCTCACATCCTGTTATGAACACCGTCTTCTAGCAACTGACTTCTGAATTTGTAAATTTTGCTCCATTTTAGTTTCTGATTGGCTAATCCTAGTGCAATAGAATACCTTCATTTAACTAAGCTTTTTCTGGTTGTTGCTTGGTTATATAAACTGTCACAAAAATTACATTATTGCTTCCAAGAATCACAAGTAGCATTATTAAACTCTCAAACTCATTATTGCCTCAAGGTTACCTCATTGTTACCTCATTGTTAGCAATATTTGACCTATTTCACAGCTCCTACATTATTAAATTACGTAATACACTCACATAACATTATTGAAATGTATACAATAATATTAACATATACAATGACTGCAATATATAGTTTTTATATATTGTTACATACGCATATTGCTTTAATGCAGGCGGTTATTGAATTTATATATTATATAATTAGAATGAAATCATTTAAGTGTTAAAAATACTGCCTCACGTTTCATGTTCGTCTCTTCAGGATATTCCCTCCTGATCGTTTTATTTCTTGTTTGTCGTGGCGCTATATTAAAGGTGTGCAATATATGTCTGAAGAGGTACGGCAGTAATTCCCAGCACATGTGCGACGCAAGAAGCATGTGACGAGGATTCGCCACAGTTCCCTTGATGATGCGCCGCCTATCTTTCCTAATCCCGTCACGCTTCTCAAGTCATCTTCCTAAAACACTCCACTGAATGCAATTATGAGCACATCAAAGACGCGGGCCGGACCACACAGCCGCGTTCATACATTTCGTTTCCTTTCTGTGTTGCTGTCGTCGGCTCTACAGCTCATGATTTATTGTCTTTTGTCTTCGCTGCCGATGTAGGGGGAGCAGAACAAGTCAGCACGTGTAGCACACGTGGCATACACCAAGTCAAAATGTTTCCTGACACTGGATTAGCAAAAAATCTGATGTGTTACACTCACATGACTTTCTCAAACTCTTGTACAAACTATTTTTACAAACGCTTATTCTCCATATGCTTCATGTTAATCGAGATGTTAATCTTATTGCTAATTTTCTTGTAGATGCAAGGGGAATTGCTAGGCTTTAAGCGATAGTCAAATATTCTAAGAGCTGGTTGCTATGTGGCGCATTCCATTCTCTTTGCATATCCAGGACATAAAGTATAAGTATTGGAAAATTTAAGGGAATAACAAACAATATCTCGAAAACGGTTCACTCAGCAAAAAAAAAGTATATAACATAAATTGCGTAATTTAACGCGATCTACTTTATTGTGTAGTAAAATCTTGTCTATCTCTTATGGTTTACCAGTTATGCAAAATTCGTTCACAATGAAGAATACTTTTGGAGACATTCCCAGAAAATTCAAGATATGCATTTTATTTGTCATAAAAGTGTCTTAAGTATATGATATTTTAATCAAAATCGTTAGAGCCATTTTTGAGAAAATTAAAGAAATATAAAAGGTAATCTGGGGTGGACGGATTTTCTTGAAAAGCTTCGTGTCGCATCTCTGGAAGATACTGAACCTAAATACCAAGTTTGGTGTTTATCCGACTGTTCTTTCTGAGTTATGCTGTTCAAAAACGCACACAGACACCCCCCCCCACACACACACACACAGACACACACACGGACATGTTTCCAAAAATGCTCTTTTTGGTGATAAGGTGAGATAATGTTTCACTTCAGATCCCCTATTTTTACCTTCTCTAATATCTACCTATAGCCGGTAAAGTGAAAAATCGGATGTGTTACATTCACATGACTTTCTCTACCCTCCATCGTTTATTAGTGGATCTCAAATTATTCTTACGAAAGTTTATTTTCCTATCTATTTAATTTTAATCGAGATAAACCTTTCCGGAAATAGCTACATTACACATTTCGTTATAGATACAAATGGGATAGAGATAGTTAAAACTGGACGCCATACCTTGCCTTAAAACCATCAGGCTGTCTCCATAGCTCAGTTGGTAGAGCACCTGCCTGCTGTGAGAGGGGTCCGGAGTTCGATTCCCGGCTAGACGTGGGAATATTTCTGTAGCCAAGACTAATCCCTTTCCTCTCCAAAGTGTGGAAGTATGAATGAGAGTGTGTATGTGTGTTTAGAGAGAGAGAGAGAGAGAGAGAGATATCTAATGTACAAAACCCAAAGAAAAACTAGAAACCCAATTAAATATGTACACGAGTTAACACCATTGCCGTTAAAGGTAGGGTATAAATGGACCAATAACAACAAAAATCCCATACTCTTCCAATAACGTCGCGAGAAACAACTGAAAATTGGTAAGACTTTAAAAGAATGGCTAAGTATTGAACGGATATTATGGAAACGACTGGAGCCACAAAAAGTGTATTTGAAATAAATTGTACGTTTTAAAAGGATCTGCATTTTTTATGCAGCACGTTTTCGTCTATCGCTTAACGTTTACCAGTTATACAAGATTATACAAAATTCCCTTTGAATGAAGAGGAATTTATAGGTTATTTCCATGCAATTCAAAAGATACAATTTATTTGTAATGTAAATATCTTTAATATACTGATTTTAATTACAACCTTTAGAGAAATTTTTTAGTAAATTAAAATTTTCAAAGATGTTCTATGTAAAACGTACTTTGGCGTGGAGAGATTTTCTTTAAAATCAGTGTGTCGCATTGTTGGAAGGTACTGAGTCTGAATAAAAGGTCTGGTGTACATCAGACATTTCTTTTTGCGTTAAACTTTCACAGACACACACACAGCGACCTATTTTTCTAAAGTTTATTTTTGGTATTCAGGGGGTTTCAAAACATGTATTTCCGGTGAGATATCGGGTGGAACCTCTACCTACTATGTACCTGGTAGGGAAAGTAAAATTTTTATCGATCGAAGCTAAAAGGCATTAAAATAACCAATATGTGAATTTTCCAAAACCCAATGTTATTATAATGAGTGTTTAGAATTTTTTACCACATCTTATGTCTGTATAAAAAGTGTGGTTGCAAAGTTTTGTACATATATATATTATATCCTTCCTGGGTTAAGGGTTTTAAAACAAAAACTTAAGCTATTTTACAAAAAATGTTCCTTAGGATGGAATTTTCATAATTTTTAACATTTCAGATTTATGTTCCTTAGGTTTTTTTTTTTTAACTTTCTCTACTACGTATTACTCTTCTACTGTAGGGAAAGTATTGTATTCCACCCAAAAATTCGATGCCGGGATTTCACCGTAAATACATGTTTAGAGACCCCCTGAATCCTAAAAAAGCGTTTTTGGAAACATGTCCGTGTGTGTCTGTGTCTATGTGTGTGTGCGTGTGTGTGTGTGTGTGTGTGTGTGTGTGTGTGTGTCTGTGAATAACATAACTCAGAAAAGAACAGTCCGATAAACACCAAATTTGATATTTAGGTTCAGTATCTTCCACAGATGCGACACGAAGGTTTTCAAGAAAATCCTCCCACCCCAGATTACCCTTTACATGGAACATTTTTCGAAAATTTTAATTTTCTCAAAAATAGCTCTAACGATTTGATTAAAATATCATATGTTTAAGATATTTTTATGACAAATAAAATGTATATCTTGAATTTTCTTGGAATGTCTCCAAAAGTATTCTTCATTGTGAACGACTTTTGCATAACTGGTAAACCATAAGAGATAAAGTTTTACTGCACAAAAAATGTATATCGCCTTAAAATACACAATTTATGTCATATACATTTTTTTGTTGAGTGAACCATTTTCGAGATATTGCTTGTTATTCCCTTAAATTTTTCAATACTTATTTTCTCAAATGGAAATTCGTTATTCATTTTTTTGTCTTGGATATGCAAAGAATTATAATCTGTGCCAAAGGGAATGGTGCTGCACCTAGCAACCAGCTATTAAGAGATATGTCTATGCTTAAAGGCTATGTATTTCTATATTGCCCTTGCAAATACAAAACAAGGGGAACATAGTGCGCCTTAAGCGATAGTCAAATATTTTTAGAACTGGTCGCTATGTGTAAAATGTAATTCTCTTTGAATGTAAAAGATCGTTTCTGGAAATGTTTATCTCGATTAATATGAAATAGATGGAGAATACGTTTGTAAAAGTAGCTTTTACAAGACTGGAGAAGGTTATGTGAGTGGAACACATCATTTTTTGTTCATTTATAAGTTTCGGTTTTTACAAAAAAATGGATGAGCTTGTGGACAAGAATGTGGCAAATATAATTTCATAAATTCCGAGATATTCAGGACAGAATTTGTTTAACTAACTCCAAGAATTTGGCTTCAGAATTCCTTCGAGTCATTTTCCGGATACTTATGCAAGCAGGGGTTGGTGGTTTGATTTATAGGGCACGCGATCACCTCACATTCATCACCTGGATAAATTGTACAATTCATGCTGGCGATGTTTTACATAAGAGCTGGGTCTACTTATTCATATAGTATTTTAAAGTGACGTTGTTTGACCGTCTCGGGTGGTCCCAGTCACGTGCTTAGCCGGACTCTGTGGCAGTTGTTCCTTTGAACGTATTCTGTGAAACTTGCGAATTTTAGCCGCTCTCCAAAACAACGTGAAGATGGAATACTGGACTTCTTCGGTCAATCGGGTAAACCCAAAAGCTGTCTAACTCATTCCTGCCTGCAATGTAGTTTGGATTAGTTATTAGAAATATTTAAGCCTTTCTTGGAATCAGAATTACACGTCTAATAGTATCACCTTTTAAGCTATCCGTGACCTACAACCCTCTCGATGACATCTCTGAGCTACGTTTCCATCCTGTCCCATCTGATACAGCACTGGTTTGGACAAAGTGACCTTATGTCACAATATTAATAACTACATAGTAAGTTTAATTTAGCATATATTGGGGAAACTATTTTCGAAGCTTCGCTCTGATCATTTAAAACCTGCGTCGTAAGGAACATTCTAAATTCTGAAAAATGTCTATAATATTACAAACGAGAAAAACGCGCGGAAAATTGTTTCATAAAAGCTGGCCAGAAATTCCGTTTAGGATTTGCATTTCACCCAAACAAATAGGTACCGAGATTTCACCAGAAATACACCACTTTTAGGAAAAGTCTGTGTATCTGTAATCTGTGTGTTTGTGAACAGCGTAACTCCAAAAGGATAATTCGAATAAAAATATCCAAAATTGGTGTTTAGGTACTTTCCAAAGACGCGACACGAATATTTTCAAGAAAATCCCTCCGCCCCAAACATGGAACATTTCTCGAAATTTTTTACTTTCTAAGAAATATCTCTAAGAATTTTAATTAACATACCATGTATAAAATATTTACATGACAAATAAAATGTATATCTTGAATTATCTGGGAATAGCCGTTAAGTTATATTGATTCTGAAGGATAACTGTAAACCTTAAGTGATAAACGGAAACGTACAACACAAGAAATGTAGCTCTTTTCAAAACACACAATTTATTTAAAATAACTTTTCTTTGTGGCATCAGCCATATCACGGATAACCGTTATTAATGGTTCGATATGTTCAACACTTTGTCATTCTTTTTAAGTCACATCGTTTTTCAGTTGTTTCTCGCGATTGCTTGGAATCAGTATGGAATTTAAAGTCAGCATATAGCGTTCAGTTCTTAAACATTTCACTATCGCTGTTCTCTTTGTATTTATACGGAAATGTGTGACGTAGCTATTTCAACAATGGTTTGTCTGGAGTAAAATAAAGTAGATAGAAAAATAAACTTTCATAACAATAATTTGTATACTTATTTATAAACGATAGCGGATACAGAAAGTTATGTGAACGTAACATTAGAATTTTTATTAAGTACTGTTTATTTTCACTTAAAATACATGATTTAGAAACTTATTAACGTACGTGCAACAAATTTTGAAAAATCGCTTGAACAGTTTGGAAAAAATTGTAAGGAATCTCTCATTTCCAATCCGATAATAAGAATATTTACATGAAAACGTTCCTAAATAATTGTACATAATAATAAATTAAAATGCTGAATTACAATCCGCCTCCTTAAGTCGAATTTTGAAAAAGAATTCTTCAAAGTTTATAGAAGTTGTATTATATTTCAAATTGTTGGGAAGCCGAACTTGAAGTAGTTGCAACCGCACGTATGGTACCCGGTAGCCTTCGTCCCAAATGTACTTTCAGGTGGCCTTTGCCCCAAGTTTAAAAATATTAACTTTATAATTTGACTGTTTTTTAAGTATTAAATATTTATGTTTGCCTCGGCTGCGTCAGTATATGTTAGAGACACGTTTCTCTTAGCAGGGCGTGATGCGACAAGAATGTAGGCTTACACAGATTATGAGTTTACTTCACTCCTTTTATTAATGCTTGATACGATTTAAATAACACTTCACTGATATAGACAGCTGTGAGATTCTTTAATTAATTAATTACACTTTTAACTCGTAAACTTATTTTTCGTTTCACACGAATACATATTAAATCTCTCGAGGACACACAACCAACGCATCCAGTTATGAGCACTGTCTGCAGGCAACACGTCTGGTTATGAGCACTGTTTGGTGGCAACTGAATTGATTTCAAAAGTCTAAACTTGTAAATTTCTGTATTTCAAGTCTCTGATTGGCTAATCCTACTCCAATAGAATACCTGCATTTAACTAAAGCTTTTTGTGGTTGTTGATTGGTTATTTTTAAACTGTCACTAAAATTACATTATTGTTGCTGCAAGAATCATAAGTGGTACTGTTAAACTTTCTTACGCATTATTGACTCAAGGTTACCTCATTGTTACCTCTTTGTTAGCAACTTTTGACCTATTTCTCACAGCTGCTACATTATTAAATTAGTAATATATTCACATAACATTATTGAACATGTTTACAATAGTATAAGCATATGCAATGACTGTTGCATACATTTTACAAATTATCACCTACACATATTGCTTTAAGGCGGGCTGTTATTGAATTTACATATTATATAATTAGACTGAAATTATTTAAGTGTTAAAAATACTGCCTCAAATGGCATAGAAAAGCATTGACTTGCTGTCTTTCAGTTACTGCATGTTGGCTATGCTGCTAAGTTCTGATTAGCACATGGCTTCTTATTTATTTAGTTGCTTTTTTGTGCTGAAGTAAATGATTTCACCACGTCGCCCAAGAGGTTATGAAACCATTCTTTTCACAAGAAAAATACAATAAAAAAGCAATCACTAAAGGAAAACTTTAGTCGCAAACACCTTACCTTGCCCTCTGAAAAGGTATACAAGGACACAGCTCCCATAAACTTTAAAAAGTTACACGACATTGCCAAGGTAGTAAAACAATATGTTCCTCAGGATAGTCTGCACTTTTATGAGAGGATTTTCAACTGGCCAAAAGAGGTAAAGTTAAAGCTATGTAATATAATACATCACAAAGGATTTTTTCCCCTTTTTCTGCTTTAGTCAATGCAGTCTAAACATTATTTAGGTCAAGTGATAAAACATATTGAAATTACTTCTCAATAAACTCTTGTTTTATAAATAAATATGATTAAAGCAACCATATTAAATGTAATTATTAATACAGATTGTAAATTAAGTGCGACGAGAAGCAGTAAAGTTTTGTCACTTTTGAAAAAAAAATCTGATGTGTTGCACTCACATGAATTTCTCTACTCATGTACAAAACATTTTTACAAACACTTATTCTTCATCTGCTTCATATTAATCGAGATAAACATAACTATCTTATTGCTAATTTTCTTGTAGGTGCAAGGGGAATATGGTAGGCTTTAAGCGATAATCAAATCTTTTAAGAGATGGTTGCTATGTGGAGCAATCCATTCTCTTTCCATGCTCAGGATATTACAAAAAAACGAATAACGCATTCCCATTTGAGTAAAAGTATTAAGTATTGGAAAATTTGAAAAAATAACAATGAATATATCTGAAATGGCTGACTCCACAAAAAAACGTATAGGTATTGTTACATGCTGGGTAGAGGTCTAAAGGTTCACATGAAAATTCAATTAATTTCTAGTACCCAGGACGTACATTGAGGGACGTATACTGACTTGGCTGCGGAGGAACGAAACGTGATGTGGAGGTTAAGAGGAAGGTGTGGGTTTTTCACTGTACAAAATCCATAACACAAATCTACTTACACATTCCTAGATTTATTTCCCAACCGTTTGGGGTTCCTACATTATTAAATATGAAAGTTGAGAGAAGATGTCCACCGATCAAAAAGCCGGCTTGCACACGCGATCCGCTTCTCACTGAATCCTAAGACAGACGCTATATCCCCCACCACTCGTAGCTAGCAAAGCTACCAGCCAGGAGTAACGTAAACAACAATGTGTCTGGTAATGATAATTGCGGCAGTAGCACCTCCTGTCCGAAGTTGTTCTGGTTCGTGATGCCCGTAGCTCGCGGCTTACCATTCTGCAGCCTCCGCGTAGACTCCGGATGTTCGTCGTTGGCTGATTCTCTGCATTTCTATCCTCGGCTAGCTGAAGTAATTTCTGAAATATGTAAGAGCAGGGAGTTTTCCTCGGTAAAGGAAACGTAGATCCCGGCTGTGATAACGGAGAGAAATAGACGTGCTTCAGTTACAAAAAGACCACACGACAGTTTGCTTTATTCCGTTACTTTTGGTAGTTTACAACACTGAAATTGTCGCCGTTAAAACACTGTCCACTGCTGTTGAAACACGGCGCTGATATGACGCGAAGTTTATATACTTAACAAATCTCTTTACTTGTAGCGATTCTTATGGGTGTAGCGAAACCTGTCTTAATTCACTAACTTTTGGCGCGACCTTTCTTAAGTATCCGGCAGCATCCTTCTCTGCCTGTAGTTTCGAAGCAACTCCCCAATCTTTGGTCTTAGCAGATCTATTTATAGTAGCGGGCTTCTTAGGCTATTTAATTTCCTATTGGTGCATTTTTAGCGCCACTCAACGCGCCTCACTATTTCATATCGATTTACTGAGATCTCATTGCTCCTATTCCACCCCCTCTTGCTCAATTTTAACATGAACTCGCGGCTCTTCCTAATTGTACCGTTAAACTTGTTGTCTCACTCATCCGGTCACGGCGAATTACCGTACAAAAGAACAATGGCTCTACACCCTCGCTGTACGAACAATACTTTTGCTACCAGAGAGACATCGTAAAACTTACTTGTTGCCTTTGGAGACACTTTTCCTGCATCTAAGATATCTTGTAGTGGACAGTATGTTAACGTAGCGCTTAAATTATTTACATTAAACAATTTATTACTCCTCTACTATTAGTAACCTAAATACAAACATATCATTAAATCAACCTTCTTAAACTACACAGGCAGTAAATAGCAAAATAGTGTACATGCATAATTTAATTTCACTAAAAAGCAATTATCCAAATTATTAACAATTCCATAGCTCGCGCTCGGCCTAGAGTTGCCGTTTCACAATGTAGAACAATAAAATGTCTGGTAATGACAATGACAATGTAACCCCCAAAATTATTAATACGCCATACGAGGACATTTTACTACACTAAAAAATGTAGATCGCGTTAAAATACACAATTTATGTCATATAAATTTTTGTTGAGTGAACCGTTTTCGAGATATTGCTTGTTATTTCCTTAAATTTTCCAATACTTATACTTTTTCTCAAATTCGTTATTCATTTTCTTTTTGTCCTGGTAATGCAAAGAGAATGGAATACTCCACATAGCAACCAGCTCTTAAAATATTTGACTGTCGCTTAAAGCCTACCAATTCCCCTTACATGTACAAGAAACTTAGCAATAAGATTAAAATCTCAATATCTCGATTAACATGAAGCATATGGAGAACAAGAGTTTGTAAAAATAGTTTGTACAAGAGTAGAGAAAATCATGTGAGAGTAACAAATCAGATTTTTTTTGTTCTGAAATGGAATTCTTTATTCGTTTTATATGCTCTGGACATGCAAATAGAATAAAATGTTCTACATAGCAACCGGGTCTTAAAAGATTTGATTATCGCTTAAAGCCTACCATATTCCCCTTGCATCCACAAGAAAATTAGCAATAAGTTTAACATCTCGATTAACATGAAGCATATGGAGAATAAGCGTTTGTAAAACTAGTTTGTGCAAGAGTAGAGAGAGTCATGTGAGTGTAACAAATCAGATTTTTTCTCGTGGCTATGTAAGGAATATGGAATTTCAAAGACATCAAAAAGCGATCTGCTTTATAAAAACCTGACCATCACTTTGGCCTACTATATGCTTCCTATACATATAACGAAAGTATATATGTTAATGAAAATTAATCTTGCTTGAGATAAGAAGTAGTTACCGAGCAGGATGGCTCAGGCGGTGACGCCTGTGGCTCGCATTCGGAAGATTGTGGGTTCAAATTACATGGGCCGACCAATCTAATTGGGGATTTTTCGTAGTTTCCTTCATCCGCCAAGGTAAATGCTGAATTGAATACATAATACCACGATCTAAAGTTGCTCCTTGGTCTAAAACAGTAGTTAAAATAAAAAAGCATTCGCTATTACCATCTATATAATGAAAGTAGGTAGACTAACGTAAACCTAAAGCCATCTTCCCGGCAGAGATACGGTTGCCTAGCACTCAGGTCTCTGTGGACACGTGTCGAAACTGCAGAGGTAGAAGCAGAGGTACATTTTCCTAGCACTAAGGTCTGTGCAGACACCTGTCAAAGCTGACATTTGCCCATCACGTATAGAAACAGAATTACTGTTACCTATAAGACCTCTATGGACACGTGATGAAGCAGATGGTATGGTACAGGTATAAAACCTAGAAAGCTAACTGCCCGCCAAACACCCAGCCACCAGGCATCTCCTAACAGATCCGCCACGATGTGACAAAGTAGCTAAAGCAAGGTAAAATAGAGAGAATAAAAAGGTAGTAGATAGAAGAATAGGTTGTAAAACGTAAGTGGAAAAAGTAACATGAATACAGCACTTCACATACTATTTTAACAAACGGATTGCTTATATTGGACATAAGGGATTTAAAAAATGATTGAAACTGTATTGATAGTTTCTGAGATACGTTGAAACAACACTTAATATTTCCGCTCTATATATACATATATACCGCGTGAGTTTTCTCATCCTGGGGATTGGTAACTAGGCAACTGTTCATTTTACGAACGATGCGAAATGCAGTTACTGTCACCACATTCACCAACCCGCTGATTAGGGCTACGGTGGTGCTCGTTGTTAACATGCTGGAAAGTCATAGTGAAGTTCACATCACGCTTGCGAATAAATGAGGTTTTTATTCATTAAAGCCGGTTATAGAGACCCAGGAAAGAGATATAGGGTATAAAGGGAAACAATTTATAAAATAAAGAGACGCCCGTTCTGTAAATTCATACTAGGAATGTGTTTTGTTGAAAAGGCAGAAAAACTATTTTTGTTTTCCTCGAAAGGAAATAAGATGTACCTGCTATCGGCGACAAGAAGTCTACCAGAAGTTTCGCTTTTGTACTTTGGCTCGGACGTGAAGTTATCAATAGTCTCAAAGCTTAGCAGGGTCAGAAAGTATACGTATATTATCTCCGATCTAGGAATATTCGTGGGAAGATTTTAAACTCAAAATAAGTTGTAAGAAGCAGACGTGAAAGTTGTTAAAGTGGGGGTAGCCAATAATAAAATCATGCAACAAAAATGATAGCCAATGAAAGATCGCGTATACATCCTATGATACGTTTGAACTTAAAACGGAGCGAAACATAAGAAAGGTGGGGGAAAATTTTAAGTTTGGTGAAAGGCGTGAAAAAAGAAAAGAAACGCCGAGCCCACACTCGAGTAAAAAACTAACCACAAGGGCGGTTGATGTAACAAAATTAAGAAGAAAATAATCAGAAAGTCTGAAGTGTAAAATGAACTTGTGAAATCTAGGCAATTCGAGGGCTAGTCCGAGGAACACATAAGTAGCGACTTTGAAAGTGATGACAATAATAACATTGGTTTTGAGACGAAGGTGGCCGGTCGAACAGATAGAAATCTTCGTAACAAAATAAAGAAATAACTCAATCTTCGCCGGCAGCATTATTAATATCATCAAGGTAGTGTCACAACCCCTGAAAACCAGCACCTCAGCTCTACCAGAACAAATTGCTAATCTCTGCCATCCAACAATCGAACCCGGGACTCTGAGTCTCCTGAAGCGATAGCAAGGAACAACACAGTTTGTCATAGGTCAGCGTCATCATGTCTTGCATTTATGATGTTCATTAAAGCATATTCTAACAAGCAACAATTTGTGTTTTAATGAAACTCACATAGTTAAACTAATCAAGTGAAACGACACTTCCATGCCAAACTATCAGTTCTTTTTACTTTCTCTACTACGTATAGTAAGTAGGGGAAGTATTGTATTCCATCCAAAATTTCGATACCGAGATTTCACCGGAAATACATGTTTTGAGACTCCCTGAATCCAAAAAAAGCATTTCTGGAAACATGTCCGTGTGTGTGTCTGTCTGTGTGTCTGTGTGTGTGATTGTGAACAGCATAACTCAGAAACGAACAGTCGGATAAACACCAAACTTGGTATTTGGGTTCAGTATCTTCCAAGGATGCGACACGAAGGTTTTCAAGAAAATCCCCCCACCCCAAAGTACCCTTTACATGGAAGATTTTTCGAAAATTTTAATTTTCTCAACAATGGCTCTAACGATTTTGATTAAAATATCATATGTTAAAATATTTTTATGACAAATAAAATGTATATCTTGAATTTCCTGGGAATGTCTCCAAAAGTATTCTTCATTGTGAACGACTTTTGCATAACTGGTAAACCGTAAGAGATAGACAAACTTTTACTACACAAAAAATGTAGATCGCGTTAAAATACACAATTTATGTCATATACATATGTTTTGTTCAGTGAACCATTTTCGAGATATTGCTTGTTATTCCCTTAAATTTTTCAATACTTATTTTCTCAAATGGGAATTCGTTATTCATTTTTTTTGTCTTGGATATGCAAAGAGTTATAATCTGTGGCAAAGGGAATGGTGCTGCACCTAGCAACCAGCTATTAAGAGATATGTATGTGCTTAAAGGCTACTGTATTTCGATACTGCCCTTGTAAATATACATTCCCCTTACATCTACAAGAAAATTAGCAATAAGATAGAGTCTGCAAATGTTTATCTCGATTAACACGAACAAGATGGAGAATAAGCGTTTGTAAAAATACTTTGTACAAGAGTAGAGAAAGTCATGTGAGTGTAACACATCAGATTTTTACTTTCTCTACTACGTATAGTAAGTAGGGGAAGTATTGTATTCCACCCAAAATTTCGATACCGAGATTTCACCGGAAATACATGTTTTGAGACTCACTGAATCCAAAAAAAGCATTTTTGGAAACATGTCCGTGTGTGTATCTGTCTGTGTGTGTATCTGTCTGTGTGTCTGTGTGTCTGTGTGTCTGTCTGTGTGTCTGTGTGTCTGTGAACAGCATAACTCAAAAAGGAAGAGTCGGATAAACACCAAACTTGGTATTTAGGTTCAGTATCTTCCAGAGATGCGACACGAAGGTTTTCAAGAAAATCCCCCCACCCCAGACTACCCTTTACATGGAACATTTTTCGAAAATTGTAATTTTCTCAAAAACGGCTCTCACGATTTTGATTAAAATATCATATGTTTAAGATATTGTCAGGATAATTAAAATGTATATCTCGAATTTTCTGGGTACTCTTCATTATGAACGACTTTTTCGTAACTGGTAAACCATAAGAGATAGACAAAATTTTACTACACAAAAAATGTAGATCGCGTTAAAATACACAACTTATGTCATATACACTTCTTTTGTTGAGTGAACCGTTTGCGAGATATTGCTTGTTATTCCCTTAAATTTTCCAATACTTATACTTTTTCTCAAATTCGTTATTCATTTTTTTATGTCCTGGACATGCAAAGAGAATGGAATGCGCCACATAGCAACCAGCGTTAAAATATTTGACTATCGCTTAAAACCTACCATATTCCCCTTGCATCTACAAGAAAATTATCAATAAGATTGACATCTCGATATCTCCATTAACATGAAGCATATGGAGAATAAGCGTTTGTAAAAATAGTTTGTACAAGAGTAGAGAACGTCATGTGAGTGTAACACATCAGATTTTTTAATGTAATAAACATAAAAAGTACCTTCAAGTGGCAGTACTTGAACTTGGGAGCTTCACCGCTGAAAGCCAACGCGCACACTGTTGCGCTATGAGTGCAACTCACTCCAAAGGCAGCGGTAGAAAGCAGTCATTTCGGCAGAAATTGATACCCCGCGATGCAGTGGACAGTGTTAACGGCATAGCCTGTACAACGGCGGGACTACATGACTTCCCAATCCGCAAGCTAAGACTCACCCGTTGGGTTGAGGCAGTATTTTTAACACTTAAAGGATCTCAGTCTAATTATATAAATATAAATTCAATAACAGCCCGCCTTAAAGCAATATGTGTATGTAACAATATATAAAAGTGTATATTACAGTCATTGTATATGTTTATATTATTGTATCCATGTGTAATAATGTTATATGAATGTATTACGTAATTTAATAATGTAGGAGCTGTGAGAATAGGTTAAAAGTTGCTAACAATGAGGTAACAGTGAGGTAACCTCGAGGCAATAATGAATTTGAAAGTTTAAATGCTACCAGTCATTATTGGAGCAACAATAATGTAAATTTTGAGACAGTTTAAAAATAGCCAATCAACAACCAGACAAAGCTTTAGTTAAATGAAGGTATTCTATTGGATTAGGAATAGCCAATCAGAGACTTGAAATACAGAAATTTACAAGTTTAGGCGATTGAAATCAGTTCAGTTGCCTGCAAACAGTGTTCCTAACCGGACGCTAGACACGTCCTCGAGAAGTATAATACGTATTCGTATGAGACAGAAATAGTTTACGTATTAAAAAGTGCAAGTATTTAATTAAAGAATCTCACAACTCTCTGAATCAGTGAAGTGTTATTTAAATCGTATCAAGTATTAATAAAAGGAGTGAAGTAAAATTATAATCTGTGTAAGCCTACATTCTTAGTCGTACCACAACCCTGCTAAGAGAAACGTGTCTCTAACAATAATACTGACGCAGCCGAGGCAAACATAAATATATAATATTTAAAGAAACAGTTAAATTACAAAGTTAATAATATTTTTAGACTTGGCGTAAAGCCACCTGAAAGTACATTTGGGGCGAAGGCTACCGGAAACTGTTTACTATACGTGCTGTTGCAACTACTACAAGTTCGGCTCCCCAACATAAGAACTATAAAACAGCTCCTACAACAATATAACACCTTCAGGGTTTTCTTTCTAAACATTAAATTCACACACATACTTACAATCTCACTATACTTCCAGACTCTAGGGAGGATGGGGAATAATCCTGACTAAATAAAGTTTCCATCCCCCAGCCGGGGACGGAAACTGGGACTTTTGGAATTGGAAGCTAGCATGCTCACCGCCAGACCACGCAGGGGTCTCTTTATATCGTACCTCGACCAAAGTTTGCGTTCTCATGGAGCAAAATATTTTCTTAGAATATGTAACTATATTTAAACACAAGAGAAAGAAAATAAATGCTTTACTGCAGCTTAAGAAAATACCAGAGTATTCTAAACAAACAAATTCAGTCTCTGCGTAAGGCAGAAAAAGAGGAAGAAAAATCAGGTATAAGCCAAGAGACGCTAAATTCGAAGGTAAAAGCGAGGCAGCGTGATGCTTTCTGCTGACTAACTCTTCAGTCCCCCTCCCCAGTCTTGCGTGTGTGTGAGCTATGAGTTCTCATCCCCTTTACAGACCAGACTTCGTGCTCTACACAACCATCCCCTGTCTTGTCAACTACAAATTACCTAGCAACCACCCTCTCTCTCTTTTTCACCAAACCTGACTTCTGAAGAAGCAACTTAATGCATTAAACATTGTGTAGGGTTGATGAGCAGAAGGACAGCGCAGAAGTGTGATTCTCTTGAACGAGTTAAGCCACATTAACAACTGAGACGGCGATACTGCACTTGGCACAAGGAAGGGAAAATTGAGTTTTTCTTGTGTTCACGCCACATTGGCTTTAGTGCTTTAAGACTTTATCAATGAAAATTAAACGTAAACGCGACACAAGCACAAAACCTTACCTTCATGTTATCTAATGTAAACATTCACAATCATTGTAACTAATACTACACAAGAAAAAAGTTAGATGTATTATATTCAAATTATCTCCTTTCCTCACTATGCTTTGTTACTACCGAGCTGGACGGCTCAGGCCCGTGATCCATCCTCGGCAACCGCCCACTCTGGTTTTTCGTGGTTTCCCCGGGTCGCCAGGCGAATCTTGGAGTGTTCATCTTCTACCACGATTCTCCTTCATCTCATTCCCTGTACCCACAACTTCCTTGTCATCTGTTTCAGGGTTGTAGGACCAGGTGACAGTGTTCGGCGGGCTACGGCTGGACGGTGGCTTGCGCTCTGTAAAGTTTTCTTCCCTGGCGTCGCTACGGTACCGCTCAGTTACATCTCTCCTCAGCGTGAGGCTCCGCTTCGGGGTTTCTGGAGGTTGGTGGTTTGTGGGCATGGACCGGGCGGAGTTCTATCTGGAAACATTAGGGAACCCGTCCATGCTTGCGCCCGTCGGCATCCGGATCTGGATGTCCTTCGAGTCTCTTCTCTAATCCTTCCCTCCCAGGGGTCACGTTGGAAGCATAAAGGGCCAACTGGCCTGCGCGCTAATAAGTAGAAAAAGTATTGCATTTTCCCCAAAAATCCTATAAGGAGATTTCACTGGAATACACGCTTTGAAGCCCCTTAAATAAAAAAAATATTTTTAAAAAACGGGTTCATCTGTAATGATGAAACATAATAACGAAGAATTTCTAGTGTTCGATTTCTATGGATAGACAATCCTTAAAAAGAAAGTTTTCAGCAGTTTCATAAAAAGGGGAAGCAAAGACACTTTTATTACCATTATTATTATTATTATTAGCCTTGACTAACAATAGGGGATATATAATTTATAGCATTATCAAGATAAAAATATAGTGCCATTTGTAGAATGTGAAACAGAAAAATTTTGGAATTAGCATACGATATAAAATTGGTTACATGGTTTATACACAGAAAACAGCTAATAGGAACATAATTCAGTGAACAAAATATCGCCTTTATAGCTTGTATAAAGTATCGAGTACCGGTGCTTAAAAATCAGTATCGGTATCGAGAAATAGTGATATCGTCTCATCACCAATTTTAAGAAAATCAAAAACATAGGCAATTTTTTCCATGTAAAAGCTAGCTTGAGGTAGGGAGATTTCCTTCAAGATTTTCGTGTTGCATTCTTAGAAGATTAAATATAAAAACAAATGAGACGATATAAACAATAGTCTGGCATCCCCTGTGTAAATCTCACTAATTCCTGTTATCCAATTTTAAAACATATCTGGGTGAATGTTCATCGACGGAAGGTAAATAAGAGAATATTCCAGTTCAGCGTTGGCTACTCCATTAGAGCACGTGAACCTTCGGCGAATTGTTATGCTTCATGTTAATCAAGATATCGAGATGTTAATCTTATTGCTAATTTTCTTGAACGTGCAAGGGGAATTGGTAGGCTTTAAGCGATAGTCAAATATTTTAAGACCTGGTTGCTATGTGGCACATTCCATTCTCTTTGCATTACCAGGACAAAACAAAATGAATAACGAATTTGAGAAAAAGTGTATTGGAAAATTTAAGGGAATAACAAGCAATATCTCGAAAATGGTTTACTCAACAAAAAAAAATGTATATGACAAAAATTGTGTATTTTAACGCGATCTACATTTTTGGTGTCGTAAAATTTTGTGTATCTCTTATAGTTTACCAGTTATACAAAAGTCGTTCACAATGAAGAATACTTTTGGAGACATTCCCAGAAAATTCGAGATATACGTTTTATTTGTCATGAAAGTATCTTAAATATATGATATTTTAATCAAAATCGTTAGAGCCATTTTTGAGAAAATTAAAATTTTCGAAAAATGTTCCATGTAAAGGGTTATCTGGTGTAAGGGGATTTTCTTGAAAACCTTCGTGTTGCATGTCTGGAAGATATTGAACCTAAATACCAAGTTTGGTGTTTTACCGACTGTTCGTTTCTGAGTCATGCTGTTCACAGACAGACACACACACGGATATGTTTCCAAAATTTTTTTTGGTTTCAGCGGGTCTCAAAACATATATTTCCGGTGAAATCTCGATATCGATATTTTTGAGTGAAATACAATACTTTCCCTACTTACTATACGTAGTAGGGAAAGTGAAAAGAAAGGGGGAAAAAAAGTAAATGCCTAATGAAGAATGAGAAGGAATTTTTGATAATTTTCAGTACGTATGTGTCTGTTTTCTCAGTACTTTTGCTATTAAAAACATGAGTATTGCTGCCTTTATTCTTTCATGGGCGCTAATATAAAAATAACTCTAATGGGAAATCGGGTTGAAAATTATTTATGGGAGACAGTTTGGTGGAATTTCAGTACGAATGAGGAATTTGACACACATAAGCTTTAGGACAAGAGTAGAGATATTTGGGGGTGCTATTATGAAAACACCCATGACGGAAGAGGGGATGTAAAGTGTTCGGTGGGAAGCAATCTTGAAGTGTTTCAGCACCAGTGGGTCTTGATTCTTCAATATTTTTGTGAAATGAAAGTATAAATCGTTTTCTCATGATTCTTTTAGGGGAGGTAAAACAAAACCTTACCTAGTGGGAAAGTGGGTTGAAAATGTTCAGTGGGAGGCAAGGATATTCAGAATGAATGCACCTGTTTTCTCAAAAATAAAAGGATACATGTTTATCTTCATTCTTTTAGGATTAGTGAAAAAAACCGCCCCCTGGAAGATGGGTTAAAATATGTTGTATGTGAGGCATTTTATATGATTTTAGCATGAATGAAAGTTTTGGCACAATAAAAGTGAGATAACCAAATTAAAATAATTGAATAACAGTAATATTGTAATTTCTTTAGTTCTTGTAATACTAAATAAACAAGTATTTGGGGAATTCCTGTTTTACCAAAGCCATCAAACTCCTGAGCAAAGCCAGGTATTTCGCTAGAGGTAAATATTATCTTCCTGGATCGGAAAAGTGCTTTTTACCTCTGCGGAAGTCACAGAGAAAAACAATAGATAACAGCTGAAATACGGAAGTAACATAGGAATGATTTTTGTTTCAAGGTTTACACGAGCATCTACGAATTTCGTCAAACATTTTGTCTGTCAAGCACTTCAGTAGCTCCACGTAAAATAAAATTAAAGCATTTGTTTGTTTAGCATAGAAAATGGAAAATCGGTGTTCCTCAGTTGACTAAATAATATTCAGTGGACGAGGGGAAAACTAATGCAGATTTTAAAATAAACAACACACGCACGGCAGTTCGCTTTAACGGCATAGGCTGCACTGGCTGGCTATTCTGACGTGTTATGTTTTCGCAACAGTGGTCAGGGGGAGGGGAAAAAAGTGAAAATGTCGCCCCTTTGTGTTCAGAATGACATGTCTCTTTTCATCGGATATTCTAACCTTTAGCGTTGCACAGCATCTGATTATATGTGGGAGCGCATGTTGACCCACAAACATTTGAATTTAGTATATCCCCGCCCCCAATCCAGTGTCTTTTTTTTCACTGTCCCTTATCGCCTTCCTTATTATAAAACAAGTTTATTTGATTTTGTTTTTCTCAATATTTCTGCGTGAAGAACCGTTATAAGTTCCACTATTTCTGAATCAAGAATCTAGTGTTTCATTCAAATGACTTTTTCTACTTACTCTTCTACAAACTATGCTTACAAAAGCTTATTAATAAAATTCCAGATAAACTTTCAATTTCGTTGTAGGGTACAGTAGGTGAAGCGATAGTCAGATTTATAAAGGGCGTGTTGCAATGTGGTGGTTTTGAAGTTCCACGCTCTTTGCTGACCTTGAGAAAAAATCTGATGTGCTGATTAACATTACTTTATCTACCCTCTATCGCTTATTAGTGGGTATAAAATTATTCTTAAGATAGTTTATTTTCCTTGAAGGAGTTTTGTTGCTGCTACGTATGGAAAGCAGTTTGAAGAAGATGTATTATATTTCGACTGTTGGGGAGCCGAACTTGAAGTAGTTGCAACCCACGTATGGTAAAAAGTTTGCGGTAGCCCTCGCCCCAAGTTTAAAAAATATTAAGTTTGTAATTTGACTGTTTCTTCTATTTATGTTTGCCTCGGCTGCGTCTGTATTTATTTTTAGAGACATGAATTTCTTAACAAGGTGTAGTGCGACTGAAGAATGTAGGCTTACACAGATTATAATTTTACTTCACTCCTTTTATTAATGCTTGACACGATTTAAATAACACTTCACTGATATATAGAGAGAGAGCTGTGAGTTTCTTTTATTAATTACTTCCACTTTTTAACACGTAAACTATTTTTGTCTCACACAAAACACATATTAAATTTCTGGAGGACACATCTCGCGTCCGGTTAGGAACACTGTCTTCAAGCAACGTGTCCAGTTATGATCACTGTCTACAAGCAACTGACTTCATTTCTACCGCCTAAATTTGTAAATTTTTGTATTTCAAGTCTCTGATTGGCGATTCCTAATCCAATAAAATACTTTTATTTAACTTAAGCTTTTTTCTGGTGTTGATTGGCTATTTTATAAACTGTCTCAAAATTTACATTGTTGTTGCTCCAATAATGACTAGTAGCATTATTAAATTTTCTTACTCATTATTGCCTCAAAGTTCCCTCATTGTTAGCAACTTTTAACCTATTGTTCTCACAGCTCCTACATTATTAAATTACCTAATACATGCACATAACATTATTGAACATGTATACGATAATATAAACATAAACAATGACTGTAATATACACTTTTTATATGTTGTTACATACACATATTGCTTTAAGGCGGGCTGTTATTGAATTTATATATTATATAACTAGACTGAAATCATTTAAGTGTTAAAAATAATAAATCCCGTGGCACTACAGCCCGCTAAGGGCATGGGCTTGCCAACCCGACTGTCCGCAGGGCATAGGTGGGCGATCATCCAGCCGATACGAAGAGGTGACGTGGCCAGCATCACACATTACGCATCCCTGCTGATGAGGACAGAACCGCTCCTCTGTCCGGGATCTAAAATCCTCATCTCATGGATGGGATTGAATCCAGGCGCAGTCCTTGCCGGGGACCAGAGCACCACGTTCCAGCCCAGTGCACCACGGCGCAGGAATGTCTTCCTATATACTCCAGTTTAATCCAGATGAGCCTTTTCGGAAATACCTGAATTACACACTTCCTTATAGATACAAAGGGAACAGCGATAGTCATATGTCTTAGAATATGGGATATAACGATTGAAAGAGGATATCCATAACTCCTTTTGGAATCTATTAAAAGTTTATGCAATGGGAGAAGAATAGTTTAAAAGGACAGAAAAAGTAACGAATTAATTGAGACGGTACATATTATATACATATGACTTGCATATTTTATACATGGTGATGTACATGTGTAAATGCTTTAGCTATAAGAAACTGAATGTAAGTATAAAATTGAAATCCAGTGGCGCCGCTAGGCTTACTTCCTGGACTCGCCTCCTTCAACAGGACACAGGAGTGGACGAAGCAAGTGGGGTGAGAGACATGACACTCGCCGGATGACTCGAAAATTCGTTGAGATGGGGCGTACGTATTCCAGAGCTTTCCAAAGATGTTAGGTGACGTGAGCTAATAAGGGTAGATGAAACAGATTTAAAATATATAAATGAGCGAATGAGATTCAGTATATCTAAACGCCCAGGAAAAATAGCGCCTGCAAGCGTCATAACTAGTATGCTATAAAAGAGAGTGTGGGGATGGAACTGGGCGCATCGTTTCGCACACGAGAAATCGACTGGGTAGGCGTTAGGAACTGCCTTCGCACTTCCATACCACCAAACCCCAGAATTACAGATACCCCATCCTTGGAGGCAGCGGTCTCTTCCTTCACCTCCATAGTGATGCCAACTGCACACAACCTCACAGTTTTTGCTCCAGCCCCCCTACATCCCGACGTCCTTCCAGTGGACCTTGTGGTTCTCATCCGCCGTTCCTGGGCTGCACGGAGACTCTACCAGCGTCACCGCACGACGCGCAATCGGGCGCTCTTGCGGCGTCTACGCCGACAGGTCCGTCTCCGCCTACGTGAGCAGCATGTGCAAGCGTGGGAAGATACGATAACGAGATTGCGTATCGATTGTGCGACGTGTGAGGATTGCAAAAAGCCTCCGAAACCGTCGAGACCAATACACCTCTTTACTCCAAGGCACCCAAGGCCTCACCTATGAACCTCAGGCCAAAGCAAATGTGTTCGCCGATTATCTTGAACGTACGAGAGAAGACCCCCATGACGACATCTTTTCCGAACACGTTCGTCGGGAGGTACGCCGATACTTTCGGGGCCCTCCGCACGAAGCGGATCGGTTATCCATCATCCGCCCGAGTGAGCTCTACGGCGCACTGCTGCGTCTCAACCCCAAAACGGCGGCCGGACCTGACGGGCTAACCCCCCTCATGCTCTTTGTAACCCGAGTATTCAACATGTGTCTCACTCTGGGTAACTTTCCACGAGAGTGGCGAGAGGCACGTGTGATATGCATTTTGAAACCGGGGAAAGCTCCGGTACATCCTTCAAACTACCGATCCATCAGTCTCCTTCCGACCCTCTCGAAAGTTCTAGAGAGGATGATACTAAACCGCTTGTCCCCACTTTTGGGAGACATTCAAGCCATCCTGGACCACCAGTTTGGATTTCGTCCTGGGCATTCGACATCTCAGCAGCTGCTGCGAGTGGTGGAGACTGCCGCCCTGGGTTTCCAGGAGGTTGCTTTACCGCCGCGGTATCGCTGGATGTCGAAATGGCCTTCTCAACGACGTGGCATGCTAGTCTCCTGTATAAACTCATCCACTTGGGATTCCAACACAGGTTAACATCCTACACAGTTTTCTACGACACCGAACATTTAAAGTTTCAGTTGCGGGGAAAACACCTACTCTTAGGCCAGTTAGAGGCGCAGTCCCTGAAGGCTCTGTTCTATCCCCCACGCTCTTCAGAGTCTTCATGGTAGACTTTCCAACGCAGCAGCAAGTCGAAATGGCCCAGTATGCTGACGACGTGCTGCTGTACTGGTTAAACAAAAACCTAATCAGAGCCTTCAACCCAATACAGAGACACCTCCGTCTCATCCAGCAATGGTGCCGGCGTTGGCGCATGTCCGTTAACGCGGACAAGAGCTACGCCATGCTTTTAACGAAGCGCCATATCCCCGCAGACTGCCACACATTTCAATTTCGAGGCCGAAGAATTGAATGGAGGAATTCTATAACCTACCTGGGAGTGAAGGTGGATAAGGGTCTAACTTTTGGCGAGCACATCCGAGACGTCTTGGCACGGGCTCAGGGGGTAATTGCCTCCTTGTACCCGATGCTGAGATCCGAGATGCCTGTTCGCCTGAAGATACACCTTTTTCGAGCCCTGATAGTCCCCCTCATGCTTTACGCCTGCGAGGTCTGGGGCATGGCGCAGACAGCTGGCTGCTATGACTAGAACGGGCGCAGAATAGGGGACTCCGGTCCATCTATTCTGTCGGCCGCTCCTTCCCCGTGAGACTACTACACGAAGTCTCATCTCTTCCATATGTGGAAGATGAAATTAGGCGCCGGGCTACAAAATTTTACGGCAGTTTACCAAATCATCAGAGTATCCTGGTCAGACACTTGGGGATTACAACCCTCGAACTCGCCGTCTTCGGCGTCATCGGTTCCCCGCATGGCATGCGGGCACACCAGATAACCAAGGAATTACACCAACAGCAGCTAAAGGTGAAATCCGTAGTAATCCTACCCGAAACATGTTTGGTCTCAAAATTCAAACCAACCAAAGAAATTGATAAACACACACACACACACACACACCAGGGTCAGAAGGGCCGCTGCATCCTAACAGGCAGCATGCTTCCTCCTTTCTATCATTACTACTTAAAACTAAACCGTCATCCTTAACCATTATTTCCTTTGAAAATTGTCATCCTGCGGTTAAACCCTGATGAAGGTGGGCATGCAGCAAAAATTCACTCGGGCTGAAACTTGGCCTGCCAGCAGTCAGTCGGAGTCGGAACTGGGCGCATTTTCAAGACTAATATTCCGCTTCCTTCATGCTAGGTCATCTGCTTGTAACAGGATGTGTGTAGAAAAGAATGAGGCGTGTTAAGAGGTTGATGAGTGACAATGACGTCGTGTCAATAATTAGTAAAGTGTCAATAGTTAATAAAGCCAAGTGTAAATAATTAGTGAAGTCAAGAGTCAACCGTTAATAAAGTCAAGTGTCATTCGATAAAGCCAAGTGTCAATAATTAACAAACTCAAGTGTCAATAATTAACGAAGTGAAGTGTCAATAATAAACAAAGTCAAGGTCAATTAGCAAAGACAAGTGTCAATAATTAACAAAGACAAATGTCAGTAATTAGCAAATCAAAGTGTCAATTGAAAAAGCCAAGTATCAGTAATTAACAAATTCAAGTGTCAGTAATTAAAAAAGTCAAGTGCCAATAATTAACAAAGCCAAGTGTCAATAATTAACAAATTCTAGTTAATAATTAACAAAGCCAAGTGTCAATAATTAACAAAGTCAAGTGCCAATAATTAACAAAGTCAAGTGTTAATGATTAAGAAAGCCAAGTGTCAATAATTAACAAAGTCAAGTGTTAATCATTAGCAACGACAAGTGTCAATAATTAACAAAGTCAAGTGCCAATAATTAACAAGGTCAAGTGTTAATGATTAACATAGCCAAGTGTCAATAATTATCAAAGTCAAGTGTTAATGTTTAGCAAAGCCAAGTGTTAATAATTAACAAAGCCAAGTGCCAATAATTAACAAAGTCAAGCGTTAATGATTAACAAAGCCAAGTGTTAATAATTAACAAAGTCAAGTGTTAATGATTAACAAAGCCAGGTGCCAATAATTAACGAAATTAAGTGTCAATAATTAACAAAGTCAAGTGCCAATAATTAGTGTCCATTCATTCACCTGCACGACCATACCTGAGATAAGACCCAATAGTCGAGGGCATCAGAGACTATATCTTGGCAGTTAATAACCCACCCATACATACTTATCGACTGAGAAAACAACGAGACTAGACCAAATATACCAGCAATATAAATTATCTCAGTAGAAAAAAAGAAAATCATGGCGTTTATAGGAAATAGACGTATTAGAATTAAAATTGTAATAAATTGTAAGATAATACAAAAGGTACAAAACTTGAACTATTTAGGTTGCGATGTTTATGACCAAGTCTTAGATATAAAATTAATGAGACATCAGATGATGTGTGGAACAATAAGAAGAAGTTTGAAACTTAAACAAAAAGACACACAGTTAAGTTTTATAAAATGTGTAGCGATGTTCCCGCCTGATTACGCATACACAAAAAGGAAAACTCTGTAATAATTATAATTTAGGAATTATTAATAATTAATTATGATGCAATTTGGTAATTTTTCATAATTTTAAAGTAATCTGATTCAAAACTGTATCAATCTAAAGCCCTTCTGAAGTTGTAAATATGTTTTAAGTTACAATAATATTGTCAAATAAATAAAGGCGTAATTTTCTAAGAAAAACTGCAGGATTTAGGCAAAATAAGAATAGCTTCGTTTCAGACTGTCCATTATATTTTCCGAGTACGGGGCATGAAGCAAGTTTTAAGAGTAAACAGACGCTAAGAGGTAACGAACTGTTCTTAAAATAACGCTATTAATTTTCAACCAGGCAACCAATAAACGTAGAGGATAAGTATTAGAACCAATGAAAAGATAGGAAGATGTAGTTACATGTGCAGAATTTGGAGGCGAGCAGTGATTGTTATATGTGAACGCGAGCGTGGATTTCGAACAGTATGCCATGATTCTCCGTTAAGGAAACACGCATCATGTTGAGTCAAAAGACAAGGACAATGAGTTCCGAAGTTTACTGAGTGCCGCACTGCGGTGTAATAATAAGGTAATGCGTGTGGAATAATTATATAGCGTGTTATAGTGGTCGTTGAAATTATTTATCCAAGATAATAAATAACTTAACACACTGCTAGTGGCTACTGTTCGTGGGAATCAAAAGAAAGGTGATAGAGTGCCTTAGGTACTAAATAATTAGCCGCAGCAAAACGTTAGTGGACCAAGGGGGAAGATATACTTATATAAGAACCGCACGGAGTAGAAAAAAAAGGATCTTTCAGGATTTCTGGCAGGAATATGCGCCTTAGTGAGAATGTGAAAACGTGTTTTCTTTATGAATAATATCCTAGTGTCACCACTCCCACAATCCTACCCTGACAACAACTGTAGGGAATTTCAGACCGATTCGCCGACAGTTGATTCTGAGATGAGATGATAAGTGCTTCCTAACTGACATCGGCGATCTCGAGTCCTAAGACTACACCTACAACAATGCAGAGACGATAACGACGCAGGTAAGATACCCACAACGAAATAACGGGGGGAAAACCTACAAACCATGATTGTGGCGGGCCTTTTATACGGAAGTGAATCGGGAATTCACAAGAAAACATCTGATGTGTTACACTCACATGAATTTCTCTACTCTTGTACAAGCTATTTTTACAAACGCTTATTCTCCATATGCTTCATGTTAATCGATATATCGAGATGTTAATCTTATTGCTAATTTTCTTGTAGATGCAAGGGGAATATTGTAGGTTTTAAGCGATAGTCAAATGTTTTAAGAGCTGGTTGCTATGTGGAGTATTCCATTCTCTTTGCATTACCACGACAAAACAATTCTGATGTGATACACTCACATTACTTTCTCTACTCTTGTACAAACTATTTTTACAAACGCTTATTCTCCATCTACTTCATGTTCATCGAGATAAACATTTGTAGACTCTATCTTATTGCTAATTTTCTTGTAGATGTAAGGGGAATATATTTTTACAAGGGCAATATAGAAATACAGTAGCCTTTAAGCACATACATATCTCTTAATAGCTGGTTGCTAGGTGCAAGACCATTCCCTTTGCCACAGATTAATACTCTTTGCATATACAAGACAAAAAAATGAATAACGAATTCCCATTTGAGAAAATAAGTATTGAAAAATTTAAGGGAATAACAAGCTATATCGCGAAGATGGTTCACTCAACAAAAAAAAATGTATATGACATAAATTGTGTATTTTAACGCGATCTACATTTTTGTGTAGTAAAATTTTGTCTATCTCTTATGATTTACCAGTTATGCAAAAGTCGTTCACAATGAAGAATACTTTTGGAGACATTTCCAGAAAATTCGAGATATACATTCATTTGTCACGAAAATATCTTAAACATTTGATAGTTTAATCAAAATTGTTAAGGCCATTTTTGAGAAAATTAAAATTGTCGAAAAATGTTCCATGTAAAGGATAACCTGGGGTGGGGGATTTTCTTGAAACCTTCATGTCGCATCTCTGGAAGATATTGAACCTAAATACCAAGTTTGGTGTTTATCCGACTGTTCGTTTCTGAGTTATGCTGTTCACAGACACAGTCAGACACGCATACACACACGGACATGTTTCCAAAAATACTTTTTCTGGATTCAGGAGGCCTCAAAACATGTATTTCCGGTGAAATCTCGGTATCGAAATTTTGAGTGGAATGCAATACTGCCCCTACTTACTATACGTAGTAGATAGAGAAAGTAAAAAGATGAAAACCGCATCCAAATAGCAAAGATGAAATTCTTACGAGCTGTCAGAGGTTGTACCAGAAGGGACAGAATAAAAAATGAACAACTAAGAGAGGAATTGTGTATTTATGCAATACATGATACAATTTTACGGTATAGAGAAAATTGGAGAGAACATCTGCAACGAATGGAAAAAAACTCGTATCCCAAAAATGGCCTTGAAATATCGGCCCTCAGGGAGAAGAAACGTAGGACAATCCGAAAAGAGATGGCAATGAGACTGTAACAAGCCGGAGAGTCTAATACTTGATAGGAGGGAGAAGAAAAACGCTGGACGCTATATGCTGGTCTTAATATCCCATGCTCTTCCTATGACAACGCGAGAAACAGCTGAAAATCAACAGCACTGTAAAAGAATGGGTAAGTATTGAACAATTCGAACCATTAATAATGGATTACTCGGAAATGGCTCATAACACAAAAGAAAAAGATTTTTTTTAATAAACTGGGTGTTTTAAGTAGTATGTTTTCGTCTATTGTTTAGCGTTTACCAGTTATACATCATTGTATAAAATTCCTTCCGAATGAAGAGAACTACACAAGCTATTCTCAAAAAATTTAAGATATGCCTTTTATTTGTCATTTAAATATCCTTATATGTGGTATTTTAAATAAAATCGTTAGAGCCATATTTATAAAATCAGAAATTTAAAAAATGTTCCACGTAAAAGGTACTATTGGGTGCGAAGGTTTCTTTAAAACCTTCGTGTCGCATTTTCCTTTCTCTACTACGTATAGTAAGTAGGGGAAGTATTGCATTCCACCCAAAAATTCGATCCCGAGATTTCACAGCAAATGCATGTTTTGAGGTGCACTGAATACATATAAAGCATTTTTGGAAACATGTCCGTGTGTGTGTCTGTGTGTGTGTGTGTGTGTGTGTGTGTCTGTGTCTGTGTGTCTGTGAACAGCATAACTCAGAAACGAACAGTCGGATAAGCACCAAACTTAGTATTTAGGTTCAGTATCTTCCAGAGATACGGCACAAAGGTTTTCAAGAAAATCCCCCCACCCAAAATGACCCTTTACATGGAACATTTTTTCGAAAATTTCAATTTTCTTAAAAATGGCTCTAACGATTTTGATTAAAATATCAAATGTTTAAGATACTTTTTATGACAAATAAAATGAATGTCTCGAATTTTCTGGGAATATCTCCAAAAGTATTCTTCATTGTGAACGACTTTTGCATAACTGGAAAACCATAAGATATACACAAAATTTTACTACACAAAAGATGTAGATCGTGTTTAGGTACACAATTTATGTCATATACATTTTTTTTTGTTAAGTGAACCATTTTCGAGATATTCGATTAAATTTTCCAATACTTATACTTTTACTTAAATGGGAATTCGTTATTCATTTTTTGTCCTTTTAATGCAAAGAGAATGGAATACTCCACATAGCAACCAGCTCTTAAACGCTTAAAGCCTTCCATTTCCCCTTGTATCTACAAAAAAATCTGATGTGTTACACTCACATGACTTTCTCTACTCTTGTACAAACTATTTTTACAAACGTTTATTCTCCATATGCTTCATGTTACTCGAGATATCGAGATGTCAATCTTATTGCTAATTTTCTTGTAGATGCAAGGGGAACATGGTAGATCATAAGCGATAGTCAAATCTTTTAAGCGCTGGTTGCTATGTGGCGCATTCTATTCTGTTTGCATATCCAGGACATAAAAAATTGAATAACGAATTTGAGAAAAAGTATAAGTATTGGAAAATTTAAGGAAATAACAAGCAATATCTCGAAAATGGTTCACTCAGCAACAAAAAAATGTATATGACATAAATTGAGTATTTTAACGCGATCTACATTTTTTGAGTATTAAATTGTTGTCTATCTCTTATGGTTTACCAGTTATGCAAAAGTCTTTCACAATAAAGAATACTTTTGGAGACATTCCGAGGAAATTCAAAATATACATTTTATTTGTCATAAAAATATCTTAAACATATGATATTTTAATCAAAATCCTTAGAGCCATTTTTGAGAAAATTAAAATTTTCGAAAAATCTTCCATGTAAAGGGTACTCTGGGGTGAGGGGATTTTCTTGAAAACCTTCGTGTCGCATCCTTGGAAGATACTGATCCCAAATACCAAGTTTGGTGTTTATCCGACTGTTCGTTTCTGAGTTATGCTGTTCACAGACACACAGACACACAGACACACAGACACACACACACACAGACACACACACGGACATGTTTCCAAAAATGCTTTTTTTGGATTCAGGGGGTCTCAAAACATGCATTTCCGGTGAAATCTCGGTATCGAAATTTTGGGTGGAATACAATACTTCCCCTACTTACTATACGTAGTAGAGAAAGTAAAAATTAGCAATAAGATTAACATCTCGATATCTCGATTACCATGAAGCATATGGAGAATATGCGTTTGTAAAAATAGTTTGTACAAGAGTAGCGAAAGTCATGTAAGTGTAACACATCAGATTTTTTAATGGTACCGAACCTAAAACCCAAGTTTACTATCTATCCGACTTTTCCTTTTTGTGTTATGCTGTTCCTAGACACACATGCACACAGACAGACATAAACACACATACGGACTTGCTTCTAACAATGATGTTTTTGGAGTCAAGGGCAGTCAAAACAAAGGTATATTTCGGGTGAAATCTCAGTATCGAATTTTTGGGTAGAATACAATACCTTCCCTACCTATTAGGTATGTGATAGAGAAAGTAAAAAAAAATTCTGGTGTCATACATTCACATTACTTTCTCTACCCTCTATAGTCTATTAGCTGGTATACAAGAAATTCTTACTATAGCCTATTTTTCTATCTACTTCACTCTAATCCATATAAACCCTTGCAGAAATAGATAAATTACACATTTCGTTATACGAAGATACGTTATTCGTAGATGTAGATAGAAAGAGAATAGTCATGGTCAAATGCTTAAGAACTGGACGCTCTACGCTGCCTTAAAATTCCATACAACCGCGAGAAGTAACTGAATGGTGAGAGGACCAAGTAATGAACAATTCAAACCAGTAATAACGATATTTCGGAAATGGCTAATGCCACAATAAAAGTTATTTGGAATAAATTGTGCGTATTAAAGAGATCTACGTTTCTTGTGTTGTACGTTTTCTTCTATCGCTTAACGCTTACTAGTTATACAACATTATACAAAAATCCTACCAAATGAAGAAGACCTCAAAGGCTATTCCCAAAAATTCAAAATCCACATGTTATTTATCGTAAATATCCTTAATATACAGTATTTTAATCAAAATCATTTGAGCCAATTTTTAGAAAATCAAAATATGCAAAAAATATTCCATGCAAAGAGTAATCTGAAGGTACTGAACATAAATAATAAGTTTGGTGTTTATCCGACTTTTCGTTTTTGAGTTATGCCATTCATAGACACACACACAGACCTTTATTTTTTTTAAAAAAAATCTGATGTGATACATTCACATAAACGTTCTCTACTCTCTAATCTTTATTAGTGGGCATACAAACTATTCTTACTAAAGCTTATTTTTCTATCTACTACATTTAATTTAAATAAACCTTTGCATGAATGGCTACATTATACATTTCGTTATATATACAAAGGGAACAGTGATAGTCAAATGTTTAAGAATTGGAAGCTATATGCTGGCCTTAAAATTTCATACTGTTTCCATGCAATCGCTAGAAAACAACTGAAAATCGATGGGACTTAAAAAAGAATGACAAGCATTGAGCAATTCGATAACGGATATATCAGAAACGGCTTATGCCACACAAAAGCTTATTTTAAGTAGATTGTATGTTTTAAGGAGATCTACATTTCTTGTGTGGTACCCTTTCGTCTATCGCTTAACGTTTACAAGTTAGAGAAGATTATAGAAAATTTGTCGGAACGAAGAGGTCTTCTTAGGCCATTCCCAGAAAATTCAAGATACACATTCTTTTTGTCATGTAAACATCTTTCAAATATGGTATTTTAATCAAAATCGTTTGAGTCATTTTTTAGAAAATCAACATTTTCAAAAAAACGTTGCACTTAAAGGGTAAAGGTAAAGGTATGAATCATGGAGGGGCTCCCGGGGCAGAGCAATACACGTAGGCCCTTTATGCTTCCAAAGTGACTCTGGGAGTGAAGAATAAGGGGAGAGAACCGAAGGGCGATCAGATCAGGATGCCGATGGCGAAAGCATAAACGGGGTCCCTTACATAATCAGATACAACGCATCCAACGCCGCACGGTCCCTGCCCACAAGCCACTAACCTCACGCTGTGTAGAGGCCTATCTGAGCGGTACCGCAGCGACACCAGGAAAGAAACCTTTACAGAGTGCAAGCAACCGCCCAGCCGCAACCCGCCGAACACCGTTGCCTGGTTCTACAACCCTGAAACAGATATCAAGGAAGATGATGGGAACAGGAAATGAGAGGAAGGAGAATCGTGGTAAATGAACCCCCCCAGCATTCGTCTTGTGACCCGGGAAAACCAGTAAAACTCATGGGCCAGAGTGGACGGTAACCGGGAATCCATCCCGGGACCTCCGGAATGTGGGCCACATATTGAGGCAGTATTTTTAATACTTAAATGATTTCAGTCTAATTATATTATATATATATATATAAATTCAATAACAGCCCGTCTAAAGCGATATGTATATGTAACAATATATAACGAGTGTATATTACAGTCACTGTAAATGTTTATATTTGTATCCATGTTTAATAATGTTATGCGAATGTATTACGTAATTTAATAATGTAGGAGCTGTGAGAATAATAAGTTAAACGTTGCTAACAATGACGTAACAATGAGGTAACCTTGAGGGAATAATGAGTTTGAGAGTTTAATAATGCTACTAGTCATTATTGGAGCAACAATAATGTAATTTTAGTGACAACTTATAAAATAGCCAATCAACAACCAGAAAAAACTTTAGTTAAATGAAAATATTCTATTGGATTTGGAATAGCCAATCAGGGATTTGAAATACCGAAATTTACAGTTTAGACGGTTGAAATCTAGTCAGTTGCCTGCAGACAGCGTTACTAACCAGACGCAAAAAGTGTCCTCAAGATTTATAATATGTATTCGTGTCAGATGAAAAATAAGTTTACGTGTTAAAAAATGTAATTAATTAATTAAAGAATCTCACAGCTCTCTATATCAGTGAAGTGTTATTTAAATGGTATCAAGTATTAATAAAAGGAATGAAGTAAAAATTATAATATGTGTAAGCCTACATTCTTAGTCGTACCACAACCCCGCCAAGAAACAATAATACTGACAATAATACTGACGCAGCCGAGGCAAACATAAATATATAATATTTAAAGAAACACTTAAATTACAGGGTTAATATTTTTTTTAAACTTGGGGCGAAGGCTATCGGTGGCTGTTTACCATACGTGCGGTTGTAAACAAACTTCAAGTTCGGCTCCCCCAACAGTTGAAATATAATACAACTCTTTCAATACAACCTTCTTCAAATTGGCTTCCATACGTGGAGCTAATAACAATACAACAAAACACCTTCTTCACGGTGAAATCTCGGTTTAGAACTTTTGGGTGGAATGCAATACCTTCTCTACCTCCTATGTACGTTGTAGAGACCGTAAAAATAGAATATGTTGAATGGGAAAGGTCATGAGTGTAATATATCTTACATAGCATATGAGATATAGTAGGAATGTCTAGGTGTCAAGATGAAAGGTAGGTTGAAGATTATGTAGCTGAAAGCTGTTGTTAAAGTGGTAAAATTATATTTTAAAACGTTAGTCCCTTACCTCTCTTGTTCCTTTCCGTTCTGTTTCACGACAGGAAAAAGGTGGTGTCAAACGTTACACTAAATTACTTTGAAATCTTTTGTACATAAAGGATGTCTAGACTGTGGCCGTCGGGGAGATTCTCCACGCTCTCTTCTCTCAGCAGATACTCAGAAGATAGAACAGTTTAGCTTTATTAACAATATAATATATTGTGTTGTTGTCGGGGTCTTAGTAATACTGAAACTCTGATTTTGATACCAAGTTTTGCTTATCTATACAGGTAGAGGAAGGTTTGTATACCAGCCAAAAATTTGATATCAAGAATACACCAAACATTCACTGTTTTAGACTCCCAAGAAAGATTAGAATTGTTACATTCACATGAGTTTCTCTACTCTATTGTTTATTAATGGGTATGCAAATCATTCCTACTAAAGCTTATTCTTCTATCTACTACATTTTAATCCAAATAAACCTTTGCAGAAATAGCTACATTACACATTCCGTTATAGATACAAAGAGAACAGCGATAGTCAAATGTTTAAGAACTGGACGCTATATACTGGCCTTAAAATTCCATACTGTTTCCATGACAGCATGATCAACAAGCAAATGACATGAGGACTTTAAAAGAATGACAAAGGTATTCAATAATTCGTACGATTAATAACGGATATTGTGGCGTATTAATAATTGGGGGGTTTCATTGTTATTACTAGGCATGTTGTCACGCCTTTAATTTGAAGGGGGTTGAGGACGTGCATTTGGGAGCGTAGCAGTATTAAGTGTTGGTGAGCAACTCCGAATAGCAAGACACAATTAACAAACACGGTAACATAAATTTAATATAATAAATGAGTAGACACAAAGACAGTGAGCAAGCAAGCCATTTTTAGGATTATGTATTTAAGAAAGATCAGTTTCTAGTTACCTAGTGCCATTGAGCAGATGTTACGCTGGTAGCCATACCCTAAAGGTGAATGTTGATCTGGGCAGCGCCTCCGGCCACATCTGGGTTGTTGCTATCAAGACTGCCATTCCCTAGATTTATGAAAGGGTTTTTATATCATAGATAGACGCCTCCACACATGACATGGCCATATATGGAGAGATAACCGCTGGCATCACCCACATAATATTACAAGGATATGACTGGCACTGAATGTCCAGCTCATGCATCCTGTGTTGCACCATGTGAAGTAAGAATGCTACAAATAAGCTTCACATGAATTAAATTCAAAAGAAGAGTAATTTTTAGGAAAATAATTTAACTTAAATTGACCCATACGTTACAATATTGTTGATTTCCTTTTATGACTGGGATGACGTCACTCCTGACAGGGAGGTTTTTGCTAGCCACGAGTGGTGGGAGTATAGCGTCTGTCTTGCTGAGGATTCCAAGAGAAGCAGATCGCGCGAGCAAGCCGGCTTTTTGATCGGTGGACATCTCTCATCTTTCATATTTAATACTGTAGGAAACCCAAACGCTTGCGAAATAAATATAGGAATGTGTGAGTAGATTTGTCTTATGGATTTTGCACAGTCAAACCCACGCCTTGCTCTTAACCTCGATACCACGTTTCGGTCCCCCGCGGGCAAGTGAGTATACGTCCCCTCAATGTACGTGCTGAGTACTCTAAATTAATTTAATTTTCATGTGAACTTTTAGGCTTCTACCCAGCATGTAAGGTTCCTTGAAATAAGTTGTGTGTTTTAAAGAGATCTAAATTTGTTGTGTGGTACATTTTCGTTTCCACTTAACGTTTACCAGTTATACAACATTATACCAAATTCCTTCCGAATGAAGAGGAATACACAGAGAATTCAAAGTATGCATTTTATTACTTTCTTTACTACGTACAGTAAGTATTGTATTCCAATTCGATACCGAGATTTCACCGGAAATACATGTTTTGAGACCTCCTGAATCCAAAAAATCCATTTTTGGAAACATGTCCGTGTGTGTGTCTGTGAACAGCATAACCCATAAACGAACAGTCGGATAAACACCAAACTTGGTATTTAGGTTCAGTATCTTCCAGAGATGCGACACGAAGGTTTTCAAGAAAATCCCCCACCCCAGATTACCCTTACCCTTTACATGGAACATTTTTCAAAAATTTTCATTTTCTTAAAAATGGCTCTAACGATTTTGATTAAAATGTCATATATTTAAGATATTTTCATGACAAATGAAATGTAAATCTTGAATTGTCTGGGAATGTCTCCAAAAGTGTTCTTCATTCTGAACGACTTTTGCGTAACTTGTAAACCATAAGAGATAGATAATATTTTACTACACAAAAAATGTAGATCGCGTTAAAATACACAATTTATGTTTTATACATTTTTGTTGAGTGAACAATTTTCGAGATATTGCATGTTATTCCCTTAAATTTTCCAATTTTTCTGAAATTCGTTATTTATTTTTTTTGTCCTGGTAATGCAAAGAGAATGGAACACTCCACATAGCAACCACCTCTTAAAATATTTGGCTATCGCTTAAAGCCTAGCAATTCATATTGCATCTACAAGAAAATTAGCAATAAGTTTAACATTGGAGAATGAGCGTTTGTAAAAATAGGTTGTATAAGAGTAGAGAAAGTCATGTGAGTGTAACACATCAGATTTTTTTCATGTATTAATATTCTTTAATATATGGCATTTTAAACGATATCCCTAGAGCCATTTTTAGAAAACCAAAAATTTTGAAAAACGTTACATATAAAGGGTGCATAACTTTCTTCTAAAAATACTTTCTCGGTGTTTCAAGGCCCTCAAACACATATATAATGTGAAATATCGACAAGAAAAAAACATTTTTAAAAAAGTTATATAGTCTTTGTGTGTGTCCCACTCTAAGCAACATAACTCAAAAATGAAAAGTGTGTTAAATACCAAACTTGATATTTAATTTCAGCATCCTCCAAGGATGCAATAAGAAGATTTTAAAGAACATACCGCTACTTGAACCTACCATTTACACGGAAATGTTTTCTTTATTTTTGATTTTTTTGAAAAATGTCTTTAACCATTTTTACTTTCTCTACTACGTATAGTAAGTAGGGGAAGTATTGCATTCCATCAAAAAATTCGATACTGAGATTTCACCAAACATATGGGGCACCCTGAATTCAAATAAAGCATTTTTTGTAAACATGTCCGTATGTGTGTCTGTGAATAGCATAAATAAAAAACTAAAAGTCGGATAGATATCAAACTTGGTATTTAGGCTCAGTATCTTCCAAAGATGAGACTCTAAGAATTTCAAAAAAATCCCCTACCCAAAACTAACCCTTAAATGGAACATTATTCGAAATTTTTTATTTTCTAGAAACTGGCTCTACCGATTTTAATTAAAATGCCATATACAGATACTTACTTGACAAATAAAATGTATATCTTGAATTTCCGTGGAACAGCCTATGAAGTCCTCTTCATTCGGAGATATTTTGTATAATCTTGTATAACTGGAAAAGTTAAGCGATAGATAAAAACGCACTACATAAAAATTGTAGATCTCTTTAAAACAAAACAAAAAAATTATTTAAAATAAGTTTTTTTGTGGGTAAGCCATTTCTGAGATATCTGTTATTAAAGGTTTGGATTGTTCATTTCTTTGTCATTCTCTAAAAGTCCTTTCACAACTCAATTGTTTGTCACGTTTGCAAGGAATTTTAAGGCCAGCATATAGCGTCCAGTTCTTAAACATTTGACTATCGCTGTTCTCTTTGTATCTATATTGAAATGTGTAATGTAACTATTTCTGCAAATGTTTTGTTTAAATTAAAATGTAGTAGATAGGAAAATAAGTTTGAGTAAGAATAATTTGTGTATCCACTAATAAATGATAGAGAGTAGGGAAAGTCATGTGGATGTATTACATGATTTTTAATAAAATATAGTGTCTTTAAGATATTTACATGACAAATAAAATGCACACCTTGAATTTTCTGGGAATATCCTGTGAGGCGCTCTTCATTCCGAATGACATTGGTATAGTTGGAAATCATAAGAGATAGACAAAATCTTACTACATAAAAAATGTCGATCTCCTTAATCCACACAATTTCGGAAAAAATATTTCTACGTAATCACACCAAGAGGAGGAAGCACTATATTCTGAGGGAGTATTCTTAACACAAATGATTTCAGTCTAATTATATAATATATATATATATAAATTGAATAACAGCCCGCCTTAAAGCAATTGTGTATGTAACAATATATAAAATGCTGTACATTACAGACTTGTATATGTTTATATTATTGTATCCATGTTCAATAATGTTATGTGAATGTATTACGTAATTTAATAATGTAGGAGATGTGAGAATAATAGGTTAAAAGTTGCTAACAATGAGGTAACCTAGAGGCAATAATGAGTTTGAGTGTTTAACAATACTACTTATGATTCTTGGAAGCAGTAATGTAATTTTAGTGACAGTTTATAAAATAGCCAATCAACAACCAGAAAAAGCTTTAGTTAAATGAAGGTGTTCTATTGGACTAGGATTAGCCAATCAGAAACTAAAACGTGAAAAAATTTACAATTTTGGAAGTCAGTTGCCTGTAAACAGTGTTCCTAACCGGACTCAAGACACGTCCTGGAGAAGTATAATACGTATTCGTGTGAGACGAAAAATAGACTATTAAAAAGTGCAAGTATTTAATAAAAACATCTCACAGTTCTGTATCAATGAAGTGTTATTTAAATCGCGTCAAGCATTAATAAAAGGAGGGAGGTAAAATTATAATCTGTGTAAGCCTACATTCTTCAGTCGCACCACAACCCTACTAAGAGAAACGTGTCTCTAACAATAATACTGACGCAGCCGAGGCAAACATAAATATATAATATTTAAACAAACAGTTAAATTACAGAGTTAATATCTGTTTTTAAACTTGGGGCAAAGGCCACGTGAAAGTGCATTTGGGACGAAGGCTACCGGAAACTGTTTACTATTCGTGCGGTTGCAATTACTACAAGTTCGGTTCCCAACAGTTAAAATATAATACAACTCCTTCAATACAACCTACTTCAAATTGGCGCCCAAACGTGGGGCTAACAAACCATCTTTTTCAATTCCATACTCAGTTTTTACCGGAATGACATGTTTTTAGGCCTTCCTGAACCCAAAAAGAACAATTTTAGGAAACGGTTCATGTATGTGTGTGTGTTTCTGTGTGAACAACATAACATAAAACGAATGATCAGTTAACCACAAAACTTGGTATTTCAATTTAGTATATTCCAAAGAATCGACAATGATATTTTCAAGAAAATTCTCCGCACCTACTCTTTACGTTACTTTTCATAAGATTAAAAACACATTTAACATATTAACTGAACAAACAAAATGCAGACACACACACACACACACACACACACACTCTCACACATACGGATCTTTTTTCTAGCAATGCTTTTGGACTCAGTGAATATCAAAACATGTATTTTCAGTCGAATCTCAATATGAGCCTCTGTGTGGGTAAAATACTTCCTCTGCTTATTATAGCCATATGGTAGAGACAGTAATATAGCCAAATTTCTCTAATTTTAATGACTTTCAGAACCAAAATCGCAATACTTCGAAAGCCCCAAGAATTCGGTTTTTACTTTCTTTACCACGTACATAATAGATAGAGAAGGTATTGCATTCCACCCAAAAATTCTATACAGACATTTCACCTGAAATATAGTTTTGAGGACCCCTGAATTCCAAAAATAAAGTATTTTCAGAAAAAGGACCTATGTGTGTGTCTATGTCTGTGAACAACATAACTCAAAAACGAAATTTCGGATAAATACCAAAACTTGGTATTTGTGTTCAATATCCTCCAAAGATGCGACACAAAAATTTTCAACAAAATCCCGCCGCCCCAAACTACCCTTTACGTGAAACTTTTTTCGAATTTATTTTTCTAAACAATGACTAAGGATTTAGATTAAAATACTATATATAAAGATATTTACATGACAAATAAACTGTATAGCTTGAATTTTCTGGGAATAATCTGTGAAGTCCTTTTCATTCGGAAGGAAGTTCTATAATCTTGTATTACTGGTAAACGTTAAGCGATAGTCGAAAACGTACTACACAAAAAATGTAGATCTCTTTAAAGCACACGTTTTATTTGAAATACGCTTTTTATGGCATAAGCCATTTATTAAAGGTTCGAATTGTTCATTTTTTTATCATCCTCTTGCGGCAGTCACCTCCTCCTGTCCGTTGCTCGCGGCTTACCTTGATGCATCTTCCATGTTGGTTCCAGAAGTTCGCAGTGTGCTAGTTCTCTGCAATTTTATCCTCGGCTAGCTGCAGTAATTTCCTTTAAACTATATGGGAGCATGGACTTATCCTTGGTAAAGGAAGCGTCGATCTCGGGTAGTGATATAAGAAGACATAGACGTGCTTTGGTTATGAAAAGATGACACTGCCGTTTCTTTTTATTTAACTAACCCACGTAGTACACAACACTGATATTGCCGCCGTTAAAATACTGTCCATCGCTGTTGAAACACGGCGCGGATAGGACGCGAAGTTTAGATATGCTACTTATCTCTTTACTAATAGCGATTCTAATGTCTGTTTCAAAAACTGTCTCTATTCCCTTTTGGCGCGATATCTCTTAAACATTCTGCAGCATCTCTTCCTGCCCACATATGACAAAATGCCCCCAATTTCTTTCTAGCTGACCCATTTATAGTCGCAGGCTTCTGGGGCTGCTTCCTTTCCTATTGGTCCATTTTTTAGCGCCACTCGACGCGTCTCACTATTTCGTATAAACTTACAGGGATCTCATTGGTCCAAGTTTAACATAAATCGCGGCTTTTCCTAAATTTATCGTTAAGCTAGCCGTCTCTCTCACTTGGTCACGGCGAATTATCGAATAATAGGACAAAAACTTTACACCCTCGCTGTATGAACAATGGCCCTGCGACCAGAGAGACGTCATAAAACTAGATTTTCCGCCTTCGAAGACACTATTCCTGTAGCTAAAACATTTCGTCGTGGACAGTATTTTAACATAGCGCTTAAATTATTAACATTAAACAATTTATACTCCTCTAATATTAGTAACCTAGATTCATACATAACGTTAAATCACTCTTCTTAAACTATACAAGCAGTATAAGAAAAATATATGTACATAGTATGATTTAACATCAATAAAAATTAATTAATAAATTATCTATAATTACAGTTCTCGGGCTCGGCCTAGAGTTGCCGTTTCACTCTTCATCTGCTTCTGGCGATTGCATGCAAACAGTATGTAATTTCAAGGCCAGCGTATAGCGTCCAGTTCATTTGAATATCGCTGTTCTCTTTGTATCTATAACGAAATAGTAATGTAGATATTTCTGCAAAGGTTTATTTGGATTAAAATGAAGTGGATAGAAAATATCTGATGTGTTACACTCACATGACTTTCTCTAATCTTGTACAAACTATTTTTACAAACGCTTATTCTCCATCTACTTCATGTTAATCGAGATAAACATTTGCAGACTCTATCTTATTGATAATTTTTTTGTAGATGTAAGGGGAATATATACTTACAAGGGCAATATAGAAATACAGTAGCCTTTAAGCATAGACATTACTCTTAATAGCTAGTTGCTATGTGCAGCACCATTCTCTTTGACACAGATTAATACTCTTTGCATATCCAAGACAAAAAAATGAATAACGAATTCCCATTTGAGATAATAAGTATTGAAAAATTTAAGGGTATAACAAGCAATATCTCAAAAAAACAAGCAAAATCTCACTCAACAAAAAATGTATATGACATAAATTGTGTATTTTAACGCGATCTACATTTTTTGTGAAGTAAAATTTTGTCTATCTCTTATGGTTTACCAGTTATGCAAAAGTCGTTCACAATGAAGAATGCTTTTTGAAACATTCCCAGAAAATTCGAGATATACATTTCATTTGTCATGAAAATATCTTAAACATATGATATTTTAATCAAAATCGTTAGAGCCATTTTTTAGAAAATTAAAATGTTCGAAAAATGTTCCATGTAAAGGGTAATCTGCGGTGGGGGGAGTTTCTTGAAAACCTTCGTGTCGCAGCTCTGGAAGATACTGAACCTAAATACCAAGTTTAGTGTTTATCCGAATGTTCGTTTCTGAGTTATGCTGTTCACAGACACACAATTACACATAGACACACACACGGACATGTTTCCAAAAATGCTTTTTTTTGGATTCAGGGGGTCTCAAAACATATATTTCCGGTGAAATCTCGGTATAGAACTTTTGGGTGGAATACAATACTTCCCCTACTTACTACATGTAGTAGAGAAAGCAATAAACTTTCGTAAGAGTAATTTGTATACCCAATAATAAACAATAGAGGGCAGAGAAGGTGATCTGAATATAACACATCAGAATTTTTAATAGTGTTTAACGCCCGCACTTACTACAATTTGAGCTGCTGACCTCCCGATGCCGTTCGCCTAATTGGGATTAATATTATTCAGTTTTCATCTTCGTTTGATTAGAAGCTCAAAAGAAGAATATCAGCACAAGTAGCTCGATATCTCCCTGTAGCGTTCCTCTTCTGTTTAATCCATCAGAGAACTGTGGGACTGAGCAAAGCAATGGAACAAAGTATGTCACTGCTACAGCCCTAAGGTTCAGATACAGCCAATTAAGCAATTGGGTACACAGTTTTTGTAAAACAAATAAGACGTTAAAAGAAAACTTGCGAGGAAAACGCTATGACGTTTTAAACTCCCGAAAGATACCCTTGAGAGGGTAATACAAGAATGCCGTTACTTGTTTGAATTAATTACTTCCCTAAAGGGAGCGCGTGTTTTGTGTTCCAAACACCCTTCCTCCCTCATCCCCACGCAGAAATGGGTTCTTGACATTTCGGTGTTTGCTGTCAGTGACGACTGTTTCAGATATTTCTCACGTGTTCTTGCATCTCTAGTTGTTTCATTCTTCCGAATAAATATTCTCGATTCTTTTTCACGGTGCCTTTGTCTCGTATTTAATAAGCACAGCTTGTGAGGTCTTAATTTACCCCCCACTGACTGGGTTAGAAAACCTGAGCTGCTTGCTATGTACTTCTGAATACCGCTCTGTGAACCCCAAAAATCCTGCTTTTTAAATAAGTTCAGATATATCTTATGGAAGGTATTTCCACGGTTCATTATACATACAAAGTAGTGGAAATATTGTATTCCAAACAAAAATTCAATATCAAGGTTTCACTGGAATTACACTGGTCCTCAGTCGTAATGTTAAATTCACTTGTAATTCTCTACCCACTATCGTTTATACAGAGAGAGCCAAAAATCTACGAACCGGCTGCGCGTTGGTTTAGCTGTCGGTGTCCTCGGCTTGCCGTCTGCCGCTATCATACAAAGGCGCGGATGAAACCATACAAAAACTACTTTTAAAGGCTTTATTTACTAACTTTACGAAAGGAGATGCTGAAACTGACCACCGTCGTTGTTCATACATTTTTGGCACCTCTTTAGGAAATTCTTCCCGGGTGTCTGGGTTCGTCTTCTACACTTTGTTTTAAGTTACTCCAAAGATAGAAATTGCAGGGGGTTAGCTCGGGGGACCGAGGGGGCCATAAATCTCTACTAATAATTCTGACCTCAAACGCACTTTCAATTGTTCTCATCGAAATATAGGCCGTGTAAGCTGTCGCACAGTATTGTTGAAAAAAGCAAAATCACGCTCTCTGTCTGTTAATTCTCTAAAAAAAAAACCGGTAAAATTATATTCACATATGTAAGGGTGTCAACCGTTGACTCGAAAAAAATTGCATCTCCTTTCATAAAGCCTTTAAAAGTAGCTTTAAAAATGTTGTATGGTTTCATCCACGCCTTTCTATGATAGAAGCAGACGGCGAGCGCCGAGGACGCGGACGGGAAAAACACCCCGCAGACGGTTCGTAGTATTTTGACTCTCCCTGTATTTATAAAATTAACTACTCTTACCAGAGCTTATTACTTTTTCTTCCTTTTGCGCCCCGGAACCGCAACAGTTCTTTTGGTTTCCAGCTGACCCCTGGGAGAGAGGTATTAGGGGAGACACCAGATCCGGATGTCGACTGCTGCAAGCATGGACGGGGTACCTAACGTTTCCAGAAATAATGAATTTCACGCCGCCCGATCTCACCCATGAGCCCATAATCCTCGCGATGTCCCACCTGGTGGGACCCACTTCGGATGCGGGTCCCGACCGCCGCCAGGGAAGAAACCTCTGCATCCACCGCCCACCCGCAACCCGTCGGACACTGTCGCATTGTTCTACAACCCTAAAATGGATGACAATAAAGATGATGGATACAGGAAATGAGGGTCAGAAAAGTCGTGGCAGAAGATGAGGCAGTATTTTTAACACTTAAATAATTTCAGTCTAATTATATAAATATAAATTCAATAACAGCCCACCATGAAGCAATATGTGTATCTAATAATTTGTAAAATGTATGTAACAGTCATTTTATATGCTTATATTATTGTATCCATGTGTAATAATGTCATGTGAATATATTACGTAATTTATTAATGTAGGAGATTTGAGAAATAGGTAAAAAATTGCTAACAATGAGGTAACAATGAGGTAACCTTGAGGCAATAATGAGTTTGAAACTTTAACAATACTACTTCTGATTCTTGGAAGCAATAATGTAATTATAGTGACAGTTTATAAAATAACCAATCAACAACCAGAAAAAGCTTTAGTTAAAGGAAGGTATTCTATTGGAATAGGATTAGCGAATCAGAAACTGAAAAGGAGAAATCAGTTGCCTGCAGACAGCGTTACTAACCAGACGCAAAAAGTGTCCTCAAGAAATATAATATGTATTCGTGCGAGACGAAAAATAAGTTTATGTGTTAAAAAGTGTAATTAATTAATAAAAAGAATCTCACAGCTCTCTATATGAGTGAAGTGTTATTTAAATCGTATCAAGCATTAATAAAAAGGAGTGAAGTAAAAATTATAATCTGTGTAAGCCTACATTCTTGTCGCATCACAACCCTGCTAAGAGAAATGTGTCTCTAACAATAATACTGACGCAGCCGAGGCAAACATAAATATTAAATATTTAAAGAAACATTTTAATTACAAAGTTAATATTTTTTTAAACTTGCGGCAAAGGCCACCTGAAAGTACATTTGGGGCGAAGGCTACTGGAAACTGTTTACTATACGTGTGGTTGCAACTACTACAAGTTCGGCTCCCCAACAGTTTAAATACGATACAACTACTCCTAAAATACTCTCTTCTCAAAGAGGAAACACCCCAAGCGTTAACCTGCCGACCGGAACCCGCAGCCTAACGAATGCGAGTCGCACACGTTACCGCGGCACCGCCTCCTCGTTTCCTATAGTACGTAGACGAAGAATTGCATTTCACGCATGTTTTTAAAAATACTGTTTAAGGATTTAGGGTGCCTTAAAACATATACAGAGTCTTCGGTATAAAACCTGAACGCTCGCATGGCGTTTTGCGTCTGGGTAGCGCGACATGACACAGCCAGCCGTGCCAGCACTCTGTATTCCTGTAAACCTGTACATAAAATATAACAAACTTAACTTTTACCTCACAGCAAATGTTGTATATGCAGAAATCACTGAGACCCCAACTTGTGCTAACTTCGTTCATGATTTTCGTGGCGAACATCCAAGATTTTCGCCAATTTTGTCTGTTCTTAGTTAATGCTGTACGTCTTGGTATGTTTTTCTTGTTTTGTTCTGAACCACTAGTCTAAAATTTATTCACAAGATCGTGAATTGAAGTTCTGAAAGGAGGCAATTGTGTAGGAAACTTCAGGATGAATTCTTCACGAACGCGACGAGCCGATTCGTATTCAAAATAACATTTACATGCATATATACATTGTTCTAAAGATAACAGCCTTCCCATCTTCGCAAATAGTGGACCTCTGACGCTAATGACTACTTGGTAACTGAAGGACAGAAAGCGTGTCGTGAGTTGAAACGGCAACTCTAGGCCGAGCCCGAGAACTGTAATTATAGATAATTTATTAATTAATTTTTATTGATGTTAAATCATACTATGTACATATCTTTTTCTTATACTGCTTGTATAGTTTAAGAAGGGTGATTTAACGTTATGTATGTATCTAGGTTACTAATATTAGAAGAGTTATAAATGGTTTAATGTAAATAATTTAAGCGTAATGTTAAAATACTGTCCACGACGAAATGCTTTATCTATAGGAACAGTGTCTTCGAAGGCAGAAAATCTAGTTTTACGATGCCTCTCTGGTCGCAGGGGTATTGTTCATACAGCGAGGGTGTGGAGTCTTTGTTCTTTTATTCGATAATTCGCCGTGACCAAGTGAGAGAGACAACTAGCTTAACGGTAAATTTAGGAAAAGCCGCGATTTATGTTAAACTGGACCAATAAGATCCCTGTAAGTTTATACGAAATAGTGAGACGCGTTGAGTGGCGCTAAAAATGGACCAATAGGAAAGGAAGCAGCCCCAGAAGCCTGCGACTATAAATGGATCTGTTAGGAGCAAATTTGAGGCATTTCATTTTGGCATTTTGTCATGTGTGGGTCATTTGTCATGTAGCCAGGGAACATTTTGCAAAACTACAGCCAGGGAGAGCTGCTGCAGGATGTTTGAGATATATCGCGCCAAAAGTGAATGAAGACAGTTTTCGAAACCCACCTAAGAACCACTACTCGTAAAGAGATAATAAGCACATTTAAATTTCGTGTCATCCGCCACGCGTTTTAACAGCGGTGGAAAGTATTTTAACGGCGGTAATATCAGTGTTGTGTACTACGTGGAGTAGTTAAATAAAAGAAATTGCAGTGTCATCTTTTCGTAACCAAAGCACCTTTATTTCTCCTTTTTACCACGACCCGAGATCTACGCTTCCTTTACCAAGGATAAGTCCATGTTCCTACCTAGTTTTAAAGAAAATTACTGCAGCTAGCCGAGGATAAAAATGCAGAGAACCAGCACACTGCGAACATCTGGAGCCAACATGGAGGATGCAGCAAGGTAAGCCGTGAGCAACGGGCATCAACAAGAAGCACGACTTCGGGCAGGAGGTGACTGCCGCAGAGTGTGGGGAATGGGTAAGCCAGCCGGCATTGGATCTGACGCACAACACATTGTGAGCTGTCAGGTATTTCCGTTGAAATTTCTAATGTCGAATTTTTTAGTAGAATACAATACTTCCTCTTGCCACTACAAATAAATGCTAGAGGCAATAAAAATTCTTGTAAGTGTTTTAATACTCAGCTTTAAAAGTTCAGTGAATAACAAAGTAGCATTTCATAAAAGAACCTAGTAATACTTATTCTGATAAACTTATTAATGTGCTACTTTGGTAGCACGACATCATGGTCGTCCAGGGCTACGATTGGTTGTTCGTCTAACGCCAGTCATTGCAGCGCCATCGAGCTTGTGGCCAAGATCGGCAGCTCCCGGGCAGGTTGGGTCTACAGTCTATGTACAGGGATCGAGCGGATAGCTTGTCAGAGTTTAGTACTCTGTTAGTGAAGGCGAGAGTTTGGCATAATTCACCAAGGGTAACATCTCGGCCTTTTCTAAATTATTCATATTTCTTTGGTAAGCTTCAAAATTTAACTTCTACTCTTGGTGTTTCAAAATTAATATTTGCAGAAGAAGCATTATATATTCATTATTTTGCACATGGTATTTGTTTTACATAGATATTTCAAGAAGCAGTCACGACTTTGTAAGGAAAATTAAATGATGTAACGCGGTGAAAGAGAATTTTACGATTGTTGTATTTTCAGTTGTATCACTTGGAATTGTAAAAATGTTTGAATGTAAAGCAAGCTCATTTAAATTTGAATGGAAATGTTAACCAATGCAAACATTTTCTATAATAAATTGTTGGCATGTTACGTGTTGGGGTGAAAGCCAAAAAGGTTACCAAAAATGATTAATTTAAGTCACCCAACACGTACATGGGAGGGAAGCAACTCGCTGGCAGCATAAAGTCTGGGACCTTGGTGTGTAAAATTAAGGGCAAGGCGTGGGGTTTTATACTAGATTGAAAGATTACATAACACATTACCTGAGATTTATTCACAAAAACGTTTGGCTTCTCCACATAATTAACAAAGGAAACAGGATGGAGGGAGATGCTACAGACCGTAGACCGGCCACACACGTCTGGTCTCAGCGACCACTTCCATTCGAATGACGCTATATTGCCCCCACCAACCGTATCTAGCCATAGCCAGACAGAACTGACGTCATACCAGACAATTTCAAACAGATCCCTCCCTTTGGCGCGATCCGCACCAAAAGGAGAGACCGTTAAGCCGAAACACAACTAAGCAAACCCAATAATGCTACGTTTGGTAGCAACAATACGTCAACAGTGCGTCTGACAATATTAATAATACGCTACAATATTTACTGATACTTTTTAAATCCTAGTTCCTTCGTAATTATACACAATTCACATTACTTAGGACCTGATGGGTATTGTAAAATCCAAACTAGCAGTGAAAAACTTCAAGAACTAGATGTTTCAAAATTTGTAACTTCCCTTTTGGAAAAACTTATAAAAATAACAATTAAAGTAAATTTGATCATTCATAAAGAATGTTTCTCATTCGTAAGCAAAAACAAAAAATGAGGAATTTATTTCGTTAATTAAGCCAAGCTAGTCTACCCTCATCGTCAGATATTGCTTACGTGAAGTTAGATCTTGTGTAGTGCTAATGAGGAGCTAATTAAGGTCGTATAGAAACAAAAACACGGAAACAATGCTGATATCCTGGTGCTTTTCAAATTACCTCAAGCAACAGAGAAGATACGGGAATCCTTATTTGCTAATCCAAACATTATCCCCATTAGTGCAGAGGAACAAGAAATTCGATTTCTTAGGGAAGGCAGGATGTTTCTCTTCGTCTTCTTGGTGGACGAACTCCCTTTATTTTCCTTTAATCGTAAACAAGAAACGCTTAAGGTCTTTCCTTCCACGGCGCCAAAATATCGCATTGCCTTGCTCACTTTTACGGCTTGTAGTTGAAATCTAGTTCAGTGCAACGGTTTTAGTGTTGTTTAATTCTATCTCTGCCGCTTATGTTTGGAAGGTACAGAAGTATTGTACTCCACCCAAAAGCTAATATTTTATATGTTTGGAGATCCCCTGAAACAAAACAAAACACCTGATGTGTTACATTCACACGACTTTCTCTACATACTCTTCTACAAACTCCCTTACAAAAACTAACCAGATAAACATTCCGTTGCAAGTGCTGCTTCTTCTTGACTGGATCACCCTCCTCTTTGTAGGACTACAAGCCTATGTTTTGCGTCACTAACCTTGAGGCAGTATTTTTAACACTTAAATAATTTCAGTCTAATTATGTAAATTCAACAACAGCCCGCCTTAAAGCAATGTGTATGTAATAATTTGTAAAATGTATGTAACAGTCATTGCATATGCTTATATTATTGTATCCATGTGTAATAATGTTATGTGACCATATTACGTAATTTAATAATGTAGGAGCTGTGAGAATAATAAGTTTAAAGTTGCTAACAATGAGGTAACAATGAGGGAATAATGAGTTTGAGTGTTTAAATACTACTAGTCATGATTAGAGCAGCAATACTGTAAATTTTGAGACAGTTTAAAAATAGCCAATCAACAGCCAGAAAAAGCTTTAGTTAAATGCAGGTATTCTATTGGAGAAGGACTAGCCAATCAGAGACTTGAAATATAGGAATTTACAAGTTTAGACGGTTGAAATTAAGTCAGTTGCCTGCGAACCGTCCTCTAGAGAAATATAATATTTGCAAGTATTAAAGAATGCAAGTAATAAATAAAAGAATCTCACAGCTCCCTATATCAGTGAAGTGCTATTTAATTTGTGTCAAGGATTAATAAAAAAGGAGTGAATTAAAACTTAAAATCTGTGTAAGCCTACATTCTTGTCGACCTTGCCAAGATATCCATGTCTCTAAAATAATACTGAGGTAGCCGAGGCAAACATAAATATGAAATATTTAAAGAAACAGTTTAATTACGAAGTTAATATTTTTTTTAAACTTGGGCCAAAGGCCACCTGAAAGTACATTTGGGGATAAGGCTACCGGAAACTGTTTACTATACGTGAGGTTGCAACTACTACAAGTTCGGCTCGCCAACAGTTGAACTATAATACAACTCCTACTTCAAATCGGCTTTTCATACGTAGCTGCAAACAACGTAAAGATCAATTCTACTTCAAATTGACGTCCATACGTGGAGCTAAATAAACAACTCCAACAATACACCTACTTCAACCGGTCGAGGAGCAAGGAAACTTTGAATCATAGCACATCCAGGATGGGTGATCAGCCCAGGGCCTGCTATGGCGATGAAGAACAGGGAAATGAAATGTAGTGATGAACGGGATGATAAGAAAATTTGCGGATCAAATTCGCATTCGCCTAGCAAACGAGGAAACGAAAAATCCTTCGGTCAGATTGGTCGGCCCCAGCTTTGAACGTTACTACCTAAACCATCCTGCTCGGTCTTTGCAAATACAAGGGGATAAAATAGGCTTAGGCGATAGCCTTATTACGTTCTCTACCCCCGCATAGTAGATAGAGAAGGTATTGTATTCTATCCAAAAATTCCATGCCGAGATATCACCGGAAATATATGTTTTGAGGCCCCCTGAATAGAAAAAATAGCATTTTTAGAAAAAAATGTCCGTGTAGGTGTGTATGCGCGCGCGCGCTCGTGTGTGTGTCTGTGAACAGCATAACTCAGAAACAACAATTCAGTTTAAGTTCAGTATCTTCTACAGATGCAATGGAAAATTTTCCCTCGCCTCAACTTCCGCTTACATGGAATACTTTCTTGACGTCTTTTTTATTTTCTAAAACTGGCTCTAACGATTTTTATTAAAATACCACATATTAATGATATTTGCGTAACAAATAAAATGTATAGCTTGAATTTTTTGGGAATAGACTGTAAAGTCCTTTTTCTTCGGAAGCAATTTTATATAATCTTGTATAACTGGTAAACGTTAAGTGATAGACGAAAATGTACTACACAAAAGATATAGATCTCTTTAAAACACACAACTTATTTCAAATAACTATTTTTGTGGTGTAAGCCATTTCTGAGACAATGGTTCAACACTTTTATCTCTCTTTTAAATCCTGTCGATTTTCAGCTGTTTCTCGCGATATCATGGAAAGATTATGGAATTTTCAGGCCAGCGTATAGCTTCCAGTTCTAAAACATTTGACTATCGCTGTTCCTTTTGTATCTATAACGAAATGTGTAACGTAGCTATGTCCCGGAAAGGTCTGTCTCGGTTAAAATAAAGAATATAAAAAAGTAAGAATAGTTTGCATACCCACTAATAACCGAGCGAGATGGCTCAGGTGGTTACGTCTGTGGCTCGCATTCGTGAGGTCCCGGGCTCCATCCCCGACGACCGCCCACTCTGGCTCATTCCTTGTACCCATCTCTTCCTTGTGTGTTTCAGGGTAGTAGGACCAGACGACGGTGTATGGCGCGTTTCGGCTGGGCGGTTGCTTGCTTCTATAAAGGTGTCTTCCCTGGCGTGGCTACGGTACCGTTCAGTTACGTCTCTCCTCAGCGTGGAGCTCCGCTCCGGTAGTTCCTGGAGGTTGATGGCTTGTGGGGAAAGACCGTTCTATCTGGAAACGTTAGGGAACCGTCCGCATCCGGATCTGGTCGCCCTTCGAGTCTCTTCTCTCATCCTTCGCTCCTAGGGATCACGTTGGAAGTACAAAAGGCCGACTGGCCTGTGTGCGGTTCCGAGGGGCCCTCCGTGATAGTACCTTTACCTTTACCCACTAATAAACGATAGAGGGCAGAGAAAGCATATCTTTCTAGACTGTCTCTCGCTCTTTTATAAAAATCTGATGTGTTACCTTTACATAACTTTCTCTACCGTTTATCGCTTATTAGTAGGTATATACATTATTAATATTCAAGCTTATTACTTTCTCTACCACGTACATAGCAGGTAGAGAAGGTATTGCATTCCGCTTAAGAATTCGATAAGGAGATTTCACCGTAAATACATGTTTTGAGGTCCCTGAATACAAACGGAGCATTTCTGGAAACATGTCCGTATCTGCCTCTTGCCAACGTAAACACCAAAGGGCTATCGGCAGATACCTAGAACCTTCTGGAAGCTTCTTCTAATCCCCTCCTCCAGAAAATGTATCGAAATAGTTCTAGAACGTTCGAGAACCTTGTGAAAATATTCCACTATCTATATAAGCGAGCGTTCTCAGAGATCATCCCAGAGATCCCGGAAGGAGCGGAGTAATTTTTCTTTAATTAGAATCATTCCTTGCCCTCCCCAGGGTCTGAAAGTATGGATGTGGGAGCAAATATGAGTGTGTTTCCTAATGAAAGTTACTAAAAATCAACAGCAAAAACCTACAGACACCGCGTAGTTGTTTCTAAAGTGAAAGCCCCGATATGGCCACAGATACTGGAGGGGGCTGTACAAATGAAACCACAATAAAAAGTATGTTAAAAGCGGGGTCGATATGTAAAGGCTTTGAAATTACGTTCTCTCTGCATGACGACCACAAAAAAGCAAATAGCGAGTTAGCAGTTGATTTGTTACTTTCACATGACTTTCGCTACCTACTATTGTTTGTTTTCATATAAAGTTTACATAATAACCTTATTTTTCTGTCTGCTCTATGTACATCTGGAGGAAACGGAGGAATAGTCAGAGGCTTAAAATCGGGCCGGTGAATGCTGCCTTGAAATGTCACTCTTTTCATTATATCGCTTGAAAACTTTCAACAACTAATAACGAATATATTGGATGGCGGGTGCCATAAGAAAGTTATGTAAAATAAATTGTGTGTTTTAAAAAGATCTCTGTGTAGTAAGCCTTTGGCAACTTTTATGATACTAGTGATACAAAGGTGTACTATTTTTTTTTTGAATGAGGAGGTTATTCCTGGAAAATTAAGAATATACACCTTATTTGTAATGCAAATATCTTTCTACATTTTATATTTTAATCAACACCGTTACAGCAACTTTTCTGAAAATCAACAATAATGTTTTTCATATAAGAATATTTGGGGTGGGGATTTTCTTGAAAGAACCTTGAGGCATGCTGAAACTTAATTCATAGTTTGTTATTTATCGGACCCTTTGTTCTTGATTTATAGTGTTCCTAAAAAAGCACACAGATTTTATCTAATTTTCGGGGTGGGGCGATTAAGGGAGCTCAAAATATTGTGACGTATGCAGGCATTGTCGCGCATACGTCTCCTTGGTCACCTGGATTGGAGATGGCGGTTCCAGTTTAGGTGGGGGTAGTTGCCTAGATAGCGTCCTCACGCTGTAGTGGCGTGGGTTTGGGCTTGGGGAGAGTCAGTGAGTAGAAGCCAACTGGACCAGACGTGTGTTACGCTCTCTCCATACAAGAATGTATGGCGGCCTCGCCCGACAGGCATGGGACTAAGGAGATGGGGTAAAGTATCATGTTTTATCTAATAAACCCCTTGCCATCCAGACCTTTCTTGTTTTATTTACGATAGTGTAAAGCTCCTTCTTCCTATTTTGAACCATGTAAGTGTCCTTTTGTCAGTATTTAATAATATTTTTGCACTTTCATTGTAGCTGCGTCCCTAGTCGTGGCCTCGCCTTGTTTAAATTGTTTAACTTCCTGGTACCTTTTTAGCGAGTGCTCAGTAGTAATAGTCCCGGATGAGCCAATTGTTTTAACGATAATCCTGCCGCTAGGGGCGCTGGTGTCGCTAGTGTCGGTGCGTGCGACGGCGGCGGCGGTAAGTTTGAAAAGCGCCCTGAGCGGTAGGATTATCGTTATTGCAATTGGTTCATCCGGGACGAGTTGAAAGAATTGAGGATTAGGGTAAGGTGAAGGAAGAAGAGGAAGTGACGTGGAGTGTTTTGATTGGTTCGTTAATTTGGGTGGAAGATGAAGGAAGGAAGATGGAAGAGTATGGAGGTCGCGTGCTGGAGAGGAGCTGGGTGGCGAGGTGTTGTCTGTGCGGAGGTCGGGACTGAAAGAGGGAAAATATGGGGGGAGCGAGGGATAAAAAGTGTAACAGAAAGTGACGTGTGAAGTTGTGATTGGTGGGAATAAGAAGTGATGTTATTGGTGGAAAGGAGCAAATGAAGGTTGTTGATTGGTAAGAATAAGAGAGATTATGATTGGTGGAAAGAAAAAGGAGTGGGGTATGTTGGAGGTGATGGGAAAGGTAAGTTTTGCTAGCAACAGGATTTGCAAAAGCCTGTCGTGAACTGATCAGCAATTTTTTTTGAACGTTGGATGGTAGTTTTCTTGAGTGGATAGAGAGATGGGTCGATATGAGATGCGGTGGCGAAAATGGGAACTAAACAAGGTGGTTGAGACAAGAGGTTTAAGGACGAGGAAATTTGGAGGTTAGTGGTGAACATGGCGGTCGCAAGAGGTGGGGGGTAAGGAGACGCGGTGGTGAGAATGGGAACTAAAAGAAGATGGCGGTAGCAAGAGGTTAGAAGAGTAGATTTTGAGGTTAAAATAGCGGGAACTAAAAATGGCGGAGGGTCTGCGTCAAGGAGATGCGGTGGGAACTAAACAAGATGGCGGTCGCAAGAGGAGGGTAAGGAGATTTGAGGTTACAGTACCAAAACACGAAAGGATATATTCCTACGCCAAGCAGGTCCGAAAAATAATTGTGCGTGTGGTACTTACCTGTTACCGGTGTGGATGCGTCACCAAAAGCGCGGCACGCGAGGCGGAAAAATAAAAGCAAACTGTTTTTGAAAATGCTTAACCAGCTTTAAGATCAACCAACATCACTACGCACTGATATACCTAGGTTTTTAAAGCGGTACAGACACCCTTTGCAGAGGCGTAATTTAACTATACCAAAAACCTGGTACTGGACCATCGTGATGGTCGCTAGCGTACGTAGGAGCAGGGTTCTCATAGCCGGTCGAAAGCGGTCAAAAACGTGTACGACGTAGGTGTTGACAGTAGCTGCTGTCGAGTCAACCGTCGAGGTGTGAATAAACAAGATCTGTTCTCGCCGGCAATTTGGTTCGGAGATGTGAGCAGCGGCGAGGTGTTGTCTGTGCGGAGTTCGGGACTGAAAGAGGGAAAAGATGGGGAGCGAGGGATAAAAAGTGTAACAGAAAGTGACGTGTGAAGTTGTGATTGGTGGGAATAAGAAGTGATTTTATTGGTGGAAAGGAGCAAATGAAAGTTGTTGATTGGTAAGAATAAGAGAGGTTATGATTGGTGGAAAGAAAAAGGAGTGGGGTATGTTGGAGGTGATGGGAAAGGTAAGTTTTGCTAGCAACAAGATTTGCAAAAGCCTGTCGTGAACTGATCAGCAATTTTTTGAACTTTGGATGGTAGTTTTCTTGAGTGGATAGAGAGATGGGGCGATATGAGATGCGGTGGCGAAAATGGGAACTAAACAAGGTGGTTGAGACAAGAGGTTTAAGGACGAGGAAATTTGGAGTTTAGTGGTGAACATGGCGGTCGCAAGAGGTGGGGGTAAGGAGACGCGGTGGTGAGAATGGGAACTAAAAGAAGATGGCGGTAGCAAGAGGTTAGAAGAGTAGATTTTGAGGTTAAAATAGCGGGAACTAAAAATGGCTGAGGGTCTGCGACAAGGAGATGCGGTGAGAACTAAACAAGATGGCGGACGCAAGAAGAGGGTAAGGAGATTAAGTGTAACAGGAAGTGACGTGTGAAGTTGTGATTGGTGGGAATAAGAAGTGATGTTATTGGTGGAAAGGAGCAAATGAAGGTTGTTGATTGGTAAGAATAAGAGAGATTATGATTGGTGGAAAGAAAAAGGAGTGGGGTATGTTGGAGGTGATGGGAAAGGTAAGTTTTGCTAGCAACAGGATTTGCAAAAGCCTGTCGTGAACTGATCAGCAATTTTTTGAACGTTGGATGGTAGTTTTCTTGAGTGGATAGAGAGATGTGGCGATATGAGATGCGGTGGCGAAAATGGGAACTAAACAAGGTAGTTGAGACAAGAGGTTTAAGGACGAGGAAATTTGGAGGTTAGTGGTGAACATGGCGGTCGCAAGAGGTGGGGGGTAAGGAGACGCGGTGGTGAGAATGGGAACTAAAAGAAGATGGCGGTAGCAAGAGGTTAGAAGAGTAGATTTTGAGGTTAAAATAGCGGGAACTAAAAATGGCGGAGGGTGTGCGACAAGGAGATGCGGTGAGAACTAAACAAGATGGCGGACGCAAGAGGAGGGTAAGGAGATTTGAGGTTACAGTACCAAAACACGAAAGGATATATTCCTACGCCAAGCAGGTCCGAAAAATAATTATGCGTGTGGATGCGTCACCAAAAGCGCGGCACGCGAGGCGGAAAAATAAAAGCAAACTGTTTTTGAAAATGCTTAACCAGCTTTAAGATCAACCAACATCACTACGCACTGATATACCTAGGTTTTTAAACGGTACAGACACCCTTTGCAGAGGCGTAATTTAACTATACCAAAACCTGGTACTGGACCATCGTGATAGTCGCTAGCGTACGTAGGAGCAGGGTTCTCATAGCCGGTCGAAAGCGGTCAAAAACGTGTACGACGTAGGTGTTGACAGTAGCTGCTGTCGAGTCAACCGTCGAGGTGTGAATAAACGAGATCTGTTCTCGCCGGCAATTTGGTTCGGAGATGTGAGCAGCGGCGAGGTGTTGTCTGTGCGGAGGTCGGGACTGAAAGAGGGAAAAGATGGTGAGCGAGGGATAAAAAGTATAACAGAAAGTGACGTGTGAAGTTGTGATTGGTGGGAATAAGAAGTGATTTTATTGGTGGAAAGGAGCAAATGAAAGTTGTTGATTGGTAAGAATAAGAGAGATTATGATTGGTGGGAAAGAAAAAGGTGTGGGAGTGGGGTATGTTGGAGGTGATGGGAAAGGTAAGTTTTGCTAGCAACAGGATTTGCAAAAGCCTGTCGAGAACTGATTAGCAATTTTTGAACGTTGGATGGTAGTTTTCTTGAGTGGATAGAGAGATGGTGCGATATGAGATGCGGTGGCGAAAATGGGAACTAAACAAGATGGTTGAGACAAGAGGTTTAAGGACGAGGAAATTTGGAGGTTAGTGGTGAACATGGCGGTCGCAAGAGGTGGGGGCAAAGAGACGCGGTGGTGAGAATTGGAACTAAAAGAAGATGGCGGTAGCAAGAGCTTAGAAGAGCAGATTTTGACGTTAAAATAGTGGGAACTAAAAATGGTGGAGGGTTGGCGACAAGGAGATGCGGTGAGAACTAAACAAGATGGCGGACGCAAGAGGAGGGTAAGGAGATTTGAGGTTAAGATTTTTAGGTTAAAACAGGGCGTAAGCATGGGAACGAAATCCAAGATGGCGAAGGCATTGGTGTGGACGAGGAGATGTGAGGTGCGGTGGCGAAAATGGGAACTAAACAAGATGACGATGACAAAAAGTGTAAGGACGAGGAGATTTCGAGGTTAGTGGTGAACATGGCGGTCGCAAGAGGTGGTGGGCAAGGAGACTTGAGGTTAAGATTTTTAGGTTAAAACAGGACGTAAGAAGGGGAACTAAATCCAAGATGGCGGAGGCAAGGGTGGGACGAGGAGATGTGAGGCGCGGTGGTAAAAATGGGAACTAAATAAGATAGCGGAGGCATGAAGTTGAGGTTAAAAATTGAGGTAAACGTGGAGAGCTTAAACCAAGATGGCGGTGGCGTGGTGGTGAAAATGGGAACTAAACAAGATGGCGGAGGCAAGAAGTGGAGGGACGAAGAGGTTTGAGGTTATGGTCAACATGCGAAAGATATCGAACGCAACAGATGGTGACGAGGAGATAGAATTGAGGATTAGGGAAAGATGAAGGAAAACAGGAAGTGACGTGGAGTGTTTTGATTGGTAAAAATAAGACGAAATGTGATTGGTGCGTTAATTCGGGTGGAAGATGAAGGAAGGAAGATAAAAGAGTATGGAGGACACGTGATGGAGTGGAGCGGAGCGGCGAGGTGTTGTCTGTGCGGAGGTTGGGACTGAAAGAGGGAAAAGATGGCGAACGAGGGATAAAAAGTATAACAGAAAGTGACGTGTGAAGTTGTGATTGGTGGGAATAAGAAGTGATGTTATTGGTGGAAAGGAACAACTGAAAGTTGTTGATTGGTAAGAATAAGAGAGATTGTGATTGGTGGAAAGAAAAAGGTGTGGGAGTGGGGTATGTTGGAGGTGATGGGGAAGGTAAGTTTTGCTACCAACAAGATTTGCAAAAGCCTCTCCAGAACTCATCAGCAATTTCAGCAGACGATGTGCGTGGCGATAGGCCCGCTGCGATGAAAGAGCTGCAAACTGCGCGATAACTTGAAAAATATTGCCCGCCGTGACGCATTGCGCGCGCGTTTACCGTAAACCGTTACAGTTGCCATACTTATATTATCCGTCTTTCTTTTTTCTTTTTCTTTTTTTACGTTTGTTTTTTAAAAAAAATAATTAGTTTTTCGGGGGTTTTCTCTGGTTGGTAGACGAATGCAAGCTCTTTCTGCTTTTTCACAGGTTTTCCCTGGTTGGTAGGCGTTTGCTGTAGTGGTTGACGAAGCCCTTTCTAATTTTCGAGGTTTTTTTCAGGTTTTTCGTGGTTGTCCCTGCCCGGTAGGCAAATGATGAAGTTTTTGCTTGTTGTTTTTTTTTAAAAATAACTAGTTTTTGGGGGTTTTCTGCGGATGGTAAACGAATGCAAGCTCTTTCTGCTCTTTCATAGGTTTTCCCTGGTTGGTAGGCGTTTTCTGTACTGGTTGACGAAGGCGTTTCTAATTTTCGAGGTTTTCTCAGGTTTTTAGCGTTTGTCCCTGCCCGGTAGGCAAATGATGAAGTTTTACCTTGTCGGCGCACGGATACTAGGCACATACTCGCGCGCACACACACACCCGTTGCAGCTGCCATACTTATATTATTCGTCTTTTTTTTTTTTTAAAAAAAATAACTAGTTTTTTGGAGGTTTTCTGCGGTTGGTAAACGAATGCAAGTGCTTTCTGCTTTTTCATAGGTTTTCCCTGGTTGGTAGGCGTTTTCTGTAGTGGTTGACGAAGCCGTTTCTAATTTTCGAGGTTTTTTCAGGTTTTTTTTTTTAGTGGTTGTCCCTGGCCGGTAGGCAGATGATAAAGTTTTTCTATAATGTCGTCGTTTTGGCTTGTGGCGCACGGATCCTAGGCACATACTCGCACACACACACACCCGTTGCAGCTGCCATACTTATATTATTCGTCTTTTCTTTTTTTAAAAAAATAACTAGTTTTTTTTTGGAGGTTTTCTGCGGTTGGTAAACGAATGCAAGTGCTTTCTGCTTTTTCATAGGTTTTCCCTGGTTGGTAGGCGTTTTCTGTAGTGGTTGACGAAGCCGTTTCTAATTTTCGAGGTTTTTTCAGGTTTTTTTTTTTAGTGGTTGTCCCTGGCCGGTAGGCAGATGATAAAGTTTTTCTATAATGTCGTCGTTTTGGCTTGTGGCGCACGGATCCTAGGCACATACTCGCACACACACACACACACACCCGTTGCAGCTGCCATACTTATATTATTCGTCTTTTCTTTTTTTAAAAAAATAACTAGTTTTTTTTGGAGGTTTTCTGCGGTTGGTAAACGAATGCAAGTGCTTTCTGCTTTTTCATAGGTTTTCCCTGGTTGGTAGGCGTTTTCTGTAGTGGTTGACGAAGCCGTTTCTAATTTTCGAGGTTTTCTCAGGGTTTTTAGTGGTTGACCCTGTCCGGTAGGCAGATGATAAAGTTTTTCTATAATGTCGTCGTTTTGGCTTGTGGCGCACGGACACTAGGCACATACTCGCACACACACACACACACAAACACACACACACACTAAAATAGTAGCGTATAAAAAAATTTAACAAACCGTAGATTTTCAAGAAAATTTCCACACCGCAAACTACCCGTTTAGCGGCAGAAAGTTCATTATTTTTATTGTTTTAAAAATGGCTCTAACCCCTTTTGATTACGGTACGGTATGTTTAAGATATCTGCATGACAAATAAAATGTATAACTTCAATTTTCTGGGAATTGCTGTGAAGTAGTCTCATTGTGAATGTCTTTTGTACAACTGTTAAACCGTAGGAAACGAAGCCTTACTGTACAAGGACGTTAAAGCACACAATTTATGTGTATTATTATTATTATTATTATTATTATTATTATTATTATTATTATTATTTCTTTGTGGCGTTGTCTATTTACAAAGTTTGCATGTTGATTTTAATGTTTAAAAGCTTTAGACCTTTCTCACTAAAACTCGTCATTCTTTTAACTTTTCTTTTTTCATTTTCATACAAAGAGAACGGAATTTCACAAGTGAAACAGCACTGTAATAACGATACCAACAAACTAATTATTATTCACCCACTGAAACACATAAAAACAATAAGTAATAATCACAGACCCAGTTTGTGGGCATTTAAATGAAACATATGCACAATACAATGCATCCAAATATTCAATATTGAGATTTCACTGGAAAACTAAATACTTGTTTTGAGGTCCCCTGAATAAAAACATTTTTAGAAAAGTCTGTGTGTATGTGTCAGAGCAGCATAACTCAAAAATGAAAAGTCGGATAAATACTAAACTTGGTATTTAGGTTGAGTACCTTCCAAAGATACGACACAGAGAGTTTCAAGAAAACCCCTCCACCCCAAACTACCCTTTACATGAACTATTTTCCGAAATGTTTTATTTTCTAAAATTTGTCTCTGACGATTTTAATTACAACACCATATATTAAAGACATTTATATGAAAAATAAAATGTATATCTTGAATTTTGTGGAAATAGCCTGTGAAGGCCTCTTGATTCGGAAGAAATTTTCCATGATCTTGTATAACTGCTAAGGTTTGAGAAAAACATAGAATACAAAAAATTTAGATCTCTTTAAAAACACACACAATTTATTTGAAATAACTGTTTTGTGACGTCAGCCATTTCCGAGCCATTCTTTTTTAAAAGGCATGTCGCTTTTCAGTTCTTGCTCGCCATGTTCATGGAAAGAATTTAGAATTTTAAAACAAACGTAAAAAAAGAAAAAGAAAAAAGAAAGACGGATAATATAAGTATGGCAACTGTAACGGTTTACGGTAAACGCGCGCGCAATGCGTCACGGCGGGCAATATTTTTCAAGTTATCGCGCAGTTTGCAGCTCTTTCATCGCAGCGGGCCTATCGCCACGCACATCGTCTGCTGAAATTGCTGATGAGTTCTGGAGAGGCTTTTGCAAATCTTGTTGGTAGCAAAACTTACCTTCCCCATCACCTCCAACATACCCCACTCCCACACCTTTTTCTTTCCACCAATCACAATCTCTCTTATTCTTACCAATCAACAACTTTCAGTTGTTCCTTTCCACCAATAACATCACTTCTTATTCCCACCAATCACAACTTCACACGTCACTTTCTGTTATACTTTTTATCCCTCGTTCGCCATCTTTTCCCTCTTTCAGTCCCAACCTCCGCACAGACAACACCTCGCCGCTCCGCTCCACTCCATCACGTGTCCTCCATACTCTTTTATCTTCCTTCCTTCATCTTCCACCCGAATTAACGCACCAATCACATTTCGTCTTATTTTTACCAATCAAAACACTCCACGTCAATTCCTGTTTTCCTTCATCTTTCCCTAATCCTCAATTCTATCTCCTCGTCACCATCTGTTGCGTTCGACATCTTTCGCATGTTGACCATAACCTCAAACCTCTTCGTCCCTCCACTTCTTGCCTCCGCCATCTTGTTTAGTTCCCATTTTCACCACCACGCCACCGCCATCTTGGTTTAAGCTCTCCACGTTTACCTCAATTTTTAACCTCAACTTCATGCCTCCGCTATCTTATTTAGTTCCCATTTTTACCACCGCGCCTCACATCTCCTCGTCCCACCCTTGCCTCCGCCATCTTGGATTTAGTTCCCCTTCTTACGTCCTGTTTTAACCTAAAAATCTTAACCTCAAGTCTCCTTGCCCACCACCTCTTGCGACCGCCATGTTCACCACTAACCTCGAAATCTCCTCGTCCTTACACTTTTTGTCTTCGTCATCTTGTTTAGTTCCCATTTTCGCCACCGCACCTCACATCTCCTCGTCCACACCAATGCCTTCGCCATCTTGGATTTCGTTCCCATGCTTACGCCCTGTTTTAACCTAAAAATCTTAACCTCAAATCTCCTTACCCTCCTCTTGCGTCCGCCATCTTGTTTAGTTCTCACCGCATCTCCTTGTCGCCAACCCTCCGCCATTTTTAGTTCCCACTATTTTAACGTCAAAATCTGCTCTTCTAAGCTCTTGCTACCGCCATCTTCTTTTAGTTCCCATTCTCACCACCGCGTCTCTTTGCCCCCACCTCTTGCGACCGCCATGTTCACCACTAAACTCCAAATTTCCTCGTCCTTAAACCTCTTGTCTCAACCACCTTGTTTAATTCCCATTTTCGCCACCGCATCTCATATCGCACCATCTCTCTATCCACTCAAGAAAACTACCATCCAACGTTCAAAAATTGCTAATCAGTTCTCGACAGGCTTTTGCAAATCCTGTTGCTAGCAAAACTTACCTTTCCCATCACCTCCAACATACCCCACTCCCACACCTTTTTCTTTCCCACCAATCATAATCTCTCTTATTCTTACCAATCAACAACTTTCATTTGCTCCTTTCCACCAATAAAATCACTTCTTATTCCCACCAATCACAACTTCACACGTCACTTTCTGTTATACTTTTTATCCCTCGCTCACCATCTTTTCCCTCTTTCAGTCCCGACCTCCGCACAGACAACACCTCGCCGCTGCTCACATCTCCGAACCAAATTGCCGGCGAGAACAGATCTCGTTTATTCACACCTCGACGGTTGACTCGACAGCAGCTACTGTGAACACCTACGTCGTACACGTTTTTGACCGCTTTCGACCGGCTATGAGAACCCTGCTCCTACGTACGCTAGCGACCATCACGATGGTCCAGTACCAGGTTTTGGTATAGTTAAATTACGCCTCTGCAAAGGGTGTCTGTACCGTTTAAAGACCTAGGTATATCAGTGCGTAGTGATGTTGGTTGATCTTAAAGCTGGTTAAGCATTTTCAAAAACAGTTTGCTTTTATTTTTCCGCCTCGCGTGCCGCGCTTTTGGTGACGCATCCACACGCATAATTATTTTTCGGACCTGCTTGGCGTAGGAATATATCCTTTCGTGTTTTGGTACTGTAACCTCAAATCTCCTTACCCTCCTCTTGCGTCCGCCATCTTGTTTAGTTCTCACCGCATCTCCTTGTCGCACACCCTCCGCCATTTTTAGTTCCCGCTATTTTAACCTCAAAATCTACTCTTCTAACCTCTTGCTACCGCCATCTTCTTTTAGTTCCCATTCTCACCACCGCGTCTCCTTACCCCCCACCTCTTGCGACCGCCATGTTCACCACTAACCTCCAAATTTCCTCGTCCTTAAACCTCTTGTCTCAACTACCTTGTTTAGTTCCCATTTTCGCCACCGCATCTCATATCCTCACATCTCTCTATCCACTCAAGAAAACTACCATCCAACGTTCAAAAAATTGCTGATCAGTTCACGACAGGCTTTTGCAAATCCTGTTGCTAGCAAAACTTACCTTTCCCATCACCTCCAACATACCCCACTCCTTTTTCTTTCCACCAATCATAATCTCTCTTATTCTTACCAATCAACAACCTTCATTTGCTCCTTTCCACCAATAACATCACTTCTTATTCCCACCAATCACAACTTCACACGTCACTTTCTGTTACACTTAATCTCCTTACCCTCCTCTTGCGTCCGCCATCTTGTTTAGTTCTCACCGCATCTCCTTGTCGCAGACCCTCAGCCATTTTTAGTTCCCGCTATTTTAACCTCAAAATCTACTCTTGTAACCTCTTCCTACCGCCATCTTCTTTTAGTTCCCATTCTCACCACCGCGTCTCCTTACCCCCACCTCTTGCGACCGCCATGTTCACCACTAAACTCCTAATTTCCTCGTCCTTAAACCTCTTGTCTCAACCACCTTGTTTAGTTCCCATTTTCGCCACCGCATCTCATATCGCCCCATCTCTCTATCCACTCAAGAAAACTACCATCCAAAGTTCAAAAAATTGCTGATCAGTTCACGACAGGCTTTTGCAAATCTTGTTGCTAGCAAAACTTACCTTTCCCATCACCTCCAACATACCCCACTCCTTTTTCTTTCCACCAATCATAACCTCTCTTATTCTTACCAATCAACAACTTTCATTTGCTCCTTTCCACCAATAAAATCACTTCTTATTCCCACCAATCACAACTTCACACGTCACTTTCTGTTACACTTTTTATCCCTCGCTCCCCATCTTTTCCCTCTTTCAGTCCCGACCTCCGCACAGACAACACCTCGCCGCTGCTCACATCTCCGAACCAAATTGCCGGCGAGAACAGATCTTGTTTATTCACACCTCGACGGTTGACTCGACAGCAGCTACTGTCAACACCTACGTCGTACACGTTTTTGACCGCTTTCGACCGGCTATGAGAACCCTGCTCCTACGTACGCTAGCGACCATCACGATGGTCCAGTACCAGGTTTTTGGTATAGTTAAATTACGCCTCTGCAAAGGGTGTCTGTACCGCTTTAAAAACCTAGGTATATCACTGCGTAGTGATGTTGGTTGATCTTAAAGCTGGTTAAGCATTTTCAAAAACAGTTTGCTTTTATTTTTCCGCCTCGCGTGCCGCGCTTTTGGTGACGCATCCACACCGGTAACAGGTAAGTACCACACGCACAATTATTTTTCGGACCTGCTTGGCGTAGGAATATATCCTTTCGTGTTTTGGTACTGTAACCTCAAATCTCCTTACCCTCCTCTTGCGACCGCCATCTTGTTTAGTTCCCACCGCATCTCCTTGTCGCAGACCCTCCGCCATTTTTAGTTCCCGCTATTTTAACCTCAAAATCTACTCTTCTAACCTCTTGCTACCGCCATCTTCTTTTAGTTCCCATTCTCACCACCGCGTCTCCTTACCCCCCACCTCTTGCGACCGCCATGTTCACCACTAACCTCCAAATTTCCTCGTCCTTAAACCTCTTGTCTCAACCACCTTGTTTAGTTCCCATTTTCGCCACCGCATCTCATATCGACCCATCTCTCTATCCACTCAAGAAAACTACCATCCAACGTTCAAAAAAAATTGCTGATCAGTTCACGACAGGCTTTTGCAAATCCTGTTGCTAGCAAAACTTACCTTTCCCATCACCTCCAACATACCCCACTCCTTTTTCTTTCCACCAATCATAATCTCTCTTATTCTTACCAATCAACAACCTTCATTTGCTCCTTTCCACCAATAACATCACTTCTTATTCCCACCAATCACAACTTCACACGTCACTTTCTGTTACACTTTTTATCCCTCGCTCCCCCCATATTTTCCCTCTTTCAGTCCCGACCTCCGCACAGACAACACCTCGCCACCCAGCTCCTCTCCAGCACGCGACCTCCATACTCTTCCATCTTCCTTCCTTCATCTTCCACCCAAATTAACGAACCAATCAAAACACTCCACGTCACTTCCTCTTCTTCCTTCACCTTACCCTAATCCTCAATTCTTTCAACTCGTCCCGGATGAACCAATTGCAATAACGATAATCCTACCGCTCAGGGCGCTTTTCAAACTTACCGCCGCCGCCGTCGCACGCACCGACACTAGCGACACCAGCGCCCCTAGCGGCAGGATTATCGTTAAAACAATTGGCTCATCCGGGACTATTACTACTGTGCTCTGCCCCTTGAGCGTGTTGTTTAGAGGCTGCGACATATTGGTGTGAGGCGCCGAGTATATTGGTGGAGGGCCGGGCATAATGTAATTTTTTTGAGATTTTTAACTGTAATTTTTTTTTCTTTTCACTAAAATGTAACGGTTTTGGTCCTCCACGTGGTCGTTAAAATGTAAATCTCTTTCTTGGCTTAAGGTTAAGGGTTTTAGTTGTATCATTTGTGGTTTCTTTATTCTAAATTCCTGTTGCATTGTTTTCTGAAAGTCCCGTGTCTAAATTTCAATTTTAAGTTCATTTTTATATTTTTTCCATTGTCTGTCGGTGGCGTGACGCTAAAACTCCTGGCTCCATTTTCCCCTTACCTTGGCTTCACTTCTACTAAATTCTGTTACTATGGTAAATCATTCGTGCTGGTTATTTTAAAGTACATATTTTTGTGAATTGTGAAAATTTTGTAACTTTGATAGTTGCGTGTGTTAGCTGGTCTACGTAACATTGCATTTATTGGTTGCGTCATCTTGTAAGTGTTAACGACTCGAAAGGGAAGCAAATATTTCAAAGTTCGTGTGTTGTGTGTTTAAAATTGCGTGTGTATAAAAAGTGTGGTGCATCTGTTTTAATAAAATAATAAAACGAAAGAAGTCAAGAGTATATATATATTGAAATTTCATATTTGTGCATTGTACACTCGCGGTACGCATAGTGGTAATCATAATGATGATAATTTTGCTTCACCGTTGCCATGTTTGGTTTATCTAGTTACGCAATGCATATTTTTGGGGGAAAGGGAAGCAAATATTTCAAAGTTCGCGTGTTTTGTGTTTAAAATTGCGTGTGTATAAAAAGTGTGGTGCATCTGTTTTAATAAAATAATAAAACGAAAGAAGTCAAGAGTGTATATATATATATATATATATATATTGAAATTTCATATTTGTGCATTGTACACTCGCGGTACGCATAGTGATAATCATAATGATGATAATTTTGCTTCACCGTTGCCATGTTTGGTTTATCTAGTTACGCAATGCATATTTTTGGGGGAAAGGGAAGCAAATATTTCAAAGTTCGCGTGTTGTGTGTTTAAAATTGCGTGTGTATAAAAAGTGTGGTGCATCTGTTTTAATAAAATAATAAAACGAAAGAAGTCAAGAGTATATATATATATATGTATATATATATATATATTGAAATTTCATATTTGTGCATTGTACACTCGCGGTACACATAGTGGTAATCATAATGATGATAATTTTGCTTCACCGTTGCCATGTTTGGTTTATCTAGTTACGCAATGCATATTTTTGGGGGAAAATGTTTCAAAATGACTCATTTAAGTAAACGTTTCAGGAGCTACTACCAACCTTGCCAGTATCTTCACCTAATTAGGTTTAATGTGCCTCTAATATGGACCAGTACGACGTGGATGTTGATGGATCAGCTATATGTGTGTTACCAGATTTTGGAAAATTGCACTGGAATTTTGTGGTAAAAAGAAAAATTAAGAAAAAGAAACCTGTAAGTATGTGAACATTGTGTGTGCTAAAGTTTGGATGAATGAAACAGTTTCACAACTCACACAGCTATGCTAAATTTTTATTGTTTCACTGACTGATGCTTAATTAAGCTTTGCTTTTCAGGAATAATGTGTGCTATGAATGTCTCCGCTAAATTGAAAGTTTATTATCTTTTTGTGTAACTTAAATTTTGAATTCTGTTTTGGGCATTGCAAATCATTTGTTTTGTTATGTTATGCTGCAGGAATGTGTTCGATGTGTACCGTGTGCTTAATTAAGCTATGATTTTCAGGAATGTTCTGTGACAGTATTCTTTTTGGGTAAAGATGTGATTTGTTCTGTTGCATTTGATTTGGTTTGGTTTGGGTTTCATTATGATGCTGTGATCTTTTATTTGCAGAAAATTGTTGGATGAATAGTGTGTGAATGTATGTTTGTGAGGTTATGTGAGATATGAGTTAATATTTGCCTCGGTGGAAGTGCCTAAGAGTAACCCCGACGGTAGTAAAGTGAGAGATGAGATGAGATGATGTCAGCTTCGGTGGAAGTGCCAAAGAGTAATCCCGATAGTTGGAGTGTAAATGTTTTGATTTTTCAGGAGGGCTACATGTACCTGGAAATTCGATTTGATGTGATGATTTGAGAGATTTTGCTTATTGGTGTTGCTGTAATGTGCCCAGTATAGCGTGTGTGATGTATTCACACGAGAGAGTAAATGTAATGAGAATAATTTTTTTGTGTGTTTTTATGCAACAAGTTTAGTACCATCTTATATAGCAAGTTTTAATACCATCTATTTTCCAGCTTAATTTTGATTCGGAGGATGTGGATGTAACAGTATAATGTCATGTTATTTGTATCTTTCCTGAAATGTTAATGTGATTTCTTTAAGTTTATGCCTATGTCAGATATTTTTGACTTTGCAGCATGTTGAATGAGATACGTCAGTGAAGATATTTTGTTTTCTCAGAAATTACTGTCTACGAGAAAGTTGAAAGCTAAGACGATGATGATTGAAATAATGATGATGATTGAGCTAATGATCATCATAAAAAGATGAATAAGATAGTAATGTAGAGGAGACTATATATTTGACAGTAGAGTATGAGTATTGTAGTTGAAAGAATGTAATGAGGTGTAGTTTGATGTAGTGTGGATTTATTTTTGAAGTCTGTAGTAATGGACACAGTAGTTTTGGTTAGTTATTTAAGTGAGTGTTGTGTATAATTTGGGGCATGATCAGTATGAATGATTTCATTTCATTGTCATGTATGAATGTATTGTAAGTGCACTTATTTTCTTTTCATTAGTAGTACCAGCTGGCTAAATAATATTGGGATCCCAAATAAGCTTCTATATTTGTGTTGTGTTATTGTATGTAAACAATGAATGTCACTGATGTAATATTTATGTATTGTGGTCCTTTTTGTGTCTTTGTGTTTGGATTCTAAAGCATTTTGTGTTAAATTTTGGATGATAACCCCTTGTAAAATTCAGTTTTTATGTCAACATGTAGTCATTTTTTTTCTCTTTGCCCCATATTAAAAGAATTCATTGATTGTAAACATTTTTAACTTTTAAATCTTTTATTGTAAATGACATACTACTTCTTTTATGTATGATGATCTTTTGGAGCACCATTTCTACCGTTCTATGGTTTCTGTTATAGTGACCTTGCTGATTGCGGAGCTCGAGTGTACAAGAAGAGTATCCGCGCCAGTCACGCCAGAGGTTCCAGAGACACCACAGGAGAGCTGTCGTTCAGCCACTACACTGCAGTGGCATATGGAGCCACTATTTTGGGGGGCAGTCCAAGCCAGCGATTGCCCACCCCCACATCTTCAGCGACCTGCAGCATCTGAAAGACTACAGCTGAAAAACAATTCGTCGTTGTGGGTGATGTGGAAATCCCACCCACAAACAGTTACGTCGGAACATCCATCCAGGTGCAGTGTAGTGTGCATGTAACAGTGGCAGCATGGTGTGTGTGCGTGTGCGGGGTACTCGAGCATAAGTGATCTGAAGAAAAACTAATTCGTCGACAGTCGAGACTCATAAATATGCCAATTAGCATGGCTTTTCATTTCTTCATTGTGTGCTCCATATATTTTCCCAGATACTGCTTGTTTAATTATTTAACTTTGTGTATGTCATGTCTTATTCTGTTTTGTAATTTTTTCCCTTTGTCTTTTTTCACAAACAACATTCTCCTTGTGTCGACGAGGGCGTCGATCTAGGTAGCCAGGGGGAGATGTGACGTATGCAGGCATTGTCGCGCATACGTCTCCTTGGTCACCTGGATTGGAGATGGCGGTTGCAGTTTAGGTGGGGGTAGTTGCTTAGATAGCGTCCTCACGCTGTAGTGGCGTGGGTTTGGGCTTGGGGAGAGTCAGTGAGTAGAAGCCAACCGACCAGATGTGTGTTACGCTCTCTCCATACAGGAATGTATGGCGGCCTCGCCGGACAGGCATGGGACTAAGGAGATGGGGTAAAGTATCATGTTTATCTAATAAACCCCTTGCCATCCAGACCTTTCTTGTTTTATTTACGATAGTGTAAAGCTCCTTCTTCCTATTTTGAACCATGTAAGTGTCCTTTTGTCAGTATTTAATAATATTTTTGCACTTTCATTGTAGCTGCGTCCCTAGTCGTAGCCTTGCCTGTTTACAATTTGTTAATTTTCTGGTACCTTCAAGCGAGTCGCCTACCTCCCATTGAGCATTTGATTAGAGGCTACGACAATATGTATTTTAGGTGAAATATCAACCTCGAAGTTTTAGGTGAATTTCAATATATCCTCTTAGCTCTTATTGGTAGGTTGCAGAGAAGGTAAAGACACACACAGTGACTGGAAGTTTTCTTAAAATCCTTTTATTTATTATTTATCTCGTTTGGAGTTGCTTGTCTCCCATCGGACACCTCCCCGGGTGGTGGATAAGGGAACGCTCACAAGATATGGCGGGTGCCGGGGAAATGAAATACTCGTAAAGAGATATTGGATTATCAAAGCCTAAAGAAAGAAAGCCTTGATTAAAAATCACCTGGTCCTTCAGATTGGGGGTTAATGCGACAGGCAAACTCCCCGTTCATTGGAGGAAAAAAAGAAGGATTACCACAGGGATGCTGTATATTTACTACATTATATACTATTTACACAGAAAAACCTACAGAATGTTGGAAAAATAAGTGAAAAAAATATGGAAATCCAATAGAGATGACTCAACAATATACTCCCTGCAACTTGCAGATCATCAGTTATTTCTGGCCCAAGAATATGAAGACGTAGAATATGTTACAAGAAAATGGATTCAGGAATACAACAAATGAGGCCCAAAAGCAAACATGGATAAATCTAGATATACGTAGATGTTCATCAAGATTTGATCCTGGAAGACGAAATGGGTAATATTAAACACACAGAGGAATATGAATATGTGGAAGTAAAGATTACACAAGATGGGAAACGAGAATAGGAAATAAGATCAAAGATAAACTCAGGAAAGTATGCTATATCTACTTTTAATGGTATATTATGGGATAAACATGTCCCAAATACAATTTTTAAAACAATAGAAGTACTATATAATCTATTGCTCCAACTGAACTATCAGTTAAAAAGAAAACTATTAGCAACAGAAATGGATTCTTGGAGGAGATCTGCTAAGATATCCAAACGAGAAAAAATAAAAATAAAACTAAGGAAGAGAATATGAATGTTCAAAACTTGTTTGAGATTGTATTTAATAGAAACAATCAGAATGGCATGGGAATGTTAAAATGATGGAAGGTGAAAGATTACCCAAAATAATAATGGAGTGGACGCCACCAGGAAGGAGGAGAGAAGGAAGACCGCATAGCACGTGGACTCAAGAAATTAGAGGGGCAATGATGGATTGGGAAATTGAAGTTTTATGGTCCAACAGGCAAGAATGGAGAAAAGCAATAAGATGTTGGAAACTATAGTCTTGGGTGCCAGAAAATGTTTATATACTGTTTATATAGCGACGCTCAACTCACACTCCACTGACTGACTACTCTCGCGAGAACGCTCGCTTATATAGACAATGGAATATTTTCACAAGGTTCTCGAACGTTCTAGAACTATTTCGATACATTTTCTGGAGGAGGGGATTAGAAGAAGCTTCCAGAAAGTTCTAGGTATCTGCCGATAGCCCTTTGGTGTTTACATTGGCAAGAGGCAGTTAACGTTTATTCCGACTGCCTGGCCGACCTCCCTTGGGCCATAGCTCTGTTCACAGTATTATAATTATAATCTGTGATGCACGTTTTATTGGCCTTCCCCAATATGCTAAACATTATATAACGCTACTAGCATCTTCAGAGTAAATATTGAGAAAACAGCAGAAAAAGAATAGTTTTCTAAATGAAACGGTTGCTTGAGAACACTGAATTTTATAAAAATCTGTGCCTTGCTACTTGAAAGCTACCGCACTTAATGCAAGATGTAGGTCAGATGTTGGCGAACCACAAATATCTCGAACGTTTTATGGTGTATATCTCTCAAATTCTGTATAACGACCTTTAATGATGCTTTAGTGATGTCAAATGTTTAGATGTATACAATGCTTCCTCTATCTCTAAATATAAGTGATAGAGAAAGCAAATAGTATGTAGAAACTCTTCAATCTCTATAAAACCACGATTTTTACTTTCTATAACACGTACCACATAATTTGATATCGAGATTTAATCGGAAATACATGTTTTGAAGCTCCCTGAATCCAAAAAGAGGCATTTTTGAAAACATGTCTGCATGACTGTGAACAGCATAACCTAAAAACGAAAACTCAGATGAATATCAAACTTGGTATTTGAGTTCAGCATCTTCCAAGGATGCGAGACAAAGATTTTCAAGAAAATCTCCCCAAACCCAACTACCCTTTACATGGAACATTTTTCGAAAATTTTGATTTCCTAAAAGATGCTTCTAACGATTTTGATCAAAACACCATATATGAAATATATTTAGATTACAAATAAAATGTATATTTTGAATTTCTTGAGAATAACTTAGGAAGTTCTCTTCATACGAAAGGAATTTTGTATAAACTTGTAAAACTGTCAAACGTTAAGCGATAGACGAAAACGTATCATACAAAACTTGCAGATCCCTTTAAAACACACAATTTACTTAAAATAAGTTTTTTGTGGCATAAGCCATTTCTGGGATATGCGTTATTAAAAATTCGAAATGTTCAATACTTGTCATTCTTTTAAAGTTCCACCGATTTTCAGTTGTTTCTCGCGATTGCATGAAACAGTATGTAATTTTAATGCCAGCATACAACGTCCAGTTCTTAAACATTTGACTATCGCTGTTCTCTTTTTGTCTATAGCAAAAAGTGTAATGTAGCTATTTTTACAAATAAAATTTAGTAGATAGAAAAATAATTTTTAGTAACAATCGTTTGTATACCCACCATAGGGTAGAGTAAGTCTGAGCCAATTGTGGCTTTTCTTTCACCGAGTGGCTATTTTTTTGCAGAGTGGCCGTAGTTCTTTTATGTACCTGCAATCTTGAACTACAATTTTCGGCGCCTGCTTGTCATTACGCCGGTAGCCTGGTTAACTCCAGAAGTCGGCTGCACCAGGTTTATACAGCGCTCCCCAGGTTCTGTCCTCTCCGCCAGTATAGATAGCGCTTGTGCTGTCTACACGTCTTCATCACCTGACCTTCCCGGTGTACCCCGAGCGATGCGTTCCGAGGAAAAAGAGTGTGACAGTTTTCGACGACCAGTGAAGGACTTGATTGAGCTTCGTGTCTGGGAGCGGCCGTCTCCACACTATTCGATCTTGTCTAAATTATGTATAATATATACTTTTGGCGTAAGTAAGATTCTAAATTCTTGTAGTCTGTGGAGCGGCATTTAAAATCTCATCGAAGCGAGTTTATATCATATTATTGGGTGTTAAATTTCATTTCAAAATTGCAAAGGTTGTGTGAAAAGCACACATTAAAATGCAATGTGCTTCAGTTGTAATATATCTCTGTTTCTACATTTGAGTGTTAATGTATTCAGAACTTTTGGTGCTGTATGGGTTGTTACTTTTATTTAAAGCTGCTGTAAATCCTTGTTCAATTCCTTTAAGCTTTGGTAGATCAAACAACTATTACTCTGGGGGAATGCTTTATTTCCAATGCGTTATATAATGGGCCCGACATTTTACTTTTCTATTTTTTACTTTCTCTACTAGGTACAGTAAGTAGGGGATGTATTGTATTCCACCCAAAAATTCGATACCGAGATTTCACCGGAAATATATGTTTTAGGACACCCTGAATCCAAAAAAAGCATTTTTGGAAACATGTCCGTGTGTATGTCTGTGTGTCTATCTGTCTATCTGTGTGTCGTGTGTCTGTCTGTGTGTGTGTGTATGTCTGTGAACACCATAACTCAGAAACGAACAGTCGGATAAACACCAAACTTGGTATTTAGGTTCAGTATCTTCCAGAAATGCGACACGAAGGTTTTCAAGAAAATCCCCCCCACTCCAGATTACCCTTTACATGGAAGATTTTTCGAAAATTTTAATTTTCTCAAAAATGGCTCTAACGATTTGGATTAAAGTATCATATGTTTAGGATATTTTCATGACAAATAAAATATATATCTTGAATTTTCTGGGAATGTCTCCAAAAGTATTCTTAATTGTGAACGACTTTTGCATAACTCGTAAACCATAAGAGATAGACAAAATTTTACTACACAAAAAATTGTAGATCGCGTTAAAATACACAATTTATGTCATATACATTTTTTTTGGAGTGAACCATTTTCGAGATATTACTTCTTATTCCCTTAAATTTTTCAATACTTATCTTCTAAAATGGGAATTCGTTATTCATTTTTTTGTCTTGGACATGCAAAGAGTTATAATCTGTGGCAAAGGGAATGGTGCTGCACCTAGCAACCAGCTATTAAGAGATATGTATGTGCTTAAAGGCTACTGTTTTTCTATATTGCCCTTGTAAATATATTTCCCCTTACATCTACAAGAAAATTAGCAAGATAGAAAGAGTCTGCAAATGTTTATCTCGATTAACATGAAGTAGATGGAGAATAAGCGTTTGTAAAAATAGTTTGTACAAGAGTAGAGAAAGTCATGTGAGTGTAACACATCAGATTTTGTTAATTAATTGCGACGTTCTATGCATCGACACATTTAAATCGGCCTTGCATGAACGTTACAAGTCATGTGAATGTATCACATCATATTTCTTTTAATTATCAGAAAATATGGACTTACTACAATATTAACAGAAGTTAGTTGTGGTCAATTCACATTGATGATTAACCAAAAAGCTCGATTTTGTCATTTACACTGTACTTCTGGGGATAAATGCTGAAGGGATCTATATTTTCAAAACAAATTTTCCTTCCTTTGGAGCTAAGAAGCCGAAGGGAAACCTTACATAATATGAACAAGTTGAGAAAATGATGGATTGCTGCATGTCCGTCGCACGTGTGGTTTCAAGAAGGGCTGCACCATATCGGGAGAAAATTTTCTGCCGATCGCAGACGGGCAAGAAGCTCTTGTTAGAGCGATCAATGTGCATGAAGCCAAAGGAAGACCAACTGCAATACGTGTCCAGCTTCTATGTATTACTAATGTACAGTACAGTCGTGCCGATATAATACGTTATAGTTTATGTTGGTAAGGAAAATATTAAATCGCTCTGCAACATCGCGTACCCGTTTCTACCATTCCACTTAACGTTTGTGTTAAAGGTACAGTTAATTGTATGGACGAACGGAGGGGTCCATAGCACCGCAAATAGGCCCCAATGGGATGGAAGGGATGAGGGGAGAGACTCGATCCAGATGACGATAGGCATTAGCATGGACGGGGTCCCTAACGTTTCCAGATCGAAAGCATCCGCCGCCCTGGTTCAACCACAATCCACCGAACCCCGGCCCTCCCCTGGAGGCGGGGTCCACTCGGTGAAATGTACCTGGGAGTTCCCGCACATCTCCACCCAGCCGCAACCCGCCGGACACCGTCGCCTGGACCTACAAGCTGAAAAAGATGATAAGGAAGATTATGGGTACAGGAAATGAGAAGCAGGAGAATCGTCGTAGAAGATGAACCACTGCAAAAATCACCTGTCGATCCAGGGAAACCAAGACCCACGGGTGAGAGTGGGCGTTCGATGGAGTTCAAACCCGGCACCTCGCACACGTTACCACGGAGCCACCTCGCTTGGTTAATATTTTATTTACTCACCTCATTTCCTTTCGCTCCTGAGCCTAAAACCGACCAGTGTTTTAGGTTAATGTTTGAGTGTCAGACTTTTGACATCAAACCAATACGAGACGGACACGTCCAGAGTCTGCTGTGGACAATCGTTGTAAAGCATGCCTTCTAGTCACTCAGGGAAATGTGTCCGTACTCTTCCCCTTTCGCCACTCTCCTAGGTCTGTCCTTTGATCATAGGCTAATGCGTGTGTTGGACTTGAATTTAAACCAAGTCTGGTGAGGAATGCAGTTGATAGTGATTCTGCCAACATTAAATAAAGAAAAACGCCATAAGAAACCAGAAGCATGGACACGTTTATGTGCGCTCGATTATACATTGTACCTTAATACTAGTTAGAATAAACCGATAAGCAAGTACCGTTTTAATATTTTGCCGCTGCAGCGCTGTACTCGCAATTTTGAGAATGAGTAATCACTTCCGCTATTCATTAAGAACCAGATGCAGCTGTGAGTAATCGTCATTGTGTTTTCCTGTTGTTAGAGCGTTTCGAAATGTTCAAAACAGCATGACTCGCCGACTGTCAAGTCAGATCAGTGATTCGTTTATGAATGCGGGAAATGTTTATGCCAGCAAACATTCATCGCCAATTGTGTGAGGTTTATGGGCAAATAATAATGAGTGACAATGCCTGGCCCCTCACGGACAAACAAACTCAAGATTTAATCACATCATTTGGTTGGGAACAACTCGACCAGCCTTCCTACAGTCCGGATTTGGCATCAAGCATTTTCACTCTTTCTTCACCTGAAGAATTTCCCTGGTGGAAAACATTTCAACGAGATGATGTTGTGCAACAAGAAATGAAGACTTGGGTTTCATCACAGACGGCATCAATCTTTGACGAAGGCATACAAAAACTGGTTTTCCGTTACGACAATTGCCTGAATAACGGCGGTGACTATGTGGAGAGCTAGTGTAAGGTATAAGGTAATGAATGATAATAAAGTGTTTGGAAAATAATGCTTTGTTGCTTTTTAAAAAAGTATCGGTAATTACTTGCAAAACACGCCTCGTATGGAAGAGTGTCAAAAATTACAGGGCGCACAGGATTTGGGAGTATGCATTGCAGCAAGCATTTTCCTGATTTGTAGCGGTTCCCTTGGTAAGGCCCCCCAAGGTTGACGATGTATGCTGTGTTACGTACCTATAGGTCTTCTTGATGCCCGTACTCCCGCGATGTATCTCGAGGTTCTCGTAGGCTGGAATCTGATGTTCGCATATCTTTATTCTTGTGTGTGTTAGTATATTGTATTTATTATTTTATAATTGTGCCACGTCTGCTGTATTGGTGTCGGAGAGTACTTGTGTCTGGTCAGAGTTAGATATGCAGAATGTTAAAATATTTTACACACATGTATTCTGTTTAATTTGAAGAAGGTGGTTTGTTGTATTGTTATTTATATCACGCTTTGGGCGTCAATTTGAAGTAGAATGTATTTGAAGGAGTTGTATTATATTTCAACTGTTGGGGAGCCGAAAACTTGAAGTAGTTGCAACCGCACTTACAGTAAACAGTTTCCGGTAGCCTTCGCCCCAAGTGTACTTTCAGGTGGCCTACATTCTTAGCCATACCACAACCCTGCTAAGAGAAACATGTCTCTAAAAATAATACTGACGCAGCCGAGGCAAACATAAATATATAATATTTAAAGAAACAGTTACATTATAAAGTTTATATTTTTTTAAACTTGGGGCAAAGGCCACCTGAAAGTACATTTGGGGTGAAGGCTACCGAAACTGTTTACTATACGCGTGGTTGCAACTACTACAAGTTCGGCTCCCCAACAGTTGAAATACGATACAACTTCTAAAATTAACGTTTCTAAAATTGGCTCCCAAAACGTGGGGCAAATAACGTAAAGATACTACCTTTCTCACTTGCTACAAATTATATGATTTTTATAAATGTAGGTATATGAACATAACCTTTAACAAGTTTATTGTGCAAAGAAGTAAGATTTCACTTAACTACCTAGACGGAAAATCCCTTAAGAGAAGTATTCCTTTCACCTCCCAGGATAGACAAAGAAGCAGACAGGTTAGAAAGAGATACTGATAGGATGCGATTCCTCGGTTTATTAAAAAATATAAGTAGAATGCTTTGTATGACGCATTATCTCAGTGACATTATTTGAAAGAAATTTGTTAAACCTGCCCGAAATGACAGCTTTTTTATAGTGTTTAACGCTCATACTACTACATACGGCTTAAGAAATTAGAAATAATTCAACCGGAAGGCGTAATTAAGTTTGCAATAGACTTATAAAGCAAACAAATCACGGATCTTAAATTAAGAATTGTATAGAATAGTATCTATACCCACATTTAAATATGCATATGAGAAATGGATAATAAAAAATCTGAAGTTTTACACTCTCATGACTTTCTCTACTCTTGTACAAACTGTTTTTACAAACGCTTATTGTCCATATCTTCATGTTAATCGAGATTTCGAGATGTTAATCTTATTGCTAATGTTCTTGTAGATGCAAGGGGAATTGGTAGGCTTTAAGCGATAGTCAAATCTTTTAAGAGCCGGTTGCTATGTGGCGCATTCCATTCTCTTTGTGTGTCCAGGACATAAAAAAAGAATAACGAATTCCCATTTGAGAAAATAAGTATTGAAAAAATTAAGGGAATAACAAGCAATATCTCAAACATGGTTCACCCAACAACAGCAACAACAAAATGTATATGACATAAAATGTGTATTTTAACGCGATCTACATTTTTTGTGTAGTAAAATTTTGTCTATCTCTTATGGTTTACCAGTTATGCAAAATTCGTTCACAATGAAGAATACTTTTGGAGACATTCCCAGAAAATTCGAGATATACCTACATTTCATTTGTCATGAAAATATCTTAAACATAGATATTTTAATCAAATTCGTTAGAGCCATTTTTGAGAAAATTAAAATTGTCGAAAAATGTTCCATGTAAAGGGTAATCTGGCGTAGGGGGATATTCTTGAAAACCTTCGTGTCGCATCTCTGGAAGATACTGAATCTAAATACCAAGTTTGGTGTTTATCCGACTGTTCGTTTCTGAGTTATGCTGTTCACAGACACACACACACACACACACACACACACAGACACACACACGGATATGTTTCCAAAAATGCTTTTTTTGGATTCAGGGGATCTCAAAACATATTTCCGGTGAAATCTCGGTATCGAATTTTTGGATGGAATACAATACTTCCCCTACTTACTATACGTATTAGACAAAGTAAAAAATCTGATGGGACACACTCACATGATCTATCTCTTCTATAGTTTGTTAGTGTGTATGCAAGCTAATCTTGCTTAAGTTTATTTTTCTGTCTACTTCAGTTTATTTCCAAATATACCTTTGCAAAAATAGCTACATTACACATTTCGTTATAGATACAATGGGAACAGCGATAGTCAAATGTTTAGAACTGGACGTTATACACTGCCGAAAAATTCCATGCTATTTCCACGCAATCACGAGAAACAACTGAACGTTGACAGGACTTTAATAGAATAACCAAGAAGTGAACAATTCGAACTATTTATAACGTATATCTCAAAAAACTGTTTATGCTACAAAAAATGTATTCAACATAAATTGTGCATTTTAAAGAGACTTACAATTTTTGTGTAGCACGTGTTCGTCTATCGCTTGACGTTTAGCAGTTATACAACATTATACAAAAAATCCTTCAGAATGATGAGAACTTCCTAGGCTATTCCCAGAAAATTCAAGATATACATTTAGTTTGTCAGGTAATGTCTTTAATATATGGTATTTTAATCAAAAATCATTAGAACCATCTTTTACAAAATAAAAAATGTCCACAAATTTTCCGTGTATAGAATAGTTTGGAATGAGGGGATTTTCTTGAAAATCTTTGTGTTGTATTTTTTGAAATTGTTGAACATAAATGTTAAGTTTGGTGTTTATCCTACTTTTTATAAAATATTTTTTATTCAAGGGGCCTCAAAATATGTATTTACGGTGAAATTTCTGTATCAATTTTGGGTGGATGCAATACCTTCTCTACCTACTATGTACGTGATAGAGAAAGTAACAAGAAAAAATCAAGATTAGAGGCATCTCAAATGAGATTTTGGAGGTCTTTATTCGGTATAACTAGAAAAGGTCGACTCTAGAATGTACACATAGAGAAAGAAAACGTTGTAGAAGAATCTAAAACGTATCAGTGCTAGTGAAAAGACCAGGTTTAAAGGATGAAACCTTCGAGATTGCTACAGCTAACAGTTTGTTATAAACCTTTGGGACGAAGAGACATTGGATGACTTCGTATGAGGTGCGGAGAGCTTTTGATTAGCCTCGGAGCGGGTCTAAAGGCCTAATCCATATTAAATAAATTATTATTTCTATTATTAATATCAATATTATATCCAATAAAGAGGCACACAATTTAAAAAAAGTCTGATGGGATAGTCATATAACTTTCTCTACCATTTATCGTTTATTAGTGGGTATACGAATTATTCTTAGTAAAGTTTATTTTTCTGTTTAATACATTTTAATCCAAATATACTTTTGCAGAAATAGCTTCCATTTCGTTATAGATACAAAGGGAACAGCGACAGTCAAAACTGGACTCTATACACAGGCCTTAAAATCCCATACTGTTTCCATGCAATCCCGAGAAACAACTGAATGCTGAAAGGGCTTTAAGAAAATTACCAAGAAATAAACAATTCGAATCTTTATTAACGGATATCTCAGAAATGACTTATGCCACAAAAAACTCGCTGAAAATAAATTGTGTGTTTTAAAGAGATCTGCATTTTTGTACAGTACATTTTTGCCTATCGTTTAATGTTTACCGTTATACAAAATTATAAAAAATTCCCTTCAAAAGAAGAAGACTTCATAGGTTATTCCCTTAAAATTCAAGATATACATTTTATTAGACTTGTAAATATCTTTAATATGTATGGTATTTTAAGAAAATTTATTAGAGCCATTTTTTTATAAAATAAAAACTTTCAGAAAATGTTCCATGTAAAGGGTAGTTTGCGGTGGGAGGATTTTGTTGAAAATCGTCGTGTCGCCTCTTTGAAAGATATTGAACCTAAATATCAAGTTTTGTATATATCCCTATTTTCGTTTTTGAGTTATGCTGTTAACAGTCACACAGAAACACATGCGAACATGTTTCCAAAACGCTTTATTTGGATTCAGGGCACCTCAAAGCATGTATTTCCGGTGAAATCTGGTTGTCGAATTTTTTTGTTGGAATGCAATACCTCCCCTACTTAATATACGTAGTAGAGAGAGATAAAAAAAGAGATATACCTCGTGGTCTACGGATCAACACCTTAAATTAGTTGCCTTTACGCCACACCCAAAAAATAACGTTCATAATCGGAACCAGCATCAAGTTCCCCACACATTGCTTGGCAGAACAATAATTAATTTTATGCTCGACCATGCCAAAATGTAGCATTTATACGACTGGTAGCAGTGCACCTTTTCATTAAAGATTGGTATTCGACCAATCAGAAGTGGCCACGTAACATTGTGACAGCGTAAGTATCGATTATTCTGCGTAGTACGTCTCACAACGCTAGCAACTTTGTTTGACGCAGGTGCTACAAGGTCATTGTATTGTCACCATATATAAAGGAATAACGATTGTAACACATCACTCAAACCAGAAACGAATACTTATGAAACCTTTAATTTACATACATGGTCGAGCATAAACAGTCGTATGAAACTTGACTATAATGGTGATTAAAACGCTCGTATGATAATAATACTCGCGTTATAATTACTACCATTATAGTCTCGTTGCATAATATACTATACTATTCGTCAGAAAAGGGTGTACATACTTTAACAAATGCTATGTCTACATTGCCATCAGAGCTGCATTAAAGCTTCTGTAGAATATTTAGCTTGGTGTTTTCTCAACAGATGTCGGTATCCGTATGGCTCTTACGACTAACACGCGACGTATGTTAGTGAATCAAAATGGCGTGGTATCGCCTGACTTTTGAAAAACGTTAACTAATTTTAAAGTGATGGTTCAAGTTTAAAAACGTCGTTTAAGTTCAACGTGTCGGAGGCCTGAGTTTACAACACAACCTCCAATACGCTTTGTGATACGTTTGAGACTCCCCAACACCTTACACAGACACCAAACTTGTCTGTGATCTTAGAAATGTTTGATATGTCGTCTCAGAAAGTCGTTACACAATGTGCTTGTGAGACTGAGGTTAGTAGCGTGAGTGTACGACGCATTCTGAAAGCCGCTAAGTGTTAAGCTGGGGATGCACAGTGAGGTGTGTGTATGTGAGTTTGACGGCAAATGTGCAAGAAAAACGGTGATGGGGAAATAAATAAACTGAGAAAGGCACGTGCTCACCCTACCATACACATTGACCGCTCCACATTACTTCCTGATCTGAGCGAATCCATGTCACCCCACTGAATCCTGTCGCCACCACCCGCGTACCACCTCCGGTTGGAGAGTTATTGCACAGATTTGTGGACCCAGATATTAAAAGGTACACAGCACCAAAATCTTAGGCTCATGATAAGAATAGTCATCACTTTCTTCAGAAGTTGTGCAAAATCTGTTGCAGGTAACTGTACTGTACCGATGGTTTACTTTGATGAGGTAAGGAATACTACCAACTGCACGGTGCACCCTCTCATGCAATGTCGTTTCTCATCACGAAGACTCACTTGTCTTCATCTATCTTTACGTGTCCCTTCCTCTGGTGTACTAATTAAGGTTGACAAGTATTCAGCCATAGCTGTCATTCGTCTTCTGCAATGACTTGTATCACGCACGCGTGTGTTTGTATTCCACCCCCTCTCCCCGTTGACTCCCTTTTATCCTTTCCTTGCGAAAAACTTCTTTTCCTTGGCTCCTTGTGAGTTTTAATTAACATTCAAAAAAACCGAAATGGAGTATGAGAAGCCAGGCTTACAAAGAGAGCTGCAGAATTAAAAATCCAGAGCTTGCCATACAGGACTCCTTTGTCTGCGCTACAAAAGAACACCGACACATCAAAAGCTAATATCTCTTGCGGGATTTTGTCTCCGGTAGCAGTCCTACAGTACGTGTTGTTTGTTTCACTTTGGCTGACAATTGCTCAACGGTTGACCTAAAAGTCAAATAGTGACGTTCTTTTCCAACTCATTCATGAGACGTAGCCTGCTTTAAAATGTCAACTACTTTGAAGTGGGGCGTATTAGGTACAATTCGCAACATCCCCAGCCAAATGAATGAAGCTTTCTGGAGGCCCCGACGCTATCAATTTATGGACATAGGCTGTCAACTTCAGGGTGAAAACTATTTGGCATCTCATGGGTAAAGTCATTTCACCGATTTCCTTTTACAGCCTCACTTCTTTCCAAAGTGTATTAAATACACAAACTTTCCAAAACTGAATTATTGATACGGAGCTCTAGATTTAGACTTTAAAAAATTAAAACTTGAGTCATTTATGATTAATACTGTAATAAAGGTCAACCAAAAAATAATCCTTGCTTTCTAGCCTCAATATTTCTGTTAAATCACACCAGTATCTCCGAAATAAAGTATACAATACATTCTCTCATTAAAATTCAAGAATATTTAAAGACCTATATCAAATACAACATAATTTAATACGGAAATTTTTCCTGCCGTTGTTTATTTACTTTCTATTTATTGTTCTGAACATAATAGGAATAGGCCCAATCAAAATGTTCATAACAAAAATATAGTCACATGCAATCATTTATTAATCTAACTTACACCAAGAAACAAATAAAAATTTTAAGTTGCAATAAAAGTTCCGGAGAAGAAGTAATAAGAAAACTCTGATGTGTTACACTCATATGACTTTCTCTACTCTTGTACAAACTATTTTTGCAAACGCTTATTCTCCATATGCTTTATGTTAATCGAGATGTTAATATTATTGCTAATTTTCTTGTAGATGCAAGGGAATTGGTAGGCTTTAAGCGACAGTCAAATGTTTTAAGAGCTGGTTGCTATGCGCAGTATTCCATTCTCTTTGCATGTCCAGGACATAAAAAAAATGAATAACGAATTCCCATTTGAGAAAATGTATAAGTATTGGAAAATTTAAGGGAATAACAAGCAATATCTCGAAAATGGTTCACTCAACAACAAAAATGTATATGACTTAAATTGTGTATTTTAACGCGATCTACATTTTTTGTCTAGTAAAATTTTGTCTATCTTTATGGTTTACCAGTTATGCAAAAGTCGTTCACAATGAAGAATACTTTTGGAGACATTCCCAGAAAATTCGAGATATACATTTCATTTGCCATGAAAATATCTTAAACTTATGATATTTTAATCAAAATCGTTAGAGACACGCTTGAGATAATGTAAAGGGTAATCTGGGGAGGGGGGATTTTCTTGAAAACCTTCGTGTCGCATCTCTGGAAGATACTGAACCCAAATACCAAGTTTGGTGTTTATCCGACTGTTCGTTTCTGAGCTATGCTGTTCACAGACACACACGGACATGTTACCAAAATTGCTTTTTTTGGAATCAGGGGGTCTCAAAACATATATTTCCGGTGAAATCTCGGTATCGAATTTTTGGGTGGAATACAATACTTGCCCTGCTTACTATACGTAGTAGAGAAAGTAAAAATAATAAGGCGGCATGGTAATTATACAGTTATTTCTGATTTAAATGCTTATATTAATCTACGAAAGAATAATTCTTGACTATGGCATTTTTGAACGAGTTTCGGACACGTTGAAAATATGTACATCGAAATAATGAAGTTTGTTATATAAATATATAATTCTGTTTAATGGTCATTTTTGTGGATTTCCATGTTTGCTCTAGGGGTGAAAAATGCTTCTTAAATATACTTATTTTATTTGGTACATAAAATAATATATTGAAGGACATCCAGAAAGAAAAGAACAATTGCAGTCCCCCACCGACACAATTGCATGCGAGCTAGTTAGCACCCTACTCCACCTCCGTGTGAGTAGTTTCGTTGCTATGGGGTCACGCCTGTCTGTTCTACAACATATCCAAATGGCGGTCCAAATGAAAATTCCACCAAATATGAAGTGCTTAGTGTGGTTCATTTTTCGAATGCATGGTTCGGCCAACAGAAACTTATAGGCAAATAATGCAATGAACGAGTCTTCAGTGAGGAAATGGTGCATAATGTTTAACCAAGGTGTGCACGACGAAGATCGGTCTGGGAGGCCAACACTCATTGCGGATGAGTTGAAAGCAAATGATGAAAGAATTCAGGATATTCATGTGTATTCGAAACTAAATGACTTTTTGGGCGGAAAAGAGTTTCCAACCGATGAAGATCTCAAAGAGGCAGAAGAGTATAACATCGACACTGGTACCAGGTTACAGTAAAGTCCTTTACAGCAATGGCGATTACATTGAGAAAGGTACTGTATCTTTGCAAATAAAGTTTTGTGTTGATATCTTTCGTTATTATTTAGTTATGCCAGATCGTTCTTTACTTTCTGGATATGGTTGGTATTTGCGATAGTGTTAATATCATCAATAATGGATTGCAATAATTTATACAGAAATAGTAATTCCGCAATGTCTCTTCTGAAACTTAAAGCTTTAAATTTAAATACATATCTAAGAGGTCTTGTAATTTTTTGCACGTGGCATAACATCCAATTCTTGTAAGTAGTACATATTCTAAAAACAATTATTGTACTTTTTCTATTAAGTTATTGTATGTTGTGATCTTAGGATTCCAAATAATACATGCATATTCGAGATTCTGTCTAACAAACAAGTTATAAAGCCTAATTAACGTTTTGTTTTAATGTATACGAATGTCTAATAATGAAGCCTAGACATTTTAGGGACATTTTGCGACTAATTTAATGTGTCTGTTAAATCTGAGATTTGTTGTAAAATGTACTCCTAAATCTTTATTATGAACTGCTTCTAAGAGTGGTGTCCTATTGATGTATAAAGATATTTAAAGTGATTTTTGCTTCTAGTGGGCATTTTTACACACTGATTAAAAGGAAATTTGTTCGCTTTGTTCCATGCGTATAAAGAATATAGGTAATCTTGAAGTTCTAAACAATCTCTAATTCTGCATAATTTAAAATCATCAGCAAGCATTAACATTTTGTATTGTTTAACGACACTAGGTAAATCATTAAAAAACACAAAAATAACAAAGGTCATAAGTTGGAACCTTGAGGGATCCCTGAATTACCATTAACGTGATATGACACGCAATTTTTATAATACACTACCTGTGATCTGTCTTAAGTATAATCGAAGTATTTTCACTAATGGAAGAGAAAAGCCTAATTTCGATAGTTTAGCAAGTAAACAGTCATGGTAAACTTTATCGAATGCCTTTTGGAAGTCTGTGTATATTACATCTACTTGTCTAAATGGTCTAGTTCTAATGATACAAACTCAGTAAAATTTAAAAGTTTGTAACAATTGATCTTGTGTGCATGAATCCATGCTGCAACAGTGAATTGATTACTAACAGCAAGCCTATAGCTACTTATCATCTTAAAATTTTCTGGTTTAGGAATGGTTATTACATTACTTTTTTCCACAGATTGGGAAAAATTACCTGATTTACACTTGGTTATAAATTAATGATAGAGGGTATAGTAATATATCACCACACATTTTAAAAATCTGATGTGATACATTCAATGACTTTTTATATCCTCTATCTGTATTAGTGGGTATACATACTATTCTTACTAAAATTATTTTCCTATCTACTACATTTTAATCCAAACAAAACCTTTGCAGAAATAGCTACATTACACAATTCGTTGGATACAAAAAGAACAGCGATAGTCAAACGTTTAAGAACTGGACGCTATACGCTGGCCTTAAAATTCCATACTGTTTCCATGTTATCGCGAGAGACAACCGAAAACCGATGCAACTTTAAAACAATGACGAGTATTAAACAATTTGATGCTTTAATAACGGATATCTCGGAAACGGCTCATGCAAAAAGAAACTTGTTTGTAGTAAATTGAGTGTTCTAAAGAGATATATATTTCTTATGTAGCACGTTTTCGTACCTCGCTTAACGTTTAGAAGTTACACTAGATTATACAAAATTCCTTTCTAATGAAGAGAACTTCCTAGGCTATTCCTAGAAAATTCAATATATACATCTTATTTATCATGTAAGTGTCTTTCATATATAGTATTTTAATCAAAATCATTAGAGTCATTTTAGTAAATCAAGTATTTTTTAAAATGTTCCATGCAAATCATAGTTGGAAGTGGGGGGATACTAAACTAAACTCAAAGATACTAAACTCAAATACAAAATTTGGTATTTAGTAGAGTAACTGAAAATGTAAGTCGGTATCCCATCAGGCCCAGCAGATCTTTTATTACTTTCTCTACTACGTATAGTAAGTAGGGAAAGTATTGCATTTCACCCAAAAATTCGATACCGAGATTTCACCGGAAATATGTGTTTTGAGGTGCCCTGAACCCAAATAAAGCATTTTTGGAAACATGTCCGTGTGTTTTATGTGTGTGTATGCCTGTGTGTGTGTCTGTCTGTCTGCCGGTGAACAAAAATTCGGATAAATACCAAACTTGGTATTTGACTTTACTAACTTCATAGGATCACGAAGATCCTCAAACACGAAGATTTTAAGAAAATCTCTCACCCGAACTAACCTTTACATAGAACGTTTTCGAAAATTTTCTCAAAAATGGCTCTAATGATTTTGTTTAAAATAGCATATGTTTAAGATATTTTCATGGAAAATAAAGTCTATATTTTGAATTTTCTGGGTATGTCCCCAAAAGTCCTCTTCATTCTGAATGACTTTCGCGTAACTATTAAACTGTAACAGAGAGCAAAGTTTTACTGTACAAAAATGTAAATTTCGTTAAAACACACAGTTTATGTTACATACTCCTTTTTTTTGTGAAGAAGAATGCTTGTTGTATTGTTATTGCCCCACGTTTTGGGAGCCAATTTGAAGAAGGTTTGTTGCTGCTACGTACGGAAAGTCGGTTTGAAGATGTATTATATTTCGACTGTTGGGGAGCCGAACTTGAAGTAGTTGGAACCGCACGTATGGTAAAAAGTTTCCGGTAGCCTTCGCCCCCAAAAATGTACCTTCTGGTAGCCTTTGCCCCAAATGTTTAAAAAAATATTAACTTTGTAATTTTGACTGTTTCTTTAAATATTATATATTTATGTTCCTTTTATTAATGCGTGACGCGAATTAAATAACACCACTGATATAGAGAGAGCTGTGAGATTTTTTTATTAATTACTTGCAATTTTTAACACGTAAACTATTTCGTCTCACACAAATGCGTATTAAATTTCTTGAGAAACATCTCGCGTCCGGTTAGCAACGCTGTCTACAAGCAAATGACTTTCGAATTTGTAAATTTTGCTCTTCATTTAACTAAAGCTTTTTCTAGTTGTTGATTGGCTATTTTATAAACTGTCACAAAAAGTACATTATTGCTTCCAAGAATCACAAGTAGCATTATTAAACTTTCAAGTTCATTATTGCCTCAAGGTTATCTCATTATTACCTCATTGTTAGTAACGTAACTATCGCTTAAAGCCTACCACATTCCCCTTGTAACTACAAGAAAATTAGCAACTTTTAGACTTTAAATTCTGGTACAAATATCTCAAACATATTGCATTTTAACCAAAATCGTTAGAGTCATTTTGATCAAATCTAAAGTACGAAAACGCTTCCCTGTAAAGGATAGTTTGGACTGATGGGAATCTTAGTGTCGCAACCTTGGAGATTCTCAACTGTTAAGCCACTTTCCGATTTTGAGTTATGTTTTCACATAGACACACACAGGCATAAGAAGGTCTCAAAACATATATTTCCGTTAAAATTTCGGTATAGAATTTTTGGGTGGTATACAATACTTCCCCTACTTACTATAGATAAGTAGTACGAAATGTACAAATATCTGATGTTTTTACATTCACATGATCTTCTCTGCGCTCTATCGTTTTATTAGTGGGTATACATTAATCTTAAGAAGGTTTATTTGATACCTTTACACTTCATTTTAATTCAGATAAACGTTTCTGGAAACAGGTGCATTATACATTTCGTTACAGATACAAAGGAAATAGCGATTGTCAAATGTTTTAGAATTGGCTACACTGTTTCCATGAAAGCGCCAGAAAAAATTGAAAATCGACACGACTTGAAAACCATGGGTAAGATTGAAAAATTGGAACTAATAACGGATATCTCGAAAATGGCTGATGTCACAGAAAAAGATGTTTAAAATAAATTCTCAGTACGTTTTTGTCTATCGCTTAGCGTTTACCAGTTATACAAGATTGTACAACATTGCTTCCGAATGAAGAGGACTTCATTGGCTATTCCCAAAAGATTCAAGATATACACTTTTAATATATGATATTTTAATCAAAATCTTTAGAACTATTTTCTACAAAACCAAATATTTCGAAAAAAAGTTCCACGTAAAGGGCAGTTTGGGGTGGGGGATTTTCTTTGGAAGATATTTAACTTAAATACCAAGTTTGATGCTTATCCTATTTTTCGTTTTGAATTTTGCTGTTCAAAGGCAGACACACACTCGCGCGCGCGCATACACACGCTTGGAGCTTTTTCTTAAAATGAGTTTTCTGAATTCAAGGCCCTCAAAACATGTATCTTCGGTGAAATATCGGTATCTAATTTTTGAGCGGACTGCAATAGCTTCTCTGCATACTAGGCACGTGGTAGAGAAAGTGTATATTTAAATTATATACACACATCGACATCTACAGGGTGCACCACAGGATCAGAAAGCAGACACACTTTCCCATCGAGGGGAGTAGGTTTCATGCTACATGAAATTTAGAAGAAACACAAAGTGCGGATGCTTGTCCAGCTGTAATGGTGTTGGAAGTGACAATCCCCAGCCGTTAAATTATGTGAAAGTGCCGTTTATCCCAGTCAGATGCTTCCCCTCGCTTATTTTATACCCCCCCCCCCAGCTCATGCAGTCGCATAAAGCCCTCACATACGTGAAATCCACGCGGTGCTTCTACATGCAATATTTACCCACTTTCCTCAAATGTTCGTTTAACGTGGCGTCACCATGGAAACGGCGATTCTCTTATTTAACTTTTAACAAGTATCATAACCCTTATCGTTTTCACTGGCGGCGCAGGAATATCAATGAAAAGAAAAACATCTGATGTGTAGCTGTCACAGAAGTTTCTCTGCCCATCACCTTTCCATAAGAAACAAGCAACATAGTGTATTCACTACAACTAACCCAATAGTTTCATATAAACATTGCATTGGAAATAAAGCTTTAGGATCTATTAAAATAAAAGAATCTGGGGTGTTATGTTCACATTATTTTCTTTACTTTCTGTACTAGTAGGGGAAGTATTGCATTCCACCCGAAAATTAAATACCAAGATTCCACCGGAAATAAATGTTTTGAGACTCCCTGAATATAAATAAAGTGTACAAATACCAAACTTGGTATTTAGGTTCAATATCTTCCAAATATGTGACACGAAGATTTGCAAAAAAATTCCCCAACCCTTAACAACCCTATACGTGGAGCATTTTTTGAAATTCTTTATTTTCTAAACAAAATGTTTGTAACGATTTTTATTAAAATACCATGTACAAAAGATATTTATGTGACAAATAAAATGTATATCTTTAATTTTCGGGGAATAGCCTTTGAAAGCCTCTTCATTCGGAGGGAATTTTGTATAATCTTGTATAACTGGTAAACCTTAGGTGATAGACGAAAAGTTACCAGACACAAAAAGTAAATTCTTTAAAACAAAAAAATTACATAAAACAAGTATTTTTGTGGCATAAGCCGTTTTTGAGATATCCGTTATTAAAGGTTCAAAGTTTCTTGAAAGTCCTTTCAACATTCAGTTGTTTCTCGCAATTGCATGAAAACAGTATGGAATTTTATGGTCAGCAAATAGCGTCCACTTCTTAAACATTTGACTATCACTATTGCATTTGTATCTATAACGAAATGTGTAATTTATCTATTTTTGCAAAGGTTTATTTGCCTTAAAATGTAGTAGACAGAGAAAATAGCTTTAGTAAGAACAATTTGTGTATCCAGTAATAAATGATAGAGGGTACGTAAAATCTTGTGAATGACTTCATCAGACTTCAGTCATGAGATTTTTTTAACTATGTTGTACATACACACACATATAGACGTGTATTTGTTTTTCTAAAAATTCTCATTTAGTGTTCAATGAGTCTAAAAACGAGCATTTCCAGCGAAATCTGGTTATAGAGCTTTTAAGTGGAATACAATACTTACTCTAGGGAAGTTCTCAATGCATTTTATTATTATTCAGGTAGTTTACAATGATATTTCTAGCAGGCAAATATCAATTCAATAAATTTCACTTACAAGCCTCTCCACTCACGAACTATTGTCCTTCTATTTTCGTGTTTCCATTGCTTCCATTATACTGTTGTCGTTGATTTTCCTCTCTTCCTTCTTGCTGGAATTCACTCATATGCCAATCTTGGTAATCTCCCCTCACATGCCTATACCATATTAGTGGTCTAATTGATATATCTTGTACAATGTTATGTTTAACCTCCATGCTCTATGTAATTATTTCATTTCTTACATCATGTCTTCTTGAAACCCTTCCTGATCTCCTTCAATAAACCACTTCATTGCCAAAAATGTAATTTATGAATTTATAATTCATTTACTATATTTAAGCTCAGTTGTTTTATAACATTTTGATTTTGCCCATTTCTTACATTCCCTTCACTACTGTAATTTAGTTCATTTTCACTGTAATTTCACTAATATGCTTTAGTGCTGCTTTCACTGTCACTTCACTACTGTAATTTAGTTCATTTTCACTGTAATTTCACTAATATGCTTTAGTGCAGTTTTCACTGTCACATCACTAATGTGATTTAGTTTAGTTTTTACTCTCACTTCAGTAATGTGAATTAGTTTAGTTTTCACTGTCACTTCACTAATGTGATTTAGTTTAGTTTTCACTGTCACTTCACTAATGTGATTTAGTTTAGTTTTCACTGTCACTTCACTAACGTGATTTAGTTTAGTTTTCACTGACACTTCAGTAATGTAATTTAGTTTAGTTTTCACTGTCACTTCAGTAATGTGATTTAGTTTAGTTTTCACTGTCACTTCATAACGTGATTTAGTTTAGTTTTCACTGTCACTTCAGTAACGTGATTTAGTTTAGTTTTCACTGTCACGTCACTAATGTGATTTAGTTTAGTTTTCACTGTCACTTCAGTAACGTGATTTAGTTTAGTTTTCACCGTCACATCACTAATGTGATTTGGTTTAGTTTTCACTGTCACGTCACTAATGTGATTTGGTTTAGTTTTCACTGTCACGTCACTAATGTGATTTGGTTTAGTTTTCACTGTCACGTCACTAATGTGATTTAGTTTAGTATTCACTGTCACTTCAGTGATGTGATTAAGTTTAGTTTTCACTGTCACTTCAGTAATGTGATTTAGTTTAGTGTTTACTGTCACTTCACTAATGTGATTTAGTTCAGTTTTCACTGTCACTTCAGTAATGTGATTTGGTTAGTTTTCACTGTCACTTCAGTAATGTAATTTAGTTCATTTTCACCGTCACTTCACTTATGTGATTTAGTTTAGTTTTCACTGTCACTTCAGTAATGTAATTTAGTTCATTTTTCACCGTCACTTCACTTATGAGATTTAGTTCAGTTTTCACTGTCACTTCAGTAATGTGATTTAGTTTAGTTTTCACTGTCACTTCAGTAATGTAATTTAGTTCATTTTCACCGTCACTTCACTTATGTGATTTAGTTTAGTTTTCACTGTCACTTCAGTAATGTAATTTAGTTCATTTTCACCGTCACTTCACTTATGTGATTTAGTTTAGTTTTCACTGTCACTTCAGTAATGTAATTTAGTTCATTTTTCACCGTCACTTCACTTATGAGATTTAGTTTAGTTTTCACTGTCACTTCAGTAATGTGATTTAGTTTAGTTTTCACTGTCACTTCAGTAATGTGATTTAGTTTAGTTTTCACTGTCACTTCAGTAATGTGATTTAGTTTAGTTTTCACTGTCACTTCAGTAATGTGATTTAGTTTAGTTTTCACTGTCACTTCAGTAATGTGATTTAGTTTAGTTTTCACTGTCACTTCAGTAATGTGATTTAGTTTAGTTTTCACTGTCACTTCAGTAATGTGATTTAGTTTAGTTTTCACTGACACTTCAGTAATGTAATTTAGTTTAGTTTTCACTGTCACTTCAGTAATGTGATTTGGTTTAGTTTTCACTGTCACGTCACTAATGTGATTTGGTTTAGTTTTCACTGCCACGTCACTAATGTGATTTGGTTTAGTTTTCACTGTCACGTCACTAATGTGATTTAGTTTAGTATTCACTGTCACTTCAGTGATGTGATTAAGTTTAGTTTTCACTGTCACTTCAGTAATGTGATTTAGTTTAGTGTTTACTGTCACTTCACTAATGTGATTTAGTTCAGTTTTCACTGTCACTTCAGTAATGTGATTTGGTTAGTTTTCACTGTCACTTCAGTAATGTAATTTAGTTCATTTTCACCGTCACTTCACTTATGTGATTTAGTTTAGTTTTCACTGTCACTTCAGTAATGTAATTTAGTTCATTTTTCACCGTCACTTCACTTATGAGATTTAGTTCAGTTTTCACTGTCACTTCAGTAATGTGATTTAGTTTAGTTTTCACTGTCACTTCAGTAATGTAATTTAGTTCATTTTCACCGTCACTTCACTTATGTGATTTAGTTTAGTTTTCACTGTCACTTCAGTAATGTAATTTAGTTCATTTTCACCGTCACTTCACTTATGTGATTTAGTTTAGTTTTCACTGTCACTTCAGTAATGTAATTTAGTTCATTTTTCACCGTCACTTCACTTATGAGATTTAGTTTAGTTTTCACTGTCACTTCAGTAATGTGATTTAGTTTAGTTTTCACTGTCACTTCAGTAATGTGATTTAGTTTAGTTTTCACTGTCACTTCAGTAATGTGATTTAGTTTAGTTTTCACTGTCACTTCAGTAATGTGATTTAGTTTAGTTTTCACTGTCACTTCAGTAATGTGATTTAGTTTAGTTTTCACTGTCACTTCAGTAATGTGATTTAGTTTAGTTTTCACTGTCACTTCAGTAATGTGATTTAGTTTAGTTTTCACTGTCACTTCAGTAATGTGATTTAGTTTAGTTTTCACTGTCACTTCAGTAATGTGATTTAGTTTAGTTTTCACTGTCACTTCAGTAATGTGATTTAGTTTAGTTTTCACTGTCACTTCAGTAATGTGGTTTAGTTTAGTTTTCACTGTCACTTCAGTAATGTGATTTAGTTTAGTTTTCACTGTCACTTCACTAATGTGATTTAGTTCAGTTTTCACTGTCACTTCAGTAATGTGATTTAGTTTAGTTTTCACTGTCACTTCACTAACGTGATTTAGTTCAGTTTTCACTGTCACTTCACCAACGTGACTTTGTTCAGTTTTCACTGTCACTTCACCAACGTGATTTTGTTCAGTTTTCACTGTCACTTCACTAATGTCATTTAGTTCGTTTTTCACTGTCACTTCACAAATGTGATTTAGTTCAGTTTTCACTGCCACTTCACTAATATGATTTAGTTCAGTTTTCACTGTCACTTCAGTAATGTGATTTAGTTTAGTTTTCACTGTCACTTCACTAATGTGATTTAGTTCATTTTCACTGCAACTTCACTAATGTGATTTAGTTCAGTTTTCACTGTCACTTCACTAATGTGATTTAGTTTAGTTTTCACTGTCACTTCAATTTTGTGATTTAGTTCATTTTCACTGCAACTTCACTAATATGCTTTAGTTCAGTTTCACTGTCACTTCACTAACGTGATTTAGTTTAGTTTTTACTGTCACTTCACAAATATAATGTAGTTCAGTTTTCAGTCACTTCACAAATGTGATTTAGTTCATTTTTCACTGTCACTTTACAGATGTGATGTAGTTCAGTTTTCACCGTCACTGCTCTCACTGGAGTGTCAAACACAAGACCTCTCTAATCGTTCGCACTAGCAGCGTTATAACCTTACTCGTAGAACACTGAGTAACCAGTAGTTAATGTCGTATCAAAAGCAATAAAGCTTACTCACTCGCGAGCATGCTCTCGCTTACACATAACTGCGAGAGTCTCTGGAAGCTTCGTGCGAGGGGGTTGGAGGAAAAGAGCTTACAGAATTATACCGTTTGCGTCGCGAGTGCTTCTGGGATTCACGTCGAGGTACAGCGCTTCTCCGTCTTCGTAACTCTTCAAGCGGTTAATCGGTCAGCACTGAGGGACATTAAATATTGATATTATATATTTTCTTTTCTTTAGACGTTCTTTAGTTTCTGTGTCATTTCTTCCATCATCGGCAATACATTCATAAGTATTTCGGAACATATTACACCACAAAATCCTTCAACGACATTGGTCACATATACTCAGATAGAAGGGGTAACCATCATAGGAACTGCATTCATTAGAACGCCTAAACAAAACGAAAAGGAAAGTCACTAAAGACCGCATGTCTACCACAAAACGGTGATTGTATGAGTGATTTAATAACGCAACAGAACCTTTATCCACTAAAATACTGGCGTTCTCAAAACGACAAAATAGAAAGTACTCTAGCGATTATTTGTGACTTCATAAAATGTCCGCAAAGGCACTGCCAAGAATGCTTTGACTCTAAAAGAAGTTTTATTGGCCAATTTATGGCGGTATATAAAACATGAGTGTAGCACTTTGATCTAGTGTTAAATGCAAGAACACTGAATAGTGGCATCAGCGTCGTAAATTTCCGATACAAACCACAACATAAAAGTTAGTGACATTAACGTTGTAGAGAGCTGAGCAAAGTGTTTACTGGTATAAGAAAACTTACACGATTACTAAGCAATAACATCCGGTATTAAACTGTCATCTGTGGAGTTGTATGAAAAGCTAAGAGTACATGTTCTGGTTGTATTTTATTCCATCTTATATTTCAACTGATGCTAATTTTAATGTGGCCAAACACTAGTTCCATCTATTTTTACTTTCTCTACTACGTATAGTAAGTAGGAGAAGTATTGCATTCCACCCAAAATTCGATACTGAGATTTCACCGGAAATATATGTTTTGAGACCCCCTGAATAAAAAAAACATTTTTGGAAACTTATACTTATACTTTTCTCAAATGGAAATTCGTTATTCATTTTTTTTTTGTCCTGGTAATGCAAAGTGAATGGAATACCTCACATAGCAACCAGTTCTTAAAATATTTAACTATAGTTTAAAACTTACCAATTTCCCTTGCATCTACAAGAAAATTAGCAATAAGATTAACATCTCGATATCTCTATTAACATGAAGCATATGGAGAATAGGCGTTTGTAAAAATAACTTGTATAACAGTAGTTCTCTCGCTATTAAGTTGAACATTTGACTAACCGTCCTTGTATAATACCTTCAACGCAATATGTAAAGAAGCTACTGCTAAAATATTTATTTCGATTAACCTAAAGATAAAAAGAAAGCTTTGGAAATAATAGCTTGCAGAAGCTATATAAAAATAAAGGATAGTTGGGGGAGAAATGCATATGAATTGAACACATCAGAATTTTGAAGCAAGAGAAAACTCAAATAATAATACACTTACGACTAAAATATATATGGAATGAAGTTTGAACTGCAAATCTATAAGGTTAGAGTTTTATTCAGAGTTCTTTTGGAAAAGTCACATTCACAAAATGTGTATCAAACTCTCACCAATTACACGACCGTTTTTAGAAAATGGAATTTCTAGGTGTCAGAAATATCTGCTTCACATTATTTTAGAATCACATTTTGTATGGAATTCATTTATGGGAGAATAGCCCATTTGTTAATCACGTGTATGTAAAATCATATAGTACGTTACATTTTGATACCGTAATTATTGATGGGAAGATATAAATGATTAAATAAAGAAATGATAGTAAGATAGAGACATAATTACAACAAATATTTGCGTATAATAAATCAGTATATATTATAATCAACTTGAGTTGAAAAGCTTTGTCCAAAAAAGGGTATTTAAAGAGCAATGTCATTAGTAATAGCCGAAGTAGCGAACACCTTAGTATCAAACTTCTTTAAATGCAGTTAAGGGGTAAATTCAGTGCGTTTTAACACTCAGGTAGACAGAAATTATGTAGAAGAGAAAGCGGATGTAATTCCGAGAGTCGGGGAGGTACCGCCTAGTAACAGTGTCACATACGCATTGTGTTTTAAGATTGGAGCGCATATGAAGGGCTGTTGGTAGAGGGGTAATATGTAGGCGGAGTTTGAGTTAATATAAGTGCACGCAATCTAAATCAGAGACACTGTTTTCTGCACACATTCATGCATACATTCTTCAAGCTGGGGATACTTGACTCATATGTTATTTTAAGTGCCCAGTGATGCGCTTGTGTAAGATTTAGCGGGAGCCGCGAAGGGTTTTGCCGATAAGCATTTTAGTGACTCACGGCAATCAACGCTTCCTGTTTCTTTACAAACTAAAATACAGCAGAAGTTAAGAGGTATAGTAACTCAATTTTTATAGTTTCTACTGCTACGATTCATAATCAGTTTAATTCTTTATTTTCAAACGATCGGCAACTCGCTTCAATAGCTCAAAGATCACATTAAATTTCTCAGTCAATTTAAACTGGTGTTATCCTTTCTCACTGCGCCCACGCATACCTTGAGAGAAAGATCTCATAGCAAACCACTGTAGTAGCCGGTAGCAGAATCAACAGCAGATATTGAGGCAAAGGGTACGGCTTCAAAAAGTAACGACGAACGCCCGGCTAACAAGAATTGACGCCTCATCGTGGTGCAGTACCTCGAACATTTACAGAACCTTCTACAACCAGTATCTTTTATTTTCATATGGTTTCTACAAATTATTCCCACAAAACCTCAGCTTTCTTTCTCCGTCATGTTAATCTAAATCAACACTTGCAGAAGTACTTTAATTACACATTCCGTTGTAGAAAGAAGTGATACAAAAATTTTAAAAATATGCTTTATGTTGACTTTGGAATTCCACTCCTTGCTTGACCGTCATAAACAAATATTTATCGAGTTAGCATTTCATAAATTTACGATAAAGTATTTCAAAATTCAATTTGCAATAATGTATTCCACATAAATTATATACATTAACGAGATATACCTTTCTGAAACATGTTGTAGTTTAGAAAGCTCGAACGAGGGAGTGAGGCTGAAAAGTTCAGACACGGTTAGAGCCACGACACGGTAAGTCGAAGATCCGTTGTTCAAATTCCGACTATAGCACGGAATTTTTCAGCTCGATTCTACCTTTCCAACTTTAGCCTACGCACAACATGTATGATACAACATTTAATTAACAATATGGTATTTTAATCAATATCATTAAAGCGATGTTTTATACCTTAAAAATAACGAAACGTAAGGGGTAGTTTGAAGTATGGGAATTACTTTAAGGTCTTCATGTAGTATTCTTGGAGGATAAGTTTGGTACTTTTCCGACTTTTCACACTCACACACAGATGATATTTTGGGTTTTTTTTAAAAATGAGACATGGTTCTGGTTCAGGGGTTCCAAAATATGTATTTTCGGTACCGAACGAGTTGGCCCCACGGTAATATGTAAGTCTCGCACTCGAGAGGTCCCAGGTTCGATTCCTATCGATAGTCCTCTATAACTTAAGGTTTTCCGTGGTTTTCCCTGGATGATAGGCGAATGCTTGGATAATTTCTCATCTACCAAGATTTAATTTCCCTTTCATTCGTACTCCTCTCAAGTTTTGGTGTGCTATTAGGTATCGTGGTGTAAGGTGGTGCTGGACAAATAGCGCGAATGCTTGCTCTAATGAAAGAGTACCCCCAGTAAACACTGGAGGACTGGTAGTTAGACGGATCGTTCATCGTCCTGTCTGGGTAGTTCCAGTAGTGGGACGGGTCTCCGAGTCAGGAACTGTTAGGAACTTCCCCGGCTTTCTGTAACCTGTCTGACTGTGGCTTGTAGCCTGTGGTTCTTTCATTTCATTCCTTCCTCCTGGGGGGGGGTGGTAGCCGTAATATCTCACGTAGGTCCCTCTCCATTGCATACCCTATACAAATCTATGTTATTTTTATTTAATTAGCACCTATGTTTGTATTTACCCCCATGATGAGGGGCAGAAGATACTTAAAACGAGATGAAAACTTGTTTTGGGGTATAAACGTCTCTAACTCACTTGTAACTCCCATTTCTTTAATTTATATTTTTCTACAGGTCGCTGATCATAACCAAAATGCTTTTCACTGGCAATACTTGCATCCAGGGAGACGATAAACACAGACACTAAAAGCAACGCTTGTCTCGGATCTTAAGATGTTCGCAGCATCTCTCAGAGACAATGGCAGAAGTTTGCTCAACTGTAAATAAAGTTCTTCTCTCTTTTCCATTCCTTTGCTAGGGTAATGCGGAACTTTGCGTTAAGACTTTAGATCCAGAGGAATTTTGAGTGGAAGTTTAATGGCTCTGGAGTGACGCGTCCATCTGTCTTTCTTCTTCTTCTCCGTCCCTCGCTTAGAAATATACATACATACGTACCAACACGTAGCAACTCTTCAAGTTTTGAGACTTAGCACTGAAAGACGATAATTCTGTTTTAGCTGCGGGCCGTGGAAACTCTGAAACGGTATTTTGTTGATGCAGGAAGGATAGCAGTGCCCTCTAACTGCAGATAAGTGAAACATTCAATTGATATCTGACCCAGTTCTAAAGTAATTTGGAAAATTCACAGCATGTAAGATGTATTTTTTTAAATTTATGTAGTTATTACACACAATAACAATAGATAATATTTTTGCCGTGTTTCAAAATGCTTAAACAATTATTTCAATACTACTTTTCTCTTCTGTAAAATCTTATTCTAATAAAAACGCTGCATGCAAAGCATTTTAAAAATATTCGTTTTTTGACGCAGCGGCTATGGCCTAAGGTTATCGGGAGGTCGGCGCCGGGCGGTCGGTATAAACAACGATAAGTGCCGCTCACCACCGTAAACTCTGGGCGCGCTATCAGCAGATAAACACACTCTGTGTGTCAAAATTGTTCTGGAATGTTCGAGAACCTAGTGGAATGTTTCCACTGCCTATATAAGCGAACGTTCTGCTGGGAGACGAGTCAGTGCGAGTCGGCGAGTTAGCTGAGTTGCGTCGGATAGTCTGCGAGCGAGAGTGTGAGAGCGTAGGTGACAGCTGTTTTGACGTGCAGCAAGTGCTACTGTGGAGCGAGAGTCTGTGTTCAACTCCCTGGCGAGTGAACCGTCGGAATTGGAAGCTACGCCACAAAGAAAGTGACGGAAAGTTGAACTAGTTCAACTCAGTGAAGAATTAGTGTGAACGAAGTAAGCTCCCAGTGAATTCAACTAGATAAAAAACAAAACAGTGACAATAAAACAGTAAAGAGTGACAGTTGAAAAACTGGACAAAGACACAGTAATAAAAAATTTAAAATCTAGCATATGAGACTTTTTATATTAAACCCTAGTTATTTTAGAAAAATTAAATGCTAAGAATTGGAGCATTTTTAATGTATTTTTGATATACAGTACAAAATTTTGAAACAAATTAGTAAAAACCTGCATCGTCTGGAGCATGGAAACCTGCATCGTGTGGAAAAATGCTGAAATTTTTTTCTCGAGAAAACAAGGTTAAAGTTGGGCGTGCCCATGCGCATGGGCTTGTCCATTTATACCAAACGGGTTGGCTCAGGTGGTTGCGTCTGTGGCCCACATTCGGGAGGTCGTGGGATCGATTTCCGCGGCCGATCTTCCTGACCCATGGTTTTTTCCAGTGTTTCCCTGGGCTACTAGGCGAATGCTGGGAATTCTCTCCCTCATTCCTTCTCATTTCACTTTCCTCTTTCACGTTGCAGGTTGACTCCGGCACTGTGTGTCGGACGACTGCGGACAGATGGCTTGCGTGTTGGAACTTCTCCTCGTCCCCATCAGATGGAGGCCGCTTGAGTCTTCCGCTGCTGGATCGAACTTTCCCCAGTCTCCGCTGGAGGGGAGCATATGAGGTACTCTTCGGTGACTTGGGAGGGCTGACTTGAGCGCTCTCCGCCTGGTTAGTTAAGCTTGTGACTGTTACGGACCTCTCTGCGTCTCTGTCCAGCGTCCTGCAGCCCATACGTTGACTGTAGCTCCTTCATCTCATCTGTTCTTCCCGGGAGTGTACATACATACATACATACATACATACATACATACATACATACATACATACATACATACATACATACATACATACATACTACATACCTAACATAGTATAAGTTATACAAAGCAGGGGAACACCTTACGGTACTACCTACATGGATTTGTTGTGGCTACCATCCCCAGGAGAAAGGGATGAAGCGAAGTAACCATACAGGCTGTAGGCAGACAGGCCACAGAGACGCTCAGGTTCAAGGTCAAGGTCCCTACCACTGCTGGAGCTTTACTAGAGACGGCGATAAACGACACGTCGACCACGAGGCAGTATTTTTAACACTTTAATTTCAGTCTAATTATATAATATATAAATTCAATAACAGCCCGCCTTGAAGCAATATGTGTATGTAATAATTTGTAAAATGTATGTGTAAAATGTATGTAACAGTCATTGCATATGCTTATATTATTGTAAACATGTTCAATAATGTTATGTGAATGCATTATGTAATTTAATAATGTAGGAGCTGTGAGAATAATAAGTTAAAAGTTGCTAACAATGAGGTAACCTTGAGGCAATAATGAGTTTGAGAGTTTAAATGTTACTTGTGATTCTTGGAAGCAATAATGTAATTTTGAGACAGTTTAAAAGTAGCCAATCAACAACCAGAAAAAGCTTTAGTTAAATGAAGGTGTTCTATTGGAGTAGGAATCGCCAATTAGAGACTTGAAATACAGAAATTTACAAATTTAGACGGTTGAAATCAGTTCAGTTGCTGCAGACAGTGGTCATAACTGGATGCGTTGATTGTGCATCCTCGAGAGATTTAGAGATTTGTGTGAGACGAAAATTATGTTTACGTGTTAAAATTAATAGAAAGAATCTCACAGCTCTCTATATCAGTGAAGTGTTATTTAAATCGTATCAAGCATTAATAAAAGGAGTGAAGTAAAATTATAATCTGTGTAAGCCTACATTCTTTGTCGTATCACAACCCTGCCAAGCGAAACGTGTCTCTAACAAATACTGACGCAGCCGAGGCAAATATAAATATAAATTTAAAGAAACAGTAAAAATACATTTTGGGGAGAAGGCTACCGGAAACTGTTTACTATACGTGCGGTTGCAACTATTACAAGTTCGGCTCCCCAACAGTTGAACTATAATACAACAAATATAACGATTTCGAATTGGCTGCCATAGTGGTGCTAATAACAATAACCTTTCTCAACCAATCAGCACTCTGGTGTCCAGGGGAGCACTGTTTCCTTGGAGCAGCATCCACGCCATCTGTCCGACATCACCACGCCACGAAAACTACAAACATGCCTGAAAGATCAGAAGAGAACAGGCTGAAGGGAAATGAAAAAGCAAATCGTGGTACATGAGAATCTACCCCAGCATTCGCCTACCGAGCAAGGAAAACCACGAAATCCTCAAGGTCAGAGTGAGTGGCCGACAGGAATCGAAGCAGTGACCTCCGGAATGCGAGCCCCCTCGCTACCGCGCAGCTTTATTTGCGCTAATTAAATGGTTGCTATACAACAAACAAGGAAACAGCAAATAATACTTATTGATATTTCTAAATCATAAATTCCATAAATTCCAGGCAGCGAGATAAGCAACTAGTTTTCTTTAGTTGGATAATAAAATGATATTGCATGAGCTCACGGACCATCCTTGCAGTCTGCATTATTTCCACTAATCCTCTTTGCAATGATCAATGGCTTATTTTTAATGCCGCTTCTGATATATGCATTTGTTTAAAGCACTTTATAGCGTTCATGTTAATATCATTCAAATGAAGCAGTTTTATTGAAATTAACATATTAAAAACGTACGGCTCGTTCTGAAAGGGTATTGATTGAAAAGGCTTCACCAAACGGTTGTAGCCCTTTGTTTTGCCAATAGAAGATTACATTTCTCTGATTGTGTATGTCCGTAACAACGGATCAAAACAACAAAAGATAAAATGAATTTCACCGAATATCATACCAGTGTGAAACTAAAGGGATAGTTTCAAATGTATTTAAACGAATAGGGATAAGATTCTACACGGTACTCCCGTCCATTTACTGAGAGAGGTAACTCCGTGGTAAAGGTGCCCCCGGAACTGGAGCAGAATACCGCATTCAGGCCAGTCGGCCCATTGTGCCACCAACGAGACCCCTGGGAGGGAGAGACCCGAAGAGCGACAGGCGCAAGCATGGACGAGATCCCTAACGTTTCCAGATAGAACGCATCCGACGCCGCACGGTCCCAGCCCACAAATCACCGACCTCCAGGGTCGCGGAGCGGAACCCCACGCTGAGAAGAGACCTGAGTGGTACCGCAGAGACGCCAGGGATGAAACGCTTCCTGAGCGCAAGCCACCGCTCAGCCGCAACCCACCGAAAACCGTCACCTGGTCCTACAACCCTAAAACATATAACAAGGAAGATTATGGGTACAGGAAATGAGAGGAAGGAGAGTTGAGGTGGAAGATGAACACCTCGCATTCGCCTGGCGACTCGGGGAAACCAGTAAAACCATGGGCCAGATCGCCGGGACCTCCCGAATACGGGCCACAGACATAACCCTCTGAGCCATTCCGCTCGGTACCTCAGTGGTAACTTGTGAGGCTCGCATTCGGTGGTACCCGGATTCGATTCCCCCTACAGTCACTTTTACCTTGGAATTTTCGTAGTTTTCCCTGGTCAATAGTCGAATTCTGGGGTAGTTCTTATTCAACACGATTGCCTTTCCTTCATTTCCCTTTCATTCGTTTCCTTAACATCTTTCAAGTGTGCTTCTAGGTGTCATGGCGTATGGCCTTGTGGCCTGTAGCCTCCTGTGGTTCCTTCACTTCATCCCTTTCTCATTGGGAGCAGCCACAATAGATCTCACGCAGGTCGCGAGTGTCTTCCTCAGTAGTCCACTTCTTGAAGACATATCTCGTAGTTGTACACGGCGCGCCGATAATGTTGGTTGTATGCTGCAAGGGTTTCAAGGATCATACAATACGTACAATATGTATGATGAAGTAGATAGTTTCTGCCCCACGTATGGAAAGCCAACTTGAAGTAGATATTATCTTTACGTTGTTTGCACCACGCTTTGGGTTGTCAATTTGAAGTAGGTTGTATTGAAGGAGTTGTATTATATTTCAACTGTTGAGAGCCGAACTTGAAGTATAGTACCCGCTTTCCGGTAGCCTTCGCCCCAAATGTACTTTCCGGTGGCCTTTGCCCCAAATGTTTAAAAAAAATATTAACTTTGTAATTTGACAGTTTCTTTAAATATTATATATTTATGCTTGCCTCGGCTGCGTCAGTCTTATTGTTTTTTAGAGACATGAATGTCTTAGCAGGGAGGTGGTGCGACTGAAGAATGTAGGCTTACACAGATTATAATTTTACTTCACTCCCTTTATTAATGTTTGACACGATTTAAATAACACTTCACTGATATAGAAAGCTGTGAGATTTTTTTTATAAATTACTCGCACTTTTTAACATATAAACTATTTTTGTCTCACACGAATACGTATTAAATTTCTCGAGGACGTATCTAGCGTCCAGTTAGAAACACTGTCTATAACCAACGCGTCCAGTTATGAGTACTGTCTACAAGCAATTGACTTGATTTCTAATGCCTAAATTTGTAAATTTCTGTATTTCAAGACTCTGATTGGCTAATCCTACTGCAATAGAATACCTTCATTTAACTAAAGATTTTTCTGTTTGCTGATTGGCTATTTTATAAACTGTCACAAAAAATAACATTATTGCTTCCAAAAATAACAAGTAGTTTTGTTAAACTTTCAAATTCATTATTGCGTCAAGGTTACCTCATTGTTAGCAACTTTTAACCTATTATTCTCACAGCTCCTACATAATTAAATTACGTAATGCATTCACATAACATAATTGAACTTGTACATATAATATAAACATTTACAATGACTGTAATATACACTTTTTATATATTGTTACATACATATCGCTTTAAGGCGGGCTGTTATTGAATTTACGTATTATATAATTTAACTGAAATTATTTAAGTGTTAAAAACACTGCCTCAATTACAGACATACAACTCTGCAAGCGGGAGCGAGTTCCGAACTGGAATCTCTTCATTACAAACCCGCCGCCACAACAACTCGTAGAAAAGCGCAGTTGTGGATATACAGGATGTCCAGAAGAAAGGTTTCAATATTTACAGAGCCCGTAATAGGCTTTACGTTGAAAATGTTTTCGTTATATTCTTTTTTTTTCTTATATAAAAATTGCCTTAACCAAATTGAACAAAATATAGCATGTGTATTTAAGATATTTACATGACTAATAAAATGTTTAACTGGTAAACCAGAGAGGCAAAAACTTACCACGTATAAAATGTACTTGTCGTAGAAACATAGCATTTCTGCCAAATACTTATTTTGTGCTATTAACCATTTCTGAGAAATTGTTCTAATTTTTTTAATTTTCAAATACTTTATACACTTTTGAAGTACTAAATCGTTTCTCCTGGACCTGCAAGGAATTTCAAAGCCAGCATATACAGGGTGAACCATTTAAGTTGAGACTGTACAATATCTCTTTAATAAAAGTTTCTTGATATTATGGAGGAAAGTAAATGCCATTAGTGGTGTTTTGTTTTGTTTGGAGGACGTTATGATAGTCATTTTAGGAACCTACAGTTAGGATCAATGTCAACGTCCAATGACCATCACAACGTCCTCCAAATAAAATACGACTAATGGCATTTACTTTCCACCATAATATCAAGCAACTTTTATTCAAGACATTTATTTCTACAACACTTAGTTTTGGAGATATTGTACAGTCTCAACTTAAATGGTCCACCCTGTATAGCTCCAGTGTATAATAAAGCAATTTCTACAAATGTTTACCACGAGCAACATAAGCAGATAGAAAAGTAAGCTTTTTAAAAAATAGTGCTAGAAGGGATGTGAAAAAGATAATGGGTAGAGAAAATCATGTGACTGTGTCACCTCAGAATTTTTCAGAAACTACTAAACTAATTGATCTGAAACTGTGGGAATGTTATGAAGCGTATCAGCATATGATAAAAGTCAATGTAATTGCTTCAGGACCGAACGAGGTGGTAACGTTTGGACTCACTTTGGGTTTGATCCCGACGACCGCCTGCACTTACCCATGGATTTCTTGTGGTTTCCCTGAGTCGGCAGGCGAATGCAGGGGTGGTTCCTCTTCTACCATGACTTATGAATTCGATCTGGAAACGTTAGGGACCCCGGCATGCTTGCTTCCGTCGTCATCCGGATCTTGCCACCCTTTGGGTCTCTTCTCTCGTCCCTCCAAGGGGTAACGTTACAATCACAAAGTGTGACATGGCCCAGATGCGGTGTCTGCATCGTCTGCCTCTCAGTAAATATGTAGATTTACCTTTAATTGCTTAAGGAATACGGAATTTCCAACATTTAATAGTTTTGTTCTCTTTATTGGGCACAAAAGAAGTTAAGTATATTTTACTAATGAGTTTATAACAACATATCGCCGGTGTTGTTGGCCTGTGCTGCCGCGACGGGACAAAACGGGTGCGCGGTTCCATTGCGTATTGCTCACTCGATATATGCCCATGCCTACCGCTAAATGAAATGGATGCACTGCTCTCATTGATAATATGATAAAACACAAGCAAAAGAGAAATGATATATTGACATGCAATGTGATGGCTGACATTTACATGAAAAGATAAAAGCAGTACATTTTGGACAGTCATGCTATGGAATGCTGTCAGGGTTTTAGTTTCCCCAATCGCTGGAAATGTATTTTATAAACTGGTGCCCATCAGAAAATGTCTCATTTACACTTGATCCCCTAACACACACACGGTCCCTGTTGCCTCAAATTCGAGTCTCCTTCTCGTTTTTTAAATGTCAGTTGGCATTTTAAGGTCGGCATCGTTATTGAAAAAGCCATTTTAAGTGTACACGTTAAAACCGGACCGCGTTATGCGCCATGTGGCTCATTAATTGCCTGTCACGTGTCGTTTGGTACCTCATCCATCATCCCCGCGTTCCATAATCCTGCTGTAGTCACAGTAACTGGCGCTAGATGGCGTTGCCTACCATTATGAGGAAGAGTTGACAAACAGTAGTTAGTTTTCGTGTGTCCGCCAGAGAACATAGATATTTAAATACTCTCTTTTGCCTAAAGTATTACTCAGATACACAAAAACTGTCACAAGAAGGAAGAAGTTATAAAATAACAACAATAAGCTTGCACTACTTCAAATCTCTTATCACTTACCCAAGATAGGGAGTATACGTATTTATTTCCCCTACAAAAACTTCACCAGACATCCTTCACTACACGGTTTAGCCATACTTGGGGCGGGTACACGTCTAACACATCTTCGAGTTGCCCTCGGCCTGTCAACGTGTCGCCGTATTGTGTTTCACCCAAAAATTCAAAACCGAAAATTCACTTGAAATACATATTTAGTATCCCCTGAAACCAAAACAAAATCATGTTTAGAAAAAGCTCCACGCATCTACTGAGTTTTTATTTTGTTTTGGTTCGTTATCTAGCATATCGGACATGATATGATCTCAGCACTGACTGGCGATCCTTTAGTCTTCGACAGTTAATGAATCCGTAGACAGATGGCAGCAACTGTTACATGAGAAGGTTACAGGGTGGAAGGAAAAGAAGAAAATATTTCGAAACCTGGGTACATTACATAATATTTTCGGGTTTTCTGAAGCCTTAATTTTACTTTAATTGCAGAGTAACAAATGGAGAAGGTAAAATATATTACTTTACATGTTTTGAATAGCAAATTAAATATTTTGCAAGAAATATAAAAAGTCCTTCAAATTCTGAAACATTTTCCAAGCATTAACATAATAACAACATTTAAATAAATGATTCAACGTATTTAACAATATGATGTGCGCATGTACTCACTTTCTTGATTAATTTATGGAAGACAATCTCAGGTTTTGCAGACGTGACATCTCGTACTCTCCTGGAGTATGAAGTTTGAGGCAGCATTTTTAACACTTAAATGATTTTCAGTCAAATTACATATAACATATATATAAATAACAACCCGTCTTAAAGCAATATGTGCATGTAACAATATATAAAAAGTGTATATTACAGCCATTCTATATGTTTATATTATTGTATACATGTGTAATAATGTTATGTGAATGTATTACGTAATTTAATAATGTAGGAGCTGTGAGAATAATTGCTTAAAAGTTTCTAACAATGAGGTAACAATGCGTTAACGTTGAGGCAATAATGAATTTGAAAGTTTAACAATACTACTTGTAATTCTTGGAAACAATACTGTAATCTTTGTGACAGTTTATAAAATAGCCAATCAAAAACCAGAAAACGCTTTAGTTAAATGAAAATATTCTATTGGACTAGGATCAGCCAATCAGAAACTGAAATTTAGCAAAATTTACAAATTTACGGTTCAGTTGCTTGTAGACAGCGCTCATAACTATAACCGTTGTTTGCTACCAGACAGTGTTACTAATCAGACGCGAGATGCGTCCTCGAGAAATTTAATACGTATTCGTGTGAGACGAAAATAGTTTACGTGTTAAAAGGTGCAAGTAATTAATAAAAGAATCTCACAGCTGTCTATATCAGTGAAGTGTTGTTTTAATCGTTTAAAGCATTAATAAATGGAGTTAAGTACAAATTATAATCTGTGTAAGCCTACATTCTTCAGCCGCATCACGCCTTGTTAAGACATTCATGTCTCTAAAAAATAAATACTGACGCAGCCGAGGCAAACATAAATACATAATATTTAAAGAAACAGTCAAATTATAAAGTTAATATAAGTACATTTGGGCAAAGGCCACCGGAAAGTACATTTGGGGTGAAGGCTTCCGGGTACCATACTTGCGGTAGCAACTACTTCAAGTTCGGCTTCCCAACAGTCGTAATATAATACATCATCTTCAAACTGACTTTCCATACGTAGCAGCAACAAACATTCTTCAAGTTGGCTCCCAAAACGTGGGGCAAATAACAATACAATAAAATAACAAATCTTCAAGTTCAGCAGCTGGTTCAGATTTTCAGAGCGTCTAGCACAGACACGATCTTACAGATAACCCAGAGAAAACAAATCAGACCGAATCAAATCTGAGGATCTCGGAGGCCAATGGGAGCTGCTGATAGTTTCGTCGATCACAACATTGCGTGAATTAATTTTCATATCATTGGTCCGCATCTCTTGCAAAACACCAACCTCTCCGTCTCACACTTTTTCATCACAAAGGTTCCTGCTTACCACAAATGAACAATTCACCTATCGCAAACAAAACAGTCAAAACATAATAAGTATTTGATTTGGGCCAAAAGCTGTAGGTCATCAGCGGTGATCCCCGATCTTAGGCAGCGAGTCGAGATGGCTATACAGAGAGGAAATGTACAAGTGTGTGAGGACATTTCTGGAGTTGGTATTTTGTCTATAATAATGTTATTTAATTATATTCTTGAAAATATTTCTGTTTATATTTAAAACTTAAGAATGTTCCCAGACTTTTGTAACTGATGTTTTGACCACGAAAAGCTTGTTTCCTTGATATAATATTTCATACTAGAAAATTGTGATTTGAATAATTTTATGTAATAAATTTATTCTACACTTTCGTTTCGTTCTATAACTTTTATTGTCCTTCCTTAAAATTAACAGTTCATTTAGGAACGGCTTTTTGCGGACTATTTGTTTGTAGCCTGTAAATTATTGAATATTGTTTCTACAATTCTATAAATTGTCACTCCATAAGTGAAAATATGTCACATTACTTATAATTTAAATGTTGCACGCCACATACTTGCACAACGACATAAAAGATAAACTCGCTTCTCCAAATAAAGAAATATCTGATGTGTTACACTCACACCACTTTCTCTACTCTTGCACAAACTACTTTTACAAACGCTTATTCTCCATATGCTTCATTTTAATCGAGAAATATCCGGTGAAATATCGGTATCGAATTTTTGGGTGGAATACAATACTTCCACTACTTACTTACTATACGTAGTAGAGATAGTAAAAAAGTATATTCTTTAGTATCTTAGCTTGATTGCTAACCATAACGAAATAAATTACATTTTGTCTACAAACACTAGAAGTTAAATAAATCATATAGTAATATAAATAACATGTTAACAATTCAAATTCATGTTTATACATTTCAATTATGATTTTCTCTTTTGTTGACCTATGACGTACAATGTTTAAAATATTGCGAATGCAACGTTTTCCGTCTTATCCTTATAACATATTTCACTTTTGACGTTGTTCATTTTTCTTTCTCCTTTATAAATAATACAATTTTTACTTTCTATACAACGTATAGTATGTAGGGGCAGTTTGCATTCCACACAAAAATTCGACATCGAGATTTCACCGGAAATACATATTGTGAGGTGCCCTGAATCCAAATAAAGGGATTTTTGGAAACGTACGTGCGTGTGTCTGTCTGTCAATCTGTGATCAGCATCAACTCAAAAACGATAAGTTGGATAAATACCAAACTTGGCACTTGAATTAACTATCTTTCAAGGATGCGACACGAATATTTTCAAGAAAATCTCCCCACCCCAGACTACCTTTCACATGAAAATTTTTTCAAAAATTTTGTTTTTTTAAAAAATGGCTCTAACGATTTTGAATAAAATATCGCATGTTTAAGATATTTTCATGGCAAATTAAATGTATACTTTGAATTTTCTGGTAATGTTCCCAAAAGCCCTCTTCGTTCTGAATGAATTTTGAATAACTGATAAGGCGTAAGAGATGCACAAAATTTTACTACACATAATTGTAGATCTCGTTAAAACATACAATTTATATCCAATACATTTTTTTGTCAAGTGAACTATTTCCGAGATATTTCTTGTTATTTGTTTGGATTTTCCAATACTTATACTTTTTCTCAAATGGGAATTCGTTATTGGTTTTTTCTTATTATGTCCTTGACAGACAAAGAGAATGGAATGCTCCACATAGCAACCAGTTTTTAAAAATGTTGCCCTTTTTTGTCCATGGACAGATATCATGTAAAAGAAAGTTTTCAGCATAGAATATAGTTACATCAAAAGCTAAGCAAAGAAATTATTATTATTAACCTTGACTAAGAATAGGGATTGTATAATCTGTGGCATTATCAGGTAAAAATATCTCATGTGACACATTCACATGTGAGGCAGTATTTTTAACACTTAAATAATTTCAGTCTAATTAGATAATATATAAATTCAATAACAGCCCGCCTTGAAGCAATATGTGTATGTAATAATTTGTAAAATGTATGTAACAGTCATTGCATATGCTTATATTATTGTATACATATGTAATAATGTTAGGTGAATATATTACGTAATTTAATAATGTAGGAGCTGTGAGAATAATAAGTTAAACGTTGCTAACAATGAGGTAAGCTTGAGGCAATAATGAATTTTAAAGTTTAAGTGCTAATAGTCATTAGTGTAGTAACAATAATGTAAATTTTGAGACAGTTTTGAAATAGCCAATCAACAAGCAGAAAAAGCTTTAGTTAAATGCAGTTATTCTATTGGAGTAAAAAAGCCAATCAGAGACTTGAAATACAGAAATTTACAAGTTTAGACGGTTGAAATCAATTCAATTGCCTCCAAACAGTGCTCATAACCAGACGTGTTGCTTCTAGAAAGTGATAGTAACCGGATGCGAGATGTGTCCTCGAGAAATTAATTACGTATTCGTTTGAGACGAAAATAGTATACTTGTTAAAAAGTGCGCGTATTAAATAAAAGAATCTCACAGCTCTGGATATCAGTGAAGTGCTATTTAATTTGTGTCAAGGATTAACAAAATCTTTAACAAAAATGGTTAAAATCTTACTACAGTTTCGTTTTTGGGTTATGCTATTCCCAGATACAGAGACACACACACACACACACGATATCGAATTCTTGGGTGTAATGCAATACGACCTCTACCTACCTATTAGGTATGTATAGGGTCTTTCAACAAGAGTGTCCTATCTTTGAACTTAAATAAACACGTTCTATAAATGATTGAGGTTTATTTCTTTTTTACTTTGGAACATAATTAATGTCATTAAGTGTGGAAGAGAACATCAGTTAAGCGACCGCCGCGACTTCGTTGGGTTGCGCGTATACGGTTGACCCAATTTTCAATGACAGAAGAACGTAAATTAGGTCCAACTTCACGAATAACACGCGTGATGTTATTCATAAGATCATTTACTGTTTCTGGATTGTTGACATAAACTCGAGATTTAACATAACCCCACAAGAAGTAATCCAACGGCGTTAAATCACATGACCTCGGGGGCCAGTTAACATCACCACCACGGGAAATGATGAAACCTCTGAACTTCTCCTTCAAAAAATCAATTGTTTCGAGATTAGTGTGACATATGTCACCATCTTGCTGGAACCATATGTTTCTGAGATCCATACCATCCAATTGAGTCCAAAAATAGTCCCTTATAAGAGCTCGGTACCTTCCTCCATTGACAGTTAGAGCTTCTCCATCTTCATCTTGGAAAAAAATATATAGACCAATGATTCCACCATACCAAAATCCACACCACACAGTAACCTTTTGGGGATGAAGTGGTCGTTCTTGAATCTGCATTGGATTGTGATTGCTCCAATAGCGGCGTTTTGTTTGTTAACACAACCATCCCTCCAAAAGTGGGCTTCGTCGCTGAAGATGATTTTTCGACAAAAATCCGGGTCAGCTTCCAATTGCTCCATAGCCCAGTCAGCGAATACACGGCGCAACCTATGGTCATTGGACTTTAGTTCTTGAGTTAACACCATTTTGTAAGCGTGAAACTTCAAGTCCAGATGCAGAATTCGCCAAGTTGTGATCGGCGAAAGCTTCAACTCTTGCGCTCGACGAGCAATTAATTTGTTTCCGTTCTCGCGTACACTCTCACGAATGGCGCCTATGTTTTCGTTGGATCGCTTACATCGATTACGTACAGGCGTTCTTTGATCGCTGACAGAACCACTTCTTTCAAATTTATCGATCAAACACCGAATCGGTCTCTCGCAGGACGATTGTGCACACCAAAAACTTCACACAATACACGGAAGTTTTGGCGAACAGATGATCCATTTTGATAATACATTTTCACAATTTCTACACGTTGTTGAATGCTGTAACGTTTGAAGTAGTTGATTTGTCTTTACGTTAGAGTTGTTTATTAGCTCCACGCTTTCGGCGTCAATTTGAAGAGGGTGTTTTGTTACGTTATTTGCACCACGCCAAGTTGAAGAGTTGATTTGTTGTAGTTGTTTATTTATTTAGCTCCACGTATGGACGCCAATTTAAAGTAGAATTGTTTTTTACGTTGTTTGCTGCTACGTATGAAAAGCCGATTTGAAGTAGTTTGTATTGAAGGAGTTGTATCGTATTTCAACTGTTGGGGAGCCGAACTTGTAGTACTTACAACAGCATGTATAGTAAACAGTTTCCGGTAGCCTTCGCCCCAAATGCATTTTTAGGTGGCCTTTGCCCCAAGTTTAAAAAATATTAATTTTGTAATTTACTGTTTCTTTAAATATGTAATATTTATGTTTGCCTCGGCTGTGTCAGTATTATTGTTAAAGACATGGAAGTCTTGGCAGGGCGTGATGCGACAAGAATGTAGGCTTACACAGATTTTAAGTTTTAATTCACTCCTTTTTATTAATTCTTGATACAAATTAAATAGCACTTCACTGATATAGAGAGCTGTGAGATTCTTTTATTTAATACACGCACTTTTTAATACATATACTATTTTCGTCTCACACGAATACGTAATTAATTTCTCGAGGGCACATCTCGCGTTTGGTTATGAGCGATGTTTGTAGGCAACACGTCTGGTTATGAGGACTGTTTGGAGGCAACTGAATTGATTTCAACCGTCTAATCTTGTAGATTTCTGTTTCAAGTCTTTGATTGGCTAATCCTACTCCAATAAAATACCTTCATTTAACTAAAGCTTTTTCTGGTTGTTGATTGGCTAGTTTTATAAACTGTCACTAAAATTACATTATTGTTACTCCAATAATCACTAGTAGTATTTAAACTTCCTTACTGATTATTGCTTCAAGGTTACCTCATTGTTAGAAACTTTAAACTTATTATTCTCACAGCTCCTACATTATTAATTTACCTAATATATTCATATAACATTATTACACATGGATACAATATATAAGCATATGCAATGACTGTAGTATACATTTTACAAATTATTATATACACATATTGCTCATTTAGGTGTTAAAAATACTGCCTCAAACTCAATAACAACGGCAGCTATCACACGTTAAAGATAGGACACTCTTGTTGAAAGACCCTTTACTAGAGAAACTAAGAACTTCTATAACCACTTCCAAAGCAGACTACTATAAGCTTGTGCAGTGCAAGTCTAAGAAGGAGCTGCATGTTTCACCTTTGTATCGACTACAGTGTTTAACTATTTCGCTTCGCGATATTTAAAGCACGTACTAGATATAATTGAAACGTCAAAAGTTTTACTCCGATAACTCGTCAGAAAAAGTGGTGTTTTGTTGAGCTAAGGTTGTGACTCAAATGCAGCTGACTGACGCCACTGGTTCTAAATTCATATTTTCAGTAGGGAAAGAAGGGAGAGAGGGAGGGGGAGAGAATTAATGGAGTGTGTGTTATTCCGAGAACGAGGGGAGAGGAAAACTTTGTTCTGCTGTACAGGCCACTGGGAAAGTGCTTGCAGTTCAATGTCACTGCCAGTTAGTTCCCTGGACTTCCCCAAATGTGCTTGCTTTGTGCACGAGTTTGCACAACTATGAAAAACAGTTCTTGCAGCGTTCCAAGGGAGTGAAGATTTGGAGGTGCGACCAGGACTCGAGCCACAGATCTTCCACTTTGCATACAGACGGGATTCAGTGTTAGGCAGTAGCGTATAGTAAGTAGGGGATGTATTGTATTCCAACCAAAAATTCGACCGCGATTTCACGGAAAGTATATGTTTTGAGACTCTCTGAATCCAAAAAACGCATTTTTGGAAACATGTCTGTGTGTCTGTGAACAGCATAACTCAGAAACGAGCAGTCGGATAAACACCAAACTTGGTATTTAGGTTCAGTATCTTCCAGAGATGCGACACAAAGCTTTTCAAGCAAATCCCCCTAACCCAGATTACCCTTTACATGAAACATTTTTCGAAAATTTTAATTTTCTTAAAAATGGCTCTAACGATTTTGATTAAAATATCATATGTTTAAGATATTTTCATGACAAATAAAATGTATATCTTGAATTTTGTGGGAAGTCTTCAAAGGTATTCTTCATTGTGAACGACTTTTGCATAACTGGTAAATCATAAGAGATAGACAAAATTTTACTACACAAAAATGTAGATCGCGTTAAAATACAAAATTTATGTCATATACATTTTTTGTTGAGTAAACCATTTTCGAGATATTGCTTGTTATTCCCTTAAATTTTTCAATAGTTATTTTCTCAAATGGGAATTCGTTATTCATTTTGTTTTGTTTTGGATCTGCAAAGAGTATTAATCTGTGGCAAAGAGAATGGTGCTGCACCTAGCAGCCAGCTATTAAGAGATATTCCCATGCTTAAAGGCTACTGTATTTCTATATTGCCCTTGCAAATACAAAACAAGGGGAACATAGTACGCCTTAAGCGATAGTCAAATATTTTTAGAATTGGTAGCTATGTGTAAAATGTAATTCTCTTTGCATGTCAAAGGATCTGCAAATGTTTACCTGGATTAATATGAAATAGATGGAGCATAAGAGTTTGTAAAAATAGTTTGTACAAGAGTAGAGAAAGTCATGTGAGTGTAACACATCAGATATTTTTGTTTTGTTACAATTTAATGACTATCTTGCTGTTGATCCCTCTACGATTTTCTGTGTTGGAAACAGCGTTGCTGCAGGAAATCACAGTTTGAGGCAGACTTTTTAACACTTAAATGATATCAGTCTAATTATATAATATAAAATATAATAACAGCCTGGCTTAAAGCCATATTTGTATAATATAATATACAAAATGTATGTAACAGTCATTGTATTATGTTTATATTATTATGTACATGTATAATAATGTTATGTGAATGTATTACGTAGTTTTAACAATGTAGAAGCTGTGAGAATAGAAGCAAGCTGCTTTCAGTAGCAAACAGAATTATAAATTAGAAGCCGAATGTTGCTAACAATGAAGTAACAATTAGGTAACCTTGAGACAACAATAAATTAGAAAGTTTAATAAAGACTACTAATAATTCTTGGAACAATATTGTAATATTTAAAACAGTTTATAAATAGCCAATCAACAACTAGAAAAAGCTTAAGTTGAATAAAAGTATTCTATTAGAGTAGGCTTAGCCAATCAGAGACTTGAAATAGAGGAAATGTGCAAATTCAAGCGGCATATGCTATTGGATTGCGTATCCGTTCGGTATGTTACGTGTTCAGTGTGAGACACAAAAGTTAATAGCGGTGAGAATAATATAAAGTTTACGTGTTAAAAAGTACAATTAACAATATCTCACAGCTCTATAGTAGGATATATCAGTGAAGTGTTATTTAATCGTGTGAAGGATTAATAAATAAAGTAAAATACAATTATAACTTATGTAAGCCTTCATTCTTTAGCCACACCAGCCCTGCTAAGAGATAAACAAACTACTGACGCAGCCGAGGCATACATACATAATATTTAAATAACATTAAAATACAAAGTTGCTTTTTTGAACGTGGGACGTAGGTCACCGGAAAAGTAAACTTGGGGCGAAGGCCACCAGAAAGATTGCATCGTGCGTGGGGCGAACACTCCAAGAAACATATGTCCCACAATACGTGGTGCAATCACAATAATTGAACAACTTCAAGTTTGGCTACCAACAGTGGGGCCACAACTACTTCAAGTTTTAAATAAAAGCTAATACCTTTGACTTTGAACTGCTTTGGTAATTTACTTTCAACTCTATGAGAACTGTTGACAACTGTTATGTAGTCTAGTGAGATTCTAGTTTTAGAAACTCTGGCATATACTTGCAGCAATTGACATGAAGAGTAGTTAAAGGTTTCTCTTTAACTCGTTGCAGAGTTGGCAGACTTTATGTAATTATGCATAAATTGTATGCCTAGTTTCTTAACATATAATAACAACAAGCGCCGATAACTTCAAATTTGGCTTAGTTTGATTTGAAATTTATTTAGAACATAGCTTTTCTTGTGCTATGAAAGTAAAATAGGTGGGAACTTGAGGCAGTATTTTTAACACTTAAATAATTTCAGTCTAATTATATAACATGTAAATTCAATAAAAGCCCGCCTTGAAGGAATATGTGTATGTAATAATTTGTAAAATGTATGTAACAGTCATTGTATATGTTTATATTATTGTATACCTTTATATCCATGTGTAATAATGTTATGTGAATATAGTGCGTAATTTAATAATGTAGGATCTGTGAGAATAATAAGTTAAAAGTTGCTAACAATGAGGTAATAATGAGGTAACCTTGAGTCAATAATGAGTAAGAAAGTTTAACAGTACTACTTGTGATTCTTGGAGTAACAATAATGTAATTTTAGTCACAGTTTATAAAATAGCCAATTAACAACCAGAAAAAGCTTTAGTTAAATGAGGGTATTCTATTGCAGTAGGATTAGCCAATCAGAAACTGAAAAGGGGAAAATTTTACAAATTTAGAGTTCAGTTGCCTGCAGACAGCGTTTCTAACCAGACGAAAATAGTGTCCTTAAGAAATATAAGATGTATTCGTGTGAGACGAAAAATAAGTTTATGTGTTAAAAAAGTGTAATTAATTAATAAAAAGAATCTCACAGTTCTCTATATCAGTGAACTGTTATTTAAATTGTGTCAAGGATTAATAAATGTAGTGAAGTAAAATTATAATTTGTGTAAGCCTACGTTCTTCAGTTGCACCACAACCCTGTTAAGAGAAACATGTCTCTAACAATAATACTGACGCAGCCGAGGCAAACATAAATATTTAATACTTAAAGAAACAGTCAAATTACAAAGTTAATATTTTTAAAAATTGGGGCAAAGGCTACAGGGTACTATACGTGCGGTTGCAGCTACTAAAAGTTCGACTCCCCAGCAGTTGAAATATAATACAACTTCTTCAATACAAACTACTTCAAATTGACGCCGAAAGCATGGTGCAAACTCCTACAAGAAAATAACTACTTCAATCTAGAGCCTAGGATGGGACCCCTGGACCCCGGAGGACGACCACAAATTCGATGTGAGATTTCACCAGAAATATATGCTTTGGGGTCTCCTAAAAGATTATAAAATAAGTATTTCTAATATGTAGGATAAGTGTAGTATTCCACCCAAAAATTCAATGTCGAGACTTCACCATAAATACGTTTTGAGGCTCCCTGAACTAAAAAGCGGCATTTATAGAAATAGTGTGTGTTTGTGTGAACAACATAATTCAAAAACAAAAAGTTGGGTTAACGTTAAACTTGGTATTTAAGTTCTCCAACCCAAGGATGGGACATGAAGACTTTCAAGGAAATTCCTCACCCTAAACTACCCTTTATATGTATAATTTTTTGAAAAGTTTTATTTTCTCAAAAATGGCTTTAAGGATTTTGATTAAGATACCATATGTTTAACATATTTTCATAAAAAATGAAATGCATAATTTGAATTTTCTGGGAATAGCTAGCTTCTGAAGTCCTCTTTTGAAGTAACTGATAAACTGTAAGGGATAGACAAAAGCCTGCTACACAAAAAATGTAGATCTTGTTAAAGCACACGTAATGCCATATGCATTTTTTGAGGAGTTAACCATTTCCGAGATATTCCTTGTTATTTTTTTGAATTTTCCAATATTTATACTTTTGTCGCATCAGAAGTAACTTTTTCCCCACCTGGTCGTGTAAAGAGAACGTTCTTTCAAAGCCATTACATGGGGACCTATAGGGAAAGTGTTCATTAAGATAATTTGTGCAAATATTTATCACGATTAACATGAAGTAGATAGAGGAATTGCATACTAGTAAAAGAATGAGTAGAGAAGGTGATGCGAGTGTAACACATGAGATTTTTCTTCTCAAAATGTATACTTCAGACAAATATCGATATAACACAGCCTTACTAACCCCAGGTAAAGCAGCAAGGAGTTAAACAGACACTATGAGTAAATAGCGTATTTACTGCATATGTAGATTAGCTATAATGTTGCACGCGCCTGAGAGCAAAACGCCATTTACATAAGCGGGCCGTAGCTATCAGATTCTTTGGATCGGTCATTTATCACTGTTAGTTGGATGTCATTAGTGCAGAACATGGTGTAGACCATAAAACGAGCGTTAGAACATCGCAGTGCAGGTGGCAGTTCTAACACCGCCCAAATTGTTAGATTAATCCGTTACGAACGACAATGCCCCCAGTGACAGCGTGATTAAAACCGTAAATATCGATATGGCCGGCTGAGCGTTACATTTTGATGGAATCAAATTAAGCTCTCATCCTGGGATTGCAGATAAAAAATGAATATTGTGTCATACAGTAAATCAGTTTTAAAACGGGCTATACGAGAGAAGTTAAGGAATTCCGTTTATACACGCTGTAGCAAAACAAGTGTGTTATTTTGGTGGTTTCCTTTTAATCTGGTGTTGTTTTAACACTTGAAACGTTTATTCCAATGCATTTAATGACCGTGGGCAATAACACTGTGCTTAGAGTTATTTTTAGATAGAATTGCCATAGTGTATAACTTCTCGGATATGTCAACATGCGATCCAAAAACTGATTTCTAGACCAAGTATAGTCCCAGAATTATATGTTCATCCAAATCCAGCCTAGTTCAGACAACATTTTCCTTTCCAATTTGCAGACTTAGGACTGCCTGTAATGATTCGAGAACATGGCAGTTACAGGTATGGTTGAAAATGTTATTTGTAAATCTATGACTTCTGTCTGTTCGAGGTATGCGCTTCGTTTTTACACTAGTAAAAATTTTAAGGAAACTTCCTTTACGAATTGAAGTCTTGTGGTGGAGTTTTGCTGCAGTTTAAAAGGGGATATACCACATACACACATAGACATATATGTCATATCAATCAAGAATTGTACATAATAATATAATTCAGCAAGATAAATATTAGAATATTTAGCAGCCAAGAGATGTGCAAAGGAGATTGTAACTTAGATAAGTAAGGAGCGGGCAAGCTAGCTAATTCCAGGTAAAAGTAATTCTAGGTAGAGCCCACCACCTTTCACCAAGCTAATGAGCGCGGAACTTGAAGCAATAACAAGAAATAGAAAGAGACAGATATAGAAAGGAAAGAGGCAGAGATACTGGATTTGCTTCCAGGCGCGTCACTGGTACGCGTGTGGGAAAAGCTTTGGAGCAGAATATTTTCATGCATAATAAGGTTTGAGGACCAATTAGAAATGTCGATACATTTTAAGGCGCGAAAGTGAGCGTCACTAGGTTTAGGTATAAAAGGGGGAAGCAGGGCCCAGATTTTCACTCTCTTATACAATCTCGTCGACACACAGTTATACTCTCTGGACGACGGATAAACGTGTGTGCATATGGGAGGGGAAGCGTGTGCAGTTAGATTAGACTTCTGATTTATTACTTTGATGGGGATTGTCGCCCATAAGTATCTTATTTGATAATAAACCATATTTTAAGGGAAATGTAGTGTATTTTAATTTGACTCACCTACGAAAACCTTGAGATCAGTGAAATTAGTTAGATAAGTAACTTATTAGGACTGGAGAAATCATCAGCGGCTGAGCAGAGGTAGCAAGAGACCAGAACACTGCAGGAGAGGGCATCAATCAAGAGAACCAACGTTATTCCGCTACAAGTGCTATAATTTGAGCTCTTAAAAAAAGTGTTCTTTCTCTTCGATTTTCTTATTCTTGATTGCCTGCTGCCTTCTAAGCTTTACGTAGTTTCTGTTTGGATGTCCTTTAGAAGGTCAATAGAAAGTAAAATATACAATAGCTCATTCTGGTGCGAATGAAACGATTTACAGGCGGTTGTTGTTCTGCATGTCGAAGTGACAAATTCTGCATTGCTCATAATATAATTTTCCAATAGTAATCTGAAAGTGCATTTTGCACTTCGAGGGCCTATATTGCCGGCCGCACATGAACTATGGTGTAAAATGTCTCGGGCCGCAATGAGACATATGAATATCAACTTTTCGTCACGGACGCACCTGGATCCCGCCCGAACTTCTAACACGGAGCACATGAGCTAAAACCTTTAGATTATCGCATTATTGCGATAACCTTCATTGTGACCAACTTTGATTTCAAGTCCAACCACCTGGCAATTAGCCTTTGTATTTGCAAATGTTTAATAACTCGACTTGGTTTGATTAGATTATACTTTTTATTGTGTCTTTTTCATGGTTAATTTCTCATAGCGCTCGCATTATCTGTTCGTAATACAAATCTCATACTGAGTTTTATTTATGGACGCTCTTTAACTGCTGTGGTCCTTAGCGTCCCATTCTATGGGCGTGACAGACCGGTAGTTTTGCACAGAGACCTCTTTATCAGGCTTGAAGTTCTTTTACGTGCCGTAAATCTACTTCCTTCCGAAGAAAGCCACGCTAAGGATTTTTGCAATTCGTTGTAGAGTAATCTATACGTCATATTGGTAGCCTTCTGTTTGTTTTGTCTAAAACTTTATTCTTTTATCTAATGTAACCTTCATAATGGAAATTATGAATTCAGAAGAAACTGAAATGGAAGAGCCAGATGAAATTACAGAAGCACTTACCCAAAAACTGCAGAAAGCAATACGATATAGCCTTTAATCGCTTCATTGTCTGGTGTAAGGCAAAACATGGTGAAAATAATTTCATTGAAAATGATTGCTAGTGAACATAAAGAGAATCACAAAGAAATTAATAATTATAACCTTAATAACGCATATTGAGGCAGTATTTTTAACACTTAAATGATTTCAGTCAAATTATATAATCTATAAATTCAATAACACCCGCCTTAAGGCAATATGTGTATGTAACAATATATAAAGGTGTATATTACAGTCATTCTATATGTTTATATTATTGTATACATGTGTAATAATGTTATGTGAATGTATTACGTAATTTAATAATGTAGGAGCTGTGAGAAATAGGTCAAAAGTTGCTAACAATGAGGTAACCTTGAGGAAATAATGACTTTGAAAGTTTAAAAATGCTACTTGTGATTCTTGGAAGCAATAATGTAATTTTTGTGACAGTTTATAAAATAGCCAATCAACAGCCAGAAAAAGCTTTAGTTAAATGAAGGTATTCTATTGGACGAGGATTAGCCCATCAGAAACTAAAATGAAGTAAAATTTACAAATTCAGAAGTCACTTGCTAACAGACAGCGTTACTAACCAGACGCGAGTTGCGTCCTCGAGAGGTTTAATACGTATTCAGTGTGGGACAAAAATAGTTTACGTGTTAAAAAGTGCAAGTAATTAACAAAAAATATCTCACAGCTCTCTATATCAGTGAAGTGTTATTTAAATCATGTCAAGCATTAATAAAAGGAGTGAAGTAAAATTATAATCTGTGTAAGCCTACATTCTTCAGTCGCACCACTCCCTGCTAAGACATTCATGTCTCTAAAAAAAATACAAATACTGAAGCAGCCGAGACAAACATAAATATATAATATTTAAAGAACAGTCAAAATTACAAGGTTAATATTTTTTAAACACTTTTGGGGCGAAGACTACCGGAAACTTTTTACCATACATGCGGTTGCAACTACTTCAATTTCAGCTCCCCAACAGTCGAAATATAATACACATTCTTCAAATTGGCTCTCAAAGCGTGGGGAAAAATAACAATACAACAAAATAGCTTCTTCAATATATCAGAAATGGCTTATGGCTGAAGAAAAGTTATTTGAAATATATTGTGTGTTTTAAAGAGATCTACATTTTTGTTCGGTATGTTTTCATCTCTCGCTTAACGTTATACAAGATTATACAACATTTCTTCGAAATGAAATGAATTTGACAAGCTATTCCCAGAAAATTTTATTTGTAATGTAAATATTTTAATATATGGTATTTATTCGACTTTTTGTTTTTGAGTTATGCTGTTCACAGATACACACACGAACCATTTTCCAAAACTTTTTTTTACACAGGAAGTCTCAAAACATATATTTTCGGTGAAATCTCGGTATCGAGTGTATGGGTGGAATACAATCCTTTCCCCACTTACTTAGGTAGTACAGAAAATACAAATATATGTATCAAGAACTAATTTAAAAATATGAACGAAATTTGATGAATATATTATACATTAAACCCGATTAAAATTTTCTTTTTTAAAATGTCAAATTAATCGAACTGAAATTTCACAGAGGGATTTGCTGAAATAAGTAAAGTGATACACAGTTTAAATTCTCAATAGGCTAGCCACATTCTTTGAAGTCGTAAATTGGACTACCTGAACGTAGGTCGTAATAAGTTATCTTCATTATAGATGCTCCTCTGCACACATTAATTAACATGGTGGAGGTATCTTTAAGTTCGAGATCAGTACACAAGACTGGAAAAAGGACTCGAGAAGCAGTCTTTACTGAAGACACTCATAAATCATTTTGTTACGTGGTTCCTCTTTAACTGTTGAAATATTCAACAGGACTTCACCCCGATGTGCTAATCCAGCGAGTGGAAAAACACAGATAGCGACGAGGTAGCTGCGAATTAAAATACACATAATGGAACAATGTCTTCCATCATCGTGTTACACTATAGCTAATATCGCCGTCTGCATACAGATAGCGTGTATTGCAGCTGCTCAGAAGAAGGTTATGCAATGAAAAATGTTATGTGTTACATTCACATGACTTTCTCTTCACATTCTTCTTTTACTAAACATTTAGTTCTTGTTAATTCAGATAATTTTCAATTCACATTTTCACATTTCGTTTTACGTAACACTAGGTAGAGTGATTGTCCGATTTTTAAAGAGCGCGTCGCTAAGCGATTCCTTTGAAATTCTATGTTCTTTGCGTGACGAGAAAAAAATTCTGATATGTTACACTCACATGACTTTCTCTACTCTTGCACGAACTATTTTTACAAACGCGTATTCTCCATCTACTTCATGTTAATCGAGATAAACATTTGCAGACTATTGCTAATCTTATTGCTAATTTTCTTGTAGATGTAAGGGGAATATATATTTACAAGGGCAGTATAGAAATATAGTAGCCTTTAAGCATAGACATATCTCTTAATAGCTAGATATGTGATAGAGAAAATAAAAACGAATAAGGACTTTCCAGTTAAGAAATAGTTAACTTTACAAAAAAAATTATTGAAAATAAAATTGCGCACTTTAAGTGGAAGATTTTTCTCTTATCTCATATGGTTTACCGGCCATACAAAAATCATTCAAAATAAAGAGGACTTCAAGACTATTCCCAGGAACTTCAAGATATAATTTCATTTGTCATGATAATATGTTAAGTTTAATGGTACTTTAGTCAAAATCGTTTCAGCCATTTCTCAACCATTTTCACTTTCTCTACTACGTATAGTAAGTAGGGGAAGTATTGTATTCCACCCAAAAATTCGATAACGAGATTTCACCGGAAATACATGCTTTGAGATTCCAAAAAAAGCATTTTTGGAAACATGTCCGTGTGTGTGTGTCTGTGAACAGCATAACTCAGAAAGGAACAGTCGGATAAACACCAAACTTGGTATTCAGGTTCAGTATCTTCCAGAGATGCGATACGAATGTTTTTAAGAAAATCCCCCAACCCCAGATTACCATTTACATGGAACATTTCTCGAAAATTTTAATTTTATCAAAAATGGCTCTAACGATTTTGATTAAAATTTCATATGTTTAAGATATTTTCATGACAAATGAAATGTAGGTATATCTCGAATTTTCTGGGAATGTCTCCAAAAGTATTCTTCATTGTGAACGACTTTTGCATAACTGGTAAACCATAAGAGATAAATAAAATTTTACTACACAAAAAATGTAGATCGCGTTAAAATACACAATTTATGTCATATACATTCTTGTTGTTGAGTAAACCATTTTCAAGATATTCCTTGTTATTCCCTTAAATTTTTCAACACTTATTTTCTCAAATGGGAATTCCTTATTCATTTTTTTTCTTGCCTTGCTTAAAGGCTACTGTATTTCTATATTGCCCTTGCAGATACAAAACAAGGGGAACATAGTACGCCTTAAGCGATAGTCAAATATTTTTAGAACTGGTCGCCATGTGTAAAATGTAATTCTCTTTGCATGACAAAGGATCGTTTCTGAAAATGTTTATCTCGATTAATATGAAATAGATGGAGAATAAGAGTTTGAAAAAATAGTTTGTACAAGAGTAGGGAAAGTCATGTGAGTGTAACACATCAGATTTTTAAAAAGTTTCATTCTTTGGGTTGCGGGGAGTTTTTTTTAATCTTTGTGTCGCAGTTGCAAATTTTTTAATTTAAATTAAAGTTATGTATGTATGCGACTTTTCGTTTTTGAGTTATATGACCACAGACACACGTTTTCCTCAAAATGTTTTTATTTTCCCTACTACGTGCTTATATTAAATAGTAGAGTAAATATTGTATTCCACCCATTAATATCGAGATTTCACCTGAAATGCATATTTTGAGGCCCCCAAAACCCAAAAAGGCATTTTTAGAAAAATATCTGTGTGTGTGTCTGTATGCCTGTCTATCTATATGTGTGTCTGCTATGAACATTAAGCGTAACTCAAAAACGAAAATCTGAAATTAAATTAATAAATTTAGTATTTAAGTTCAGTATCTTCCAAAGACACGACATGGCAATTTTCAAGAAAATCCTCTCACCCCAAACTACCCTTCACATGGTACATTTTTCGAAATTTGATTTTCGAAGAATGTCTCTAACGATTTTCATTAAAATACCATATATTAAAAGTATTTATATAACAAATAAAATAGATATCTTGATGTTTCTGGGAATCGCCTCTGAAGAACTCTTCATTGGGAAGTAAATTTATATAAATTTGTATAACTCGTTAACATTAAGCGATGGACAAAAACACATAACACAAATATGTAGATCTCGTTAAAACACACAATTTATTTTAAATAACGTTTTATGCCTCATCGGCCAATTTAGAGATATCCCTTATTAATGGCTCAAATTGTTCAATACTTTGTCATTCTTTTAAAGCCTTGTCAAGATTCAGCTGTTCCTCGCGATTGCATGGAAACAGTATGAATTTTAAGGCCAGCTGTTCTAAAACATTTGACTATCGCCGTTCTCTTTGTGTCGCTAACGAAATGTGTGATGTAGCTATTTCTTCAATGGTTTATCTCGATTAAACTGAGTAGACAGAAAAGATAAGTTTCTACACCCAAATGATACAGGGTAGAGAGATCATGTGAATGTGACATATCAGATTTTTTCACGCATTTCTTTGGTGTCTTCAATCCATGTACCCTTGCTCTTCTCCCTGCTGGTGTAGGTACATTCTAAAATCCGTCGCGGAAGTCTTTCATCCTTCATCTCGAGTATGTTCATTACTGACAATCGATAAAATTAAATATTGAATTCCGCTAACCCATTCTTCTAATGCCTTCGTTTTTAATTTTATCTAACTTTGAACATCAACAGCTATTATGAGGAAATTCATTTCTGTACATTGTAATTGACATCTTTCTCTATAGTTTAAACCCCACATTTCTCTTTAGAACTGATCACGTTCCTAAATGTTATTTTATTTACACATATTTAATGTTTTTATCATTACTTTCACTTTTTCAGCTCTCTCCTTTATTTCCATTTCTTGTCGACAGTATTTTATAACCTTAACACCTAGTTCATCACAGCCTTTAATCAATTCTCTCGTTTATTCCAAAATCAATCATTTATTACTTCTTCATTTCTACTTACCTTTAATTATTCCTATTTAATTTAGTTGTGTAATAACATATACCACATTATATTATAAAAAATATACCAAAAATTATAAAAAATCCACAATTATTTTACAAAGGTTCTTACAATGTGGTGAAAACGCGAGAAAATAAAAAATCAATAGTGTTTTGATACGGTTCTTTCACTTTAAGCATGTGTAGGCACTAACAAGGGAAGCCCGTGGTATTAATGTTTCAAACGCTATAAAGACTTTCATCTCGCCGTTAACGCCTGGGACGTATGCAACCCAACATTCACCAATAACGTAGGTTGGAATAGCATTGAGCTTTCAAGACGGGAATATTCTAGTATCGCCATGAAATTATATTACATTTTACATACATAAAAGTCTTCATTAATATTTATGGTGTATACAGGGTGACGCATATTCAGTTTCCCCTTAATTTTTTGTTGGTAAACCTTGAGGACTGGTGGGAGCATAAAATTAATTACGAAACATCGTTAGCAACATGGTATACACATTCATTTATTTGTCAGACAGCCCTTTTTTGTTATCTTTTAAATATATTTGTTTCAAGTCGCTTTAACTCATAAAGTTCTATTCGCAACTCTTTCATTAATACAGTTGTGGTTGAACAGTAATAAATTTCTAGGAATATACATACATGATATTATTTGATAATAAACTGATAAAGTTTTTCTTTAGTGATCAATACAATTAAAGAACAGTTATAATTATATTACAACTGTTTTAAATTTCATTATAAAGTTGTGTATTTTATAAGAACACCATAACACCATTTCATACATTGTTGAATCATTAAGACAGCTATATATTATTTGGAATGTTATATCTTTTCCTGTGTGGGTTATAACATTGGCATTCTGCGACTACACGGGAAAATGTCAATGGAGCTTTGCATGTTGAACACTGCCGCTGAGTTTCTTTGGTGATCAGATAGGAGTGTGTCATCTTTGTATGTCCATTTCAACTTGATGTTTCCTGTTTAAGTTTGTAAAAATACATTTGTTGTTTAAAGATCCTCTTAGGGGTAGCTTGTTTCTTGGATATTGAAACCATATTACTTTCTCTACTACGCACAGTAAGTAGGGGAAGTATTGTATTTTTACTTTCTCTACTACGTATATAAGTAGGGGAAGTATTGTATTCCACCCAAAAATTCGTTACCGAGATTTCAACGGAAATACATGTTTTGGGACCCCCTGAATCCAAAAAAGGTATTTTTGGAAACATGTCCGTGTGTGTGTCTGTGTGTCTGTGAACAGCATAACTCAGAAACGAACAGTCGGATAAACACCAAACTTGGTATTTAGGTTCAGTATCTTCCAGTGATGCGACACAAGGTTTTCAAGAAAATCCCCAGAGTACCCTTTACATGGATCATTTATCGAAAATTTTAATTTTCTCAAAGATGGCTCTAACGATTTTGATTAAAATACAATATGTTTAAGATATTTTCATGACAAATAAAATGTATATCTTGAATTTTCTGGGAATGTCTCCAAAAGTATTCTTCATTGTGAACGACTTTTGCATAACTGGTAAACCATAAGAGATAGACAAAATTTTACTACACAAAAATATAGATCGCGTTAAAATACGCAAATTATGTCATATACATTTTTTTGTTGAGTGAACCATTTTCGAGGTATTGCTTGTTATTACCTTAAATTTTCCAATACTTATACTTTTTCTCAAATTCGTTATTCATCTTTTTTGTCCTGGTACTGCAAAGAGAATGGAATACTCCACATAGCAACCAGTTCTTAAAATATTTTACTATCGCTTAAAGCCTTGCATCTACAAGAAAATTAGCAATAAGATTAACATCTCGATATCTCGATTAACATGAAGCATATGGAGAATAAGCGTTTGTAAAAATAGTTTGTACAAGAGTAGAGAAAGTCATGTGAGTGTAACACATCAGATTTTTTCGTTAATGTATTCTGTAACATTCTTTACAATGAAAGAAATTTACTAATGAACAACGCATTTACATGCTTCAATTTTCGTGGAAGTACAACATAGTGGCCGCCACACTTTCGTATAAGGCTTCCTGATGCACTGTTACCAACTCGGTAACATTTGCGGAAGCTACATGAAATTTGAAAGATGAGGGAACATTACAGATGCTTTGAGATGCAGTCGGTCACGTAATGCACGTAATAAATAAAATGCAGAGTCGGTTGTAGCATTTGTCAAATAGGAAAGCGTCGGCTCAGTTCGGCATATTCAGAGAATCTTAAAAGACGTAAAATTCAAACTTTTCCGCCCAAAATTACTTCACGCATTGCATGAAGATGACCATGACAAAAGACTTGAGTTCTGCGGTTGGTTTTAGTAAGCAGTGAATTTTAAGTGGTGAATTTTATGGATAGATGAGGCAAGTTTCGAACTAAATGGACGCGTTAATTGCCATTATTGCTTCGACACAAACCCCCATGAACTTTGCAGTGTCTGAGCTGATAAACAATCACACTGAGGATTTCATTTGAAAACAAGATGGAGCTCCACTCCACTTTGAATTGAACGTATTCAATGTTTTGAATAACACATTCAGAGAGTGGATTGGACGACGTGGGACTTTTTATTGGCCACCACGCTCTTGTGATTTGATGATGTGGTTTTACCCTATGGGGGATTTGTAGAATATGGTGTTTTTCATATTGCCAAGAAATTCAGATGAGCTGAGAATGTGTATACAAAATGCATTTCATACCATCAGTTAAGATAAACCTTTATTGTCCCGTATTTGTAAATGAATTGTAAGACGTTGCCTGAAATGTGCTGAGCAAGGCGGCGGACAATTTGAATAAAATTGAGTGTGACAATAAATTAAAATTAAATTAAATATAAACCTGTACATGTCTTGTGTCTTTACGTGTTTATGCACGGCTAGCAAGAGGAAATTGACTTTTGCGCGATCCTGTGTATTACTGAATAATATGTTTAATAAAAACTGTTAATTAATACGATTAGAACAGCTTAGGTATTTAATACAATATTATCCAATGGAATTAGTTCATACCAGTGGCTAACCGTTGCACGGTCCTCTTTTTTAAGAAAGTTTTCTTCGATTCTCTAACCTACAAATTATTAACATTAACAGCCGCGGCAGTTTCATTTTGACAAGATTTCAGTAATAGTCGACCATGATTGGTTCTAACTGACGACGGCAGTGAACTGGATTGGCAAATATTGAATGTCTAGTCCATGAAGTAAATAGCCTTTGAGGCAGTATTTTTATAGCTTAAATGATATCAGTCTAATTATATAATATTAAAAAAATAACAGCCCGGCTTAAAGCAATATGTGCATAATATAATATATAAAGTGTATATTACAGTCATTGTATTACGTTTATTTCATTACGTACATGTATAATAATGTTATTTGAATGTATTACGTAGTTTAACAATGTAGGAGCTGTGAGAAAGAAGCAAGTTGCCTTCCGTAGCAAACAGAATTACAAACTAGAAGCCGCAAAGTTGCTAACAATAAGGTGACCTTGAGACAACTATAAATTAGAAAGTTTAAAAAGGCTACTAATAGTTATTAGAACAATAATAATGTAATATTTAAAGCAGTTTATAAATAGCCAAACAAAAACTTGAAAAGCTAAAAGTTAAATGAAGGTATTCTATTGGAGTAGCTTAGCCAATCAGATACTATAAATAGAGAAAATGTAAAAATTCAAACGGTAGACGCTACAAGATAGCGTAACCAAGCAGTTCGGTTCGGTACGGGTCAGTGAATGTATGTGAGACACGAAAATTCATTATAGTGAGGATAATGTATACGTTTACCTGTTAAAAACGTAGTTAACAATAATCTCACAGTTCTATAGTAGGATACATCAGTGAAGGGTTATTTAATCGTATGAAGGATTAATAAAAATGTACAAGCCTTCATTCTTTAGACATACCAGCCCTTTTAAGAGATACGTGCTCTACAAAATACTACTGACGTAGCTAAGGAATACATATAAAATATTTAAATAAACACTCAAATAAAAAGTTGGTCCTTAAACGTGGGGCGAAGGCTCCTAGAAACAATCTCCCGCAAATTGGCATCCAATACGTGCGTGGTTTAAACAGCTACAAATTGGTGCCTAAACGAGGTGCAACCGCAACAACAATTAAAATTCCTTCACCTTCATTTCAGTAGCTTCCGTTAGATCCTTCACAACTTGTTTTAATCAAAATTTAACTTGTTTCGCTCTAAATGGTTTGTTGTATTGTTATTTGCCCCACGCTTTGGGAGCCAATTTGAAGAAGGTTTGTTGCTGCTACGTATGGAAAGCCGATTTGAAGTAGGAGTTGTATTGTAGTTCTTATGTTGGGGAGCCGAACACTTGAAGTAGTTGCAACCGCACGTATGGTAAAAAGTTTCCGGTAGCCATCGCCCCAAGTTTACAAATATTAACTTTGTAATCTGACTGTTTCTTTAAATATTATATATTTATGTTTGCCTCGGCTGCGTCAGTATTTATATTTTTTAGAGACATGAATGTCTTAGCAGGGAGTGGTGCGACTGAAGAATGTAGGCTTACACAGATTATAATTTTATTCCACTCCTTTTATTAATGCTTGAAACGATTTAAATAACACTTCTCTATATAGAGAGAGAGCTGTGAGATTTGTTTTTTTATTAAATACTTGCAGTTTTTAACACGTAAACTATTTTTGTCTCACACAAAATACGTATTAAATTTCTCGAGGACGTGTCTCGCGTCCGGTTAGAAACGCTGTCTACAAGCAAATGACTTCTGAATTTGTAAATTTTCCTCCATTTTAGTTTTTGATTGCCTAATCCTGGTCCAATAGAATACCTTTATTTAACTAAAGCTTTTTCTGGTTGTTGATTGGCTATTTTATAAGCTGTCACAAAAATTACATTATTGCTTCCAAGAATCACAAGTAGCATTATTAAACTTTCGAATTCATTATTGCCTCAAGGTTACCTTATTGTTAGCAACGTTTAACTTATTATTCTCACAGCTCCTACATTATTAAATTACGTAATACATTCACATAACATTATTACACATGTATATAATAATATAAACATATACAATGACTGTAATATACACTTTGTATATATTCTTACATATACATATTGCTTTAAGGTGGGCTGTTATTGAATTTATATATTATATAATTAGACAGAAATTATTTAAGTGTTAAAAATACTGCCTCGAAGTATTTTATTATACAGTCCTAATATTCCATGATATTTTGTGTAACTATAGATCACTTCTACAATGTTATTACTTGGTTCAACTTTGAAACGAGATATACGAATATTACCAACGGCTTAATTTAAATAAAATACACCGTTATCTTTTCATTTGAGTTACCGATCCGTAATTGTGTTCCCCTTTAATATCTCTTTAGTTAATTAGGAATCAGTTAAATAATTTGTTGTGAGCCTTGTCATGTCACCCAACCGTTGAACAGCCATTAATCATTCGCATCTTCCTACCTTCGCACGACAGGAACAACTTTGATATAGTGTAGCAGACCACCCGGTCTGTCTGGTTTATGATACGCGCGTAAACTTGCTTCCTTCCTTCACAAAGCGCAGTTCACAACAGTGCGTTTTGGTGGCATTTTTGTCAGGACTTACAACACAAGATAAATGTGTAGAAAATATTTGTTTACTTTGGAGTTTATATAGGGTGGATCATTTAAGTTGAGACTCTATAATAATTCCAAAACTAAACGTTGTAGAAAGAAACGTCTTGAATAAAAGTGAAGTAGATATTTATTAGCCCCACGTATGGAAGCCAATTTGAAGTAGATAGTATCTTTACGTTATTTGCACCACGCTTTGGGCGTCAATTTGAAGTAGGTTGTATTGAAGAACTTGTATTATATTTCAGCTGTTGGGGAGCCGAACTTGAAGTAGTTGTAACCGTAAGTATGGTACCCGGTAGCCTTCGTCCAAAAATTTAAAAATATAAACTTTGTAATTTGACTGTTTCTTTAAGTATTAAATATTTATGTTTGCCTCGGCTGCGTCAGTATTATTGTTAGAGACATGTTTCTCTTTGTAGGGTTATGGTGCGACTGAAGAATGTAGGCTTACACAGATTATAATTTTACTTCACTCCTTTTATTAATGTTTGACACGATTTTAAATAACACTTCACTGATATAGAGAGAGAGCTGTGAGAATTTTTTTATTAATAACTTGCACTTTTTAACACGTAAACTATTTTCGTCTCACACGAATAGTATTATACTTCTCGAGGACGCATCTCACATCCGATTATGAACACTGTCTAGTAGTAACTGACTAATGAATTTGTAAATTTTGCTTCTTTTTAGTTTCTGAAAGACTATTCCTAGTCCAGTAGAATACCTTCATTTAACTAAAGCTTTTTCTGGTTGTTGATTGGCTATTTTATAAACTGTCACTAAAATTACACTATTGCTTCCAAGAATCACAAGTAACATTACTAAACTCTCATTATTGCCTCAAGGTTACCCAATTGTTACCTCATTGTTAGCAACTTTTAACTTATTATTCTCACAGCTCCTACATTATTAAATCACGTAATACATTCCAACAACATTATTACACATGGATACAATAATATAAACACATACAATGACTGTAATATACACTTTTTATATATTGTTAAATACACCTTACTTCAAGGCGGGCTGTTATTGAATTTATATTTTATATAATTAGACTGAAATCATTTGTGTTAAAAAATACTGCCTCAAAAGTTGCTTGATACTATGGGAGTTAGTCATGTTTTATTTGAGGACGTTGTGATGGTCATTTTAGGGTCAATTTAAATTGACCCTAATTTTATGTTCTCATTTAAAAAATTAAAATGACCCTGAAATGATCATCATAACATCCTCCAAACAAAACACGACTAATTACACTTACTGGTCGGTTAAACACCAAGTCTGGTTTTATCCGACTTTTCGTTTTTGAGTTATGCTGTTCACAAACACAAGCGCACACGGACCTTTTTCTGTAAGTTCTCTTTTTGTATTCAGGGGGCCTCAAAACATGTATTTCCGGTAAAATATCGGTAATCATTTTCTCGCTGACCAAAACAGACGCTAAAGTGGGAGCAATTTGGTAACCAATAGCAGTTATATTATAATGTTTAGGCAATTCGAGGTGAAGGAGTATATATTCTCGAACCATAAGCAAGTGTCGCATAGTTCTGAAGAATTTTTCACGAGGTGCACGTCGCAGAGTTAGTAAAGTACGCGAAGTAATTGGTGCGCGGCAACTAAAACGACTGTAGTTACATTCAGAAATATCCCAGTTTCAGTCAGGCGTGTATTAAGATTAAATATGTCCATTATTAATTAAGCGTGACAGCAATAAAAGTCTAGATTCAGATCTTTTTTTATCAGTGTTATCTTTTAGTAACAACTCCTTTCCGTTCACACAGCCTGCTTAGAGACACGTGCTCGACTGAGTTATAATAGCTAGCCGGAGGACAAAGAACCCAAATTTAAAAAAAGAATTGAACAATAAGCGCCCAACAAATAAGATAACACAAGTCATCTAAGAACTGCGATAAATTTAGCTGTTGGAAATTTTTAAATTGCAGAGGAATAATTTTAAGTGTCGCCTTTCCACACAAGAATACCCAAACCTACTGTTATGAAACGCGGTTGGTGCAAAATAAAAAATCTAAATATTTTCCTTATTATTAAAACTTTTTAAATGCATTTACATATTTAACGTTTGTAAACATAATGTTCTGGTAAGTTGTAATATTTCAAAATAAGGATAGCCCCCACTTCCTTGATGTGAAGGTAGAATGTTTGCCTCACATTTAAGAGATCCCGAGTTCGAATTTGGTTAGGGTGAGTTACCAGGATAAGATTTTTTCAATTTTCCAGTATCCTGAGGAGACGATGTGGGACACTCTGAGCTCTAGAACCAGGCCCTCGTTTGAGGGTCATTTCACCCATTTAATTCTTTTCGCCGATATAATATACCATGTAATAAAACTTCAAGTAAAAAATACCGATAGAATGAATATTTTAGAAGGTATGCCAATGCTACGTTACTAATGTACATAAATCAGTTACTATAAGAAACAGTAGAGTTCCGAGCGCATTGAAGCATAAAGTAGAGGCATAGGACAGGAAAGGACTAGGAGGGAGGGGGAATTAGCACCTATAACTTCGCAGATCTTTTCTACCTAGGCCCCTGATGGGGCGCCCCTTAGAGGGAGGGATGAGGTGAGAGGAGACAAAGGGTGGCCGGACCAGGGGGCACGACAGGTAGAGGGTACGGTCCCTACCTTTTACAGATTTAAACTCCCGGGTGGCAGCTGGTGCAGCCGACTCCCCTCCCCCTGTGGGCCTTCACATCCCTGGGGGATCCGGGATCCGGAGACCACCCCATTTCGGGGAACGAAGGTTTACTCAGAGCATCCTTTTCCCCTGCCATGCTCACGCCGAGACCACCCGCCGACACTTGAAATCCTAAAGGAGACCAAGCAGATGAAAGGTGAAGTGAAATGAAAATGGAGATGTAATGGAGGGACAGGAAATTCGGGGGATGTAGTGAATCTTCCTAGTATTCAGGGAACCTCCGAAAAAGCCATGGGTTGGCCGCGTAATCAAACCACGACCTCTCGAATGAGGGCCACAGATGTTGCCGTCTGAGCTATCCCTCTCGGTAAGAGGGCTAATGAGAGTAAGGGAAGGGGAGGCAATCAGAAAGTGTGTGGGTGAGGGAGAGAAAGAGAGAGAGAGAAAAAGAGAGAGCAATCCCCGCATATACGCAACAACGCCAGAGCTGCGGGCTCTAGATATTAAACAAATCAGCCGTTCCAAGGTATTCGTGATTATGCAACCCCCAGTTATGGTCTTAGTGTAATCAACCCCATTTTCCCCAAAAGTACGTTACACTTTTGTAACCTATTTATCCCTGTGCTTAACCGACAGTGTCCACTTGTTGAAAATGATGGTGCAGAGTCGCCTGAGGTGTCGGTAATATCTGTTGCATTTATACCCATCTTTACCAAATTGCTAACAGCTGCAAGATGTTCAGTGTTTATCATTTTTTCTGCATACACTTGTCTGTAATGCAACAAAATGTGTAGCTACTATGTTTCTTGATCGATCCATAAAATTATTTTTGATACCAGCTGCTTCTATACTGCTGCTGCCATGTGTATATCCTGCTTCATTTTCCACCATCACTAGACTGTACTGTTTACAGTAACAAATAAGGGAGCACGTTGGCTTCTTTGTTTATATCAGCAGTACTGTACTTACGAAACTCTATAGTAAGATTGTACATACATTGGTTGTTAACTTGCTCCGGATCCTTAGCCTAGACGTCATTAAGGCTGGAAGTTGAGATCTTGCGTCCCTAAGCGACCCGTATTCAGTGTCAACAAACACCTTCTACCAACACAGAGGTACTGTCACAGAGTACCGTTGTGTTAGCTTTGTTATACTTGTACCCTCAGCCGACCGCAAGGCACACCGGGTTCCAAGTTTCGAGCCTTAAGCCATAAGTTTATAGAATTGTATTAGTGTGCATCTTCTTGCTTTATTATAATGAATTCTTTAAAATACCACTTAAATAATTAAATATTTATATTTTCTTAGCTTGATTAGCGCTATTTTTATATCACTTATGATATTCCAAAAATTTATACTCATCTACTTGTTCTATTATATTACCGAGAGGGATGGTCCAGGAGGTACCGTCTGCGGCCCGTATTCGGGAGGTCCCAGGTTCGATCCCCATCGACCGCCGATGTTTTCTTTCATCCCCCGAATTTCGTGTCCCTCCATTTCGTTCCGTTAATCATTTCATTCATCCTTCACCGTATTTAGTTTATTTCGGGGTTAAAAGTTTTGGCCATGGTGTTTCGGTGCAGCATGGCAGGTAAAAAGGGTGCTATCTGAGCACTTTCTCCGTCCCTTGGTCTTCGGCTGTTCCCCGTTGTGCCTGTCCGACTGCCGGGGCGTCTATATCTGGAAACTGTAAGGATCCTGTCATTGCTGTGCCGTCACTCCTGGTTCCGGTCGCCCGATTTCTCCCTTCACTCATACCTCCCTCCCGGGGCCTTCGTGGGGCGTCGGTACACTATCCCGATTCACTGGATTGCTGCCGAATCCCTTTCGCTTCGCGATCCAATCCAATGTATTATATTACTTCCTATAAGAATTTTTGATAATACCATAACTTTAATTGAATTGTTGAAATCATCATGTTGGCTCACGAGGCCAGGATCGCTACCTATCGCAGCTCCTGACTTTCCTCATGATGCTGTGTTTCTTTTTCTTAATTACAGAAATTAACATGATCAATATCGAAAATAGGTGGGAGAGCAAAATCATACTTATTAAAATTCCTAGAATAAAATTTAATAATATGCATCCATAGACAGACACACACACACACACATACGGACATGTTTCCAAAAATGCTTTTTTTTTACTCAGGGGGTCTCAAAACATACATTGCCGGTGAAATCTCGCTTTCGAATTTTTGGGTGGAATACAATACTTCCCCTACTTACTATACGTCGTAGAGAAAGTAATAAATCATCGAAAAATATTTAGTAGTTCGTACTTTATTGCAAAATGGACCTTACTTTAAAATTCCCCAAGTATTGTCTATTTTAATCAAAACCATTAGACCCATCCTGTGGCGCCACAGCCCGCGAAATATCTGGACCTGCCAATCCGATTGCCGGCCTCAGCCCACACGCGCACGGAGAGGTGTGACAACATCCATCTTATAGGGGGAGTTAATGTGGCCAGCATCATGCATCCCCCTGCCAGAGAGTTGGCTCACGAGGCCAGGATCGCTACCTATCGCAGCTCCTGACTTTCCTCATGATGCTGAGTTACTTTTTCATAATTAGAGAAATTAACATGATCATCAGCGAAAATAAGTGGGAGAGCAAAACCATACTTATTAAAATTCCTAAACTAAAATTGAATAATATACATCCATTATCTAACAATTTCGTCTATGTACGATTAAATATTAAAAGGTAGTGGCGACAGATTGCAGCCTTTCTTACATGTAAATTTATTTACTCGGTTATTAGGCTTTTTGTTCCATATGCTTCGATGTTTGTGTTTTTGTATTTCTTATTACTTCAATTCAATGGAGTGGAATGCCTTTTTTGTTCAGTTTTCCACCTTATATACATCCATCAACTTTATCGAATGCATTTATATAATCAATGAATATCATTTTAAGATGAACGGGAAAACTATTATGGATAAACGTTTGGGCATATCAGAATACTTCAATTTAATATCTTAGAAACATCTATCTTATTTTACTCTTCGTCTTTGGATTGTGCTTTAGGGTCCGAATGCTGAAGCTGTACGTACAACGGAATTGATTATTTATAGCTCGGGTTTATAAACTTTCACTGTCAAAGGGCAAGCAATATTATTACAAACACATCTTGACTGCCGTGACATCGCCGAGTTTCTACTACTGCGCAACAGTCTTTGTTTGTCACGAAGACACTAACGGTTTTCTTGTTAGTAAAGGGAAATCTCAGTAAATGCATAGCCATTGTAAATTCCTATTTCTTTGCAAAGTTTGTTTTACTCATTTGAACTCCTGGCATTATGCAACTCTGTATGTACTTCCCCGTAATGATATCGTTGAGAAATTGAAAATGTTTTCCAAGTCGCTACACGACATAATCGTTACATTTGATGGGGTCGCCCGTCTCCATTACATATAATGTGTTGTTTCGAATGGGGGAATTCTATAAACATCGTCCTAAAAATGTCCTCGACTTAAGTATGAAATGTGATGCGTATATATTCACATGTTTTGTTATTCTTTTCACACACACAAAGCGCATTCGTATGTTTTAAAAAAGTTTATTACTTTCTTTACTACTTAGCTAAAATAAGTAGAGAAAGTAATGCATTCCACCCAAAAAAATTAATACTGAGATTTCAGGTAATACGCCTTTTGAGGATCCCTGAATGAATGTTCCGACATGGGTAGCCGAGGTCGTTAAAGCATGCGGACTCGTGAACGGGAAGGTGCGGACCGTCCTCCCTGGTGGCTTTTCTTAGGCTTTCCTCCTCAGTCATAATATGCAAATGCTGGTCGTTTTTCAACCCGTTGATGATGAGGCCTTGATAACCTCGAAACGATTGTCCATCTTTTGAGCATCTTGAATGTAATTGAAGGCTTTTAATATTATTTCGACTCATAATTTTATCAAATGCTGGGAACTTTCCCTACACTTAGGCCGAGCGTTTCCTTTCCAATTATCATTTATTTTATGTGTCACCAGTGTTCACCGCTTGTGGTGGGGTATGTAGTGAGAATGGCCGTTAAAAGTAATTTAAAAAAATCTGATGTGTTACATTCACATGACTTTTCTACTCTTGTACAAACTATTTTCACAATCGCTTATTCTCCATATGCTTCATGTTAATCGAGACGTTAATCTTATTGCTAATTTTCTTGTAGGTTACAAGGGGAATTGGTAGGCTTTAAGCGATAGTCAAATGTTTTAAGAGCTGGTTGCTATGTAGAGTATTCCATTCTCTTTGCATTACCAGGACCAAAAAATATGAATAACGAATTTCCATTTGAGAAAAAGTATAAGTACTGGAAAATTTAAGGGAATAGCAAGCAATATCTTGAAAATTGTTCACTCAACAACAAAAATTTATATGACATATTTGGGTATTTTAACGCGATCTACATTTTTTGTGTAGTAAAAGTTTGTCTATATCTTATGATTTACCAGTTATGCAAAATTCGTTCACAATGTAGAATACTTTTGGAGACATTCCCAAAAAATTCGAGATATGTATTTCATTTGCCATGAAAATATCTTAAAAATATGATATTTTAATCAAAATCGTTGGAGCCATTTTTGAGAAAATTAAAATTTTCGAAAAATGTTCTATGTAAAGAGTAATCTGGGGTGGGGGGATTTTCTTGAAAACCTTTGTGTCGCATCTCTGGAAGATACTGAACCTAAATACCAAGTTTGGTGTTTATCCGACTGTTCGTTTCTGAGTCATGCTGTTCGCAGACACACACACGAACATGTTTCCAAAAATGCTTTTGTTTGGATTCAGGGATCTCAAAACATATATTTACGGTGAAATCTCGGTAACGAATTTTTGGGTGGAATACAATACTTCCCGTACTTACTATACGTAGTAGAGAAAGTAAAAAACAGAAAAGACTTTTGATACTCTTTATTTCCTAAATAATGGCTCTGACGATTTTGATTGAAATACAACATATACGTAAAAGATTTTAAAATAGGGCGCTATACACTGGTCTTAAAATTCCATACTGCTTCCATATAATCGCGAGAAACACTGAATGTTGAAAGGACTTTAAGAGAAATGAACGGTTCGAACCTCTAATAACGGATATTTCAGAAATGGTTTACGTCACAAAAAACTTATTTGAAAAATATTTTGTGTTTTAAAGAGATCTACGTTTTTTTGTATATTACGTTTTCGTCTATCGCTTAATGTTTACCTGTTATATAAGAGTGTGTAATTTTTTTTCCAAATAAAGTGCGCAGGCTATTCCCAAAAAATTCAAGATACACATTTTATTTGTTGTGTAAATAGCTTTTTCTAAAGCTCCCTTGTTTTACCCAGTTTATAATTACTATGCTTTTACTGTTTTCGTTACCGCTTATTAGCGCAATTACACAACACACACACAAAAACACCCATGCCCAAGATTGGAGTCGAACCCGTGACCCTTAGCTTGGCGGAGCGCCAGAGCTATACACTCCAGCGACCACGGCTACGAAGGCCACGCTTTGAGGTGGTATTATAATCAAAATCGTTAGAGCCATTTTTTAAAACATAAAAAATTTCGAAAAATTTTCTATGTACAGGGAAGCCTGGGGTGGGGGATTTTCTTGAAAATCATCGTGTCGCATCTTTGGCAGGTATTGATCCTAAATAAAAACTTTGGTATATATCCGACTTTCGTTTTTGAGCTATGCTGTTCACAGACAGACACACACAAGAACCGTTTTCAAAAAATTAATTTTCTGGATTCAGCGGGCCTCAAAACATGTACTTTTGGGGAAAGTTTGGTATCGAATTTTTGTGTAGAATGCAATACCTTCCCTACCTATTTATATACGCGGTAGAGAAAGTGAAAATTATGCAAGGGAATTTCTCTATTAAGAATACGTGAATGTAAAACAAAAGATTTTATTTATTTATTGTTTTCTTGTTTTCACATGCCACAAAGCACGCTTTTGGTTAACATTTCGGTACTGAATTATTGGTCAGGATGCTATACTTTCTGCATCTGACACGAGAAATAAAGTAAAAGTAAAGTTAGTACACGTTGAGACCAAGCCTGCGTATGCGTTTTAAGATTGGGTGACAATAAATAAGGTTCCCTTTCTTCAGTAAATGTTTCTCGCAGCTCCCCAGGCAGCCGAGGGTCATTAGTGCAGAATAATCCATCACTCACAACTCGGAAACTTGGTCTCTGAACCTTTCTTCGCCCACAGGTGGCCGGCTTCTTAAAGGGGTACGTGTCCATGACGCAAGAAAATGTACGCCGTGATAACAAGTGGCCTTTCATTACTCATTACAAAACACTGTTGAAAAATAACGCAACGTCAAGATATTTTTCACTATGTAGTAAGTACAGTCCATAGTTAAATATTACAGAGTCCTTGATTAAGGGAGCCTAAATAGCAAATATTGCCTAAACCGACGTTTTTATTACATTCTTACTCCTCTACCACGTAGAAACAGCACCAAAGTAAATCTTCGGCGAATTTTGTGTCATTTTCTGGGGACTTTTGAGGGTGTCCTTCACCTTACCTATTGCAGAGCGTGTTGGCTTGATAACACAGCAATAAGGGGAAAATAGGGGAGGTTGATGCCTTTGCTTTTTCTAGTGTTATTTAAACTAAAACATGTTTATTGTCTCAGAACCAGTCATGCCGTATACTAGCGAAATACTCGTGGACGTATCGTGGGTATATGGGAGGCTGGTCGCACTGTTACAACAATTGCAACGGCAGTGCATAAAAGTGCTTTTATAGTAAATTACTAGGTAAAAATATTCCAGGTAAGTGGGGAAGACGGTCTACATACTCGTCAGAAATTGGGCACTCCCCGTAAAACATCCGCAGATAATGATATTCGTTTACTAAATGCAAATTACTCTTTTGTTCTAACTGACTGACCATGTTTAGAAACTAGAGATAAATGTGTATGTGTATATGGTTTACCGAATATGATAAACAAATTTTAGCAATAAAATTGGGATATATGTTTGTCTATGATACTGTGATCAGCAATATGTTAGTAAAGGTATATTAACCAATTGGAGTATGAATTAGTGGGAAAACATGCTGCTTTATATATTTATTATTTAGTTATGTTTGCTTCTATGCAGCAACAAGCACTGGTGCCACTGTGAAAATACAGTTCTGTTTATTTTTGTTATAAAGTATTGCTATGTATTTAATGAATACCATTCAAGCTTGAAGAAGTTGTTTTGTTGGAGTTATTTATATTTCAACTGTAGAAGAGCCGAACTTGTAGTAGTTGCAACCGCACGTATAGTAAACAGTTTCCGGTAGCCTTCGCCCTAAGTTTAAAAAATATTAACTTTGTAATTTGACTGTTTCTTTAAATATTATATATTTAATTTTGCCTCGGCTGCGTCAGTATTATTTTAGAGACATGGAAGTCTTGGCAGGGCGTGGTACGACAAGAATGTAGGCTTACACAGATTTTAAGTTTTAATTTACTCCTTTTTATTAATCCTTGACACAAATTAAATAGCACTTCACTGATTTCGAGAGCTGTGAGATTATTTTACTTAATACTTTATTTAATACGTAAACCTATTTTTCGTCTCACACGGATACGTAATTAATTTCTCGAGGACACATCATGCATCCGATTACTATCACTGTCTGCAGGCAACTGACTAGATTTCAACCGCCCAAACTTTGCAGATTTCTGTATTTCAAGTCTTTGATTGGGTAATCCTACTCCAATAGAATACCTGCATATAACTAAAGCTTTTTCTGGTTTTTAATTGGCTATTTTTTTAAACTGTTACAAAAATTGCATTATTTCTGCTCTAATAATCATTAATAGCATTTAAACTTCCTTACTCATTATTGCCTCAAGGTTACCTCATTGCTAGCAACGTTTTCACATAACATTATTGAACATGTTTACAATAATATAAGCATTTGCAATGACTGTTACATACATTTTACAAATTATTACATACACATATTGCTTCAAAGCGGACTGTTATTGAATTTACATATTATATAATTTGACTGAAATTATTTAAGTGTTAAAAATACTGCCTCAAGCTTTAATTTGAAAATCTTCTCACACTACACATTCTACATTTCGCTAACCTGGGCGCTCATCAAGTTTTCTCCTTAGCTTTTAACTCTTTCAAAGGCGTGTCCTGCACTAGCCGATAAGGTATGGGCTACCAATCACGATAAGAGGTCTGTATGACAAACTGAATGTACTCACTCTACCTCTTTCTCTTTTAGCCAATACGATGAGAGCGTAAACGTATATTTCGTTTCTACACCATTTTGTAACCTTTGTTGCGGTTATTCGAGCAAATATTTAGCAGAAGAGTGGCACACCCTTGCACCGTGGTCTAAAGCAACCAATGAAATGGCCATTGCTTCGCAAGGCCACGTTCAGCGATAAATAATTTGTGATAGACGCGAGGTGCAGCGAGATTTTCTTTGCAGCTCTTTGTACATAGTAAGTAAAGAAGGTATTGCATTCCATTCAAAAACTCGATACCGAGATTTCACCGTAAAGGCATGTTTTGAGGCTCACTGAATCCAAAAGTAGTATTTTTAGAAAATTGTACGTATGTGCGTCTGTGTGTATGTGTATGTGTGTGTGTGTGTGTGTGAGCAGCATAACTCAGAAACGAATGTCGCGGTTCAGTACCTTCCAAAGATGCGACACGAAAATTTTCAAGAAAATCCCACCCCCCATCCGAAACTGTCCTTTACACGGAAATTTTTTTGATTTTTTTTATTTTCTTAAAACTGCTGTAATGATTTTGTTTAAAATACCACATATTAAATATATTTACATGACAAATAAAATGTATATCCTGAATTTTCTTCTAATAATCAGTGAAGTCTTTTTCATTCGGAAGGAATCTTAAGTAATCTTAAATAAGTAGTAAACGTTAAGCGATAGACGAAAACGTACTACAAAAAAAATGTAGATCTCTTTAAAACACAGATTTATTGCAAATAACATTTTTGTGGCATTATCATTTCCAAGATGTCCGTTCTTAATGGTTCGATTTGTTTAATACTTTTGTCATCGTTTTTAAGTCCCATCGATTTTCAGTTGTTTCTCACGATTGCATGGAAACAGTATGGAATTTTAAGGCCAGCATATAGCGTCCAGTTCTTAAACACTTGACTATCGCTGTTCTATTTGTATCTATAACGAAATGTGTAATGTAGCTAGCTATTTCTGCAAAGGTTTATTTGGATAGAAATGTAGTAGATAGAAAAAAAATATGTGTTACTCGCACATGACTTTCTCTACTCTTGACAAACTATTTTTACAAACTCTTACTCTCCATCTATTTCATATTAATCGAGATAAACATTTGCAGAAACGATCTTTTGACATGCAAAGAGAATTACATTTTACACATAGCGACCAGTTCTAAAAATATTTGACTATCGCTTAAGGCGTACTATGTTCCCCTTGTTTTGTATTTGTAAGGGCAATATAGAAATACAGTAGCCTTTAAGCATAGACACATCTCTTAATAGCTGGTTGCTATGTGTAGCACCATTCTCTTTGCCATAGATTAATACTCTTTGCATATCCAGGACAAAAAAAATGAATAGCGAATTCCCATTTGAAAAAAAAGTATAAGTATTGGAAAATTTAAGGAAATAACAAGCAATATCTCGAAAATGGTTCACTCAACAAAATTATGTATATGACATAAATTGTGTATTTTAGCGTGATCTACATTTCTGTGTAGTAAAATTTTGTCTATCTCTTATGCTTTACCAGTTATGCAAAAGTGGTTCACAATGAAGAATACTTCTGGAGACATTCCCAGAAAATTCAAGATATACATTTCATTTGTCATGAAAATATTTTAAACATTCGTTAGAGCGATTTTGGGGAAAATTAAAATTTTCGAAAAATGTTCCATGTAAAGGGTAATCTGGGATGGGGGGATTTTCTTGAAAACCTTTGTGTCGCATCCTTGGAAGATACTGAACCTAAATACCAAGTTTGGTGTTTATCCGACTGTTCGTTTCTGAGTTATGCTGTTCACAGACACACAGACACACACACCGCATGTTTCCAAAAAGGCTTTTTTTTATTCAGGGGGTCTCAAAACATGTATTTCCGGTGAAATCCCGGTATCGAATTTTTGGGTGGATTGCAATACTTCCCCTACTTACTATGCGTAGTAGAGAAAGTAATAAGCTTTAGTAAGGATAGTTTGTATACCCATTAATAAATGATAGAGGTTAGAGAAAGTCAAGTGAATGTATCACAAACTTTTTTTAAGGTTTATTGTCCTTTATACGTTAGGTTGGGGTATTAGCTTTAGGAGATAAGGAAGAATACTCTAGGGTCGATTTGCTCCAGCCGCGAGTGCAGAGATCTCTTCTTATCCCGGGTGTGGTCTTGAGGAGGTATATCGGTTTAAATATATAAATAATGTAACTCCGAATAAATAACTTTTGCTGTTAGTTTTATTAGTAAAGCCTTACAACACGTGTACCTAATACTACGATGTAAAAGGCGAAACTAAAACAGACCGTTTTGTCTTCTGTTCTCCACGTTCAGTATTTATTCAATACGACAACACACTTATATTATCATGAATATTATATTGACAATCCAAACATTTGATCATGGCTCTTATCCTTTGCTTTTTTACAACATTTTGTTTATATTACTTAACGATGTTTTAATTAAAAACTGACTTCAACTCTACAAAATACAATAATTAATTACATTGAAAATTAGGTGTATAAATACTCACATCTTTAATATAACTCCCCAAAACCAGAGATTTAGTATATTAATCATAATACAATTTTTCAACTATTTCCCTTTCGGTTAATTTCTCAAATTTCTGTCTTAAGTTCGTATCAAACATGAATGAAATGACGCTCAAATGAACCCGGGATCCATAGAGTTTAGAGTTACCCGACATTCATCTTTCAGGATAAGAAAAAACTCTGAAAAATCGTATCCGGGTAACTCATTCTAAGCCATATTCGAACTCGAGACCTATTAAATGTGAGGCAGACGCGCTATCCCTACACCACAGAGGTGGGCACACATTTAGATTTAGGGATAAGGATACAGTAGCCCAAAGCGATAGTCAGATTTTTAAACAAACATAACAGAAATTCCATGCTGTTTGCATGACCCTATTTGAAAAATAAATCGTATATGTTGCACTCACGTGACTTTCTCCTCTCACTCTTCTACAAACCAAGGTTACAAAAGCTTATTCTTCCATCAGCTTCTTGTTAATATAGATTAACCTTAATTATTCACACATTGCAGACATAAGAAGAATACAGTAGGCCAAAGCGATAGTCAAATATTTTCAAATTCGGTCGCTATGTGATGGCCCTGAAATTCCGTTCTCTTTGCATGAACGCGTAAAGGAAAGAAAGAATAGTTATTTGCAACTGAAAAAATATAAGAATTTCAAAAAGCAAACCAATTACAAAGAATATCTTGGAAATGGTTAATGCCACAAAAAAGTTTATCTGACATACATTGTGGGCTTTAACGAGATCTACATATTCTGTGAAGTAAGATTTTACCTATCTCTTACGTTTAGCAATTATACAAAAGTGGTTCAGAATAAAGAGGACTTCACAGACTATTACCAGAAAATTCAAGATATACATTTTGTATTGTAAATAATTTAAACATACTAAGGTATTTTAATAAATTCGTTACGACCATTTTGGAGAAAATCGGAAATAAAGAAAAAAATTACCATTTAAAGAAAATGGCGTGGAGAAATTTTCTTGAAAAATCATCTTTGAAAGCTGTTGAACTGAAATTCCAAGTTTAGTATTTATCAAACATTTCGTTTTAGACTTACGCTCTTCATACATATACATACACACACCATTTTAAAAATGCTATTTTTATTCAGGATCCTCAAAAAATGCATTTCAGGCGAAATTTGGGCCTCGAATTTTTTTCTTGGAATATAATACTCCCTCTTACCTACTATATGTAGGTGGGAGAGAAAATAAAAGTCATAACTCCTTCACACTTTGGAGTAGGAGGTACAGTTTAGTCCATCTTTTAGGGGAAATTTTGCTTCTTTATTTTTCCTTTAAAAAGCTTTCTTTGTGAACGAGGGTTACTGCTAAAAATAATCGGTTTTCTCAGAAACGATTGAAGAAAGTTAAACTAAATTTTAGGATGATAAAAACAACCCCAGTGCTATTGTGGATAAAGCTTCTTAGTTGGCTAGATAGTTGGTTATCAGTAGGATATATATAAGGGGCGACTGGCACAATTTTTTGCGTTTATATGGAAAAGTGTGGCAGTCACCTCCTCCTGTCCGTTGCTCGCGGCTTACCTTGCTGCATCCTCCATGTTGGCTCCAGATGTTCGCAGTGTGCTGGTTCTCTGCATTTTTATCCTCGGCTAGCTGCAGTAATTTTCTTTAAACTATGTGGGAGCATGGACTTATCCTTGGTAAAGGAAGCGTAGATCTCGGGCGGTGGTAAAAGGAGAAATAGACGTGCTTTAGTTATGAAAAAACGACACTGCTGTTTCTTTTATTTTGCTACTTCTCGTAGTACACAACGCTGATATTTCCGCCGTTAAAACACTGTCCACTGCTGTTGAAACACGGCGCGGATATGACGCGAAGTTTATATATACTTATTATATCTCTTTACGCGCACCGATTCTTATGTGTGTTGCGAAAACTGTCTTAATACACTTTTGGCGCGATATCTCTTAAACATCCTGCAGCATCTCTCCCTACGTGTAGTTTAGCAAAATGTCCCTCGACCAAATGACAAATCACCCACAAATGCCCCGAATTTGTTCCTAACAGACCCATTTATAGTCGCAGGCTGCTGGGGATGCTTCCTTTCCTATTGGTCCATTTTTAGCGCCACTCAACGCGTCTCACTATTTCATATAAACATACCGGGATCTCATTGGTCCAAGTTTAACATAAATCGCGGCTTTTCCTAAATTTACCGTTAAGCTTGTCTCTCTCACTTGGCCACGGCGAATTATCGTATAAAGGAACAAAGACTCTACACCCTCGCTGTATGAACAATGCCCCTGCGACCAGAGAGACATCGTAAAACTAGACTTTCTGCCTTCGAAGACACTTTTCTTGTAGCTAAGACATTTCGTCCTGGACAGTATTTTAACATAGCGCTTAAATTATTTACATTAAACAATTTATAACTCCTCTAATATTATTAACCTAAATACATACATATCGTTAAATCACCCTTCTTAAACTATACAAGCAGTAAAAGAAAAATATGTGTACATAGTATGATTTAACATCAATAAAAATTAATAAATCAAATTATCTATAATTACATTTCTCGGGCTCGGCCTAGAGTTGCCGTTTCAAAAGGTTAGGGAAAACGAGCGTAGAAACTCGTGAAGAGGGTTTCCTATCTCTTCCATATAAACCCATACTCTATTCCTCAATCTCTGTCTAGCCCAGCACTTCCCCTAGTATTCCCTACCTCTCTTACATAAAGCGCATTCCTCCTCCTTTTGCCGCTGTCTAGCCGAGCATTTCTGTTTGGTTTCCTATCTAACCCATATAAAATACATTCCACCTTTAAACCTGCTATCCTTGCATCTCTCTCTGTTTTGCTATCTCTCCCACATAAACGCATTTCCCTCCTTCAACCCTGTCTAGCCTAGCATCAGCCCTCGTATTCCCTATATCTCCCATACAAACGCATTTTCCCCTTGAAGGCTCTTCTCAACCCAGCATATACCCTCATTTTCCCTATCCTTTCCCATATAAACGCAAAAAAGTGTGCCAGCCGCCCCTTATATATCCTACTTTTATCTTTTAAAAAAATAGTTGCTAATAAATTTTAAACAAAGAGGGGTATAATGGAGATAAAAATTCTATATTTCTTAATAAAAAAAAAATTGAATTATGAGTAGATCAGTGAAATTAGAAAGTGTAGGTGAGCATATACCCGACAGGGCACGCAATGTAAATAAAGGGAAATCATAAACGAATAATCAAGATAGGTATACCTAACAATATAATACTATAAATGTATACTTGTATCACAAATGCAGAAATATGTAACAAATAATTGTAATAATTAGCTAAGAATAAGCGAGCTAACAGCAGCGCATCAACAATCCACACTAATGGAAGCAGGATTAAGCAAAATACCGACGGGCAGAGAGAGAGAGAGAGAGAGAGAGAGAGAGAGAGGGGGGGTCCGAGGAGAGACAAGGACAGAGATAGAGAAACAATTCCAAGAAAAGCCACAGGTTCTAAAGGGCGTTGGATAAGTAATCAGCAAATAGAAAGAGAAATAAGAGTTGAGAGAGAGGCAGAGCTATGTGGATTTTACTAAGGAAATCAGAAGAAGTCAGACGGTTAAGGTGAACGATTTCTTTCTCATAGCACACCAAGTAAACAGCCAATCAACATAGAGATTGAGACAGTATTTCTGGCCTTAAGCAATTATCATGATGATAATATTTATTTATGTCATCAAATAATAGACCACCTACAACTGATTAATAATATATGTATGTAAGGTAGTGTATACAGTATCCTATTGTAAATAAGGGACAAATATTTTTGTGCAATGTATTTATTTGTTTAAAAGTTGGAGCTGTAAGATGCTAGAATGTCAACAAGTTGTGTGAATGCGATAGTCATAAAATCAAACCCTAGGGGAAGTAACAATAGCATTAACCTTGGTGTGGGAGTAAAATAGTGAAGACGCTTCGAAAAAGTTCTTTAACAGTCAATAGCAGAGAACGTTGCTAACGTAAGAGTTTGAATATAGTCACGTGTAAGTGAAAACCCAATAAGAGACAGAAAAACAGTATTCTGCTAGTAGCCAATGAGAGTGAGATGATAGGAGATTTAAACATTTAAGTATACGATGCCAGGAACAGCGTACCCAAGCCAAGTTAGTGGTGTTGAACTATTATGGTGCAGACGTGTAATGGCTTGATAGTTAAAGTAGTGAATTGAGAATAATTAGTTCCGCCAAAACGTAGTTAGATTAATCAGAACACTACAGCGTGAAAATACACAACCTAGCTAGATCATTGATATGAATATGTAGTAAAAGTGACTGAAATTATTCAAGTTAGCCAGCAAACTTAGAAAATTCAACGGTTGACTGAACACATTAAAAATTAAGGCATCCTAATATTTCATAATTAACTTACAGCTTCAACCAGTGAAAAGTGATTTTGTTAAACTGAGCTGTTAATCTTATTATTTGTATGTTACTGGAACTAAACTTTCCTTACCCGTACCACGCCCTAATAACAATATTACTTGACCTACTAGTACTGATGCAACCGAGGCCTAATTACTCAAAATACTGACGAATCAACGAGCCCAAAAGTAACATAAATAGATCAATACAAATTAAACATCTCTGACTATTAATTAATGAGCCAGTACGCAACCCGCAAGATTAAGTAAAAGGGCGCGAAAGGTAGTTCATAGCAGCGGGGTACAAAAAGGAGGTCCGCCTCGGATTCCAACAGTCATTCATATACTTCCCTTACCTACTTTCATTCATGTGAATTGTCTAGTGGCAAATTTCTCTAAGTGTGTGTGTGTGTGTGTGTGTGTGTGTGTGTGTGTGGATGGGAGATGACGTGTTGCGTAGATAGCTACGTCCACTGAAATATTTAAAGAAGCGGGAAGATGGAAACTACAGTACAAAGATAATCTCATTATTATTAAAAAAGGGAACAGTTGTTAACTGCTTCAAGTATTTCGTTGATTTAGAATAGATTCAATAGTTAAGAAATTCATTATACTCATTTGCCTTCACCCAAAATATCCTGAGATACGATAGGAAAAGGAATCTATTCACAGCTACCGACTGGCAGCCGAGGCAGAGAACTTCTGAGAACTTCCACCTGGAACTCAACATCAAGCTGTAACTCCCGCCCGTTATAAATGTCTGATATTAATTAACGAGTCATGAATTTCACAATTTTTATATTGATGGTATAGAGCTTTTAATCCCTTAAATTTTAACCATTGTGATGGCACCTATGTTCATAGAGACTAAGAATTAATTCTGTTGCATGTTAATGTTCAATAAAATGCTTGTAACTTAGTTTATTTTGTTTTCTAAATAGCGTGCAAAAGTGATAAGCTTTCGTAACTCAAACCAGTCCAAGAAGATTAGTATACTTCTGAGATAGATAACACAAACAATACTTTGGTATATCCAGGATATCTTAAGAACTGTGCAAATTACACAGTTGTAATGTCTGTGCCTTTGAAAGTCTGGGCACAAAATTTACACAAAACTTCTGAAGTAAGGATTATGCACTTTCTATGACACCAAAAGAATGAAAGAACAAAATAGATTTCGAGACTGGAGATGATGTTCCGATGAGTATTTCACTTTAAGAATTGTAATGGAAAAAAAGAGAATTCAATAAAGAGACATATTTGGCTCTTATAATATAAAAAGTAGGCAGGAAATGTTATAGGAAGTTCTAGTAGAAGATAATGTTTCAAATCTGCTTATGAAGCTATCTTTAAATTATACTTTGGACCATTTAAGTTTAGATGAAAATATCTCCGAACTAAGCGTCGTAGAAAGAAATGTCTTTCATTAAAGTTGTTTGATATAATGGGGGAAGGAAATGTCATTAGTCGTATTTTGTTTGAAAGATGTTGTGATGGTCATTTTAGGATCAATTTAATTTTTTTATCATTTGAAAATGGTTTATAAAAAGCTGTTTACATTGTAATGAGGAATGAAGAAACAACATAAAAAATGTTTGTTCCCAATTACGAAACGTAACGTGACCCTCAAATGACCATCCATGGATGGTCTAGCCATTCATTGCGCTCCTGTACACAGCCATTCAGAATTTTTGTTGTTATTTATGCTTGTGGAAGAACAATTGCAAAGTGCTTTATACAAATGTTTCCTAGTTTTTATGACGAGTGAGAAAACAATATAAAAAGGGTAGCTTGCCATTTAAAAAAAATTAAATTGACCTTAAAATGACCATCACAACGTCCTCCAAATAAAACACGGCTAATGACATTTTCTTTCTCCCATAATATCAATCAACTTTTATTCAAGGCATTTCTTTCTACAACGCTTAGTTTTGGAGATATTGTACAGTCTCAACTTAAATGGTCCACATACAAGGTGGCGCAAAAGTCACTCCATATTTAGGGAAATGTATGTATCTAGATTGATAGGACGAACTAAGTACGTCAATATGGTTGGTAGGAATCAGGAAATGACACGTGTTAACAAATGAATCGTAACCATTCTTAACATCGCCTTGACAACACAAACAATAGTTTTCAGAAAATGTAAACGAAAGAAGAAAGGATTTTTGCTGTAAAGACTCCTTACTAAAGCGTTGTAGGTGCTGTACTGCGGGAATGGAGGGAACATTTCGAGTCAAATCCATCAACAGTAAGACTATTTACAATTTCATTCATAAGTTTGAAACTGAAAGATATGTTTAGAGTGTACCTCTCAGTGGGCAACCTAGGACAGCACAAACTCAGTATCTTTTGACTATTATGATTAATCTAAAGAAGTCCACAAAAGGTTAGCGGCAGAGTTCATAGAACTATCACATCGGTCAGTCCAAAGGATATTACATCAGTACAACTTCAAAGTATACATTCCACGCCTGATAAATGGATTGCTGGAAGATAATCCAGACAGGCGGCTACAATTTTGTCAACTTGTGCTCGATCAGTATCGAGTAGACCAGAGTTTCTTTCCTAGCATTAATGATGAGGCCACATTCAAATTGTTGGGACATGTAAACCGATACGAGGGGCACTATTTATATTTTGAGCCTTGGCAACCCTGAATGTTGCAAGTGCCATCTGACGTTTCCAATCGAAAGTTTGACATTTTTGACCATAATCTACTTCAAACATTTTGTCAATAGAGGGTCACTTGTTTTGTTTACACTAACTTGAAAATTGTGTGTCAACAAAAACATGTAGTTAACTCGTGAAAATGTTCGTGCAATGATTTATTACGACTTTCGACGTGGATTATCAAGACAAGCTGTGAAGAGTTCATCGATTAACTACTTCCACATTTGGCGACAAAGCTCCATCCTTTGCCACTGTGAAACGCTGGTATAACGAATTTAACTGTGGCCGCCGTTCGCTCAATGGTGAAGGTCGTCCAAAATCAGTTGTTGTGCCAGAAAACATTGATGCTGTGCAAAAACTAATAATGAAACATCGTCATGCGACATATTGTGAGATTGAGGCAACCCTAGGCATTAGTTCCACCAAAATATATAAAATATTGCATGATTATTTAGCCGTGAAAAAGGTTTGCTCTCATTGGATCGCACATAATTTGAAAATCTCAAAAAGATGCTCGTGTCGATTGGTGTACAAAAATGCTCAAGAAATACAATGGCGGTGCCTCAAAAGACATATATAAGATTGTAACAGGTGACGAATCATGGATCTATGCGTATGAGCCGGAACGTAAACAGCAGTCGACTGTATGGGTGTTTCAAGATAAAGCAAATCCAACAAAAGTTGTTCGCACTCGAAGCACTTCGAAGCAAATGGTCGCCTGCTTTTTCAGCAAAACTGGCCATGTGACAACAGTGCCGTTAGAGGAACGCAAAACGGTCAATGCCGAATGGTACACAACCATTTGTTTGCCGGAACTCTTCGGTGAAGTAAGGAAAACCAACAAGAATCGTAGGATCGTTCTTCATCAAGACAATGCAAGCGCACACACATCTCGTCTAACAGCAGAGTATTTGAAGGCTCAAAAAATCGAATTGATGGATCATCCGCCATAAAGTCCTGATTTGTCACCCAATGACTTCTTTTCGTTCCCGAACATCAAGAATAAATTGCGTGGACAACGATTTTCGTTGGCAGACGAGGCCGTTGATGCCTTCAAAAACCATGTTTCGGCGGTTTCTCTAGAAGACTAGAATAAATGCTTTGAAAAAGGGTTTAAACGGATGCAAAAGTGTTTTGATCATAAAAGAGAATATTTTGAAAACAATAAAGCAGTTTTCAACCAGAAATTACTTTGTTTTAAGTATTAGGCTCAAAATATGGGGTATGGTTACAGACGAAGTGTATGGAAGGAAACCACAAATTCTTGAAAAGCTGACCGGTTACATTGAGAACCCTTCCACAATCGGGACAACAACATTCAGCTGTTGTATGTGTGTCACAATGTTCGAGGTAGACCTCAACGATGTATTGACGAAGAAGGGAGACAATTTGAACATGCAAAGAAGTGATGTGTACTGCATTTTTTGGTAGGCGTGTATCATGTTCAATTTTTTCAAAATTGACATAAGTTACATGTGTTGAATAATTGTGTAATGTCTGTTACGCAATCCTGTATACAGGGTGAACCATTTAAGTTGAGATTGTGCAATATCTCCAAAACTAAGCCTTGTAGAAAGAAATGTCTTTGATAAAAGTTTCTTGATATTATGGTGGAAAGTAAATGCCATTAGTCGTGCTGTGTTTGAAGGACGCTATGATGGTCATTTTAGGATCAATTTAATTGTTTTAAATACGAACCTACAATTAGGATCAATGTACATGAACATAATTTTCATTACGCAATGAATACAATAAATAACATTTTAAAACCGTCTCTTGTACAAAGACGCACTCTGATAAATGGCCTAAAAGACACTGGTGGGACTAGTCTTCATGTATGGAAGTGAAGCCTGTAATATACGACAAAGTGATGAACACCGCATCACAGCCAATGAAATGAAATATATAAGAATAACTGCAGCATACACTAAATTAGATAAAAACATCTGATGTGTAACACTCACATCACTTTCTCTATTCTTGTACTAACTATTTTTACAAACTCTTATTCTCCATCCATTTCATATTAATCGAGATAAACATTTTCAGAAACGATCTTTTGACTTGCAAAGAGAATTACATTTTACACAAAGCGACCAGTTCTAAAAATATTTGACTATCGCTTAAGGCCTACTATGTTCCCCTTGTTTTGTATTTGCAAGGGCAATATAGATATACAGCAGCCTATAAGCATCGACATATCTCTTAATAGCTGGTTCCTAGGTGCAGCACCATTCTCTTTGCCACAGATTAATACTTTTTGCATATACAAGACAAAAAAAAAAGAACAACGAATTCCCATTTGAGAAAATAAGTATTGAAAATTAAGGGAATAACAAGCAATATCTTGAAAAAGGTTCACTCAACAACAAAAAAATGTATATGGCATAAATTGTGCATTTTAACGCGATCTACATTTTTTGTGTAGCAAAATTTTATCTATCTCTTATGGTTTACCAGTTATGCAAAAGTCGTTCACAATAAAGAATACTTTTGGAGACATTCCCAGAAAATTCGAGATAAACCTTTCATTAGTCTGAAAATATCTTAAAGATATGATATTTTAATCAAAATCGTTAGAGCCATTTTTGAGAAAATTAAAATTTTCGAAAAATGTTCCATGTAAAGGGTAATCTGGGGTGGGGAGATTTTCTTGAAAACCTTCGTGTCACTTCTCTGGAAGATACTGAACCCAAATACCAAGTTTGGTGTGTATCCGACGGTTCTTTTCTGAGTTATGCTGTTCACAGACACACACATGGACATGTTTCCAAAAAGGGAGATCTTTGGGCCGTCCGATGAAGAGATGGGATGAGACCGTAACAGACCACTAGGCCTAATACGTGGCAAGAAGAAGAAAAGGGATATCGCACAGAAATTAGTGGATTGTAAGCAAGTTTAAAGGAAAACTGTCGATAGGTTCGCACTTTTTGGCTCATCCTGTACTCATTACCAGCAGGGTCCTCCAGTAATCAGTTCCTGACAAGGAGCCAGCACATCAATCATCCTCCTCAGCTTGCATTTCCAATTCCGATTCAACTCCGGAAGCACGCGAAGCGAGGCCTGCCTCCGGACTACTGCGTGGAGCGAGTCCCAAACTGTGTGAACGCCTCCCCACACTTTATCTACAGATATTTAACATTGTGAGCCCAGCCCTCGTTATCGTAGAATTGCTCCACTGAACTACAAACGTAACTCGATCAGCCGTTGTTACATATTGTTGCTTCCTTACTGTCTAGTATCTACCCAAAAATTTATATATGGATATTTCATCGGAAATACACGTTTTGAAGCCCCCTTTTTTCAAAACACTATTGTGGGTATGGGCGGCACCGTGGCCGAGTGGTTAGACCGCTCGCCTCCCACCGAGGCAGCCCGGGTTCAATCCCAGAGACCTGCATGTAGGATTTGTGGTGGACAAAGCGGCGTCTGGGCGGGTTTTCTCCGGGTTCTCCGGTTTTCCCCGCCATTCATTCCACCAACTGCTCCATCATCACCTTTCCTTTCATCTATTTCACCAACATTTCGTTTCATCTACTTCCTTGATCCCATACCAGGCATCGGGCTGATCACCCATTCTGGATGCTCTGTCTGATCCTCGACGGGCCTCTGACCCCAGGCACCCGCTTGTAAGTCCTGGGGGTGTGTAAGTCCTACATAAGAGGAGGGTAAACAGATAATGAATGAATGAATGAATATTGTGGGTATCCCCGAAGAATATGACATCAAGATTTTCAAGAAAACCTTCGATCCCAAACTGCGCTTTACATGGAAAGGTTTCCATTATCGTTTGTTTTCTCAAAAATGCAGCAAATACCATAAACCAAATGTTCATACATGTTTAATTTTCGGCGAAGAACCTATGAAGCCCTGTAATCTGCGACTTGCATAGATCTATTGTAGCCACCACCCCCCAGAAGGAAGAGATGAAGTGAAAAAACCATAGGCTGCAGGTAGACAGGCCACAAATACTCAGGGAAGTCCCTAACACTTCCGCTCGAAGACGTTTTAGTCCAAACAAACTTTTATAGATATAATTACATTACACATTTCATTATAGATACAAAGGGAACAGCGATAGTCAAATCTTTAAGAACGGGACACTATACGCTGGCCGTAAAATTCCATACTGTTTCCATGCAATCGCGAGAAACAACTGAATGTTGAAAGGACATGAAGAGAATGACCACTGTACAATTCGAACCATTAATAACCGATATTTCAGAAATGGCTTATGCCACAAAAAAACTTATTGGAAATAAATTGTGTGTTTTAAAGAGATTTAATTTTTTGGTGTAGTACAATTTCGTCTATCGCTTAACGTTTAGCAGTCATGCAAGATTGTACAAAATCCATTGAATGAAGAGGACTTCAAAGGTTATTCCCAGAAAATTCAAGATATTCATTTGTCATGTAAATATCTTTAATGTAAAATATTTTAATCAAAATCGTTTGGGCCATTTTTTGTGTCGCATCCTTGTAAGATACCAGGAAGATAACTTATATAACCAGTTTGGTATTTATCCGACTTTTCGTTTTTGAGTTATACTGTTCACAGACACACAGAAGGGCAAGACTGACACACACACTAACCTTTTTCTAAAATACTTTTTTTTAATTCAGGGGGCCTCAAAGCATATATTTCCGGTGGAATCTCTATATTAACTTTTGGGTGGAATGCAATGCTTCCCCTACTTACTACACGTAGTGGAGAAAGTAAAAAGGTAGGTAAAGGTACATACGGAAGAGCACCGGGAACCGGGGCCGAAACCGCAAGTAGGCCGCAAGGCCCTTTTTGTTTCAAACGTGACCCCTAGGAGGGAAAGATGATGGGAAACATCCGTATGGCGACCAGATTCGGGACACGTCAAAGTCCCTAATGCTTTCAATTGGAAAGCATCTGACATCGCTAAAGCCCACTCATAAGCCCCTGACCCTCCGGGGGACCCTGAGGGGGAGCCAGCTCCAAGGACACCCGGAGGCGGGATCCAGCTGAGAAGTCCGACCGACGCAAGGAAGAAACCTTCACAAAGGGCCCCTGCATCGCACAGCCTTAACACGCTTAACACTGGCGCCTGGTCTTAACAGATGAGGATGAAAGATATATTCCCGGCGACGCCGTTTCTAACCATTGGTTTTTTGTGATTTTTCCTGGTCGGTAGGCGAATTCTGGGGTGATTCCTCTTCCACCACCACCTCTTCCCCTTCCTGCCCCTCATTTCCTATATATATAGGACCAGGAAAAATCACAAAAAACCAATGGTTAGAAACGGCGTCGCCGCGAATCGAGCCCGGGACCTCCCGAATGCGAATATCACGCGTTACCACTGTTGAACGACCATACAACCAGGCAGCCCTATGATTCCACGAGGAATATTGTTTCCTTTACTAAACATCCCTCTGTCTACACCGCCTCACATCGCAATACCTCGAAGCACATCTGAAAGATAAGAAGAAAGCGGAATGAAAGAGGAGTGAGGGGGGAAAAATCGTGGTAGATGGTAAATCACGACAGCACTCGCCTTACCAACCAGGGTAACCAAAAAATTCAGAGTGGGCAACGGGAATTGTACCCGGAGCTCTCCGAATACGAGCCTCACACGTTGCGGGAGCCAGCTCGTTCCGTAAAGTTACCATATAAAAATACCGATCTCGTTAAAACTCACAGTTTATGAGAAATAAAATACTTGCGGCATTAACCATTTCCGCGAGATTCGTTGTTATTGTTTGTAATTTTCAAATACTGTATACTTTTTACTTCCTCTACCTCGTGCATAGTAGGTAGAGAAATTACTGCATTCCACCCAAAAATTCAATGTCCACATTTTACCGGAAATATGTTTTAAGGTAACCTAAACCCCCCAAAACATTTTTTTTAGAAAAACACCCATGTATGTGTGTGTGCGTGCACGCGCGCCTGTGAACTGTATAATTCAAACAACGAAAAGTCGGTAGTACCAAACTTCGTATTTAAGTTCAATGTCTTCAAGGTTGCATCACGAGCATTTTCAAGAAAATCCCCCAATCCCAACTACCTTTTACATGGAACATTTTTCGAAAATTTTGATTTTCTAAAAAGTGACTGTAACGATTTTGATTAAAATACGATATATTAAGGATATTTGCAGGTCAAATAAAATGTATATCTTGAATTTTTGGGAATAGCCTTGGAGAGTGCTCTTCATTAGAAAGGAATTTTGTATAATCTTGTATAACTGGTAACGTTAAACGATAGACGAAAACGTACCACACAAAAATGTGAATCTCTTTCAAACAAATTATTTATTTCAAATAACCTTTTCTGAGGTATCCGCTATTAATGGTTCGAATTGTTTAAGACCTTGCCGTTCCTTTAAGTCCTGTAGATTATCAGTTGTTTCTCGTGATGTCATGGAAACAGGGCAGAATATAGCATCCGCTTCGTAAAGATTTGAGTATCTTTGTATCTTCCCTTTGTATCTACAACGAAATGTATAATGTACCTATTTCTGGAAAGATTTATCTCGATTATAATGAAATATATAGTATTCCAAAAGTCGTTTCAAGCATTAAACTGCTGTAAATATAATATTTGAGACAGGAAAAAAAAACATGACAGATTGGGCAAACAATGGGATTTACAAAATTTTGGAAAGATGTCCACCGTTCTCTTGTTGAATGTATAGCAACACTATCGTCTGCGACACCATGCACATTATTCTGCAGATAATGTCTTGGAATATTGGCAATTTCTTGCGAGATAGCCTCTTTAGGTTGCAGTAGAGTTGTTGAATGTGCCAGGAAAACTCGTTCTATAAGATAACCCCACAATCAAAACTCGGTTGGATTTAAATCTGGAGATTGCGGAGGCCACATTGTTGGGAAGTGCCTACTGATGACACGATCGCCAAACATCTGCGTGATTAATTGTTTTTCAGGGATGTAGATGTGAGGGGAGCGGCATGTAGCTTGAAGATTATGTTTTCCATATCGTGTTTTCTCAGTCTAGGGATGACGATGTAACAGCCTGCCTTACTCCATTGTTGTCTTCTTCGAAGGTATATGGGCCAATGAATAATTGTGGAGTAAGTCACACCATATAGCAACTTTTAAATCATGAAGAGCTTGTTGAATTAAAGTTTGAGGGTCATTATCTGACCAAATTCTGCAATTACGTGTGTTAAGTCCACCATTAAGAAAAGGTGTGCTCGTCTCTGACTCGTGGATTTTTTCGAGGTTTCCCGGATCGTCAGGCAAATGCTCTCATCGCCCGAATTTCCTGACCCTCCATTTCGTTCCATTCTTCATTTCATTCATCCTTCATCCGTTGTTTCTTTCAGGGCGGAAGTGTCGGTGACTGTGTTTCGGTGCAACATGGCAGGGGAAAAGGATGCTCTTTGTGACTCTCTCCGTTCCTCGGCTTTCCGCTGGCTACCGCAGTATCCGAATCGCCTTGAGGGGCATTAGGCCCCTCTGTGCGGGTTGGGGTTCCCGGTCTGCCTGTCCATCTGCGGGGTGTCTCTATTTGGAAACTTAGCGACCCTGTCACTGCTGTGCCGTCGCTCCTGGTTCCGGCCGCCCGGTATCTCCTTCCTCCAGGGGACGCTTCCTGGTGGGGCGTAGGTACAATATTCACTCTGAATCGGTGCCGTAGTCAATCCTATCCTATCATTATTAATTTCAGTCTCTGCTAGTACAACTAAAGCAAAATCATATCTTTCCCACTTGTCACATTCTTTGAGTGCAAACGTTGCTTTTAGTTAAATGGATACAAAAAAGATGTTTTCTTAGAATTCTCAAAGCTCTGTTACTACTCATCTGAAGTTATTTGGACATCTCAGCAACACTACTGATTCCAAATAATTATTTCTACTTGTTTCATTATTTGCATGAAACGCCTCTGCAGCAGTGACATCATTGATTACCTTTGGTCTTCCAGATTTCTTCTTATCAATTATCAGAACCAGTTTCTTCAAACTTCCTGATTGAATTCCCATAATTAGGAATAGAACATGGGCCTGCTCTTAAATTGTTAGGAGTTCTAAATTTTCTCAGACCTTGAGTAAGACTCATATTGCTTTCATAATAGCATTGTATCAGCTGTATTCTAACATTTAGTGATAGAGCCATGGTTTCAAACTTACAAATATCTGTAGCAGTAGGTAAAATCACTGGTGTTCAAAACAATAAAATGATAGCAACTGTGAAATGCAAACAGAAACAAATGAGAACCAATCCCCTCTGCTTGCCCAACACTCTGATATTTTTACTTTCTACTACGTATAGTAAGTAGAGGAAGTATTGCATTCCACCCAAAAATTCGATACCGAGATTTCACCGGAAATATATGTTTTGAGGTGCACTGAATGCATATAAAGCATTTTTGGAAACATGCCCGTGTGTGTGTGTGTGTGTGTGTGTGTGTGTGTGTGTGTGTGTGTGTGTCTGTCTGTCTGTCAGTGTGCCTGTGAACAGTATAACTCAGAAACGAACAGGCGGATAAACACCAAACTTGGTATTTAGGTTCAGTATCTTCCAGAGATGCGACACGAAGGTTTTCAAGAAAATCCCCCCACGCCAGATTACCCTCTACATAGAACATTTTCGAAAATTTTAATTTTCTCAAAAATGGCTCTATCGATTTTGAATAAAATACCATAAGTTTAAGACATTTTTATGGCAAATGAAATGTATATCACGAATTTTCTGGGAATGTCCCCAAAAGTATTCTTCATTGTGAAAGACTTTTGGATAACTGGTAAACCATAAGAAATAAAATAACTTTTACTACACAAAAATGTAGATCGCGTTAAAATACACAATTTATGTCATATACATTTTTCTTGTTGAGTGAACCATTTTCGAGATATTGCTTGTTATTCCCTTAAATTTTCCAATACTTATACTTTTTCTCAAATGAGAATTCGTTATTCATTTTTTTTGTCCTGGACCTACAAAGAGAATGGAATACTCCACATAGCAACCAGCTCTTAAAATATTTGACTATAGCTTAAAGCCTACCAATTTCCCTTGCATCTACAAGAATATTACCAATAAGATTGACATCTCGATATCTCGATTAACATGAAGCATATGGAGAATAAGTCTTTGTAAAAAGTACAAGAGTAGAGAAAGTCATGTGAGTATAACACATGAGATTTTTTAACTAGCAGCAATCCAGATATTTTATTTAGGTCCATTCATAAACCCTTTGGGAAGGTAATTCAGATAAATAACCTGCTCTTATCTGTGACACAATAATTGTTGTATACCAAGCTTGATTGTCGATTCAGTTATTCTTACGTGAAAGTGTAATAATAACAATAATAATAATAACAATAATAATAATAATAATAATACCTAACACAAATATAATTTGATTACTGTATTATTATTATCATTATCATTACATATTTGCAAATTTAAATCTATAATTAAATACAAAAATATCCAAATTGGGCTTTCGATTCAGCGCTTAAACTCATCTAGTCTTTTTGCATTAAAGCTGTGTGGTTTATTCGCTTCATTTATTCTACGAAACTATAAGTGCAAAGAAATAATTGTGATTCGCAAGTAAGAGGTTTCCATCAAATTTTACGTCCAGGATGGGTGTACATCTAAAATTCACCGCTGGGGGGTTTCTATCCTTGTTCTCCTGCGCAGAGACTCCAATAATTGTATAGAATTTGCACGTTTTCAACAGATCGATGTAAAGCTGTTTGAACAAGTCAGATGTCTGGGAAAGCAAATGAACAAACCCGATGATGTTTCCATTGAGAACGTGAAATGCATTATGTAATGCGGACTCCCGATACACTCCGATGTAAAACGCACTCTGGAAACAACAGCCACTTGTGATATAATTTCATCATTACTATTCGTTTACACAGCGAGATATATAATTCAGTTCATCATTCGCTTTCTCAGCGTTCCTGGTGTCAAAATGTCTTATGAACAATCAGCGGGAAGATGGTGGGAGGTTCCTGTGAAATAATTATGTTATCCAAATCAGGAGAACGAAGCGATGTTTGCCAAAGTTCTCACAAGAAATCTTCCTTCTGCTGTTGAACCCTTCCTGTTCTGCCAGTGAGAAATTATGCAACAATTTTATCTCTTGGATGTCTGTTGCCAGGGAGTAGCAAAACAGGTCTTCTAAATTAACTATTTTAATTGATCCGTTCTGCAACAATGTTTGAGTTTGATAGAAGAACTATTTTTCGGAAAATTACATTTTGTTTTAATTTACAGAAGCAGGGATCAGAAACGGAAGAGGGCTAGGGACTAGGGAGGAAGGGACCGATCGAGTTGTCTCCGCAGTAACGTGTAAGCCTCACATTCGGGATGTCCAGGGTTTAATTACCGTCGACCGCCCACTCTGTCCTCGAGGCTTTCGTGGTTTTCAGGAAGCGAAATAGCTTCAAAAATTAAAGTACCGAAAAACTGAAACAGATATTTTGAAAATGGCTCATGCCAATAAACGTTGTTGTTCACCAATGGCACTGGGGATTAATTGATCTGCATCATTTTCCCTCAGGCTTCCCAATATAAAGTTTGTAAAGTTATCACTTTTAAGGCCTTTGCGTTTGGTGAGATGTTGTTTGTTCAGGATGACATCTTCTTCACAGTGCACTTGGGTGCAGGTAGGCATTGTATCTTGTAGAGGCAATCGTGGCCAGTTGCCATCCTAAATAAGGTCACTGCAGTCTTCCTTGGCATTTTTTGTATATCAACTCTATCTTTAATATTCTTATAATCTTTATCTTTTAATTTATCTTCATCAAGTCTCTGCTGTCTTATGAAATGTTGTTTAATGTTAGTTAATTGTTTATTTATTTCTCTTTGTCCTATAGGTTTTATTTGTTGTATAGCACCTTTCTTTGCTAATTGATCCACATGTTCATTGCCCAAAAGTCCAACATGAGCTGGGATCCATTGTAGAGTGATATGATTTCTAGTTTCAATTGGGCTGATTTATTTAATATTTCTTGTTGTTTTATTATTGTAATTTACTATTCCATCTATGGCTGATTTTGAGTCTTATAAGGTGACTATTTTTTTTTATGTATGGTTCTATATAAAATGTTCTGTAGATACTGTGCAAAATGTTTACAGTATACTCCTGCACCGGTATTTTTTTATTGATGAGGGATCCATCTGTATATATTCGGAGCCATTCTTTTTCTGGGTCTTTCATTTTTCGTAGCTATTGCTATGGCTCTCATGCCAATAACAGTTGTTTCAAATAAATTGTGTGTATTAATTATTAATAAATTTACTTTTAAACACTGGACTGTCACTTCGATTTCCTGTACCCACCTATGTCATCAAACTATTTCTTCAAAAGTTTATCTCGACTAACATGAAGTAGATGGATAAATAAGCTTTTGTAAGAACTGTTTAAGGATGCTATATAAAAATATCTGATGTAATGCATTCACATAATGTAATGCATTTCTTTACCCTCTATAGTTTATTAGTGCGTATACAAAGTATTCTTAATAAATCTTATTTTTCTATCTACTATGTTTTAATCCACATAAACCTTTGCAAAAATAGCCATATTACACATTTCGTTACAGATACAAAGGGAACAGCGGCAGTCAAATGTTTAAGAACTGGACGCTATATGCTGGCCTTAAAATGCCATACTGTTTCTCTGCAATCGCGAGAAACAGCTGAATGTTGACAGGGCTTTAAAAGAGTGACTACGTAATGAACAATTCGAACTATTAACATCGGATATCTCAAAAACATTGTGTTTTAAAGAGATCTATATTTTTTGTGTTTTATGTTTTCAATTATCGCTTATACAAAATTACTTCCGAATGAAGAGGACTTCACAGTCTATTCCCAGAAAATTCAAGATATAAATTTTATTTGTCATGTAAATATCAGCAATGTATGGTATTTTAATAAAAATCGTTAGTCATTTTTATAAAATAATATTTTTAGAAAAATGATCGATGTTACGGGTAACTGAGGCGGAAGGATTTTCTTGAAAATCTTCGAGTCGCATCCTTGGAAGATATTGAACTTAAATACCAAGTTTGGTACTTATACGGCTTTTGGTTTTTGAGTCATACTGTTAACAAACAGACAGACAGAACACACACACACACACACTGACCTTTTTCTAAAAATAATGTTTTACCTTCTCTACTACGTATAGCAAGTGGGGTAAGTATTGCATTCCAACCAGAACTTCGATACCGCGGTTTCACTGGAAACACATATTTTGAGGCACCCTTAATCCAAGTAAAGCATTTTGGAAACGTGTCCGTGTGTGTGTATGTGTGGGTGACTTTGAACAGAATAACTGATAAACGAAAAGTAGGATAAACACCAAACTTGGTATTTAGGTTCAACATCTTCCAAAGATGCGACACAAACATTTTCAACAAAATCCCCCCACCCCAAACTACGCTTTACACGGAACATTTCCAGAAATGTTTGATTTTCTAAAAAATGGCTGATTTACGTTAAAATACCATATACTAAAGATATTTACATGAATAAATAAAATGTATATTTTGAATTTTCGGGGAATAGTCAATGAAGTCCTCTTCATTTGCAAGGAATTTTGTATAATTTTGTTTAACTGGAAACGTTAAGCTATAGATAATAATGTACTACACAAAACATGTAGATCTCTTTAAAACACACAATTTATTTAAATAGTTGTTTTTGTGGTGTAAGCCATTTCTGAGATATCCGTTATTAAAGGTTTGAATGGTTCATTTTGAAGTAGGTTAATTTTGTGGTGGTGTTGTATTGTATTTCGACTGTTGGGGAGCTGAACATGAAGTAGTTGCAACCGCATGTATGGTAAAAAGTTTCCGGTAGCCTTCGCCCAATATGTACTTTCCGGTGACCTTTGCCCCCCCCAAAAAATTAAAAAATATTAACTTTGTAATGTTTGACTATTTGTTTTAAATATTATATTTTTTATGTTTGCCTCGGCTGCGTCAGTATTTATACTTTTTTTTAGAGACATGAATGTCTTAGCAGGGAGTGGTGCGACTGAAGAATGTAGGCTTACACAGATTATAATTTTACTTCACTCCGTTCATTAATGCTTGACACGATTTAAATAACACTTCACTGATATATAGAGAGAGCTGTACGATTTTTTTATTAATTACTTGCACTTTTTAACACGTAAACTATTTTTCGTCTTACACTGAATAGGTATTAAATTTCTCGAGGACGCATCTCGCGTCCGGTTAGGAAAACTGTCTGCTAGCAACTGTCTTCTGAATTTGTAAATTTTGCTCCATTTTAGTTTCTGATTGGCTAATCCTAGTCCAATAGAATACCTGCATTTAACTAAAGCTTTTTCTGATTGTTGATTGCCTATTTTACAAACTGTCACAAAACTTACATTGTTGCTTCCAAGAATCACAAGTAGCATTATTAAACTTTCGAATTCATTATTGTCTCAAAGTTACCTCATTGTTAGCAACTTTTAACCTATTATTCTCACAGCTCCTACATTATTAAATTATGTAATACATTCACATAACATTATTAAACATGACTATAATAATATAAACATATATAATGACTGTAATATATACTTTTTATATATTGTTACATACACATATTGCTTTAAGACGGGCTGTTATTGAATTTATATATTATATAATTAGACTGAAATCATTTAAGTGTTAAAAACACTGCCTCGATTTCCTGGTCATTCTCTTAAAGTCTTTTTAACATTCAGTTGTTTCTCGTGATTGCGTGGAAACAGTATGGAATTTTAAGGCCAGCATATAGCGTCCAGTTCTTAAACATCTGACTGTCGCTGTTCCCTTTTTATCTGTAACGAAATGTGTACTATTTCTGCAAAGGTTTATTGGGTTAAAATGTAGTAGATAGAAAAATAAGCTTGAGTAAGAATAATTTGTACATCTACTAATAAGCGAAGGAGGATAGCGATATTTTGAATTTGGGGGACCTCAAAGTATGCATTTTCGTTGAAATCTTGGTATCGAATTTTGGTGGTAGAGAAAGTAATAAATGATAGCCCATAGATAAAATCACATGAAGGCAAGTAACACAGAAGATGCTGGTAGCGTTTTAGTGCTGGTACCGTTCAGATATTTTGATACCTCAATCAGTAAGTAGATAATGTTACAATTAACTTTTCCTCGAATATGTTATAAACCACTTATTACCCAAATATCGCTGTTCTTTATAGAGCGAGATGCCTCCGTGGTAACGTGTGAGGCTCGCATGTGGGAGGTCCTGGGTTGGATTGTGGGGCCGGTCACTCTGACCATGGGTTTTTCGTGGTTTTCCCTGGTTGGCAAGGTGTGGTTTTCCTATAATTTCGCTTCCCCTTTCATGTTTCAGATAGGCTTAAGGGTTGTGCACTTTCGGATAATTTACGTAGATGCTTGCTCATTGGAAAGCTCTTCTTGGCCCTAGCAGACGGCTGCCTACTCTAAACCGCTTCAGGTAGGTCGAAGTGAACCGGGGAAGCCTTCTATGAGCAGTTGAAGCTGTTAGCCTGCCTCTTACAGCTCCAAAGTGGGTGGGTTGATCTCTGGATCGAAGTTCTCGATGATTCTGTAGTTTCAGATGCTGTAACTTTGAATGCCCGATTTGAATGTGCCGTGCTGATTGAAGCATTTGGTAGTATACTAACTGTCTGGCTTGGCAGAAGAGATTCTTGGCCAAAATTTACTTTAGTTATTGTTGGAATATACTCAGCATGTATTACTAATATTTTACTTTACTTTATTTATTATTAAATTCTGTAAAATACGTATATCTCTGTTTGTAGGAGTTGACTCTATTCTAGGGTGTATTTTCGTCTTTGTAAGGTAAGACAGTTAAATTATAATTGAAATAATTTAATTTCACTAAGAATTTTGTTTCACTGGCAGTGTGAATTCTTAAATGATGAACAAGATTAATCTTTCAGAATGCAATTATTTACTTACATTTCTAATGCTTGTTGACTTTCTTTTGTATAGTCAACAGTTAATTATTGTGCCACTTTTCCCCTCCCTCCTTGATCATGGCTTGTGCAACTAGCATAAAATACGTCACAATGCTTCAGAAATGATGACGTTCATCGACAGAGACAGTTAACTTGTCAAGCTTCGAAGAACATATCGTCATGCATGACGTAAATCATCACTCCACAACGTAAAGCATCATGTACAGTTATCATCGCCAGCGCCATCATGCACGTGAACGACTCCAGCAACTCCTGGGCAGGCACCAGCGGCCAGGGACCGAGCCGTTAACAACTAGACACGGTGACAGCGAGATTTTTGTTGTAAATCACCAAGAGTGAGTCTTGCGGCTTTTTTCAAATTATTTTTCAACCTGCTTGGTAAGCGTTGAAATTCAACCTTTTAACTCATGGTGTTTTCTAAATTCTTTTACGGGAGAAGCATTTATAATTTCCCACTTCATGTAACTTTCCATCGTGTTCGTTGCTTTTCATAAACATTCTAAATTTCTATGGCAACTTTAAATGTAGAAAGGTGTGAGAGTACATTATATTGTATCTGTTCATATTATTTTGTAGAATATTAAAGCAAGCTGATCAAAGAATTGTTAACGAATACAACAGTGTCAAATAAATTGTTAACACATGTGCCGATGTGTGTTTGCAATTTCCTAGCTCCTAAGCAATAGTTCCTTTCCACGGTAATCAATACCTCTGAGTATGAAAAATCCCAATGGTGCATTATTTACCCTTTCTAATATGCAATACAATATAACTCGCCTTGCTAATCGATGTATACTTAGCTTTCTAAAAAGCGTCTTCTTCAGAAAGCATTTTTACAGTCCTTGAAAAAGTTGAATGTTGTTTACTTTTATGTTCTTGGTTGCTAACCATAACGAAATAAATACATGTAATTTTCAATTTCTTACTGTTAAATAGATCTTACAGTAATGAAAATAACATATTTACCATTCTAATTCCTTTTGAAACATTTCAGTTCAGATTTTCTCTTTTGTTATACTTATAAGGTTTACAATATTTGTTTTGTTGTTCTTCTTTATAACTTATTTCACCTTTAAAGTTATTCATTTACTTTTTCTTTCTCTTATTTACAATTAATACATTTTAACTGACTTTTCCTAACATATCAATGATTTACGGAAGCATTACCTACTACATAAATGATATTTTCAGACAATAGTAATTATCCTTTATGGCACAATGTAGTCATAGCAATGTATGTTAATTCTAGTCACTAGTCTAGTCTAGTCAAATTCCCTTGGATTTATGATTTTTAGTATGGCTTAGCAAATTTATGCAATTCTTTCATTAATAACTGCGTCACAGTCCGCCGGTATGACTGGGTCATCGACCGGCCTACTTGCGGCCTATAGCCTTCTGTGGTCCTTCACCTCATCTTGGGCCGAATTGCGAGGTGTCCCATTCTCTCCCTGGTCGTACTCATACTATTCTTTTAAGCTCTGAATCAACATTGACCTTTTAAGAATCACTCTCTAAGTGTGGTTATAATCTTCATAATTGTTTGAAATACTCATATTTAAACAAACTGTTTATTGTCTTTCTCATAAAGTTAAACTTATGGGACGTTACTGAGGTCATAGCTGGCCAAAGATTCCTGTTCAATCTGCTCCTCAGCTGGAAGATTTGCTAAAGAGGGAAGCAAATCTACATTCTTTTCCTACAGTTTTCCCATTCAGTTGACAAACGAGTTCAATTTAACAGCTATTGCCTCAGCACTAACGCTTTTCGTGTCAATCTTATAGAGTTTCTCAAGCGGGAGCTTAAACACATCGCCCAAGTGACTTCCTTTGGCAGGGATCAGAAACTTAATTCGACCAGAGCTTAGCCCTATATGTAATAATTTCTTTACAGTGTTATTACTTAACCTCAATATATTTTTATGATAAAGTTTTCAAAATCCCTTCCAAAAATGTATGTGTGTTTTAAATTCCGTAAAAATATCTTCAAAACTCTTTGAAGAAAAAATAATCATACGTATTGCATTCACATGACTTTCTCTACTCACTCGTTACAAAATATTACAAAAACCTATTTTTATCTACTTATTATTAATCCAGATAAACCTTTAATTCACATTTACACATTTTGTTTTAGGTCACACCAGGTAGAGCGATTGGCAGATTTTTAAATACCGTATAGCTTTAAAATTTCACGCTTCGCATGACCACGAGAAAGAAAAAAAATCTGATGTGTTACACTCACATGACTTTCTCTACTCTTGTACAAACTATTTTTACAAACGCTTATTCTCCATCTACTTCATGTTAATCCAGATAAACATTTGCAGACTTATCTTATTGCTTATTTTCTTGTAGATGTAAGGGGAATATATATTTACAAGGGCAGTATCGAAATACAGTAGCCTTTAAGCACATACATATCTCTTAATAGTTGGTTGCTAGGTGCAGCACTATTCCCTTTTCCACAGATTAATACTCTTTGCATATCCCAGACAAAAAAATGAATAACGAATTCCCATTTGAGAAAATAAGTATTGAAAAATTTAAGGGAATAACAAGCAATATCTCGAAAATGGTTCATTCAAAACAAAAATTTTAACGCAATCTACATCTTTTGTGTAGTAAAATTTTGTCTATCTTATGGTTTACCAGTTTACCAAAAGTCGTTCACAATGAAAAATACTTTTGGAGACATTCCCAGAAAATTCAAGATATACATTTTGTCATGAAAATATCTTAAACATATGATATTTTAATCAAAATTGTTCCGACTGTTCGTTTCTGAGTTAAGCTGTTCACAGACAGACACACCGACAGACAGACACACAGACACACAGATACACACGGACATGTTTCCAAAAATGCTTTTTTGGATTCAGGAGATCTCAAAACATGTATTTCCGGTGAAATCTCGGTATCGAATTTTTGGGTGGAATACAATACTTCCCCTACTTACTATACGTAGTAGAGAAAGTAAAAAACGAATAGTGACTTTCCAGTTGAGAGAAGTATAATTATTTGAAAATTCAAACCAATAATGAGCATATCGCAAACAGCCAACACCACAAGAACAACAAATTATTTCATATAAATTGTGTGCTTTAACGAGGTCTACGTTTTATCTGTCGTAACATTTTTCTATCTCATAGGTTTAATAGTTATACAAGTAATTTAGAATGAAGAGGACTTCATAGGCATTTCCCAAAAATAAATCCAAAATATACATTTTATTTTTCATTAAAGTATTTTAAACATATAGTATTTGAATCAAAATCATAACATAATTATAGAAAGAAAAAATAACAAAGGTTTTCCATATGAGGATAGCCTGTCAGGAATTTTCTTGCAAATATTTATGACGCACTTTTGGATGATGCTGAACTTAAATACCAAATTTGGTACACATAGTAGAAAAGGTACTGCATTCCACCCAAAAATTGGAAAACGAGATCACACCTGAAATGCATGTTTGAGGCCCCTTGAATCCAAAAAAACAAGCATTATTAGAAAAAGGTACATGTGTGAACAGCACCACTAAAGCAAAATTAGATAAATAACAAACTTGGTATTTAATTTCAGTATCTTCCAAAGATGCAACAAGAACATTTTCAAGAAAATCTCTCCACCCCAACTACACTTTACATGGAGCATTTTTCAATTTTCTGAACTTCTCAAAAATGGCTGTAAGATTTTTATTAAAACACCTTGTATTAAACACATTTACATGACAAATAAAACGTGTATCTTGAATTTTCTGGGAACAGCCTGTTAAGCACTTGTAGCAGGAAATCGTTGGTCCTCTTGGTTGATGCCCACTGTTGCGGTGTTCTGGTCTCCGGCTACCTCGGCTCAGCGGCTGATGATTTCTCCATTCGTAATAAATTACCTATCTAACTAATTTCATTGATTTCAAGGTTTTCGTAGATGAGGCAAATTAAAATACACTGCATTTCCCTTAAAATGTGATTTATTATCAATAAAATACTTATGGGCGGCTAGCTTTTCCCATCTGTAACAATTCCCACCATGATAATGCATTAGAAGCCTAATCTAACTGCACACGCTTCCCACCCATATGCACACACGTGCATCCGTCTTCCACCGAGTATCACTGAATGTCGAAGAGATTCTATAAGAGAGTGAAAATCTGGGGCTTTCTTCCGCCTTTTACACTCAAACTTAGTGAGTGAACCGCGTTACCTTATTATGTATGAAAATATTCTGCTCCAAAACTTTTCGCACACGCGTCCCCGTGACGCGACCGGAAGTAGATTTAATATCTGTGTCTCTTTTCTTTCTATATCTGTCTCTTTCTATTCTGCTTATTCCTCCAATTCCTTGCTCATTAGCTTGGTGAAAGGTGGTGGGCTCTACCTAGAGTTACATTTACCTGGAATCAACTAGCTTGCCTTCCCTTGCTTATCTAGGTTACAATCTGCTTTGTATATCTCTTGGCTGCTAAATATCCTAACATCTTTCTTGCTGAATTATATTATTATGTACAATTCTTGTTTGATATTGATTTATATGTCCATTTATGTGTGTATGTGGTATATCCCCATTCATCCTCTTCATTCGGAAGGAATTTTATATAATGCCGTATGAGTGGTAAACGTTAAACCATAGATGAAAACGTGCCACACAAAAAGTGTAGTTCTCTTTAAGACACACAGTTTATTCAAATAAGTTTTTTGTGGTATAAGTCATTTCTGAAGTAACCGTTATTAATGTTTCGAACTGCCAATACTCTCATTCTTTCAAGTTCTGTGGACATTCACTTGTTTCTCGCGACTGCATGGAAACAGTATGGAATTTTAAGTCCAGCATATAGCGTCCAGTTCTTAAACATTTGACTGTCGCTGTTCACTTTGTATCTATAACGAAATGTGTAATGTAGTTATTTCTGCAGAGGTTTATCTCGATTAAAATTAAATAGATAGGAAAATAAGCTTGAGTAAGAATAATTTGTAAACCCATTAATAAATGATAGAGGGTAGAAAAAGTCATGTGAGTTTAATACATCAAAGTTTTCATTTTTGGGTGACGCTGTTCACAGATGCACACACGGATGTTTTTCTAAAAGTGTTTTTGTTTGGTTCAAGGGTGAAATTTTCGGTGAAATCTCAATATAAAATTTTTGAGCGGATCACAGTATTTCCTATAAGTAAGTGGCAGAGAATGTAAAAATTATACTAGATACATTTCAATAGGTCATTGCCGCCCACCACATTTCACCAGCTGTTAACTATTGTAGCTTGCCTTTGGAACGAGTTTCAACAGCGTTAACTTATTCATTCACGTTGACCGGTGGTTGGGAAAACTCTTTATTAAATATTTTAGCGCAAATATTAGTTTTATTAATTTACAATGGGACGGAATCGCTTGCCTGCAGCAATGCGCTGGTTTAAAAGGCGATAAATGTCGGGCCAGACTTGTAATTATTAATTGTAATTCAATGCTGCCAACCTATCACTATAATTAGTTTGATGTAAATATTTACTGCCTCTATTTAACAATGACAAACATATTACCATGTTTGCACACCTCCACAGAGAAAACAAATCACGCTTAATTTATGTGTCATGTTCACCGACATGGATCACACACATATAATTTGTTTCGGCTCTGTGCAGTTGGTCGTTTTGTACTGTTGCCACAAACGAAGTCGTTTTGCTCTCTCTTCATCCCACCCAGTGACAGGATTTAACCGAGCGAGACTGACGTTGGGTTTTTCATTGTTTTCCCTGATCGGTAGGCTAATTCGGGGGTGGCTTCTCGTCTACCACGACTTCCTTTCCAACATTTCCCTTTCGTTCCGTTTCCTCATCTTTCAGGTGCTTTCTAGGTTTCATGGCGTATGGCGGTGCCAGATAGATGGCGCGAATGCTAGCTCAAAGAAAAGAGTACGTCATCCCCGTGAACACTTGGTTGACGGATCGTTCATCGCCCTCTCTAGGCAGATCCAACAGGAAGGGTCTTCGAGCCAGGAAATGTTCGGGACTTCCGCGTGTCTCTGTGGCCTTCCTGCGGTTTGTAGCCTGCTGCGGTTCCTTCATTCATCCCTTCCTCCTAGGGGTGTAAGCCATAATAGATCTATGTAGATTGTTGTGCGCGAGGTGTCCCACCTCCATTGTATACATACTAGGTGGCCCAACTGCGCCGTATTTCAAGTGTGTAGAGATCCCTTCGTGCGTTAAAAGGGTTGTAGAACTCCACGCATCAATCCCAAGTAAACACAGGTCAGCGAGGAATTAGCGGAGTGAGCTTCTGTCTTTTTATTCTTGGTTTTAATTATAAGTTCCATTTATGCCCCAACTTTAACTACAATGGTCTTCTCGGTGCCCTTTCTTTGGAACATATTGCCTATAGGAAATGGTGTTAACTCGTATTCGTTTGTCTTTGGGTTTCTAGTAAACTTTGGGCTTTAATCATTAGCTCACACACACTTACACTCGCATTCATACTTCCAGACTCTGGGGAGAATAGGGAATAATCTTGGCTAAATAAAAATTACCACCCCCACCCGGGAATTGAACCGGAAGCTCTTCACACAGCAGGCAGGTGCTCTAACGACTAAGCTACGAGTCCAGCCGAGTTTCGTTCTACTCCTCTTGCTTATCAGCAAAGACGATGAGCGGATCGCGGTCATGGAGAGGTACTTCCCAGAGGGTAGAGTCCGTGATGATAGACAAAATAGACCGAAAGGGTTTTGAATATTTTCCACTTCAGTTACATAGACTTTATTTTCAAAGCAATAAATTCACTTCTTAGACTGTCAAATAATTAAAATGTGTTTATTTAACCTATCCGTATCCGCCCATAGCTATTTATACCTTCTCTACTACGTATAGTAAGTAGGGGAAGTATTGCATTCCACCCAAAACTTCGATACTGAGATTTCACCGGAAATACATGTTTTGAGACCCCCTGAATCCAAAAAAAGCATTTTTGGAAACATGTCCGTGTGTGTGTCTGTGTGTGCGTGTGTGTGTGTGTGTGTGTGTGTGTGTGTGTGTGTGTGTGTGTGTGTGTCTGTGTGTCTGTGAATAGCATAACTCAGAAACGAACAGTCGGATAAACACCAAACTTGGTATTTAGGTTCAGTATCTTCCAGAGATGCGCCGCGAAGGTTTTTAACAAAATCCCCCCACCCCAGATTACCCTTTACATGGAATATTTTTCGAAAATTTTAATTTTCTCAAAAATGGCTCTAACGATTTTGATTAAAATATCATATGTTTAAGATATTTTCATGACAAATGAAATGTATATCTCGAATATTCTGGGAATGTCTCCAAAAGTATTCTTCATTGTGAACGACTTTTGTGTAACTGGTAAACCATAAGATATAGACAAACTTTTACTACACAAAAAATGTAGATCGCGTTAAAATACACAATTTATATCCTATACATTTTTTTGTTGAGTGAACCATTTTCGAGATATTGCTTGTTATTCCCTTAAATTTTCCAATACTTATACTTTTTCTCAAATTCGTTATTCATTTTTTTTGTCCTGGATATGCAAAGAGAATGGAATGCGCCACATGGCAACCAGCGCTTAAAAGATTTGACTATCGCTTATAACCTACCATGTTCCCCTTGCATCTACAAGAAAATTAGCAATAAGATTAACATCTCGATATCTCGATGAACTTGAAGCATATGGAGAATAAGCGTTTGTAAAAATACTTTGTACAAGAGCAGAGAAAGTCATGTGAGTGTAACACATCAGATTTTTTTACATACTGGACATGCAAAGAGAATGGAATGCGCCACATAGCAACCAGCTCTTAAAATATTTGACTATCGCTTAAAGCCTACCATATTCCCCTTGCATCTACAAGAAAATTAGGAATAAGATTAACATCTCGATTAACATGAAGCATATGGAGAATAAACGTTTGTAAAAATAGTCTGTACAAGGGCAGAGAAAGTCATGTGAGTGTAACACATCAGATTTTTATAATTATGTTAATACTGTTTTTGTCTAACACTACGGACTATATGCAACAAACATGAGAGCACCCAGTGTTTCTCTACTATTTTTTCGCTTGCTATTATAAATGTTATTATTACTATTAACATCATCATCTAACGGTACTGTTATGTTCACTTCGCTCATTTTATAGCTGTGATATTTTGCCCCAGAGGTTTGATACGATGTTGTTCTAACCGTTTCTGAGAACCGCTAGTGTAGTAGCAATAGTAGTAGTAGTAGTAATAGTAGTAGTGGTGGTGGTAGTAGTAGTGGGATTTTAGGGCGCCAGTTCCCCACTTACCTGTGTTTACTTGGTATTGCCCCTTTGAGTTCTGCAGCTCTTTAAGCACGAAGGGCATCTGTACACGTCAAATACGGTGCAATTGGGCCGCTTGGTATAAGTATATCATTTCATCCAAAAATTTTGGCAACAAATTTCACCGGAAAGCAAGTTTTAAGGTTCCCTGAATCCCTTTCCCTAAAAAAAATAGAGACAACAGTATTGCACAAAACAAACAGTTGGGAGAAAAATAAATTGTGTATTCAAGTCTAACGTATTTTAAAGATGTAATATGTTGATTTTCAAAGAATTCCAAACCACATTTTCTGGAAAATATTACGTATTTATTTTCTCAAAAACCGCTTTAACGATTTTTATGAAAATTCAATTGAGATACTGACATATACACGTATCAAGTAACTACAGAAGAGACAAGCTTTGGTTCTAGTTTTCTTTTGGATGTCAGCAACACCCCGTTTACAAAATTGAGGATATTTGCCAAAGCTCTGTGTACAAAATATCATACACACATTAAATATCACATCAGTTAATCACCTCCTTCCCCATCGGTTAGATTTTAAATTCGTTGTATGTATCACTTTTTAATTAAAAGTTTAAACGGAGCTACTTGAATGAGACTGGAGCGGGGGGGGAGGTTTAAGATGGCGGCGGCACGTAAAGGAACGTGCGTGGTATTGAGTTCAGTGTATGTGCAGCATTTTATCATATTGCAACACAAAAAGATGTCACCGAGAGGAGATCCAATTAGTGTAACCCTCATCTCTGCAAGGGGCAAGGGGGAGGAACAAAATGCGATAATTAGAGAGACTCGGCAAGGTGCAAAGAAACTTGCCGGCTTTGATGATGACGCCATGCTCTGGCTTACATATGTATATAAACATTTCTTTTTTGTTACAGCGGGATTAAACATGTTACGTATGTTCCAAAAAAATGGTGCGTAATTTGTTGCCTTTAAAGTTGCAGAAACTAACTGGTAAAATAATTTCAGGGAGCAAACGGGGTTTTGTTGTTACTGACTGAGAGATAAATTACTTTTGGGCTATTTTAAATTACAGGAAGAAAGTAGATAAACTTAAGCAGAGGAAGTATTGTATTTCACCCAAAAGTTTAATATCAAAATTTCACAAATTTTGAGGCTTCCTGAAACCAAAATAAACATTCTAATAAAAATATCCATGCGCGCGTGTGTAAGTGTGCTGCAAATAGTATAACTTAAAACAATTCCGTTAATCACATTACATGCTCTACATTAGTGGGTGCACAAATTATTCTTACTAACGCTTATTCTTCTGTACTATATTTTATTCCAAATAAACCTTTGCAGAAATAGCTACATTACACATTTCGTTATAGATACAAAGAGAACAGCGATAGTCAAATGTTTAAGAACTGGTCGCTATATGCTGACCTTAAAATTCCATACTATTTCCATGCAATCGCAAGAAACAACTGAAAGAGATCTGTGTGTTTTAAAGAGATCTGCATTTTCTATGTAGTAATTTTCGTCTATCGCGTAACGCTTACCAGTTATACAAAATTTCTTACCAATAAAAAGGACTTCACAGTCTATAACTAGAAAATTAAAAATATACATTTTATTTGTCATAAATACCTTTAATATAAGAGTAGTAATAGAAAGCCGGTTTGAGCCCACATAGAGATGCCGACAAGCGATAAAGTTCTTTGTTCTACGCTGACAAGCCCCGCCCCCTCCCTTTGAGGGCTCACATGCCGCCAGGTCTCGTGTCGTTAGGCCCCGCCCCCTCTCGCTTTGTGTGCTCACCTAATGCCGACAGTGTCTGTGCTAACAGGTCCTACCCCCTCTCCCATGCGTTCTACTGTGGCGTCATGACTTGAGGGAATTGTTTTCTCGAGTCCTGCCGCCCCTCGGCAAATTAATTAGGTAATGTTCGTCAAACATTTTTTTTTATGACTACTAAGGTCTGCACATTGCATCATCGAGCAATTAAGTTTTTTGATTAATGAATTGTTGACTGGAGCGTGAGTATAAGTAGTCTGCTCACGGTAACAGTCTGTCATGTAATGAAACACTGCAGCCTTCTTCTATCTGGGGAAAGCGCTTGTCCATTAGCTGAACATGTTAGACGCTTTCAACACATTAATAGGCTTTTAAGTTTACATTCCGGATCTGTTTACATACATTAGCGATCAACGACATACTTCCGTCTGGAGGTAACGGTGACACACATTAGCTGACCCGTTAGACGCTTTCACTCCATTAGCGAACAAGAGCCCGGCATGTAATGAAAAAACCCGTAACCTACTTCTGTCTGATGGTAACGGTGACCTCTATTAGCTGACATCTTTAGACGCTTTCACCTCATTAGCGAACAATGCCAGTAATTGTTTTCCTAAGTGCTCTACAAACTCTCAACGCTTCAGCTTTAGCGGGGGAAATTATATAAAAGCAACAGCTTCTCCAATGATTTTCACAGTATCGTAAGAACACTGCGATCTAAGCACTCTGCAAGCTTTATTCTTTCAACGTGGAAATTACATCGAACATCATGTCTGGTAAGTTGTATCACCAATTCATCTTCATTAAAAAGTTAACTTATTACTTAGTACATTTAACTTATATTTGCGTTCTTGTTTTTAATGACGGGCCTTTTATTTGTAAATAGCTGAGTATTCTAAAAGTTAATAGCTAGACAGTTGAATTTTTTCTGAAATGTGAACAGTTTAGTTAAGTATTCATTTTAGACAAGCTTATTCTACATTTAATAGCTAACTGCGCGAATTCTCAAAAAATGTGAATAATTTAGTTAAGTATTCATCTTGTTGAGAAATTATTATTCCAGATATTTAAATACAGGGTTTCACAGAGTGAATTATATTCCTTTCTAGACAAAATACAATTACTTGATTACCCTACGATTCGAATAAAGAATGTTCTGTATAAATATTCTTCCGAGGGTAACCGGTGGTAATCGATCCTGGGACTTCATGTTTCCATGCATTGATCGAACATTCATCAGTTAAGTCTTCATTTTAGGCAAACTTATTCTACATTGAACAATTTAGTTAAGTATTCGTCTTGTTGAGTAATTATTATTCCAGATATTTAAATACAGGATTTCACAGAGTGAATTATATCCCTTTCTAGACAAAATACAATTACTTGTTTACTCTACGATTCGAATAAAGAATGTTCTGTATAAATATTCTTCCGAGGGTAAGCGGCGGTATTCGATCCGGGGACTTCATGTTTGCATGCATTGATCGAACATTCATCAGTTAATGTTTCATTCCTCTTGTGCAATTAATTTAGTAAAAAACTTCCAGCCTGTTTCCATCACGTTAAAAAGAGATATTTTCCATGAGTGTGTCGAATAATACAAATGCTTTATTTTGTCATAGAAATTTCTCAGGTGTTTAAAAATACATCGACATTTCCCTGTATAAGCAATGCGCAATAAAGTAAATTAACTTAATAATATAACTTTTCTTAAAAAAATAAGTAAATAAATAAATAAATAAAAATCTAACGCGTAAATTAATTACGTTTTCAGCATTCAGTTCTGCTAACGTGGCTGAGGCATACATCCAGCTCCAGCAGGATTGTTCCTCAAATACAGCCATGATTCAGGCACCCGAACAACCGAATGGTAAGCATTCTTCAGAGTTTAAAAAAATTAATGTAACAATTCATATTATCTTCTTGTTCATATTCTTTATTATTATTATTATTATTATTATTATTATTATTATTATTTCCAGGAAGCGAACTTTATTTCGGAGTCTGTCATCCATCGACCACTGCAACGGCACCAGCAGGCTTCCAAACCTTCCTGGTGCCTAATCATCATGGATGGGACTCTGGCCCGTACATACAGCAACATTCGAATGGTAAGAATTTACAGACCTGTGTTTGAGCAATTGTAACTAAAAATTATTTAATAGCAGGTATACAAGGGCGATTCTAGCATACAAAGACCTACCTACGACAGCCTAGAGTTCTGGATTGTATAAGGAGAAAAGGATATATTTAAGGGGAGTTTCTCACCGCATATGCAGTCACATAACTCTTTCAGTCTCCCAGAATACCGTGTATTTTCACGCCTGTGTTTAAAACATCTATTTTTCACGTATAGCGTATAGATTCTTTAGAACTCTGTACTTAAACATGCTATACTATTAATATTATTATTAATATTATTTATTTTTTCCAGGAACTGGACTTTATTTCGGGGGCGGCATCGCTCAACATGCAACCACTGCACCGGCACCTCCAGGCCTCGCAACCGTTGCACCTGCACCACAACGCTTCGCGATCGCTGCACCGCCACCCCCAGGCTTCCAGACCTTCCTGGTACCAAATCAGCAGGGGTGGGGCTCTGCCCCATACATACATCAAGCACCGAACGGTAAGAGTTTTTCAATATTTTATGAACTTCTTGCTTTACAAATTCTATATTATTATCATTATTAATATTATCATTATTATTATTTTCAGGGAATGGACTTTATTTTGGGATGAGTCAACCATCGTACGCTGCACAGGTACCACAGGGCTTCCAAGCCGTCATGGGGCCAAATCAGCAGGGTTGGGCCCCTGCTCCCTACATGCAGCAACCACCGACAGGTAAGAATATTTTTCAACATTTTATGAAGTTCTTTTACACATTTTATATTATTAATAATATTGTTATTATTATTTCCAGGAAGTGGACTTTATTTCGGAGGCGGGTTTGTTCCTCACGCACCCTCTGCACCACAAGCTTCCCCTGCATCAAATCAGCAGGGGTGGGGCCCTGCCCCGTACATGCAGCAACCACTGGATGGTAAGAACCCTTCAATATTTTATGAAGTTCTTTTACACATTCTATACTGTTATCATTATTATTATTATTATTAATATTATCATTTCCAGGAAGTGGACTTTATTTCGGGTCCGGTATCGCTCAACATGCGAGCGCTGTACCATCAGCCTTCCCTATACAAAATCAGCAGGGATGGGTGTCTGACATATGTGTGCAGCAACAGTCGAACGGTAAGAATCCTTCAACATTTTATGAAGTTCTTTTACACATTGTATATTATTATTATTATTAATATTATTATTATTCCAGGAAATGATCTGGGTGACGCTGGAAGCCAGCCTATGGACCTGGCAACACAGGGATCAGCATCGCCAGAGATTGGTGAAGACTCTACCACTGCACGGTCCGCCTCCTCAACGCTCGACACTCTGGAGGAAGTTATACAAGGTGAACCATCGACCTCCTCAGTCGCAGGCAATGAAACCGCTGCACCATCAACCTCCTCAGACGCAAGCGATGAAGCCGCTGCACCGTCAACCTCCTCATCATCATCCAATGATGTAGAACCAGTTAATGGAAAGAGAGGACCGACATCGGATGGGAGGGAACAGCTTACAATAAAAAAAAGCCAAGGTTAGTGCTAGCAATTGCCTGGGTCTAGAGTGCAATACCATACAATCAGCATTCAAGGGACGTATTTTTAATAGTAGAATAGAAAATACATTAGAAGTACTCGAGCCCAGAGTCTTTTTAGATGAGTGCAAGGAGCTTATTATTAAAGAAGCGGAAAACGTTTTACAGAAAAGCAGGAGTGGATTAAAGATGCATTGTTCCATGGAACTTGAATATTTAATCCAGAAACCTGATGAAGAGAAGTCTCTTTCCACTGGCTTTAATTCTAAGCCTGTACTGATTCTTCCATCAAGCGACCTCAATCAGATCTTCTCTTCAATTGCGGGGGATATTTTGGAAAACATTTCTACATTTGAGGGGGGAGCATCGTCAAAGTCCTTGTCAAAGATACTTCGCCTGGTGATAGGCTTTACACACTACGATCCTTTACATGCAGGTTCATACATTGAACTACCTCAGAAAATTAGGCATAAGTATGCTGTTATAAACATAAAGAATGAAGACAACTTCTGCTTCGCATGGTGCATGCTTGCCTCTAAATACCCTGTTAAACGTCATGGATATAGAACCACAGTATATCCCTTTGAACTGCTTTTCGAGGCATTCAATTATGAAGGTATTGAATTTCCGGTACCCTTACATCAAATTGAATGCTTTGAAAAGCAGAATAATGGAGTATCCATTTCACTGTTTGGTATAGAGGAGGAGAATGAGAACATTATTCCTCTATACCAAACAGCTGAAAAGAAGCAGCACCACGTAAACATGCTATATATTGAAGAGGATGATAAGTCCCACTACTGTATAATTAAAAACCTATCCAGACTAATAGGCAGTCAAGCCACCAAACATGAGCATAGAGTATGGACATGTGAGGCATGCCTCAAGAGATGTACCAATGAAAAAGCTCTGGAAGCACATAGGTTAAGATGCGGGAAATGCCAACTGCTTAAAATGCCCCAACAGGATGAATACCTTGAATTTAAAGCATTCTCTAAAAGCGTTCCTGTACCTTTTGTTATATACGCAGACATTGAATCTGTTCTGGCGAAGGTTCACTCTTGCGAGCCCTCAAGCAGCTCGAGCTGGACCCGAGTCATTCAAGAGCATGAAGCAATGTCTATTGCCTTGAAGGTGGTATGTAGGCATGACGAGGCCATGTCAAAATTCTTCCTCTTTAGAGGTCCGAATGCCGTCGATGACTTTATCAAGCAATTAAAATCAATTGCTGATGACGTCATCGATGTGTATTCCAATCCTAAACCCATGGATTTAACCCTTGAAGAGCAACAGACTTTTGACAATGCCTCTGAGTGTCATATATGCCTTGCTGCTTTCACTGTGAGCGATTTGCGCGTGAGGGATCACGATCATGTGACAGGGAAATATCTGGGTGCTGCTCATAATAGATGCAATTTGAATAGAAAGGTCCCTGATTTCATACCGATCTTTTTTCATTGCCTATCTAATTATGACAGCCACTTCTTGATAAGACGCCTGGCATATGATAATAAGCCCATATCATGCATCGCTCAAAGCGGTGAAAGGTATATAGCGTTTAGCAAACGGTACAGGAACATCAGCTTCAGGTTTCTGGACAGCTTTAAGTTTCTTGACGACAAGTTGTCCAGCCTGGCTGACATGCTGGAGGAGAGTGACTTTAAAATAACAAGGGCAAAATATCCTGTTGAGGAGCATTTTAAGCTGGCGAAGAGCAAGGGAATATTCCCGTATGATTATGTTTCAAGCCTTGCCATACTCAAAGAAACTTCTCTACCACCGAAGGATGCCTTCTACAGCACTCTCACTGACAGTCACATCACAGACGAGGAATACAGGCATGCTGAAAAAGTCTGGGATACCTTTAATATCCAGAATCTCGGAGAATACAGCGATCTATACCTGAAAACAGATATACTGCTCTTGGCGGATATTTTCGAAAAGTTTCGAGATCTCATCCTGGGGATGTATAAACTTGACCCAGCATGGTTTTATACATTACCAGGACTCGCCTTTGACGCTATGTTGAAGATAACAAAGGCAAAAATTTCCTTAATATCCGACAAGAGCATGCTGGAGTTTTTCGAGTCGGGAATTAGAGGCGGACTGTGCACAGTGGTGAAGGGCTATACCAAAGCTAACCACAGGTACATGTCCAACTTTGATCAGCATGCTCCTGTTATACACCTGTCCTATTGGGACATAAATAACTTATATGGAGCTTCTATGGGGTCTGCCCTCCCGTACAAGAATCTGAGATGGCTCACCAGAGAAGAAATTGATAGTATAAACTTTGCTGAAATCAATGAAGACTCTGAGACTGGCTATGTGCTAGAGGTTGATATCGAATACCCCGACCATATCCACGACGCCCACAACGAGCTTCCTTTCTGCCCACAGAGTGCGATACCACCGAATGGCCAATACAAGAAACTGCTTGCGACATTAGAACAGAAAAGCAAATATGTCTTGCACTACAGGGTGATGCAGCAGTGTATTGAACAAGGTCTAACTGTGAGACATATTCACAGAGTGGTATCCTACGACCAGTCTAACTGGTTGAAGACATATATCGACGTGAACACAGAGAAAAGAATTCAAGAAAAGTCAAAATTTGGCCAAAACTTATGGAAAAAGATGAATAACGCCGTATATGGGAAATTTATAGAAAATGTCAGGAAATACACTGATTTCAAAATAGTTGGAACCTGGAAACAGGCAAAGAAGTTGATAGCACGCAGCACTTACCTACGCACCATAATTTTTGAGGAAAATCTTGTAGGAATCGAGCTGGGTAGAGAGGAAGTGCATATGAACAAACCAATCTACATAGGACACGCAATTTTGGACATTTCAAAATTTATCATGTATGACTTCTTTTACAATATCACGAAACCAAATTTAAACGACTTGCTGCTGAATTACATGGATACAGACTCATTCATTTTTGAAACGAGTTCTGATATCTATGATTTCATCAGGGAGAACCCCCAATATTTCGACACTTCAAACTTCGAAAAGGATAATGCATATGGCATTAAGCAAGCCAATAGGAAAAAGATTGGCTTGTTCAAGGATGAATTAGGTGGCTTGGTTATGGAGGAGTATGTCGGTATAAGAGCAAAGTTATACGCATACAGATACGGAGGGCAGACAATTAAGAAAGCTAAGGGCATCACCAGGGGAGGCATGGATAAAATCGATTTCGGCCATTATTTTGATTGTTTAAAAGACCATAGCCTAAAAATTTATTCGATACAAAAAACATTTCGGAGTAAACACCACAAAATTACAACAATTGAAACAAACAAATTGGCTTTGAAGGGGGGTGACGATAAGAGGAAGTTGATGGAAGGAAGCTATAAGACTGTAGCGTGGGGCCATTATTCCCTTAGACCCGGTGATTGCTAGTGCCTAAACTTTTAAATAATGTATATATTGTGTTAAATAGATATCAAATGTGTGAGGGTTTTTTGTGTAACACTTTTTCCCTCAAAAAAAAAAGTAAGAAAAATATGAATGCTTTTAAAATAAAAATACTCATGATTTTACAATCATAAAACTTTAGTCTTTATTAATTCTTTACATATTACACCAAGTCCTTTATATCAATCCATTGAGTATCTGGAAAACCATACCACTTTACAAGAACTTTGTTTCCACGTTTACGTATAACCTTTTCTACTAAATATGTATTAGGATACTTAGTCTTTTTTAGTTCATGTCCATAAAAGCCACCTTTTATGATTTCACCATTCCTATCCTTTAGTATGTATGTTGTAGGCTTGGTACGGTTCACACGAAATACTTTGAAGATTTCAACGCTCCAGTTAGATTCATAACCCTTTTCAAAATGTCCTTTATGTTTAGATATCCTGACATTATCACCAACACTAAACTTCCTTGAAGCCTTCTTCTCTCTTCGTTCTTGATTATAATTATACACAGTCAGAAGAAGATCGTTGTTCTTCACTTCATTAGGTTTCATGCGGATAGTTGAATGAAAAGTATCATTGTACTTTACAAGGATTCTAGGTAAAAGATCTAGCCACTTGTATGAGCCTTGGACTAAAAACTCTCGGTACATCATATTCTTCAAGGTTCGAATTAAACGTTCAACAGCCGCAGCCTTCACATTGGTATAGGTGCTGTAGTGGTTAATATTATACTTAAACATTAGCCGTTTAAAGAATTTGTTATAAAATTCTTTCCCGTTGTCACTTTGAATATTCCGGGGAGGGACATACATTTCTTGTAATATATCCTCCATTGCCTTTGCAACATTAACTCCGCTCTTATCCTTTAAGGGTTTTGCATATGCCAGTTTAGAGTAAAAGTTGACTGCGATCAGAATGTATTTGAAATTTTTGTTCACTCTTGCATATGGTATCATTTCAATCAAATCAATTTGTAATAAATCGTTCATACCTTTGCTGATAATTTTGCGTCGTAAATAGTTCCTCCTCGCCGACCCGTGAAGCTCTCTGGCGATATTCTGTTTGGCTGTCATGCTATAACTTTAGATGCTTTCAACTCCCTGATAATTTCCTCAATCTCTTGAGTGTGACTATTATTACCAGCGTCCCTCGAAGCAATAAGTAACCTCAGCCTATTCACTAATGTGTTAGGGTTTCTCCAAAAAACGTAGTCAACCTCCTTATCAGACTTATGCTCCTTCCATGTCAGTCCTAGACCTGAATGTGTATTGAGCAAGGGGCGTATTATATTCTTGTATTTATACGATTTACCAATTTCAAACGACCGTGTCTGGTGTAACCAGATCTATGAAGAAAAGTACTTTTCATAATCTTAGCGTACGTCTCCAAGTCTTCACTGGTGTATGCAGAAATCTGAGGCGTTCGCTTAAAGATGAGCTCCGTCAAACCAGCTGTAGACTCATACGTTTCATCACCTATCAATATTTGATTATTTATAAAATGAATATCTTTATTTCCAAGCATATAACTTCCATCCTGATATCTCACCCCGTACAATGTATCAATGCGGTCCTTGTCTTTTGAGCGAACGTGTTGAAGGAAAGTAGAAATACTTGTAGAATCATCATCTTCATTCTTGACTGTCTCCACAGCCGACCCTCGTTGACTGTCCAAAATATCCTTGAGGGGAGCGGTTACAGGCTTCAAAGCTTCGGACATGACATGCTGAGTTTTAAACCTGAGACCTTTTAGAGCTCTCAGTTTTTCTTTTACAGCCCTGGTATGCTCGGCTACAGACTCTTTAAGTCTTATGCTTTCACTATCCATCTTACAAATGACGTGAAAATAGACGATTACATTCAATTTATAGTCTGCGTCCACCTTGAGTTCTCATCGTATCGATAGCCTTAGCTAACATCTCTATCGAAGTTCTCAGTTGCTCGGTTTCTTTCTTATGTTCCTGCGTATGTGACTTGAACGCTTCAGCAAAGATTGCCGTATTAGCGTACAGGCTTCTGGTTGATTCTTCTAGACTCGTCATTTGCTGCACATTAGTTTTGTAAGCGTCCATCATCATATTTACATTTTCCTCCACTTTCTTAAGTTTATCATTGCATGAATCAGTTTTGAGAGTATTCAAAACCTCTGTCTTTAACTGTCCGACTGTAGCCTCTAAATCTGAAACTCGCTTCATCGCTAACTTTTCTAAATTACTAATTTTCTGATTGCAAAGATTCTGAAGATTTGTTTTTTCTCTATCAAGCTCTGCGGTAACTTGTTTAATGGAGTCCATTACAGAATCCACTCTGTCTTTTGTAGAGGTTGTTAGAGTATCCACTTTACTTGTAGTTTTATTCAGATTTGCTGTGATGTCTAGCAGCTTTTTACCTATTTGCATCTCGATTTCCTTTGGTAAGTACCTATTTAACTGCTGTCGCGTCTCGTTCGATTTCCTAATGATCATAGCTCTAGCATATCTTTTATTTACAGCATCTGTATCTCCGAGAGGATCTGCTATATCAGTGATTCTCTTATTGTCGAATATAATGTTACCATTACCATCTCTCGTCTGCGTGCGTGAATTGACATATCCAGTGATGAACTTTTTATTCACAACATCGTTATCGTGAACAGGATCTAGCAATACCTTCAATCTAACTTTATCAATCACAATGTTATTTTCCTTATCTCTCTTGAGGATATATCTTGAAATCAATTCATCGAACAGGGTCTTGGTCATAACCTCAACATTGTTAGCAGCTTGCTGAGAGAAATCTTGCATTCTAATTTCGAGAGCATCCACATAATTCTTATTGGAAGCATCATGATTATCTTCAGGATCGTGAACGTTACACAATCTCTTATTCTTGAATTGATAATTTCCTTTGACATCTCTATTTATGATAAAACGATCAAACACTCTTCTAACTGGACCAGTTCTCTGAGAACCGAACCTATCGATGCTCATGGTTAACTACGAATGATCATTTTCTTTTTTGTCGAGCTTAATATATACATCAAAACCATTCCTATATCGTCCCTCATTCATGTGAAATTCAGGAACTATCACAACAAAGGGTCTTCCTTCTGTAGAGCTCTCCCAAACGTTCTTACATAGATCTTTAAATTCGTTGTAGGTCATGTCGGTATTTACATAATCTTCGTAAATGTGCTTTAAGTTTAAATTGTCTTGCCTGAAGAGTATTATCATGTTTGTATTATCGCGAATTAAATGTTTTGGAACTTTAGCATAGGACTGTGCTAGATATACAGAGTCGACATTTCGATGTCTACCCATACTGTAAAAGGATGCTATCTTTTCCTGCTTTTCAGTGATGACGTCATCAAATATAAAGATTGAATTTTCTTCGACTTCAGAAGGATGCAAAACATCATCCCCGTTGTCGAAGGTGTTCACTTCTATACCTTCGATGTTTCCGAGCACTTTAATTAGATATTGGTACTTTGGTTGATAGAGAGACTTTGAATAAATATACAAATTTTCAAAACGTAGTCCATTCTCATGGAGTAGCATATTGAGTAATACGTTTGTTTTCCCTGCACAGGAGCTTCCTAAAATAAGAGCTCTGACATTAGATGGAAATAACTTGCCATGACGATCACTTCTAAAGTCACTTTCAAAGTCTAATACCTGAATAGGTAGAGAGCAGTGCTGCTTAACAAGCTCCATGTTAACAACTAACTTATAACATGTATGTGCATTGTTTATATATATTACCGTTTGTAAAAGTAGTTAATGATTGACTGCAATGATATAAAAGGGCTAATGCATTCAATTACTCGTTTAGTCTATCATGAGAGCTAAGAGAGGGAGGTCGTTGCAGTATAAGCGCGGCTCTGGAATTATTAATTCCATAATTAATTCGCTCCCCTTTGAAGCTCACTTACCTGGATATAGATATTGCGGGCCTGGTACTAAATTGGAAAAACGTCTAAAAGGAGGAGACCCCGGAATTAACCAATTAGACACAGCTTGCAAACAGCACGACCTTGCGTATGCTGAGAATAAGGACACCGCTTCAAGACAAATAGCGGATAAGATTCTTGCAGAGAAGGCTTGGAAACGTGTGCAGTCATCAGATTCAACTTTTGGTGAAAGGTTAGCTGCAAGGTTAGTAACTGCAATCATGAAGGGAAAGGTTGCAGTGGGAGCCGGAAAGAGGACGAAGAAGAGAGGAGGGTTTTTACCGTTGATTCCCATCATTGCTGCTTTAGGTGCTGCAGCAGGTGGCGCTGCTCAGATAGCCTCTGCAGTCAATAAAAAAAGGGCTGCTGATAGGCACTTAGCAGAAGTTGCGAGGCATAACAAGGCGATGGAGACCCAAGGAAAGGGGCTCCGGAAGGGTAGGTGTAAGAGGAGGAATAAAGGAGGATTCTTACCTGCAATGCCGCTGATGTCGTCTTTAGCCGCTGCATCTAAAATAGCAAGGTCTTTGAAAAAAAGAGGATCTAAAGGCGAGGGTTTAAAGAAGAAGGCAAAAAACGGAGGAAGAGGATTGTACATATACCGGAGGAAGCCCTAAGTAACGTAGCCCTCGAATATTATGCTAAACGTTTAAAAATTCCTTATTTTAGAGGGGCTTATATGATTGACAAACTTCCTTTAAAACCACACTGCAAAGAGAGACTTATTACCAATCTCGACACATCAGATAATGAAGGAACACACTGGGTTGCTATAAGGAAAGAAGGTGATGTCGCATACTACTTTGATAGTTTCGGTAATTTGAAGCCGCCTCCTGAGATTGAGAAATATCTACAAGACGTTAAAATCTACTATAATACACAGAGATACCAGAATTTCGATTCAGTCATCTGCGGACACTTGTGCTTGCAATTTCTTTTATCCTAGAAGCTGCTTCATCGTCAAGATGAGTTATACAGTTACAGTGAGTGGGTCAGACACTGTTATTTCAACGTATCTAAACCCTCCTCTACAGCTAGATCCTCCAGGTCATTATGAGATTGCTCTCTTGAATTTTGAAACATTCTATTCAATACCGAATGTCGATGGAAGTAATAATAGATTTCATTATATTCATAATGGTAAACCTGAAACCATTGTCATCCCTCATGGAACCTACGAGATTGCCGATATCAATACATTTCTAAAGGATAAACTAGAATTGAATGATGAAGTCTTCTTCATAAGGCCTAACAATAACACAATGAAGGCTGAAATTAAATGTCCTTATACAATAGACTTTTCTAAGGAAAGATCTATTGGTTCGCTTCTAGGATTCACAGACACTAAAATAATTCCTGCTGCAGAAGCGCTCGAATCTGACGATCTTGTGAATATATTTAAAGTGAGTATCATACGTGTGGAGTGCAGTATTGCAACAGGCTCTTTCATTGACGGTAAAAGCGGACATTCGCTCTACGAGTTTTTCCCTTCTGTTCCGCCAGGCTATCATATCTCTCAAGAACCTTCGAACCCAATATATTTACCAGTCATAGATACAAACTATATAGACCAGATCACTATTCGAGTGGTAGATCAACACGGGAAGGCTATCAACTTCAGGAACGAAGTTATCACTACAAGACTCCACATAAGACGTAATGGCAATACATTTTAAAAGACACCTCAAATACTATAATAGACGACGTACACAGCGATCGAAGCATACTACCTCTTCAACTTCCGAGGAGTTAACACGTGCTAACCGCAAGTTCCTCGAAGAGTTAGGTTACAGGACGCTATAATGGACATCTTAAACGTGACAGAAGTTCCAGCCTTTGACGACAAGATCACCAAGGAGGAGGAGCATATTTTTCTTCCATACAACACCTCCGCTCTGGATGTAAACGATGAAATTAGAATACCATGCCAAGCTGAAGCTTTGTATACGCTACCTAACAACAGTTATCTCTACATCGAAGGTGCTCTCACCAAGGTAGATGGATCCCCTACTACTACATCGAAGCTCACTAATAATGCTATAACCTTCATGTTTGATGAGATACGTCTAGATATGAATGCTACAACTATAGACAGAACAAGGAATCCAGGAATTACTACAACTATACGAAATTATGTGACTCTCAACCCTATGGAATCGAATCGTCTGCTGAATGCTGGATGGGCCTGTCCTGGTGAAGAAGTTGATATAGTACACGCGACGAATGGAGCTTTCAATGCTGTGGTCCCTCTCTCGATGCTCCTAGGATTTGCTGATGACCACAAGGAACTTATACTCAACAGCAAGTTTGAATTGATTCTCATAAGATCCAAAGACTCTAGAAACTGTGTCCTGAGTTCGAATGGAGAGGAAGCTAATGTAAAGTTAACTAGAATCGAATGGAGGATGCCTGTAATTCGTCTTTCCGATGCTGAAAGAGTTCACATTCTAAAAATTGTCAAGTCTGATAAACCTCTACACATTGCCTTTCGATCTATGGATCTTCATACCCAGCCTGCTGTACCCCAGACAAGATCTATCACGTGGAATGTAGCAACAACATCTAAGCTCGAGAAACCTCGCTTCATCATAGTGTGTGCTCAGACTGCAAGATTGGGCGATTATAGCAAGAACAGTTCCGAGTTTGATCACTGCAACATTACTAATATGAGACTATTCCTCAACAGTGAATGCTACCCCTACCATGATTTGAACTTGGACTTTAAAAATTCAAAGTTTGCTTCACTATATGAAATGTACTGTAAATTTCAAAGTTCCTACTATGAAAGAGAGAATTATCCCCTCTTGAAGAGAAAGGATTTTCTTCACCGTGCACCATTATTCGTAATAGACTGTTCTCACCAACCCGAGGAGGTTATAAATGGAGCTGTGAACATCAGAATCGAGATTCAAGCATCTGTAAATATACCAGCCCAGACGTCACTGTACTGCCTGATTCTACACGACAAAGTATTTACCTACAAACCTCTTTCTCACGTGATGCAAGCACTTATATAATTATGCATACGTTTGGGTGAATGGTTTTTGTAAAGGAATGTACAAGGATACGTTTTATGAATAATAAATTGAATTCATATACTAAAACACTCTTTTATTGACTTTAGCATACATTTCAAGCATTTTCCTTCTTCCCCTCCTACTCCCTGAAAAACTAATTGCTCCTGACTTGCAGAAATCATTTAAAATATTCAAATGTCTTTCAATATAGGGCGATAGCCGTTTTAGGTTCCTTACACCCTCAATGCCTAAAGATATTACATTATTATTTAAACACGTATTTATGAAATGAATTGAACTGTCAAAAAATACAATAATATTGTATGCATAAATTACATTGTCACAATATTCATCACACGCAAACTTTTTTTCTTGGCTTAGGTAATCTTCAATCATTGAAATGTTTTTGGATATTATATCCCAGTCTGATTTTGTAATATAAACAATTGATTTATCACTTTCACAATTTATGTAGAGGGATGGAATGTCATAGTATAGTCCAATGTTCACGGAATGGGAGGGGGAGATGCTGACGTCATCAAACGCCTGTGATTGATTCTCCATGCTCCTCCGGGGTATCTTCAATGAATAAGAAGACCCTAGGACCCTCGTTGAGTATCCTCCTCTTACAACTCCTCTTCTGCTTTCTCTTCCCAGTCTCGTTCTGCCTCTTCCTCCGCTCCCTCCTCGCACCCCTGCAACATATATTCAAAACAATGTTAGAAATAGGTTTAGTTAATGATTTCATGCCTTCTGAAAGAGAAAATACAAATATTAGAAAAATCCTCTCCCATTGCCACACAAAAAAAGTACTATCAAAGCGTGTCATACTCACTTCAAGGGTTTGCGCGTTTCTGCGTGTATCTCGGGCGAGCAATCTGGAATCGTCTGATTTATCCCATCCTGTAGCATCGTTGCTTTATCATCATCAGAGGTAGTAGTAATGGCTGGTAGTGGAGCGCCATCCTCATCCATAGGCTGTGTATGGCGCTCTGCGATTGGATATTCCACTATATCGACAATACGTCTCTCAGGATCCAGCTCCTCTATTGGCACGGGTACCTTAGGCTCAGTCATTCGCAGTCTGTAATAATTTAATTTTAGGTTAGACATAGAGTAGCATTAGAAGCAGTAAATGAAAATGTAATTTAACGTTTCTTCTACTTACTCGAGTTTTCTCCTCCTGCGTTGGTAGACGTCGCAGTTGTCGTTACATAGGAAGAATGATGTCATGCGTTCATGCTGGGCCGGGTTAGTACAAAGTATAGAATGCATGTATCCCGTGCACACCTCTGTATCACATTCTGTTAGATGTTTCGAGACGAAGACATCGTCAACTTCCTCGACATCGCTAAGGTCGTCCACATCATCACCCATGCGATTTTCACTGAAAGAATAAAATAATTTCAAGTTAGTTTTCATTTAACATACGTACAATATATTACCGAGTTATAGAAATATATATATTACTTACATGTTCGCTCCTCGATAAACAGGACAGCTCTCTGTACACACTTCCAGTGTAGTCATCTGATCATGATGCGATGGTTGAGTACACAACACTGAATGCATTAAACCATTGCATGTTTCGGTATGGAAGTATACGCAGTGAAAATAATCTTCTCCGCACTCGCTCCAGTAATCATTCATCTCAGATGCACGATTATCACCAGCCATTTCGATTATCACTGAACGAACAATAAATTGATCGCTCTGGCTGCCGACGTTCCTTATATACTGATGACTGTGACGTCACGCGGCTGTGGAGGGGGATGAATGCATGTTGAGACCTGTTATTCGTCTCCAGGCAGAGCCCAGCTGTCTATTTTTTGAATACAATCACCTTTTTTAATAACATTTATAATATTTAACTATAATGTTATCCGTATTTATTTTACTTTTAATAACATATGTAGTATTCACCAATCAATGAGACGCTTCTGAATTATGAATACTTTATTCGCTATATTTTATTGAAAGAAATAAGAACTATGAAACTTAATCATTAATTATCAGGGAAAAAATTGTCTAGACTTGGGTTTTTCCACGGTTTGTGATGGAAATTCTACGAGCTAAAAGGTATTTACATTGAGTGTCTGGATGTTTTTCAGAGCACTTAGGAAAACAATTACTGGCATTGTTCGCTAATGAGGTGAAAGCGTCTAAAGATGTCAGCTAATAGAGGTCAACGTTACCATCAGACAGAAGTAGGTTTCGGGTTTTTTCATTACATGCCGGGCTCTTGTTCGCTAATGGAGTGAAAGCGTCTAACGGGTCAGCTAATGTGTGTCACCGTTACCTCCAGACGGAAGTATGTCGTTGATCGCTAATGTATGTAAACAGATCCGGAATGTAAACTTAAAAGCCTATTAATGTGTTGAAAGCGTCTAACATGTTCAGCTAATGGACAAGCGCTTTCCCCAGATAGAAGAAGGCTGCAGTGTTTCATTACATGACAGACTGTTACCGTGAGCAGACTACTTATACTCACGCTCCAGTCAACAATTCATTAATCAAAAAACTTAATTGCTCGATGATGCAATGTGCAGACCTTAGTAGTCATAAAAAAAATGTTTGACGAACATTACCTAATTAATTTGCCGAGGGGCGGCAGGACTCGAGAAAACAATTCCCTCAAGTCATGACGCCACAGTAGAACGCATGGGAGAGGGGGTAGGACCTGTTAGCACAGACACTGTCGGCATTAGGTGAGCACACAAAGCGAGAGGGGGCGGGGCCTAACGACACGAGACCTGGCGGCATGTGAGCCCTCAAAGGGAGGGGGCGGGGCTTGTCAGCGTAGAACAAAGAACTTTATCGCTTGTCGGCATCTCTATGTGGGCTCAAACCGGCTTTCTATTGCTACTTATAAGATATTTTAATCCAAATCGTTACAGCCATTTTTTAGAAAGACAAAAATTTCGAAAAATATACAGTGCAAAGTATAGCTCGGGCCGGGGGACTTTCTTGAAAATCTTGTGTGTCATATCTTTCGAAGGTACTGAACCTAAATACCAAGTTTGATATTTATCCGTCATTTCGTTTTATAGTTATGCTGTTCAGTCACAGGCACACAAATATATACGGACATGTTTCCAAAAATGCATTATTTTGATTCAGGGGTCCTCAAAAACCGTATTTGTGTCGAAATTTCGGTATTGAAATTTTGGATGAAGTGCAATACCTTGTCTACCTACTATGTAGAAGGTAGAGAAAGCAAAAACAGGAATTCCATGCTATCTGTATGACCAAGAGAAAAAAAACTCGATAGGGACTTATCAATTGGAAAAAATGGGTTTCTGTGTAGTAAAATTATGTCTATATCTTACAGTTTACCAATTATATAAAAGTCATTAGAATGAAGACTTTAAAGGCTAGTCCCAGGAAATTCAAGATTTACAGTTTATTTCTTATGTAAGTATCCTAAAAATATGGTATTTTAATAAAAATTATCAGAGCCATTTTCGAGAAAATAAAAAGTAAGGAAAAAATTCCATATAAAGGATGCTTTGGGGTGGAGGAATTTTCTTGAAAATCTTCGTGTCGCATCTGTGAAAGATTTTCTGTATAATACCCAGTTTGATATTTAGCGACACAAATACATGCGCCTTTTTTGGGTTTTGACGGCCTCAAAACATGTACTTCAGATTAAATCTCGGTATTTAATTTTTGGGTGATGTGTATTGCCTTCTCTGGTGGTAGAAAAAGTAAAAATATATCATATTGAGTAGAGAAGCGCATGACATTGTAACAAATCGGAGTTTCACTAATTATTTAATACAAAAACACACGAAGTCAGTCTTAAACGTGCCAAAGAGGATATCTAAGTCTTAGGGGTTGGAGAAACTGAAACAGTAAAAACTACTGCATTAATTTGACCAAGCTAGAAGCAAACTCGCGCCCGATATTGCCGTTAAAACAACTGCAGCGTTTTGCTAATCCCTCAGTAATGTCACTGTAGTCTTGTAAAGGTTCTCTGCCTATAAATTAATTCGCTATAACGAAAACAAAACGGTATCTTAGGCAATTAAACGCTGATAAAGTTCTCGTCGGCACAAAGTTTTGCTGCTCTTATCTGTGTGGTTTACAGTTTCTCTCTGACAATAACAGACAACAGCGCCCGCTGGATTTTCTTGCCGCCATCCAAATGAAAGCTCAGACTCCGTGATAATTTATCAGCCAGGGTAGTGTGGAGCTTGTACTTTATGGCGATAATCTCTAAGGGTATACATTACCATACAGCTTCTTGTTCGTGCAGCATAGGACCACAATAGTGACAGGACTCTTCCAGACTTAATGGGACACCACCACACTGCTTTTGCGTATTAAAATTAACACAAGTTGGAATTGATTCTATGCATCACTCAAGAACCAACGTATAAATCCTTATTTAAATCGCATTACAGGATTATTTTATACTTAAGAAAATTCTTTCATTAATGTATTATTTTTAACCTTAAAAAAATTTGATATGTTGCATTTACATTACTTTCTCTGCTCACTTTTCCATACAATATTCTTACAACAGCTTGTGCTTCTATCTAATCCTTCATTTGAGGCAGTATTTTTAACACTTAAATGATTTCAGTCAAATTACATAATATAAAATATAATAACTGCCCGCCTTAAAGCAATATGTGTATATAGCAATATATAAAAAGTGTATATTTCAGTCATTGTATATGTTTATATTATTGTATACATGTATAATAATGTTGTGTGAATGTATTACGTAATTTAATAATGTAGGAGCTCTGAGAATAATAGGTTAAAAGTTGCTAACAATGAGGTAACCTTGAGGCAATAATGAATTTGAAAGTTTAACAATACTACTAGTCATTCTAGGATCAACAATAATGTTATTTTTGTGACAGTTCATAAAACAGCGAATCAACAACCAGAAAAAGCTTTAGTTAAATGAAGGTATTCTATTGGATTAGAATTAGCCAATCAGAGACTTGAAATACAGAAGGTTACAAATTTAGGCGGTAGAAATCAAGTCAGTTGCTTGCAGACAGTGTTCCTACCCAGATGGGAGATGTGTCCTCGAGAAATTTAATATGTATTTTGCGTGAGAAAATAGTTTACGTGTTTAAAAAGTGCAAGTATTTAATAAAAGAATCTTACAGCTCTCTATATCAGTGAAGAGTTATTTAAATCGTGTCAAGAATTAATAAAAAGGAGTGAATAAAACATTAAAATCTGTGTAAGTCTACATTGTTCAGTCGCACCACCTCCCTGCTAAGACATTCATGTCTCTAAAAAAATATAAATACTGACGCAGCCGAGGCAAATATAAATATATAATATTTAAAGAAACAGACAAATTACAAGGTTAATATTTTTAAATTTTTGGGACGAAGACTACCGGGTACCATACGTGCGGTTGCAACTAATTCAAGTTCGGCTCCCCAACAGTTGAACTACAATACAACTCCTACAACAAAATAATCTCTTCACATTACACATCATACACATTTTGTAGCAAAGGGGAAACAAGCAATACAGGTAATCAGAGCATGTGTGAACAAAATACCAGAAATGCAAATTGTGTGGCTAGAAAGGATATATAGCACAGTGGTGGAAGCAAGGGTGTTATACGCAGCAGAGATATGGGGGCTGGATAAAGTATGAGAAAATGTAGATGCTATACATAGGAATTTTTGCAAAATAAGCCTGGGATTAACAAGAAGTTCACTGAATGGAGTAGCACAAGCAGAACTAGAGAGGGTGGGAGCTAAATGCAAAATGGTAGAAAGGGTAATCAAATACTGGTTCAGTATAAAGCTACTATTGGAAAATGGGATACTAAAGCAATACTTGGTTATATAGGAAAAAATGGGGAAAAAAGAAACTTGGATGCACAAGATACAGACAATATTGGAAGAAATAGGAATGGGAAAGCATGGGCAGAAAGAAACAACAAAAGCAAAGATATTAGAACAAGAGTGGAGGAATTGAAAAGCAAGAAATTATAAGTAGCCTCAAGGTAAAACGGTCATTAATAGATTACAAAATAGTTTAAAACGGAATGGGGACTAGAAAGATACTTCGAAGTATGCCAAAAAGAGACCAGAATAGGGTATGCATGGGCGAGGACAGGTGTAATGAATTTAAGTGGTCTAACAGGGAGAAGAAGGGGGGAGAGCTGTACTAAATGTAATGGATTATACGACAATTGGCATTATATTCTTGCGAGGATACGAATAAAGGAAGAGAGAATTTGATACTAGAGAAATGGAAATATTTATTAATAGAGCTAAACGTTAAGAAGACTTTTAATACAAGATCAAATGAATATATGGAGAAATATTTGGGAAAAATTACGTTAAAGTGGTTAAAAGAAACTGAAGAAAATTGGAGAAGATATGGAAAAAGGGTAACCAGACATAAAGTAAATAGTGGAAAATTATACTTCCTCATTATACCGGATGGGTCTTCTCAGCCTGCGGATTGAGAAGTTATACAGTCCCAGCGTTATACAGGCTATGCCATAAGCGCTGTCCACTGCATTATGTCGTATCAATTTCCGCCGAAATGACTACTTTGCACCGCTATGCGTGCAGTCATTTGCACGCGTAGTGCAACAGTGTGCGCGTTGGCCTTCAGTGGTGAAGGTCCCAGTTCAAATACGGCCACTTAAAGGTACTTTTTATGTTTAGTAAATTTAACAAGAACTAATAATTTGATATGAAAGTGTCGTTTCGTTTCATTAGTTTAATTATATGAATTTCATTAAAACACATATTGCTAGAATAGGCAAATCCACTTCGGAAAGAAACCATGATTTGCTAGAACGTTCTCAAAACATGAACAGAAATTAATAAAACGTTCATTTATTTGCAGGTGTGATTTGAACTTCCGACCTTCACCCTGACTTTAGAATGTTAACCATTGCGCTACTAGAACACGTTAACACCGAGCACTACTATAGCCCTAATCAGCGCGCTGGTGAATGCGCTGTCAGCACCTGCATTCCGCATCGTCTGTAAACTGCATACTTGCCTCGTTACCAATCCGCAGGATGAGAAGACTCACGCGGTATATACAGAGAATGTTAAATGAAGGGTCTTTCAACAAGAGTGTCCTATCTTTAACATGTGATAGCTGCCGTTGTTATTGAGTTACAGCAGTCATTTTTTTCATATGGTTACAGTTGTTATTGAAATATAACGATGGAACGTTACAGCATTCAGCAACGTGTAGAAATTGTGTAAATTTATTATCGAAATGGATCATCTGTTCGCCAAAACTTCCGTGTATTGCGCGAAGTTTACGGTGCGCATAATCGTCCCTGCGAGAGAGCGATTCGGCGTTTGATCGATAAATTTGAAAGAAGTGGTTCTGTCAGCGATCAAAGAACGCCTGTACGTAATAGACGTAAGCGTTCCAACGAAAACATAGGCGCCGTTCGTGAGAGTGTACGCGAGAACGGAAACAAATCAATTGCTCGTCGAGCGCAAGAATTGGGGCTTTCGCCGACCACAACTTGGCGAATTATGCATCTGGACTTGATGTTTCACGCTTAAAAATGGTGTTAACTCAAGAACTAAAGCCCAACGACACAGGTTGCGCCGTGTATTCGCTGACTGGGTTATGGAGCAATTGGAAGCTGACCCGGATTTTTGTCGAAAAATCATCTTCAGCGACGAAGCCTGCTTTTGGACGGATGGTTGTGTTAACAAACAAAATTGCCGCTATTAGAGTAAGCACAATCCAATGCAGATTTAAGAACGACCACTTTATCCCCAAAAGGTTACTGTGTGGTGTGGATTTTGGTATGGTGGAACCACTGGCCCATATTGTTTCCAATATGAAGATGGAGAAGCTCTGTCAATGGAGAAAGATACCGGACTCTTATAAGGGACTATTTTTGGCCTCAATTGGATGGTAGAGATCTCACAAACATCTGGTCCCAGCAAGATGGCGCCACATGCCATACTGCTCTCGAAACAATCTATCTTTTGAAGGAGAGGTTCAGAGGTTTCATCATTTCCCGTGGTGGTGATGTTAACTGGCCCCCGAGGTCATGTGATTTAACGCCGTTGGATTACTTCTTAAATCTCGAGTTTATGTCAACAAAGCAGAAACAGTAAATGATGTTATGAATAACATCACGCGTGTTATTCGTGAAGTTGGACATAATTTACGTTCTTCTGTCATTGAAAATTAGGTCAACCGTATACGCGCAACCCAACGAAGTCGCGGCGGTATATTTAGCTGACGTTCTCTTCCGAACGCTTTTTAGTTCAAAGATAGGACACTCCTGTTGAATGATCACTTATAAGGGGAAGAGCAATAATAAGCAACTCCATTGTATTGTATACATTATCTAAATGGTATGCGATAGAGTAGCCAGGCAGCCGCAACTCAATGAATTGTGATGGCTCACCTTTTAGCTCTGATGCCCATGCGTCTGAAAGCGGGCAGAAATCAAGCTCAACAAGGGTGGAAAGAAAGGGTGGCGGCACAATTGTACGATTCGCAATATCAGAAGTTTTGAACTGTTATTGAGTATTGACTGTGTATACAAGGCGAAATAGAAATAATATTCCGTATTACATTTAATTGGGTGCTTAAGAGAGTAATTTTACATTCCATTTCTTACCTTAGCTTATATACCGGCACTGCATTTAATATTTACAATTGTATTCACTCCTGATTCGGAAGTCCAGATTTTTGTGCCCTTTTATGCTAATTATCTTTGAAATATTTTGAGTAATTGTCTTTATTGTACAAAGACAAAGCCTACATGTCAAACTATTGTCGGATAATTGGCGTCTGTGACCAGGCTTTATTAATGAAAAGAAAAACCCGCTCACACAGGTAAGCAGATCCAAACATGCTTATGTGAGCAGTGAGTCTGTGTAGACATGGAAATTTGGACTGAGGAAATTTTGGTAAAAATTAGTCAGTCTTGTTTTCTGAAGAAAGGACTACTTCATTTCCCAAACATCAGCCGTCTAGCTGATTTTATGATCCTCATCATTTTCAGTAGTCATGGTGTCTTTGAGCTTCTCTATCTCATATAACGTTCCACTGGTTTATATGCATCACATCCAGAGTAGCCTGGTATCGTGAGGCAGTATTTTTAACACTTGAATAATTTCAATTAAGTTATATAGTATGTAAATTCAATAACAGCCCGCCTTGAAGCAATACGTATGTAATAATTTGTAATATGTAACAGTCATTGCATATGCTTATATTATTGTAAACATGTTTAATACTCTTATGTGAATACATTGGGTAATTTAATAATGTAAGAGCTGTGAGAATAATAAGTTTAAAGTTGCTAACAATGAGGTAACAATGAGGTAACCTTGAGGCAATAATGAGTTTGAGAGTTTAAATATTACTACTCATGATTAGAGCAACGATATTGTAAATTTTGTGATAGTTTAAAATTAGCCAATCAACAGCTAGAAAAACTTTAATTAAATGCAGGTATTCTATTGGACTATGATTAGCCAATCAGAGACTTTAAATACAGAAGCTTACGGGTTTGGACGGTTGAAATATGTTCAGTTGCCTGCAGACCTTGGTGGTAACCGGATGGAAGATGTGTTCTTTAAGGAAATATTACATATTCGTGTGAATCGTAAATTAAGTATACGCGTTAACTAAGTGCAAGTATTAAATAAAAGAATCTCACAGCTCTTGATATCAGTGTAGTGATATTTAATTTGTGTCAAGGATAAATAAAAAGAAGTGAATTCATCCTTAAAATCTTGTAAGTCTACATTCTTGTCGTACCACGCCCTGATTAAGAGAAACGTGTCTCTAAAGTAAGACTGACGCAGCCGAGGCAAACATAAAAATAAATACTATCTCAGTTTAATAACAAATTTAATAAATTTTTTTAAACTTGGAGCGTAACAACATAAATACGTCTTCAAATCCGCTTTTACATACGTAGTAGCATATTACGTAACAAACAATCTTCTTCAAATTGGCTTACCAAAGCGTGGTGCAAACATTCAACAACTTCAACAACAAAACACTTTCTTCAAAATTGACGTTCATAAATGGATCTAAATAAATAAAATAACTCCAACAACAATAAACTACAACAGTTGAAGAACAATACTTCCTCATTTGTACAAAGCCTACATGTCAAACGGTTGTCGGATAATTGGCGCCTGTGACCAGATTTTATTAATGAAAAGAAAAACCCGCTAACACAGGTAAGTAGATCCAAATATGTTTATTATGTGAGCAGTGTGTCTGTGTAGTCGTGGAAATTTGGACTCAGAAAATTTTGGTAAAAATTAGTCAGTCTTGTTTTCTGAAGAAAGCACTACTTCATTTCCCAAACATCAGCCGTCTAGCTGATTTTATGACCCTATTAATTTTCAGTAGTCATGGTGTCTTTGAGCTTCCCTATCTCATATAAAATTCCACTTGTTTATAACCATCACATCCACAGTAGCCTGGTATCGTTGTAAGTTATACTATTTAATTGAGTGAACAACATTTCGCTGCACCACTTATGTCTATAAACATATACCGTTCTTCCCAAAGAGAGAGAAAATCATATGGGGATGATGGGCGAGGGTTAGGTGAGGTAGCCACATTTTGAGAAGTTGCCATTCTTATAATCCACAAGTCGACACCGACTAGTCTGCTGCTGCATTCGAATAAACAATTGTAATACGATGCCCGCTTGACAGCACAGAATATTCTGACCTTGCATACTGCCCATTTATCCGTGAATTGAGGCTGCCTGGAGAAGGCTAAGTGAATCACTAGGTGATGGCAAGGCAGAGGGGTTTTAGTAAGTAAACACAGCAATCGCGTTATCCCACGGAGTATGGGTGATGTTAGTTGTTGTGACAGACCTCTCCTCTCCAACCCGACAGACAGTTTGTTGCTACTGTTCCATTTATTCTATGCACATTTAAAGGGGATATAACATACGTATATAAGAATTGTACATAGTAATAATATAATTCACCAAGAAACATGTTAAAATATTCAACAACCAAGAATTGTACAAAACAGATTGTAAGAAACGGGCGAGCTAACAAATTCCAGGTAAAAGATAATTCTAAATAGAGCCCAACTTTCACCAAGCTAATGAACAGAGAGCTGGTAGCGATAAGGAGAAATAGAAAGAGACAGATAGAGAAAAGAAAGAGACGAGATATTGAATCCTCTTCCTGAACACGTCATGGTTACGCGTAAGCGCAAGACTTTGGAGTAGAATATTCTCATGCATGTGAAGGTAACGCGGTCTGTGGACCAGATAGAAATTCGTTACATTTTGAAGCGCATAGGTAAGTGTCACTAAGCTCGGTATATAAAGGAGAACAAAGCCCCAGATTTTCACTCTCTTCTAGAATCTGGACGACAAATGTACGTGTGCGCATATGGGTGGGAAGGCGTGTGTAGTTAGTTTAGGCTCCTGATTTATTCACATGGTGGGATTGATATAATGGGAAAAGCTAGCCACCCATAAATATTTAAATTGATAATAAGCCACATTTATTAAGGGAACTGCAGTATATTTTTAATTTGCCTCATCTGCGATAACCCCAAGAACCAAGAATTAGCTATATAGGGAAAGATTAGGAATGGTAAACACAGCCGCCGACGAGCATCCATAGCCGAGGACAAGAACACTGCAGCAGATAGCATCAACCAGAGGAACGAGCTTTCCAGATGCTATTGATCAACGATTCCCCGCTATAAATGTCGCCCAACAACCGTTTTCCGCTACAACATGTGTAGACCAATGGAGAACTGTAGTAATGTGTCTAAAATAAAGACGAGTTCATGCATTAAATATGTCCTTATAACAACAAGAATCGTTTGCGCACAACACTTCAGCACAGATGGCGAAACCATCAGGTGTAACATTAGAGCTCAAAGGACGTTTAAACCAACAAATTAAATAACCTGTAATATAATGAAACACAAGGGACATGCGACAGTATTAGAATGGAGCAATGAGGAAAGGTGGAACTTCAAACATTCGATCAGAATTTTTCGAGGATATGTGTCATACGAGGTGTGGCAATAAAGAAACCGGAGTGATTGTTGCGCGCATTTCCGGCTTCGTTGATGACACAGAGAAGAGTGAGGGATTGGCATTGGGACTCTCCCTGACACGTGTACGAAATTTCACGTCGCTATGGTGGTTAATCTGACTATGAGTCTTCTTAGAAACGGGTCGTGTATCAGAGCTCCGTCAGGATTATGCTACGCTCTAAAGTAGAACAACGTGTTAACATCAAATTGGAAAACACGCCACAGAAACTTACAATTTGTTGAAGCAAGTTTATGGTGGTGAGTGTCTACCTCGTACGCCAGTTTTCGAGTGAGTTAAGAGGTTCAAGGACGATAGGGAAGACGTCAAAGACGATCCGAAATCGGGCCGTCCTTCCACTTCGAAAACTGAAAAGAATTTGTAGAAGGTCGGTAGAATTGTTTGAGAAGACCGCCTGAAGAGTGCCTGAAGGTCAGACTGTCAATAAAGTTTATTATACAACTGTCTTGAAGACCCTCCGTGAACAAGAGCGACGAAGGAGACAAGATCTGTGGACGAATCGCTCTTGGATTCTTCATCAGGATAACGCGCCGGCTCATAACGATGTCTGTGAAGAGGTTTTTGGCGAATAACCATATTCCAGTGATGGAACATTCACCGTATTCGCCTGACCTAGCACCATGAGAATTTTTCTCTTCCCAAAAGTGCAGTCTGCGCTCAAAGGAACCAGGTTCGAGTCGGTGGATGCAGTGAAGGAAAAAGCGACAACATTCCTCAACAGCATAACGGAAAAAGACTTGCAGCACTGTTACCAACAGTGGAAAATTCGCATGGAGCGGGCCAGGAATCGTGTAAGGGACTACATTGAAGGAGACAACATTTCAGTTGTGTAAGTTTCTTCAATAAATAGTTAGAGCATCAGTCCGGTTTCTTTATTGCCACACCTCATATGCTAATAAGAGCGGATATTGCTTTTAAATTTTACAGCTTTCGATGTAACAGAAAAGACAATGTAACTCATATTTCTGTATAGTAATAATTTAATTAAATCATGAGATAAATTTATCGCACACTATCAACAGCTAAGCGTAGTGTTTTTACTTTCTTTACTACGTATAGTAAATATGGGAAGTATTGTATTCCATCCAAAAATTCGATACCGAGATTTCACCGGAAATATATGTTTTGAGACCCCCTGAATCCAAAAAAAGCATTTTTGGAAACATGTCCGTGTGTGTCTCTGGGAACAGCATAACTCAGAAACGAACAGTCGGATGAACAGCAAACTTGGTATTTTGGTTCAGTATCTTCCAGAGATGCGACACCCTTTACATGGAACATTTTTCGAAAATTTTAATTTTCTCAAAAATGGCCTTAACGATTTTGATTAAAATATCATATATTTAAGATATTTTCATGACAAATAAAATGTATATTTTGAATTTTCTGGGAATGTCTCCAAAAGTATCCCTCATTGTGAACGACTTTTGCATAACTGGTAAACCATAAGAGATAAACAAAATTTTACTAAACAAAAAATGTAGATTGCGTTAAATTACACAATTTATGTGATACACATTTTTTGTTTTTGAGTGAACCATTTTCGAGATATTGCTTGTTGTTCCCTTAAATTTTTTAATACTTATTTTCTCAAATGGGAATTGTTATTCATTTTTTTGTCTTGGATGTGCAAAGAGTATTAATCTGTGGCAAAGAGAATGGTGTTGCACCTAGCAACCAGCTATTAAGAGATATGTCTATGCTTAAAGGCTATTGTATTTCTATATTGCCCTTGTAAATATATATTCCCCTTACATCTACAAGAAAATAAGCAATAGAATAGAGTCTGCCACTGTTTATGTCGATTAACATGAAGTAGATGGAGAATAAGCGTTTGTAAAAATAGTTTGTACAAGAGTAGAGAAAGTCATGTGACTGTAACACATCAGATTTTTTTCCCTTCTAATACTCTTAAATTCTAGTCTACCTGTATCGAAGTGGGGTATACTGCCTTCACACTGTACATCATATTTGTTTACAGAGAACACTACAAGGCCACAAGCGCTTCCACCTTCTCTCATCACCAATCCTCGGTGCGTTCCTAACTTGATGGTTTACTTACTAAAACCCCTTTGCCTGATGATGGCTTTGAAATTTAATGCGAAAACCGGGTTAAATACCAAACTTTCTACTTAAATTCATCGTCTTCCAATCTTGCGGCACGAAGATAACCCTTTACATGGAAAAGTTTTCGAACATTTTTAATTTCATCATAAATGAATTCTTTAACGCTATTAAAGAAAATGCCACATGTTAAGACATTTTCATGACAAATGAAATGCATATCTTGAATTTTCTGGGAATAGCCCCTGTAATCCTCTTCATTCTGAATGACTTTGGTAAGGCGTAACAGATAGACAAAAGTTTACTTGCACAAAAAAAATGTAGATCCCGCTAATGTACACAAATTAGGCGAAATGCATTTATTTATTTATTTTTTTGGTGTTAAGTATTTTGCGGCGGTATTTATGTTATATTTATTTATTTATTGAGCCCCACGTTTGGGAGCCAATTTGCGATGGTAAATTTATAATGTTATTTGTGTATGTGTGTTTACTTCACGTGGTGAAGCCATTTTGTGACGTGATTCTTTATTAGGTTTGTAGCTCCATCTGGTGTTAGCAATTTGCGGTAGTATTAGTGTTTGTTTGAAAGAATGCTACTGTTATTTTATTTAATTTTGGTTTACTGTCCTCCGGCTAGCTATTATCCTTTTGGGTCGAGCACATCTCTTTATACAGGTTGTGTAAACGGAAAGGAGTCTTTTATCCAAAGATAACACTGATGAAAGAATTTGTTTTACACTTTTATTGTCGAACACATTCACTATCACATTTACACATTGATCTTTTCTACTCGCCAAACTGAAACTGTTATAATAACTTCTTACTGATTACTTTTAATTCGCGTACTTCAACTTTTTGTATAATTAACTTTACAGCACTTGAGAATTTTCCTAACTCTGCTACGCGTAACTTGCGAATCGATAGCCGACGTATACTTTACAAATATTTCTGCTGGACTGAGGGCGACGTGTAGCATACAAATATTTTCGACGAACTGACGGGTTTTACCTCTAACCTAGCCCTTTTATACTCATACACCCCGATATGCCTAAAGATTATAACTGAGTTGCAAATGGCTAATAAAACGCGCCAACATTAACGTCTATTTTTATATCCAATGAAAATTATGAATACATATGCTCTAGGGAAATGTTCCAGAAGATTCTAAAGAAAAAACGCGCCAACATTACGTAACTTCCTCGTCTCTAATAATGATAAACAGCTCACCCCCTCGCTGTATTATTGCACGCTATTATTGTCAGTTTCAGTAAGGCAGTATAAACCCACTTCTCAACAATAATTACAATCAACAAACATCTCAAATCAATGTCACACAAAAATGCATATTCATACTATAATCATTCTTTACATTTAAATAATTTATGATACAAATTACTGCATCAATTTCCGAGCTATTCCTTGTTATTGCTTTTCATTTTAAAATATACTTTTCTCAAATGGGAAATCGTTATTCTATTTCCTCTTTCTCTCTTTCTCTACCTCTCTTGGAAATATGCAATAAAACAATTTTTTGCAAATGTATATCTCGACTAACATGAAGTAATTAATCAATGTCCGTTTGTAAGAATAATTTGTACAAGAGTGAATAGAGAAAGAAAGTCATGTGAAAGCAACATATCAGAATTTTGTGTTAATAGCGTTTATTAAAATTAAATAAATACGTATTTTTTTATGTTGAAATTTGTAGCTTTTCTCTTGATGCAAAAAATCCTGTAGTTTTATGAGCATGTTTTTTTTCAGAATTGTAACATACCATTCCTGTTTTGATTTTCTAGACATTGACCCATTCTTCTTCATTTTTAAATATTCCATTTCATTAATTTCGATAGCGAAATAAATCTATTCTATCCGGTCTTTTCCGCTTCCAAATTCATAATCACTCCAATTTTATTTGGTTCTTTTCTCTCTCCCCCTCTCGGTTTCTCTCTCTATTATTTTATGTCCCTTTAACTACGTGGTCCTATCTCGACGGATCTATTAGGATATTGTGGACCGGTGTGTGGCAGACAGTTAGCCTTCTAGGTCTCATCCCTGTACCACTTTCTTCGGCACATGTCTACAGAGGCAGTGTGCAGCAACTGTACCTCTGCTTTGTAACGGACACAGCCTTGGCACGTGTTCACTGAGGCATGTGCACAGAAACTGTACCTCTGCTTCCACCATACGTGCCGGCAGATGGCATTAGGGTGTCGCCCAGTCTACCAGCTTTCATTATGTGTGGATATATGGCAGAGCATTCGTTTTAGTATCCATTTTTCATGATTTACTATTGTAGAACTATGGGTCGTGGTATTAAGTATCTAATCCGGTATTTACCTCGGTGAATGAGAGAAGCCACGTAAAAATTCCAGTCAGATTGGTCGGTCCCCGGGAATTGTACACGGGACCTTCTGAATGCAGGCCACAGACGTTACCGCCAGAGCCATCCCGCTTGGTATTCGATTCTTGTCTCTAATGTTAATTTCGGAAATCTGGACATGCTGCATTTCTGCAGTAAGGGTTCATGTATAGCTACAGTAAGTCATTTGAGCCTATATTTTCCGCCTGTTCCATTATTCAATGATATCATTTAATAACAAATAAAATTAGTGATATTTTGAAAGAGATTACTCGGATTTTGCGTTTGGACGAGGTAATGTACTTATTTGCTATGATAAATGGTCACCATAAATCGCAATTCAAACAAAATTGCAAACTGCATTTGTTATTTTCGCGCACTGTGTACCTATTTTCATTAATGAAACAGCGTTTTATAATTGTGTAGTTTAACACGCAATGTAGATAACACTTACGCCACGTTATGAAATATACCGTTCATACATTAATATTTTTGTAGAATGATATAAAAATGAGAGACGTACAGAGAAGCTGAGGTGAAGCCACACAGGTTTGCTGCCAGCAGCTATTATAATGATCACCAGACTGCCCTTTGTGAAGTTTAATCAAAACGACAATTCCCATTAACAAAGCTGGACGTCAACACAAAAAAGGGAAGCATATTTAATAAGCTTAATCTGCGTTAGATTTGCAGTTCATTAATGGCGTTTGTACTGCTACCCGTGGATATAAACCTGGTCGCGTTTATGCATCTTCACAAGATATGCGTAACAAATACATAAAGCTGAGTTTTTTTATTTATGGACGTTCTTTAACTGCTAGAGTTCTTAGCGTCCCATTGGGCGTGAAAGACCACAAATTCTGCTCAGATGCCTCTTTATCAGGCTTGAGGTTCTTCTACGTGCCGAAATCTAAGACTAAGGTCGATTTCTAAGGTTATAATCTCAGATCTCAGTGTAAGGAAGAGGGACGAGGATGGGAGGGGGAGGGTTAGTGGCTTAGGGACGGGTATTTGTTTTGGTTTTTTAAACAATTTCCTGTGTTTGTGAACAAGCTTTCTTCTTCTGTTTTGTTTGTGGGGTTTTTGTTGTTAGCTTCTCTGATTTTTATTCCTTTTCTTGTCAATTCTTATCAAATATTATTAACTTTAAAGTTCTATGTGATGAATATAGACTAATACACATGGACTACCATGTGCAAGAACGGACAGTCTATTTGACGCGTGAGATGTATGAGTTTGAACGTGTAAAATATTTTAGACCAATAAATACACCACTCCACTCCCCTCCGAAAGAAGCCATGCTAAGGATTTTTACCCCCGAAAAAGTCCAACGCCCTCTCTTGGGTTTGAACCCGCGACCTCAAGGCTATTATGGTACCCCTAGACCACGGAGGACGGCACGTAACAAATTCTGCAACTGATTTGCTTTCTTCACATAAATCGCTTTTTATATTCTGTTGTTGAATGCAATATTTCTGTTATTAGAGACAGGCAAAATATGAGGAATAATAAAGTATGAAAATAAGAAGAAAAATCCCAAAATATTATGAAACATAGTGTGTTTCTTTCACACTGTGGCCACCGCAGCTTGGACTCCCGCCGAAACAGTTATAACATCCCCGCAACCGCCTCCGTTCTAATAGTACAATTACAATTATAATGCTAATAAACACATACCTTATTATAACAGATATTGGCAATGGTGTCCTCTATCCAAACATCTCTGGCATCTTCTCAGGAAATTTTTATTGACATCGAGGATTCAATATCAGAAATTAAAGGAACTTCTGGCTTGGTGTTTTCTTTTACTTCCTACAATGTAAGAAGTTTGTTGTATACATGCATTCAGCTCATTTTTCATGTAATCATCAGAGTTAGGTAAATTTCTCTAACTGGATTTTGCGAAAAGATCTCACGCTTAATATTCTTCTCTGATGAAGCAATATTGCATTTATATGACGATTTTTGTCGTAAAATAAAAGATATTGTAGTACAGAGAAGCCCGATTTTACACACGAGATTCGCTTGCTGACGCGAAAATTGGTATGCACTAAATGCATACAGAACAATAAGAGCTGTATTTTTTGAAAACACAATAAATCCACATACAATAATGATGTTGAATATCAGTGAGTTCCCCCCAACGGGTATACAGCTGATGGGTCATTAAATTTATTTCAGGAAATTTAGGGAGCACACAATGTGAATTAAAATTTTTTATGGCATTAGCCATTTCCGAGATATTCTTTGTTATTGGTTTGAATCTTCAAATATACCCTACTCTACTCTTTGTCATTTTTGAAGAAAGTAACGCGAATGAACATCATATTTTTACTTTCTCAACCACGTACGCAGTGGGTAGAAAAGGTATTGCATTCCACCCAAAAGTTCGATGCCGAGATTTCACCGGAAGTATATGTTTTGAGGCCCTCGGAATCCAAAACAAAATAGTTTTAGAAAAAGTTCCCTGTGTATGTCTGTGCGTCTATGAATAACATAGGTCAAAAACGAAAAGTTTTGTAAATGCCAAACTTAGTATTTAGGTTCAATATCTTCCGAAGATGTGACTACCCATTACGTGTAACATTTCTCGAAATGCTTGATTTTATAAGAAATGGCTCTAACGATTTTTATTAAGATACTATATATGAAAGATATTTACATGACAAATAAAATGATTATGTTGAACTTTCGGGAAATAGTCTATAAAATCCTCTTTTTCCGGAAGGAATTTTGTATAATATTGTATAACTAGTAATCGATAGACGAAACCGTGCTATTCAAAAATGTGGATGTCTTTAAAACACACAACTTATTTAGAATATTCTTTGTAGCATAAATCGTTTTCAAATATTGTTATTAAAGGTTTTAAATTTTCATTTCTTGTTCATTCTTAAAGTTCTTTCAACATTCTGTTGTTTCTCGCGATTGCAGAGAAACAGCGTGGAAATTTAAGGCCAGCATATAGTGTGAAGTTGATTGTCTTTACGTTATTAGCACCACGCTTTGGGCGCCAAACTTGATGTAGTTACAGCCCCACTTATGGTAGCCAAACTTAAAGTGGTTGCAGCCCCACGTATGCTAGCCAATTTTTGTGGGAGATGGTTTCTTGGAGTGTTCGGCCTACGTACGGTACAAAGTTTCCGTGGACTTCGCCCCACGATTACTTTTCCGGTGCCCTTTGCCCCACATTTAAGAATTAACTTTGTATTTTAATGTTTATTTGTTTATTATATATGTATACCTCGGCTGCGTCATTAGTAATTTGTAAATCACGTATCTCTTAGCAGGGCTGGTACGGCTAAAGAATGAAGGCTTACACAAATTATAATTGTATTCTACTTTGTTTCCTAATCCTTCACACGATTAAAAAACACTTCACTGATGTATCCTACTGTAGAGCTGTGAGATTATTGTTAGTTGTACTTTTAAACATGTAAACTTTATATTATTCTCACCGCAATGAATTTTCTTGTCTCACACTGAATACGTATCATACCGAACTGCTCGGGTACCCAACTTTGTAGCGTCTACCCCATGAATTTGTATGTTTCTTCCATTTCAAGTCTCTGGTTGGATATGTCTACTCCAATAGAATACTTTTATTTAACTTAAGCTTTTTCTGGTTTTTGATTGGCTATATGTAAACTGTTTTAAATATTACATTATTATTGTTCAAAGCTTATTAGTAGCTTTTTTAAACTTTCTAATTTAGTGTTGCCTCTAGGTTACCTCATTGTTAGCAACTTTTCGGCTTCTACTTAGTAATTCTATTTGCTACGAAAAGCAGCTTGCTTCTATTCCTACAGCTCCTACATTGTTAAACTACGTAATACACTCACATAACATTATTATACATGTACATAATAATACAAACATAATACAATGACTGTTACATACACTTTATATATTATATTATACACATATTGCTTTAGGGCGGGCGGTTATTATATTTTATATTATATAATTAGACTGATATCATTTAAGTGTTAAAAATACTGCCTCAAGCGTCCAGTTCTTAAACATTCTTTCACTTTGTATATATTGCGAAATTCGTATTATAATGTAGGGGATAGAAAAATAAGCTTGATCAGGAATAATTTGTATACCCACTAGTGAATGTATCACATCAGATTTTTCGTATAAGGAATGTAGGGATTCTAAGGACCTTACTAATATGGTAAACAGTCTTTGCTAGACATTACGTGAACAGTATCTTTAAAGCAATTAAGCGCCACATTCTCTTCCATATTTTACTTATGAATATATAGGGGAAGTGAATTTAGAATCCCTTTAAACCCCTTTACGTTTAATTGAAGTGGATTCGCTGTGTAGAACTGCAACTCCAGGCAAACTAAGGAATTAAAAACGTTGTTTTGGAGTGTAATAATTTGTGCACAGTTGCTATTGTTTTGATTCTACAGCAAGAAGGTGCCACATTGTGGTTTTCTGGTTATTATGTAACCCTTTCTGCATGAGATATACATTATTGAGAAAGGCTCTTTTCAAGCAAGAGTACAAACTCTCTCTTCCGTTTCCAGTTAAAAGCTCCAACTAAGGGGGGAGGGTTACAAAACGTAAAGGAAAGATGCAACTTTTATAAACTCGATGAAGATTCTTTACAATTTATTCGACACAATGAAAACGTACGCATTGTATTACGGGAGAAACTTCAAAGCGGAGTGCAGGATGCTGAAGAAATAGGAATTTAGCAGATATGTATAACTTCTTTTCAACTCTCGTCCTACCTTCTCTTATGTAATGGAATGTTTGTACTGCCAGGCAACAGTTTTCCTTGTAATTTGCGTTGCTTTAAACTTGTGAATTTCTGGCATTCCTCTTCCTTTGAACTTCCATTCTTAACTTCCAGAGTGATCAGCGAGAACCATAAGAATTGCATTTCATTCACTTTCTTCATAATTAACGTCCTTAAAATGGTCTGTTAGAAATTATGTTTCATGAGTTTTTGGGGGATATGCAAGTTTGTGCTGCTCTCACCAATATGGTTACCAAAGCATTATTACTTTCCCTACTATTTCATCGGAAATACATGTTTCGAGGTACCCTGAATCAAAGAAAATCCCCCAACACCAGATGACGCTGACCTTTGACACATCTGTGTTGTTCCTTGCTGTCGCCTCAGGAGACTCAGAGCCCCAGGTTCGATTGTTGGATGGCAGGGATTAGGAAGTTGTTCTGGTAGAGCTGAGGTTCTGGTTTTCAGGGGTGGTGACACTGCCTTGATGATATGAATAATGCTGCCGGCGAAGATTGAGTTATTTCTTTATTTTTGTTACGAAGATTCCTATCTGGTCGACCCGCCACCTTTGTCGTCAAAATCACTGTTATTATTGTCGTCACTTTCGAAGTCGCTACTTATGTGTTCCTCTGACTAGCCCTCGAATCGCCTAGATTTCACAACTTCATTTTCACACTATAAACTTTCTGATTATTTTCTCCTTATTTTATTTCATCAACCGTCCTCGTGGTTAATTTGTACCGGAATGTGTCTCGGCGTTTATTTTCCTTTTTCACGCTTTTCGTCGAACTTAGAATTTTCCCCCACCTTTCTTATGTTTCGTTCCGTTTTAAGTTCAAACGTATCATGTGATGTATACGCGATCTTTTATTGGCTATCATTTTTGTTTCATGATTTTATTATTGGCTACCCCCGCTTGAAAACTTTCACGTCTGCTTCTTACAGCTTATTTTGAGTTTAAAATCTTCCCACGAATATTCTTAGATCGTAGATAAGTCACGTATACTTTCTACCCTGCTAAGCTTTGAAACCATTATAAACTACACGTCCGAGCCAAAGTACAAAAGCGAAACTTCCGGTAGACTTCTTGTCGCCGATAGCAGGTAGATACATCTGCTTTCGTTTCGAGGAAAACAAAAATTGTTTTTCTGCCTTTCAACAAAACCCATTCCTAATATGAATTTACAGAGCGGGCGTCTTTTTATTTTATAAATTGATTCTCTTTATAACCTTTATCTGTTTTCAGCTCATTTTTGTCGTTATGTTTGATTTCGATCGTATATTATTATTATTATTATTATTATTATTATTATTATTATTATTATCTCTCATGGGTCTCGATAACCGGCTTCACAGACTACCCTTTACATGGAACATTTTTAGAACAATTTTATTTTCACAAAAATGTCTAACGATTTTTATTAAAATATCCTATGTTTGAGATATTTTCATGGCAAATGAAATGTATATCTCGAATTTACTGGGAATGTCCTCAAAAGTACTCTTCATTCTGAATGACTCACATAAATGGTAAAACGTAGGAAACAAACAAAACTTTACTACACAAAAATGTAGATCTCATTAAAACACACAATTTATGTCATAAACCTTTTTTTCTCGAGTGAACCATTTCCGAGATATTCCTTGTTATTTGTTTGAATTTTCCAATACTTATACTTGTTCTCAAATGGGAATTCGTTATTCGCTTTTTACTTTCTCTACTACGTATAGTAAGTAGGGGAAGCATTGTATCCCACCCAAAAGTTCGATACCGAGATTTCACCGGAAATACATTCTTTGAGGCCCCCTGAATCCAAAAATAGTATTTTTAGAAAAAGGTCAGAGTGTTTGTATGTCTTTGAACAGCACAACTCAAAAATGAAAAGTTGGATGCATACCAACTTGGTATTTAGGTGCAGTATCTTCCAAGGATGCGACACGAGGATTTTCAAGAAAATTCCCCACATCAGACTAGCCTTTACATGGAATATTTTTCGAAAATTTTGATTTTCTCAAAAATGTGCCTAACGATTTTGATTAAAATGACATATGTTTAAGATACTTTCATGCCAAATGAAATGTATATGACGAATTTTCTGGGGATGTCCCCAAAAGTCCTCTTCATTCTGAATGACTTTCGCATAAATGTAAACCGTAAGAGATAGACAAACGTTTACTACACAAAAAATGTAGATCTCGTTAAAACAATTTCTGTCATATACTACTTTTTTGTCGAGTGAACCATTTTCGAGATATTTCTTGTTATTTGTTTGAATTTTCTAATACTTATACTTTTCTCAAATGGGAATTCATTATTCCTCCGCTTCTACGCTATTTCGGTGTCTATCCTATCTATAGCTATAATTCCTAGTATTTAACTTCTGGGGAGGTTCCAATCCCTTTATTGCCATGGTGCGAGCGCTGCGGATCCCTAGCACCCTGACGTCACCAGAAGTACGTCGGACTGAACATCTGAGCCTTTTGGAAGAGAGCTGTTGGGATTGAGTTGGACTCGACGGGGCAGCGGTTCCCGAAACCCATGGGTTATGAGACGCCATAATATCCTCCGGCACAACCTGGAGAGCTGGTACACGGTGGTAAGATACTGTCGCCCCCACCTAGGATGTTCGGTAGGCTTCCCCTCAGGGGTTGACACGCGTAAGTGGCGTCTCGGTCGGTATCTCCCTGAGCAGAGCAGCGGAGCTGGGTTGCCGGCTCTAGCATGACATCTTATTAACTATAGGGATAGGAGGCAGCGAAGGGGTGTCTATCTGGAAACGTTAGGGATCCCACCGTGCTGACGACATCAGACCTGGACACACTTCACCTCATACCTTCTCCCGGAGGTTGATTAGACATGATGGGCGTAGTCATGTGTGCAGTGCTGAAATCCTACGCTTCTAATCGCTGTCGCAATTTTTATCAAGATTATATATCTCTAGGTACTATCCCTAGTATTTAACTTCTTATTTATATTCCAATCCAAGTTTATTATCTAGATATGTGTGTTGTTCCAAAGTTTGCCACTAGCGTTTTGAGCAGCACATACAAGCAATAGTGCTTGATAAATTTGCGTCATTCGTTAAAGGACCTCATATATTTTATGTACCTTGTACTGCAGGTACATATAACGAAGCGGTCCTGTGCTTTAATAATAACAACGGGAGAGCAAACCAAGGCCCCTTTCATACAAGATTTGAAAATCAGAAGCGATGTTGTCTTTCTCTTTATTGCGCCGGTCTGTTTATAATTTCCAGGGGGCACCATATCTCGGGTATGTGCATTGTGTGCACTAGCGTAATTTACTGGTCCGGCAGACAGCATTGCGGGTAAAACAGGGAAATAATGTGAAAAAGGGTGTTGTAACACGGAACTTTTTCAAAATGGAGCGTGCAAACTGCTTGCGATACCCTAGGGTAACAGATCCAGTAACGAGCAACCTTTCTTTCATTGGGAGGGGAGGGTGTTTCTCTGCCACGTACCGAGGTAGTAAGTGAAGCGTTATATTACAAGCAAAACTTGGATATAGCGATTTCACTTGAAATACGCTTTTTGAGATCCAGAGACAAAAATAAAAAATTCCTAGAATGAATATGTGTAAGAGAGAGACAGAGAAGGGCTTAAAAATCAAAATTGTGATACAGTTACAGACAGGAATATTTAAATAACTAAATAAATGTTAGTAAGACAGACAAATAATTACAATAAATAATTTCCTGTACTAAATCAAGATATAACGTAATAAGCCTGAGTTCAAAAGATTTGTCCACAAATAAGAAGGTAATTAGCAAGTCATATTAAGAAAAGATATTAGCAACAGCGAGAAGCGAACGCGTTAGGCATAAAGATTCCTGGAATGCAGTTAGGTTATAAGTTCAGTACATTAACAAAGTCACGTAGGCCAGTTCTGGAAATTGGATAAGTGAAAGGTTCCTAGATTCAGGCGAGATACAGTATAGCAACAAGGGGAGGTACGGCATAGTAACAGTCAGAGACGCGAGAGGTTAGTATTGGCCGCGCTTAAACAGTAACGCTGAGATGTAGGCGAAGCTAAAATTAATAAATATTCGAGCATTCTAAATCGGAGAGGTACTTATTGTCCGACGATTTGTCACTCTGGATATTTGTGTATTTTACTCGTGTAGCCCCAGAGACACGCTTGAGATTTAACGTCATTACAAGGGGTTTTGCCGGTAAGAATTTCAGCGACTCGCGGCAAATTACGCTTCTAGTTTCTTTTATTGCTGAAATTGTATTTTGTTCTTTTCAAATCGTAAAATTGATACTGCAGAAGTTAGCAAGTACAACAATTCAATTGTTATACTTTCGAGTGCTACGATTCATAATAAATTTCATTCTTTATCTTCAAGAGGTCGAAAGTTTGCTTCAATAGCTCAAGTATTAGATCACATTAAATTTCTCAGTCATTTTAATTAATGTTATGCTTCACTCACGCATACTCTGAGAAAGTACTAATAGCTCTATGACTGGAGCAGCTAGCGCACGAGTCAACAGAACGAGCTATGAGGGGGCGTCCAATAAGTAGGTTTCCTTATTTTATAAAAAAATATTACACACAATTGATCATGCTGAATTAATTTTATTTATATTGTAAAATCCTTATGTTATTTTTCTACATAGTCAACACGTTTTTGCAAGCATTTTTGGCGACGTGACACAAGTTTTTCAAAGCCAGTGATGTACCAGGTCGGGTCCTGGGCTCGCAACCACCTGTTCACTGATTTGACTTCATCATCGATGTTAAAACTGCTTAGCTTTTAGTTGGAGGAACATGGGAAAATCACTTGGGGCAAGCTCCGGTGAATACGGAGGATACGAGAAAACTTCCAAGTTGAATCTTGACCCAGGCGGAGCTCAGAAGATTCAACTGGGAAGTTTTCTCGCATCCTCCATATTTACCAGATCTTTTTCCAAGTGATTTTCATATGTTACCCTGACTCAAAGGTCATCTTGGAGGTAAGCACTTTAACACTGTGACGAAGATGAATCAGAAGTGAACAGCTGGTTACGAGCACAGGACCCGACTTCTGAGCTCCGCCTGGGTCCAGATTCAACCTGGAAGTTTTCTCATATTTCCGTATTCACCGGAGCTTGCCCCAAGTGATTTTCACATGTTCCTCCAACTAAAAGGTAAGCAGTTTTAACATCAATGATGAATCAAATCAGTGAACAGCTGGTTGCAAGCACAGGACCCGACCCGGTACAACACTGGCTTGGAAAAACTTGTGTCACATCCCCAAAAACACTTGGAAAAACATGTTGACTATATAGAAAAGTAACAAAAGGATTGTACAATATAAATAAAATTAATTCAACATGATAAATTATGTGTAATGTTTGTTTTTTATAAAATAGGGAAGCTTACTTATTGGACGACCCTCGTACAAGGTAACGACATCAGAAGCATGTAAAGTACCATCTCGCGGCTTTAAAAATTAAGATAGTACGTTATTAATGATAAATACCAAACTTGGTATTCAGGTCCGCTATCTTCCAAAACACAATAGAAATATTTTTAGAAATGCTTATTAACCCTTACATGGGCATTTTCTCATTATTTTTTAATTTCTCAAAATAAGCTCAAACGAATTTCTGATTAAACCATGGCGAAAATGAAATTTTTAGTATTTGTGTGGGCTTATTAATTGGAAATTCCTTTTTAATTTGTTGTAACAACAATACAAACTGAAATTACCTCATTTTTAAACGTAGTCCCTTTTCTTCTTTTTGCACATTGTTCATCGTTCACAAGCTTTCTATGCCCTCAGAAAAAAAAGTTTTTCGACTGAGCAGCAAGCCATGTATGCACCACTTCCTTCACTTCTTGGTCTGTAGTGAAGTGACGGCTCCTTAAGACATTTTTAAGTGGGCCAAAAAGACATGGTTTTCCACTTCACCGAGAGTCAATCTTCGGTCTACGAACTTGATCATTGTGACGTCACTATGGACAGACGTCCTGCTCTTTCCTCGGCCTTCACAGTTGTCCGACCATGTTTAACTTCTCAATCCATTCACCGGGGTAAAACATTGCCTCCATACTACGCGAAAGTCTTTGATACATTTTAGCTGTTGGTACAACTTCAGAGGACCGAAAATAGATAACTGCACGCTGTTCTTCTTGGTGCAAACGCTGAGGGCTGCAGCCATGCTTATTATGCAACAATGCAACACTCGGTGCAGTGATAACGGTCAAGCATTCCACCAGCGGAGACAAAGGAACAACATGTCGACGTGAACGCACAAACCGATACAACAAACCTACAAAAACTTAAAAATAATGTGAGGATAGGTATTGACCTACCCGCGCATATTTAATCATTATTCCAAACATATAGTTTCTTTGTTTGTAAACATATACGAGGGGCACTATTTATGTTTTGAGCCTTGGCAACCCTGAATGTCGTAGGTGCCATCTGACGTTTTCAATGGAAAGTTTGGCATTTTTGACCATAATCTACTTCAAACATTTTGTCAATAGAGCGTCATTTTTATTGTTTACAGTAACTTGAAAATTGTGTGTGAACAAAAACATGGAATTAACTCGTGAAAATGTTCGTGCTATGATTTATTACGACTTTCGACGTGGATTATCAAGACAAGAGTGCATCGATCAAGTAACTTCCACATTTGCCGACAAAGCTCCATCCTTTGCCACTGTGAAACGCTGGTATAACGAATTTAATCGTGGCCACAATTCGCTCAATGATGAAGTTTGTGAAGGTCATCCAAAATCAGTTGTGCCTGAAAACATTGATGCTGTGCAAAAACTAATAATGAAAGATCGCCATGCGACATATTGTGAGATTAAGGCAACCCTAGGCATTAGTTCCACAAGCATATATAAAATATTGCATAGTTATTTAGCCGTGAAAAAGGTTTGCTCTCGTTGGATCCCACAGAATTTGACGCAATCTCAAAAAGATGCTCGTGTCGATTGGTGTACAAAAATGCTCAAGAAATACAATTCTGGTGCCTTAAAAGACGTATATAAGATTGTAACACGTGACGAATCACGGATCTATGCGTATGAGGCGGAACGTAAACAACAGTCGACTGTATGGATGTTTCAAGATGAAGCAAATCCAACAAAAGCTGTTCGCACTCGAAGCCTGGTCGCCTGGTTTTTCAGCAAAACGACCATGTTGCAACAGTGTCTTTAGAGGAACGTAAAACGGTCAATGCCGAATAGTACGCAACCATTTGTTTGCCGGAAGTCTTCGGTGAAGTAAGGAAAACCAACAAGAACCGTAGACAATGTGAGAGCACACACATCTCGTCTAACAACAGAGTATTTGAAGGCTCAAAAATCGAATTGATGGTCATCCGCCATACAGTCCTGATTTGGCAACCAATGATTTCTTTTTGTTCCCGAACATCAAGAATAAATTGCGTGTACAACGATTTTCGTTGGCAAAAGAAGCCGTTGATGACTTCAAAAACCATGTTTTGGAGGTATCTCAAGAAGACTGGAATAAATGCTTTGACAAATGGTTCTATCGGATGCAAAAGTGTATTGATCATAAAGGAGAATATTTTGAAAAGCAATAAAGCAGTTTTCAATCAGAAATTACTTTGTTTTAATTATTAGGCTCAAAATATAAATAGTGCCCCTCGTACTAGTTTTCCTTTTCTTTCTTTCTTTCTTTCTTTTTTTTATTTTGCTTTGAAACGATTTTTCTTAAAATGACATTTTATGGTATAGATTACCCGCTTTCTCAAACCAGTGAAGACAGATAGTTTGATTAAGAGAAGCCTCTAAGTGAAGTTATTAGATTACTTTGATGATAATAACATGTTTGATTATTACTTTCTGTATTACGTATAGTAAGTAGGGGATTATTGTATTCCACCCAAAAACTCCATGTTGAGATTTCACCGTTAATGCATGTTTTGAGGCGCCTGAATAAAAAAAAGCATTTTTAGAAAAAGGTCCGTGTGTATCAGCGTATGTATATGTGTGTGAGTGTGTGTGTGTCTGTGAACAGTGTAACCCAAAAACGAAAAGTCAGATAAATGCCAAAATGGTATTTAGGTTCAATATCTTCCAAAGATGCGGCAAGAAGATTTTCAAGAAAATCCGCCACACCAAATTACCCTTTGATGGAACATTTTTCGGAAATTTTTATTTTCTAAAAAACGGTTCTAACGATTTTTATTAAAATGCTATATAAGAACGACATTTACATGACAAATAAAATATTTATCTTGAATTTTTGGAGAATAACCTATAAGATCCTCTTCATCGGAAGGAATTTTGTATAATCCTGTGCAACTGGTAAACGTTAAGGGACAGACGAAAATGTACTATACAACAAATTTGGATCTCTTTAAAACACACAATTTATTTCAAATAAGTCTTTTGTAGCATAAATCGTTTCTGAGATATCAAACATCAAAGGTTCAAATTGTTCATTTCTTGATCATTCTCTTAAGTCCAGTCAACATTCAATTGCTTCTCGGGATTACATGGAAACAGTACTTAGCGTCCAGTTCTTAAACACTTGACTATCGCTGTTCTCTTTGTATCTATAACGAAATGTGTAATGTAGCTGTTTCTGCAAAAGTTTGTTTGGATTAAAACGTAGTAGACAGAAAAATAAGCTTTGTAAGAATAGTTTGTATACTCACTAATAAACGATAGAGGATAGAGAAGGGCATTGAGAGTTTTAGACAAAGGTTCATATATGAGTGTGTATGTGTGTGAACAGCATAAACCAAAAACGAAAGGTCGGATAAACACCAAACTTGGTATTTATGTTTGATACCTTCCAAAAGTGCCACACAAAGGTTTTAAAGCAAACCCTGACCCTCCAAAGTACTCTTTATATCGAAAAGTTTGCCAATTGTTTACTTTCTCAAATATGAATCTAACGAATTTATTTATAATTCCATATATTTAAGATATTTACATGACAAAATGTATATACTGAATTTTCTAGGAATAGCCTGTGAAGTCCTCTTCATTCGGATGGAATTTTGTAAGATTTGTGTAACTGCTTTAAAACATACAATTTATTTCAAACAACTTTTTTGTGGCATCAGCTATTTCCGACATATCCGATATTGTTTTCAAGTGTCTAGTCATTTTTCCAGCGATGTTACGGAAAGAGTGTGCAATTTTAAGGCCAAAATATTGTTACATGCTGGGGTGTGGGGCAAAAGGTTTCCTTTTGATCACCCCAACACGCACATGGGGGAACGTAGCTTACAAAGGGCCAGAGGACCGAGACCTTGGTGTGTACATTCAGAAGAAGGCGTGAGGTTTTTTTGGCAAGATGCAGAAATATTACATAACACACATTACCTGTAATTTATTGATAAAACACTTGACGGCTATACATTACACTTGGGGAAACAATGGATGAGTTGAGATGCCTCGAAAACGAAGACTGACCACACGCAACTTGATTCTTACACACTCACACCTAAAAGCGACGCGCACATTCAAGTAACGCTAACTATATATCCCCCTCTCCAACCCAGTCTAGGCAAGCTAGCTAGCCAAGGCTGGCGTCATACCTGGTGAGATGCAAACAAAGCCTTCTCTCTCTGGCGTGTTCCGCACCAAAGGCGAAGGCTCGTTCATCCGAAAGAAATAATCAGTCACCCAATAATGCTGTCGATAATGTGACACAATAATGCGTCTGGTATGCCAATGCTTACTGATACACACAATATAGCGACCCACTTTTAAGCATCGTTTGGGTCTTCTAGATCCCCGAAATTTGTAATAAAAGCATTTATGGAAACGTTTACCTTTAGTAACAGGTAGATATAAGAATAAGCTTTAATAGGAGTAGTTTGTAGATGTGTGGGTACTGAAAGCCATGTGAATGGAAAAAAATAAGAATTTTTTGGTCGACCACACTGTAATACTGTGATTACATGTGACGTAACTGAACTGTTATGGCACCCATAATATAGGGTAGTTAAATTATATTCGAACCCACTCGCGGCCTCTCTCTTCTGCGCGAGACAGCCGGTAGTCGCCGGGGAAATTACGCCGGCAGAGGTGGACTAAAATCTTTAGCTTATAATAGATGCTGGAAATGTTGACCTTCTGCTCTCAAACAGGCAGCATATCTCGTGTAAATATTTTCGCTCACTCTCCGAAGCTCAGAAGCAGGAATTCTTGTGATTGGTGCCGCTTTGAAGCATTCGCCTCGAAAATCGCTGAAAAAACTAGCGCAGCAAACAGCTGTATCTCGAACTTCTGCGAGAAATGCTATACGTCTGTTGAAACTGAAGCCCTATTGCTACACACGAGTGCAAGCCAAATGATCCCGCTAAACGTGTGAATGTTTTTTCCAATCCGTAGAAAGGGGTTTCATTGATCCACAGCTTTTGTTTCCCACTGAAGAATCTTGATTTCTTCTAAGTGGACGTGTGAATACTCACAACAGTTGATACTGGGCTTCAGAAACACCTGTGCTACTGGATGAAACGCCTCATTATGATCAGAAAATTGGAGTGCGGTGTGCGATAAGTGCTAGAAGAATAATAGGGTCCATACTCTTTGATGAAACAATAAATACAGAGCGATATCAGAGGTAAATTCTAAGGCCATTTTGCAATCGCTTGACAGAAGAAGAAATCGCATGGTTGGTTCCAGCAAGATTCTGCAACAGCACATACGGATGCCAAATCATTACTGCAATAAGAGAGGTGTTTGATGACAGAATAATTAGAGTTGATTTGTTCCCCCTAGTTCTCCTGACCTAACGAGTTGTGATTTTTATTTATGGGGTTCTTTAAAAGACAAAGTGTATCGTTCCAATCCTCGCACACTACGGAAACTTAGAGAAAACATTGTGCAAGAAATCACAAGAATTCCTGCTGCTGAGCTTCGGAGAGCGAGAATATTTACACGAGATATACTGCTGTTTGAGAGCAGAAGGTCAACATATCCAGCATCTATTGTATGGTAAGAATTTTTGTCCGCCTCTGCCGGCGATAATTTTCCCGGCGACTGCCGGCTGTCTTGCGCAGTAGAGGGAGGCCGCGAGTAGGTTCGAATATAATTTAACTACCCTATACTTCAGGGAGTCATTATGATACTTAAAATTTGAGTTGGTATATGTTAATTCACATCACATAAAGGCGCTAGTTGTTACCGTAGGAGCGCTTTCGAGAGATTTGTTTCTCTCATCCTCAGCTGAGACCCAACTAACTGGATCTTCCTCACCCCTCACCACAAGAAATGTTTCATTGAACGTTGCTTCTGCTCTCTGTTGAGAAAAATTGGAACCTGGTGGTATTGCTGCCATCTGTAGTGTCGGTTGGGTACTCATACTTCTTTCTTCAATCTTGTAGTCTAATTGGTCTGCATTCTGTTGAGAAGTTATGATTTTACTCGGCTGCGCGCGCTGCTCGCCTATACCTTTTAACACCTTCAAAGCAGCAGTTTACTGGGATCCATTCCCAGATAAACAATGAAATATGTGTAGGATGTAGGATGCCATTGCGATTAGCTTGATGTATTGTAGCTCTACTCCGCGGGAGGCAGGTGTCGGAGGTCAGCAGGCAGACAGACCCAAAGAGACGCGCAGAAGTACCTAATATTTCCAGTTTTAACACTCGCGCATCTGTAAAGACGAAAAATCCCGAAAGAGGGTGACGAGGCGATCCTAACGGCGGAACAACGCACCCTTGGGAGAAATACTTCCAACGCGCAAGCAACTACGCCATCTGCCGGACACGCCAGACCCGAAGACACACCTGAAACAAGAAATGGAGAGATGAAATAAATGGAACTAGGGGAAAGGAGAAATCGCGATAGAATACATCACCCCGGCATTCGCCTAGGCAACCAAGGGAAAACCGTGGTCAAAGTGGGCGGTCATCAGGAATCGAACCAAATGTGGATCACAGACGTTTCCACCTGAACCATCTCGCTCGATATGAAATATGTGTGCTTAAAACAAAACAAAGTATTTTCATTGTAATTTTAATATTCAATAATTTTAGTTCCTTTGCCGCAATATGTGATACATCAGGTTACCTGCAAAAAATCAGTAAATACGGCATGGACCCAACAACAGCTTTTGCACTACTCGCAAACACGCTCAAGTTCCTGCCATCATAATCAGCATTTAATTACACGATTAACAAAGTAAGGTATTTTTGTAAGAACTCAAAGTTTTCAAATTATAGTATGGTCGACTAAAAAGTCGTATGCAAGTTGACTACAATGGTAATTGAGACACTCATAGAAAAAAAAATAGTAGCTCGTTTCATAAAAATGCTCGTGTCTTAATTGCTACCATTACAATCTTGTTGCATAATATACCATTTAAACATGCTTGATGTTATGAAAGCACTGAATTCAGCCCCTTCACATGTCAGGTACTGGAACGCAGAAGTATAGACGAAACCTACCTTTAAAGGACAGAGTTTAGCTGGAAAGTGAATTGCAAGCCTCATGCCCTTACTAAGTGGGGAAACTGACACGCGTTTGAGCCATTCTTCAAGAGCTTTGTTTTCGTACACCACATGAAAATGTAAAAAAGGAACAACAGGTAAAAACTTCAAAGCTAAGCGGCCGTTGTTGGTTGAAATCCCGACGCAATGCAAATGAAAAGAGCGGCTGCCTCTACTTGTGTGTGACACATGGCAGCCTTAATCTTTCTGCTAGTATTTATCATCAAAGGTGGTTTCATTTTCAGCACCAAGCGACGGAAAAATAAAGCTTGTTACTTGTTTTGTTTTCACCTGTACCTTGTACTCGTTAGTTGCCTGTTATTAAAGGGATTTCTTTCAGTACGTCTTTGAGTAACAATTTCGCAATTCAAAAGGTGTAGCTAAATGAAACAATAGCCGGCATTTATAGTAAAAGTTAGCTAGGGAAATTGCTACCAAAAGAACGGCACGGCGGTGTCTTTACAAAACAGCAATATTTGCTTCCGTGTAACATTTACAGCAGTTTACAATACTAAACATTCAAACACTAAACATCTTCACTTTGCTACGAGGGCTGATCAATAAAGACTGAGACCGATTTTTTTCTGTAGTTTCCTTGATAGTTTTATGTCTCTACCACGAATACTTGAAAAGAGCAGGGTTTCATGTATAATTTCCATAAGCGACAGCACTCTCGTAATGGTAGGTTGGTAGTAATGCTGTATATTGTTGACCCTACTTGAATTTCGCATACCACAAAATGGAGGTGACACGAGAGGAGCAATACAGCGCAATAAAATTTTATTTTCGTTTAAATCATACAGCCTTGAAACTTTCGAAAAGCTGAAGCAAGCATACGGTGAAGATGCACTAACTCGTGCAACGGTGTTTAGGTGGTTCAAGGACTTCAAAGCAGGGCGAGTCCTCTGTGCTAAGCAAGGTGGGCCTGGTGTTTCGGAATGGAATGATTTACCAGCATGCAGTTCCTCCCTCACACTACTGTTACAGCAACTACTTCACTTCAGTATTGGCTACACTGAGGAAGCACATTACAAGGAAACATCCAGAACATCATCGGAATGGGTGGCGACTTCATCATGTCAACGCGCGGCCTCACGTCACAAATCAAGTCCAGGAATTTTTGGCTAAATTCAACATTACCTGTGTGCCGCATCCGACTTAAAGCCCCGGTCTTACCCCCTGTGATTTCTTTTTATTCACATTACTAAAGGCAAAGCTCCGGGGAATTCGATTTGAGAGCACTGAAGCAGTGCTAAAGAAAAGTGAGGCGATTCTCAAAGACCTGACAAAGAATGGCCTGCACCATGTGTTCGAGGACTGGCAGAGACGTATAAAAAGTGCATTCAGTTAGGACGGGTCTACTTTGAAAAAGATCATGTCAACATTGAAATGGAGTAGTAAATATCTGTGAGAAAAAAATCAGTCTCAGTCTTTATTGATCAGCCCTCGTATATAGAATCTTAGTCATTTTTCCCAAATAAATAGCGATTTAATGCAGCGAACATAAAAAATAGCTGATCTGTTACGTTCAACTCTCTACCCTATATCGATTGTAATGACTGCGTATACAAACTATTCTTACGAGATTATTTTCTTTTCATTTTAATCAATACTAACCTTTCCAAAAATAGCTGCCTGACACATTTCCTTATAGATAGGAAGGAAATCTCAAATGTTTCAGAACTGGCGATATACGCTGGCCTCAAAATTTCTTATCTTTCCATGCAATCGCGAGAAGCAACTGTTAATCGACAGGACTATAAAAGAAAGTTTAAGTATTAAACAATTCGAACCATTAACAACGGATGTCTCGGAAATGGTTTACGCCACAAAAAAGTTGTTTAAAGTAAATTGTGTTTTTTTAAAGATATCCATATTTTTTGTGTAGAATGTTCTCACGTATTGTTTAATGTTTACCAGCTATACAAGATTATACAAAATTCCTTCCGAATTAAGAGGACTTCGTAGGATATTACCAGAAAATTCAAAATATACATATTGTCATGCAAATATCTTTAATATAAGCTATTTTAATCAAAATCCTTAGAGCCAATTTTTGAGAAAAAAATGTTAATGTAAAGGGTGGTTTGGTGTGGGGGATTTATTTGAAAATTTTAGTGTCGCATCTTTGAAAAATACCGAAATTGAATACCACATGTGGTATTTATCTGACGTTTTGTCTTTGATTTATGCTATTTAGAGGTACACGGGAAGATAGGCACACACAAACATAGTCATTTTTCTAAAAATGATTTTTACCTTCTCTTCTACGTATAGTAAGTAGGGAAGTATTGTATTCAACTCAAAAATTCGATAGTGAGACTTTACCGGAAATAAATATTTTGAGGGCCCTGAATCCAAAACAAATCAGTTTTAGAAACAGGTCTGTGTGTGTCTATGAACGGCTTAACTCAAAAAACGATAAGTTGGATAAATACCAAACTTTATTTAGGTTCAGTATCTTTCAAAGTTGCGAGTTCATTTTCTCAAAAATGGCACTAACGATTTTGATTAAAATACCATCTATTTAAAATGCTTTTATGACAAATAAAACGTATATCTTAAATTTCTAGGAATGTCCCCAAAAGTAACCATCATTCTGAATGGCTTTGTATAACTGGTAAACTGTAAGAGATAGACAAAAGTTTTCTACACAAAAAATGCAGACCTCGTTAAAACACACAGTTTATATCATACACTTTTTTTTTATTTGGTCGAATGAACCATTTCCTAGATAATCCTTGTTATTTGTTTGAACTTTCCAATACGTATACTTTTTCTCAAATGGGAATTCATTATACGTTTTTTACTTTCTCTACTACGTATAGTAAGTAGGGGAAGTATTGTATTCCACCCAAAAATTCGATACCAAGATTTCACCGGAAATACATGTTCTGAGACACCCTGAATCCAAAAAAAGCATTTTTGGAAACATGTCCGTGTGTATGTCTGTGTGTGTGTCTGTCTGTGAACAGCATAACTCAGAACCGAACAGTCGGATAAACACCAAACTTGGTATTTAGGTTCAGTATCTTCCAAGGATGCGACACGACGGTTTTCAAGAAAATCCCCCCACCCCAGATTACCCTTTACATGGAACATTTTCGAAAATTTTAATTTTCTCAAAAATGGCTCTAACGATTTTGATTAAAATATCATATGTTTAAGGTATTTTTATGCCAAATAAAATGTATATCTTGAAATTCCTAGGAATGTCTCCAAAAGTATTCTTCATTGTGAACGACTTTTGCATAACTGGTAAACCATAAGAGATAGACAAACTTTTGCTGCACAAAAAATGTAGATCGCGTTAAACTACACAATTTATGTCATATACATTTTTTTGTTGAGTGAACCATTTTCGAGATATTGCTTGTTATTTCCTTAAAGTTTTCAATACTTATTTTCTCAAATGGGAATTCGTTATTTATTTTTTTCTCTTGGATATTCAAACAGCATTAATCTGTGGCAAAGAAAATGGTGCTGCACATAGCAACCAGCTATTAAGAGATATGTCTGTGCTTAAAGACTATTGTATTTATATATTGCCCTTGTAAATATTCATTCCCCTTATATCTACAAGAAAATCAGCAATAAGATAGAATCTGCAAATGTGTATCTCGATTATCATGAAGTAGATGGAGAATAAGCGTTTGTAAAAATAGTTTTACAAGAGTAGAGAAAGTCATGTGAGTGTAACACATCAGAATTTTTTTATATTCTGGGGCCTCAAAATACGTTATTCTGGTGAATTCTCGGAATCGAGTTTTTGGATAGAATGCAATTACCTTTTCTACCTATTATATACGTGGTAGAGAAAGTAAACGGAATATCGATTTTCTAATGAGAAAATGTATAAAGTATTTAAAAATCCAAATTAATAACAAAGAATATCTCGGAAACTGTAAACGCCACAAATATTTTTTCTATACGTTGTGTGCTTTAAAGAGATCTACATTTTTTGTGTAGTACGATTTTGTCTATCTCCTGCGGTTTACCAGTTATACAAAGGTCATTCGGAATGAAGAGAAATTCGGAGGCTATTCCCAGAAAATTCAAGATAGACATTTCATTTGTTCCTAAAATACCTTTATTGTGTGTCTTTTAGTCACAATCGATAGAGCTATTTTTGAGAAAATAAAAGTTTCGAATAATTGCCCATGTAAGGGATAGTATAGGGGGATTTTCTTGAAAATCTTGGTGTTTCGTCCTTGGAAGATGATAAACTTAAATATGAACTTTGGTATCCATCCGACGTTTCGTTTCTGTGTACGCTGTTCTTTCTCTCTCTCTCTCTCTAGGACTTTTTTGTTCTGAAAATCCACTTTTTAAATTCGGAGACCTCAAAACATTTATTTCTGGTGAAATCTCCGTATCAATTTTGGTACGTGGTAAATAAAGTAAAAGAAGTAGTCTCAAATTGCACTGTTTTATCTTTTTACTTTCTTTGCCACATGCATTAGGTAGAGAAGGTATTTGATGCACTAATTTGTATCACAAATTACTTAAATGTAAATAATGATTGTAATATGAATATGCATTTTTATGTGACATTGATTTGAGATGTTTATTGGTTGTAATTATTGTTGGGAAGTAAGTTTATACCTCCTTACTGAAACTGACAATAATAGCGTGCAATAATACAGCGAGGGGGTGAGCTGTTTATCATTATTGGAAACGAGGAGGTTACGTAATGTTGGCGCGTTTTTCCTTGAGAATCTTCTGGAACGTTTCCCTAGAGCATATGTATTCATAATTTTCATTGGATATTAAAATAGACGCTAATGTTGGCGCGTTTTATTAGCCAATTGCAGCTCAGTTATAATCTTTAGGCATATCGCGGTGTAGGAGTATAAAAAGAGTAGGTTAGAGGTAGACCCCGTCAGTTCATCAAAATTCTTTGTACACTACACGTCGCATTCCCATCAGTTCGTCGAAAGTATTTGTACGGCACACTTTGGATATCAATTTGCAGGTTACGCGTAACAGAGTTATGAAAATTCTCAAGTATGGTAAAGTTAATTATACAAAAGGTTGAAGTACGTGGATTAAAAGTGATTAGTAAGAAGTTGTTATAACAGTTTCAGTTTGGCGAGTGTTAAGATCAATGTATAAGTGTGATAGTTAACGTGTTCGACAATAAAAGTGTAAAACAAATTTCTTCATCAGTGTTATATTTGGATAAAAGATTCCTTTCCGTTTACACAACCTGTATAAAGAGAAGTGCTCGACCCAAAATAAGATAATAGCTAGCCGGAGGACAGTGAAACAGAATTAAATAAAAAATAAAAGTAAAATTCTTTCAAACAAAAACTAATACTGCCGCAAATTGCTAACACCAGATGGAGCTACAAAACGAACAAATGAATGACGTCACAAGATGGCTTCAACACGTTGAGTAAACATACATACACAAACAAGGTGGGTTATACACAAACATTATAATTAAAACACTCTCAAATTGGCTCCCAAACGTGGGGCTACAATAATGTTAAATATAAACATTATAAATAATACCGTCACATATTGCATTCCATCCATAAATTCGATGCCGAGATTTCACCGGAAATACATGTTTTGAGGCACCCTGAATCCAAGAAACACAATTTTTAGAAAAGTTCCGTAGTGTTGTGTGTGTTTTTCTGTCTGTCTATGTGTGCGTCAGTGAACGGCATAACTCAAAAACGAAAAGTCGTATAAATAGCAAACTACGTATTTAGATTTAGTGCCTTCCAGAGATACGACGCGAACATAATCAAGAAAATCCGCCCACCCCGAACTCCCCTTTACATGGAGCTTTTTTATTTCTGATTTTATAAAAAATGGCTAAAGCGATTTTTATTTTGATTATAATTTACAAATAAAATATCTTAAATGTACTGGAAATATCCTGTGAAGACCTCTTTCTTCGGAAGCTCCGTCAATTTTCTGTTGTTTTTGTGATTGCATGGAAACAGTATGTAATTTTAAGACCGGCGTATAGCATCCAGTTGAGGCAGTATTTTTAACACTTAAATGATATCAGTCAAATTATATAATACTAAATATAATAACAGCCTCCCTTAAAGCAATATGTGTATAATACAATATATAAAATGTATGTAGCAGTCATTGTATTATGTTTATATTATTATGTACATGTATAATAATGTTATGTGAATATATTACGTAATTTGACAATGTAGGAGCTATGAGAATAGAAGCAAGATGCTTTTCGTAGCAAACAGAATTATAAAGTAGAAGCCGAAAGTTGCTAACAATGAGGTACCTTGAGACAACAATAAATTATAAAGTTTAATAAAGGCTACTAATAATTCTTAGAACAATAATGTAATATTTAAAACAGTTTTATACATAGCCAATCAAAAACTAGAAAATCTTTAAGTTAAATAAAAGTATTCTATTGGAGTAGGCTTAGCCAATCAGAGACTTGAAATAGAGGAAATATACAAATTCAGGCGGCAGACGCTACAAGATTGCGTACCAGAGCAGTTATATTTGATTCAGGTTAAGTGTGAGACATAAAACCTCATTGCGGTGAGAATAATATAAAGTTTACGTGTTAAAAGGTGCAATTAAACAATAATCTCACAGCTCTACAGTATGACATATCAGTGAAGTGTTATTTAATATCGTGTGAAGGATTAGTAAACAAAGTATAATACAATTATAATTTATGTAAGCCTTCATTCTTTAGCCACACCAGCCCCTGCTAAGAGATACGTGTTCTGAAAGTTACTACTGACGAAGCCGAGGCATACATATATACATATATAATAAATAAATAAACATTAAAATAAAAGTTGATTATTTAAACGTAGGGCGAAGACCACCGGAAAAGTAAACGTGGGGCGAAGGCCACCGGTAAAGTAAACGTGGGGTGAACGCCACCGAAAAGTTTGTATCGTACGTGGGGCGAACACTCCAAGAAACACATCTTCCGCAATACGTGGTGCAATCACAACAAATATACCATATCACAGTTCTTAAACATTTGACTATCCGTACTCCCTTTGTGTCTATAACATGTGTAATGCAGGTATTTATGGAAAGGTTTATCTCGATTAAAATTAAATGGACAGGAAAATAAACTTTCATAAGAATAATTTGTGTACCCATTAATAAACGATAGAGGTTTGAGAATGTCATGGGAATTTAACGCATCAGATTTTTTAAAAACATTCTGACATTGTATTATCCTGCTCATGATTAAAATATTCCAAGTTTAGATCGCTTTAGTAAACCCAGTGCGAAAAAACAGCTATTGAAGCCTAAACTTCCATTTACTGCACCGTTTCCAGTTTGGAAAGAAGGGAATTTCATAGCAATGTTGAATAGAAAAACATTTATAACGCTGTAAGTTTTAGTTACCTACCTTAAGCATAAAGTTATGCATCAAGCAGACAGGTAGTCGTATGGCAGGAACAGCAACTGCCATGGACGTCATACAGTCAGGCTGTTTGTAATGCGAAGTACCAGGTTCCTCTCCACCTTCATCACACAGAGCAATAATTAGCATCGCTTGTCCTCGACCAATAATTGGAGACTGTTGTGAAAAGCCCGCATGTTTTGCCTCAGCGAGATGCGACGCAAAACTTTCCATACTCCCGGGAAATTGCTTCCGAGTTTGAGATGCGGGATTGGAAAGTTGGTACAGAAGAATAACAAAGCACAAACGGCTGTGTGCTGTTGTCTTTCGTAGCCTGGCTACGTCAGAAACCAAGTGAAATATTTCCAACACGGCATTGCCACGTCACAACTAGTAAGACAGAAAATATCTTATGTCTTATATTCACATGCCTTTCTCTACCCACTGCGGGGGATGTAAAATAATAATATAATTGGTGTTTTGTGATGCTACAGACAATATTATATTCAGGGTAGTTATGATTTTATATTTTGGCACAGTGTTGTTGAAATAATAACTCTAGTAGTACCCCACCACAGACAAATAATAAGTAACAACAAATAGCTTTTGACGCACGCTAATACAGCAAGTAACAGGAAAATAGGTCATTAGTAACATAAGTTAAACCTAGTTCAACGTAAGTTCAATAGTTTAAGCTCAATGTACCAGAATGCGCCACCGCTTCTTTGTGCTGGTGACCGTTACGCAGTGACCACATGTATAAATAGTCCGATCCAGGCGACAGTGATTCAGTCAGAACTGGCTTCTCGCCTCGTACGGCCACTAGTACAAGCCCCGGGCGCGAAGACACATGAAACGATAAAGACTCATCTTTTGAGATTAAACCTTTCAAACCTCTATGTTCTATTCCTGCTCCCATGTACCCACCGTGACCTAGCTTCGCCGACTGGGCGATTCCGGGCGGTGTTCGAGCTCAGTAGACTTGCCTACTAGCGTGTCCCTCATGTCAAGCGGAATCTGGCCGAGCCTAGCAGATCACCGACATTTGTGACGAATTCTACTCGATCTCTCGGAGCCCGTTCACTCAGTGAAGCGCAAGTGGCGCCATAACCGGCTGATGGAGCCTTCTCCTTGTATCAGACTTCTGTAGTAATAACACGCAACCATGGACGACGTAAGGTTCATAACAATAACAATGATTTCAAATGTTAATTTACTTTTATTTGAAATTTCTTTGACCTTTGCCCTCATGAGAATTATTACAATTTCAAATTTTTGTATTTAAGCTTATTAAGGAAAGTGCTAATGCCTTTGATATATTTTAATTATTGTGATCCAAAATACCGAGCCGGATGGCTCAGGCCGATGGCCTGCATTCGGGAGGTTCAGGGTTCAAATCCCTGGGGCCGACCAATCCGAACAAAGGTTTTTTGCGGTTTTCTTCGGTCGCTAGGCGATTGTTGTGTTGGATAACTTGATTCGCGGCTTCTTATTATCGCCTTTATCATTACATGTCATTTCCTTCTTCACCATCCATCCTGAATATGCTATGATCAAGAGTTTGGTTACTACTGATGTAATACATTAGCTTGTAAGTCTTTGGGGGTGTAAGTACTACAAAGAGGAGGGTAATCTATTACAGAATAAAAAATCTAAATAAGTTGAACAATTTCTTTGTTTATTACCTTATCTTACAACACGATATTTATATTATCGGTGGGGAGCGAAAATCAACAAGTATTTCGTTGCGGTAATCGAGGCCAGGTACTCTCAATGTGTGGAGATTAATTTTTCTCAACGTCTTTTTGCTGTGCCTATTTTAATATTCTTCCCTACTTGAGATACTATCACACTTATATATAGGGATTAAAGTTTTACATTAAAAATCTGATGTGTTACACTCACATGACTTTCTCTACTCCTGTAAAACTATTTTTACAAAGATATCGAGATGCTAACGTTATTACTAATTTTCTTGTAGATGCAAGGGGAATTGGTAGGCTTTAAGCGATAGTCAAATATTTTAAGAGCTGGTTGCTATGTGGAGCATTTCATTCTCTTTGCATTACCAGGACAAAAGAAAATGAATAACGAATTCCCATTTGAGAAAAAGTATAAGTATTGGAAAATTTAAGGGAATAACAAGCAATATCTCGAAAATGGTTCACTCAACAACAAAAATGTATATGGCATAAATTGTGTATTTTAACGTGATATACATTTTTTGTTTAGTAAAATTTTGTCTATCTCTTATGGTTTACCAGTCATGCAAAAGTCGTTCACAATGAAGAATACTTTTGGAGACATTCCCAGAAAATTCGAGATATACAATTCATTTTCCATAAAAATGTCTTAAACTTATTGTATTTTAATCAAAGTCGTTAAGAGTAATTTTTGAGAAAATCAAAAGTTTCGAAAAATATTCCATGTAAAGGGTATCTGGGGTGGGGGGATTTTCTTGAAAACCTTCGTGTCGCACCTCTGGAAGATACTAAACCGCAATACCAATTTTGGTGTTTATCCGACTGTTCGTTTCTGAGTTTAGCTGTTCACAGATACATATACAGACACACACACGGACATATTTTCAAAAATGCTTTTTTTGGATTCAGTGGGTCTCAAAACATGTATTTCCGGTAAAATCTCGGTACCGAACTTTTGGGTGGAATACAATACTTGCCCTACTTACTATACGTAGTAGAGAAAGTAAAAATTAAGGATTTAAGCACTAAGATGTTACCCAAACGAAACCATCTAACCCGCCCGCCCGCCCGCCCACCCCTTTTAGTGATGGCACTTACACTATTATTAGCCGTCCTGTACTGGCCTCTGGTTTCCGAGCTGCGAATCCAAACCCGGCGGAGGGCGATGGATTTTTTCGGGAGTAAAAATCCTTAGTATGGCTTCCTTCGGAAGGGAGGTAAAGCCGATGGTCGCTTGTCGTAGATTTACGGCACGTAAAAGAACCTCAAGCCTGATAAAGAGGCCTCTTAGCAAAATTTCCAGTCTTTCACGCCCAAAGTAGAATGGGACGCTAAGAACCATGATAGTTAAAGAGCGTCCATAAAAAAACGTATACTACTATAGGAGAAACTGACGCAAATTGGCAAAAACTCAATAAATCATTGTCACCAACATTTGAAAACGACTGCGTAAGTAATGTAAACAATGATGATGCAGTAAAATTTTGCGGCATTAAGCGTAATGCCTTCTAGGAAAATAAGAGTGCATAATTTCCTAAATGCAGCAATTGGCCTGTATCCACTTGACAGATCTTACGGCTATGCTGTGTCGTCGTTCCGCAGTTGCGGGCCGCAACATCTACCTTGTTTGCATGGTTTTCGCTACGGCGCTATAATGTTTTGATTTACTCTACTATGCGTATAGTAAGTGGTAGTAATAGTAGTGGCAGTAGTAGTAATAGTAATAATAATAAATACGCGAACAAATGCCAGTGATACGCATTACGTGCTTTCGTGTGTTCATGGCTTTGTTACGACAGTGTAATGTTTTGATTTAACTAAATGCATGTAATCTGTAAAGTTATTCAAGAACAGCGTAAAATGATTTACAAACTAGCTATAGGCGGATCTGCTAGGTCAAATTAAGATATTTTCATTATTTTTCAATCTAAATAGTGAATTTATTTCCTCGAAAATAAAGTCTCTGAGATGAAGTGTGTGCCGTTTTCGCCTCCCCCATGGTCGTGGCTCATGCAACCAGCACGTCACAATGCCAGGGTGATGACGTCATTCATATCCAGAGAAAGCCAACGTCTAAAACTTCGAAGATACTGTCAGGAGTGAAGTAAGACATCACCTCATCGCGTAATACATCAGGTACGATCGTCATTGGCTGGGTTGCGACACGCCACTGATGCCAGCGCCATCATCTTCTCCGACGGGGACACGAACTCCTGGGCAGGCAGAGAAGAGGAGTGGCTTTTTCGCCAGGGACCGAGGCGGACCAACTAGCCATCGTGACAGCGAGGGTTATTTCGGCCTTTTCTAAATTATATTTAAAACCTTGTTTGGTAAGCTTTTCAAAATTCAATCTTTAAATCTTTGTCCTTTTCCAAATTCTTGTACGGAAGAAGTATTGACATTGCATTTCACGTAACTTTTTTGTGTTCATTACTTTGTCATAATTCTTTAAATGCACATGACGATTTTAAGCGTAGAGGGCAAGAAAATATCACTGGTATCTGAGAATATTAATTTGTTAAACAAGTGTTAAAGTAAGCTGATCTAATTATTGTATACGAACATATCACTTTATAATAGATTGTTATTCTATGTGTTTGTGAATATTAGTTACTTGCTAGCTCCTAAGCAATTGTCTCCTTTCCACAGAAACTTTTCCCTCTGGGTAAATTGTTAACGGTGCAAGTGAAAAACATTCTAAGACCTTTTCGGTCTGTTTACACTGTTCTTGTCTATCATCACTAACTGTACACTCTAGTGCAAGCCTGGAAACTGCTTCCCAATGAGCGCGATCCTCTAATCGTCTTCGCTGAAGGCAAGAGGAGTAGAACCAAGGTGGCTCTCGCTATTCCGCCAGTTCCCCACGATCTCCGTTTGCTTGGAATTGCTCCGTTAAGTTCTGCCACTCTTTTAACGCACGGAGGCATATCTACACACGTGAAATACGGCGCGGTTGGACCACCTGGTATAATGCATGGTTTCTGAATACTGATACTGTAACCTTGCTGTCACAGCATCAAACAGTAGGCATGTTGGACGAGGCATCAATATTTTCAGGAAGCATTATTGTTGTGCACGTGCTAACAATACGGTTGGGTAAGGTTATTCTTCTCCAAAAGCCATTCTTCTTGTATCTGAAGATACTTATTAATGAAGAAAATGATGAAAGAAATAAGCCTAAATAATGAACGCGTTCCCAGTGTGCATGAGGCAATTCAAGCTCTAGAATACACTACGATTTCTATCAACGCAAAGTTTAAATTCTGACAGCATTTCTGTGATTAGCGCACATAACCGACTAGGCATGACTGTGGAATAATCAATATTGACGATTTTTTTAACCAGTGTAAAGTACCAATACTCTGAATTTGTTTTTTAGTTTGAAACACTAATAACACTACTGGTATGTGTATAAATACTACATGCACTGTATTATGTTTATTATGTATGTGTTACTTCATTTATTGCTTTCTTATATTAAATAATACATAATTAGTTTGTGGCATTATCTAATTAAACAGTTTCAATTCTACCAGAATTGAAAATGCATTCCATTTTTTTTCTAATTTATAATTTATTCCAGCCGTCTCTCTTTGAAAACGTATAACTGATTTTATTATTCTATAAGTATATACAAAGTTGTTGTTTTCAATTTCCATTGAAATATTTGCAGATTATAATCATTGTATATAGTATTTTATATATTTGAAACTTTCCTACCAGTTATTTTGTATGGTTTAAAATTTAAAGTATGTATATATGTCATTTATTGTTTGGTACTTTGTTTACGGCAGCTGCTAATTGGAGGAAGCGAATTTATTAATGAATTCCTTAGGTATATAAATATATATATGTATATATAAAGTGGGACCTAAGGTATATTATTTATCAATTTCCATGTCATCTTTGCGTGGAAAAGAAAGTACCAAAAAATCTGATGTGTTATACTCACACGACTTTCTCTACTCTCCATCGCTATACAAATAATACCTAAGAAGTTTATTTTCCTATTTACTTCATTTTAATCAAGATATATCCAGAAATACGCAGCTCATTTCAAAGGTTTTGCATATTGTAAGATAAAGGTAAAGAAAATAATTTATTTTACAAAATACCTTTATAGGACTTTAGTATAATCCCCTTCTTGCTTATTACAGCTTCCCAACGATTTGGCAAATTCTGTATTCTGGATAGGGCACCTCATTGTTGAGCTGTCTGATTACTTTGGTCACCTCACGGAAGCTTCATCAATTGTATCAAAACGTTTTTCTCGGAATGGATCCTTAAATTTGGGAAACAAATCAAAGTAGGTTGGACTCATATCAGGGCTGTATATTGGGTGGGAAAGTATTTCCCATTCATATTTGTCGAGCGTTTCTCTCACTGGTAGAGCAATATGCGGTCTTGTGTTATCGTGCAAAATGAGGACACCAGCTGTAAGCATGTCAGGTCTTCTTTGATGAATTTTCAGGGGCAAAAGATTTTGCAGAAACAGCTTGTAGTATGCGCCTGTTACAGATGTCTCCTGGGATATTCTGTATGTAGCTATGACTCCATTCGTATCATGTGCAAAGATCATTATCAGCTTCAACTTTGTTGGCGGCGGAATTTTTTCGGGCATGGAGAGTCGGAACTTTTCTATTGTCACGACTGAGACTTCAGTTCTGCCTGAAAATCTCGTATCAGGTTTCACCAAGTGCAACAATCCTTTTCAGAAACTATTCTCCTTCTGTTCCGTAATGGTGAAGCAATTCTTCTGTGATTCGTTTGCGACGTGCTTTCTGCTCTCAACTCAGATCACGCAGAACCCATCCGGCAGCAACTTTTCTCATCTTTAACTTTTCAGTAATGATTCTGTAAACTGAAGTGACAGACATTCTGACCTCACATGTTTTTCGTCCATCCTCTCTCAAAATGTCATTAACAATAATCTGAGAGGTGTGGTATGTTGCAGTTGATGACCATCTACTTCTTGGATTGTCCTCAATGCTTACCCGACCTTTACGTAAACAGCAGATCACGGCGATACTGTGTTACGAACCACTACACTATTTCCACACGCCGTGGATTATTGTTAATGCCAGTTATGTTCTTTCCACTTAGGGATGCGATTTTGATAGTCACTACGTGGTTACATTACACATTTCGTTAAAGTTAACAAAGGGAACAGCGATAGTTAAACGTTTTAGATTTGGACGCCATACTTCTTCTTTCTCTGTTTAACCTCCTCGTATGTAGGACTTACACCCCCAGGGTCAAAGCCTGTCAAGGAGCAGACACTCATGGATCAGATAGAATATCCAGGATGGGTGATCAGCCTGGTATGGGAATAAGGAAGTAGATGAAATGAAATGATTGTGAAATGGATGAAAGGAAAGGTGATGAAGTTGGTGGAATGAATGGCGGGGGAAACCGGAGAACCCGGAGAAAACACGCCCAGACGCCGCTTTGCGCCGCATGCGGGTCCCTGGGATTGAACCCGGGCCGCCTCGGTGAGAGTCGAGCGGTCTAACCACTCGGCCACGGCGCCGCCCGGAAGCTATACGCTGGCCCTTAAAATCCCACACTTTCCATGACATTGCGAGAAACAACTGAAAATCGAATGGTTAAGTATTGAACAATTCAAACCATTAATATATCATATCTCGCAAATGGCTAGCACCACAAAAAAGTTATTTGAAATAAATTTTGTGTACATTTTTTGTGTACTACCTTCTCGTCTATCGCTTATGGTTTATAAACTTCCTTCCGAGTGAAGAGTGTCTCACAAGCTGTTCCCACAAAATTCAAGGTACGTGGTATTTTAATTAAAATCATTACAGACTCTTTCAGAAAATCAAAAAATTCGAAAAATATTCCATGTAAAGGATAGCTGAAGTGGCAAATTTTCTTAAAAATCTTCATGTCGCATCTTTGAAAGATACTGAACTTAAATACCAAGTTTGGTAATAATCTTACTTTTCGTTTTTAAATTATGCTGTTCACACACACATACACGGACGTTTTTCTAAAGATGTCCTTTTTTATTCAGGAGGACTCAAAACATGGATTTCCAGTAAAATATCCATATAGAATTATTGGGTGGAGGACCTACAATACTTTGTCTACCTACTATTTATGTGGTAAAGAAAGTAAAAACACACACAAGTGCGTTTCTGGATAACCCGTTATTTTCGTTATAATTAAATATGCATCCAAAATCTAAACATTTACTTACGTTTTACTACATGTAAACCCTAAATCAATTCTGTCAATTAATTTTCGATTTAATCATTAAAGAAAATAACACTGCGGTGCAGAAAATTGTTTGCTTAATACTTTACAGTGAAGTTTTGTTCATACTGCTGCACGCGAGTTTGAAAGAATTTGCAAAAGCTGCCAAAATAAGAAACACCACTAAGAAGATAAGCTTCTTTCTGCTAATGAAAACTACCTCTCTAACCTTCCGGTGCAATTAATATTAAAATGTGGTAAAACAGTAAGTGAAACAGCATGTCGCAGGCTGCTTTATTTCTAAAAATGCTTAACAGACGCTTTTGCAGTAGTTAAACCCCGTTTAGCCGGAAGCAAGGAAAATGAGAACAAAAGGCGTGGATTTAACGCGAAGGTTAAAAAGTCACAAAAGATCGAGGAACTTAATTTACTACAGAAATTAGTACTACATTTTAACAGTGGTTAAAAATGTCTTTCGGGAAATTAAAATTTAATTAAAGTATCTTACATAGGTTGGTGAATGAAAACCTGTTTTAAACACAAGTGTGTTGCGAAACTCTCCGGCATTTTAAGTTAAAAAATCTGATATATTACGTTTACATGACTTTATCTCGATCTACAAACTATTCATACAAAAGCTTCTTATCCTATATGTTTACCAAGCTGTATGGTACAAGCGGTCCGCATTCAAGACGTCGTGAGTTCGATTCCTGAAGCCGACCATCCTACCTCATGGGTTTTCGGGAGTTTCTCCGTGTCGCTATGAGAATTTTGGGAAGGTTCATTACATATCCCGAATTTCCTGTCCCCCCATTTCACCGCCATTCTCATTTCACTTCATCTTTCATCTGCTTGATCTGTTTCAGCGTTGAAAGTGTCGGCGGGAGTCTTGGTGTTGCATGGCTATGTAAGCCTTCGTCCTCCGGAATGGGGGTCGTCTCCGAGTCCCGGACCCTCCAGGGGATGTGCAAGCCCGCAGGAGGGGAAGGGAGCCGGTTTTACGAGCTGCCATACGAGGAGTTTCAATCTGTAAAAGGTGGGAACCCTGCTCTTTGCCCTGTCGTGCTTCCTGGTCCGACCGCCCTCTGTCTCCTCTCATCTCCCCACTCTCTTCGGGGTCATCCTCTGTAGTACAGTGGTTACTATTCTAGACCCTAGTTCCCGAGGTTGTGTAGCGGGAAAACGTTGGTCCTCTGGGTTGATACCCGCTGCTGCAGTGTTCTGGTCTCCGGCTACCTCGGCTCAGCGGCTGATGATTTCTCCAGTCATAATAAATTACTTATCTAACTAATTTCACTGATCTCAGGGTTTTTGTAAGGTGAGGCAAATTAAAATACACTGCATTTCCCTTAAGATGTGGTTTATTATCAATAAAATACTTATGGGCGGCCAGCGTTTCCCATTTATAACAATTCCAATTATAATAATAAATTAGGAGCCTAACATAACTGCACACGCTTCCCCAGTCATATGCTCATACGTGCATCCGTCAACCACAGGTATCACTGAGTGTCGAAAATACTCTATAAGAGAGTGAAAATTTGGGTCCTGCTTCGCCCTTTATACCCAAACCTAGTGACGCTCACCTTCACGCCTTAAAATGTAACGGTATTTTTTAATTGGCCCTGAGACCGCGTTACCTTATTGTGTATGAACATATTCTGCTCCAAGACGTTTCCATACGCGTCCCGGTGACGCGTCCGGAAACAATTTCAATATCTCTGTCCCTTTCCTTTCTATATCTGTCTCTTTCTATTTCTTGTTATTCCTTCAAGTTCCGTGCTCATTAGCTTGGTGAAAGGTGTACCTCTACATAGAATTACTTTTACCTGGAATTAGCTAGCTCGACCGTCCCTTACTTATCGAAGTTACAATCTGATTTGTACATCTCTTGGCTGCTGAATATTTTAACGTCTTTCTTGCTGAATTATATTATTATGTACAATTCTTGCTTGATGTGTGGCACATCCCCTTTCATGGTCCAGCCGCCTCTGTCTCCTCTCATCTCCACTCTCTCCCCCGGGGTTGTCCTCCGTAGTGTAGTGGTTACTATTCTAGCCTCTAGTTCCTGAGGTTGCGGGTTCAATCCCGGCGGAGGGCGACGGATATTGTCTTGCGTAAAAATCTCCTTATCGCGTCTTCCTTCGGAAGCCATAGCAGTTAAAGAGCGTCCATAAATAAAACAAAAACAACTCCCGGGGGTACTCTGTCTGGTGCTTCAGCCACAAAAGGTCTTGTAGGTTGAGGTGCTAAGTCCAGTTAGTCGTAGTTTAATACGTTTCATGTTAATGAGATAAATTTTGGCATAGATGCTTTTATTACAAATTCTGTTATAGATAAAAGAGGGATACAGCCGTTGAAGCGATAGTAAAACCTTTAAATAAGGGTCACTATATTCTGGTTTTAAAATTTCATTATCTTTGCATGACCATGAAAAAAAGAAGAGCGACTCAACCTTTGAAAAGTTTTTGAAAATGCATGCGAATAACAAAGAATGTCTCGGTAACGGTTAATTCTGTTAACCGTTAAATAATTTTTTGCACATAAATTATGTGTCTTACCGAGGTCTACATCTTTTGTAGTAAGCTTTAATGCTTATGTAGTAAGTAAATTCCCAGTGATTACACCCCTTTTCTGCAGTGTGTTCAACCCAACGTTTTCTACGTTTCTTACATACATATTCTGTTTTCAACAAACAGAAAATTCTTTATTTTTCTGACAGGCATTTTTCCTGAATCACCGTAGTATATAGAAGGCTCTGCCAGCCATCTGTGTACATATAGCTTGTTTTGTATTTTTTATTCAAAACTGAGGCAGTATTTTTAACACTTAAATGATTCTAGTCAAATTATATAATAAAAATATAACAGCCCGCCTTAAAGCAATATGTATATGTAAAAATATATAAAAAGTGTCTATTATAGTCATTGTATATGTTTATATTATTGTTCACATGTGTAATAATGTTATCTGAATGTATTACGTAATTAATAATGTAGGAGCTGTGAGAATAAAAGGTTAAAAGTTGCTAACAATGAGGTAACCTTGAGTCAATAATGAGTAAGAAAGTTTAACAATACTACTTGTGATTCTTGGAGTAACAATAATGTAATTTTTGTGACAGTTTATAAAATACCAATCAACAACCAGAAAAATCTTTAGTTAAATAAAAGCATTCCACTGGATTAGGAATAGCCAATCAGAGACTTAAAATACAGAAATTTACAAATTTAAACGGTAGAAACAAGTTAGTTGCTTGTAGACAGCGCTCATAACTGGATGCGTTGGTTGTAGACAGCCTTCCTAACCGGACACAAGATGTGTCCTCGAGAAATTTAATATGTATTTTGTGTGAGACAAAAATAGCTTACGTGTTAAAAATTGCAAGTATTTAATAAAAGAATCTCACAGCTCTCTATCAGTGAAGTGTTACATAAATCGTATCAAGCATTAATAAAAGGAGTGAAGTAAAATTATAATCCGTGTAAGTCTACATTCTTCAGTCGTACTACTCCCTGTTAAGATATTCATGTCTCTAAAAAAATATAAATACTGACGCAGCCGACGCAAACATAAATATATAATATTTAAAGCAACAGTAAAAAATTACAAAGTTAATATATTTTTAAACATTTGGGGCAAAGGCCACCGGAAAGTACATTTAGGGCGAAGGCTACCGGAAAGCGGGTGCTATACATGCGGTTGTAACCAACTTCAAGTTCGGCTCCCAACAGTTGAAATATAATACATCATCTTCAACCTGACTTTTCATAAGTAGCAGCAACAAACTTCTTCAAATTGACGCCCAAAGTGTGGTGCAAATAAAGTATAGATAATATCTACTTCAAATTGGCTCCCTAAGCGTGGGGCAAATAACAATATAAGAAACCATCTTTTCAAAATAGTGTAGTAAACGTTAAATTGAGTTTATAGTTTGCTAGAGATGTTTTACATATAATGGGTAGGTCCAAGAAATTGTTCAAAAAGGTTGGAAAGAACCGTATATTAAATGTAACAACAAGAAAAGGCAGTATTGAGGTTAGATCACCTATGCCATGTGCTCCAGTAACACCTAGTGTTTCACAAAGAAACGTTAGTGGTGAGTTATTTAAAAATTAAAATACTGAAAGGGTTAAAATGCAGGTTTTAGATTAATAGATATTTCTTTACTGGCTTCTGCAATAAAAAATGCTTGCCCCTGTTCCATCTGTAGGAAGAAATTTAAAACTTTCAGATGAGAATAAATATGAAGGCATAGTGTGCAATCTTAACATTGTTTGTGAAGATTGTAATTCAGACAAAAGTTTTAAAACCTCAAATAAGGTATTAGGTTGCCAGTTTTATGAGGTAAATGTGAGGTTTGCTTATTCAATGAGATGTCTTGAACCAGCGCTTGAAGGGGCAAATTTATTTTCTAGAATAATGAATATGCCACCACCTCCCATAGATTCACAGATGTATATAAATTTATTCATCAGTCAGCCAAAAGTGCTGTCGAAACAGCTGCTGTGGATGCAAATAGTGATGATAAAATACCATCTGATATAGCTGTTTCTTTTTCATTCGTTCAGAATAAATAGGTCTCCAGAGGCTATTCACAGAAAATTCAGATTATGCTGTTATTTGTCATGTAAATATCTTAAAGATATCGGATTTTAATCAAAATCTCTAGACTATTTTTGATAAAATAAAAAAGAAGCTTTTCTCCATGTAAAGGGTAGTATATGGTAGAAACATCCCTTGAAGATCCTGAAATTAAATACCAAGTATTCAATAGGCTTTTATTTTTTCACACACACGCACACATACATATAGACACACACGGACATTTTTTCTGAAAATGTCTCCTTTTATTTAGAAGGCCTGAAAATTTGATACCGAATTCTTGAGGAGAATGCCTACTAGTAAGTGGTAGACAAACTAAAAGTTTTGACAGATTTTACATTAGAATGAAATCGATATAAAATTAAGGGCATTTAAGATTATCAGCCACCAAATGGAAGACTAAAGGCTTTGAAACTTTCCTAGTTAAAATAAATACTACAATAAAATATGTAGGAGACGCATAATTCATTTATTAAACCATTAAACGGAGTGTACACAGGCAAAGTCAGACATATATAATAAGTCTATTAAAGTAGAGTATTTTCACATTCAGAGAATTCAAACGCTTTAAACGTATTATTTACATGCTAACCCATAGAAACAATAATAAAGTGAATAAAACCTGAGCATTTCACATTGTCATGTAATGTTATATGTATTTACGAGTTTCATAAATTATTCAGGTTTTATTATTTCCAATTTTGTTAGTAATATTTTAGTTCCTAGCATTTCCTGTGTTATGTGAATGAATAACTTTGTTGTGGATAATTGCCCTTTTTACTTTCTCTACCACGATATAGTAGGTAGATAAGGTGTTGTATTGCATCAAAATATTTTATATAATATTTCATTGGAAATACATTGCTTCCTGAATCCCCAAAAAAGCATTTTTAGAAAAAGGCCCATATATATTGTGTGTGCGCGTGTGAGTAGCATAACACAAAACCGAAACGTCAGAGAAATACCAAATTTGTTATCTGACTATCGCTGTTCCCTTTGTATCGGTATACATATATATCGTTCTTTATAGTTGCCTATATAGTTCTTTTTAAATTCAGATTCTTAGATAATTCGAATATTTTCTTACCCTACATATTCCAAGTATGGAAGTGTGACTGCAAAACCTTAATATATTATTAAGCATAGGAACCTCCAAGAATTAAAGCCAGGACTAAAGGAAATTAGGCTGAACTGTTACCTGATTACGCTGTAACGTCTTAAATAAATTCAATTGAATTGTAATAATGAACGCTATTTAACTGCTGTGGTTCTTAGCGTCCCATTCTATATTGGGCGTGAAAGACCGGAACTTTTGCTCAGAGGCCTCTTTATCAGGCTTGAGGTTCTTTTACGTGCGGTAAATCTACGACACAGGACCACCGGCTTTACTTCTCTTCCAAAGGAAGCCATGCTAAGGATGTTTACGCCCGAAAAAATCCATCGCCCTACGCAAGGTTAGAACCCGCGACCTCGGGAACTAGAAGCTAGCATGGTAACCACTACAGTGTGGAGGAAACATAAAATTTGAAAAATAAAAAATTACGAAAACGACTGCCTTTGTGGTCTGGTGGTTACCATGCTAACCTTCAAATCCAGAGTTCCCGTATTCGATTCCCGGTTGGAGGGTGGTAATGAGAGTGTGACTGTGTTTGTGTGTAATAAACAAAAGGTAATACCAACACAAAGATTAACACCACAATAAGCGAGTGAACATCATTGCTCATGAGAACGTATTCCAAAGGTAAAGAAGGCGCCGATATGACCTTAGAATAAATGGAAACATAAAATAAAAAACCGCCTGATGTTTTACATTCACATGACTTTCTCTACTCTGTATCGATTATTAGTGGGTATACAGATTGTTCTTATGAAAGTTTAATTTTCCTATCTACTTCATTTTAATCTAGGTAAACCTTTCCGGAAATAGCTACATTACACATTTCGTTATAAAATAGAAAACAGCGATAGTCAAGTGTTTAAGAACTGGACGCTATATGCTGGCCTTAAAATTCCATACTCTTTCCATTAATTCGAGAGAAACAACTGAAAATCAACATGGATTTAAGAAGTGACTAACTATTGAACAATTCGAACGTTAATAACGGATATCTCTTAAATGACTGATGCTAAAAAAGAAAGTTTGTTAGTATACGTTGTGTGTTGTAAGCAGATCTACATTTTATGTATGTTTTCGTCCATCTCTAACGTTTACCAGTTATACAAAGTTCCTTCCGAATGAAGTGGGCTTCACAGGCTATTCCCAGAAAATTCAAGATATACATTCTGTCATGTAAATATCTTTAATATGTGATATTTTAACCAAAACCGTTAGATACGTTTTTTAGAAAACAAAAAAAATTCGATAAGTGTTCCATGTAAAGGGCAGTTTGGGTTGGGAAGGGGACGTTCTTGAAAATCTTCGTGTTGTATCTTTGGAAGATACTGAACCTAAATACCAAGTTTGGTATCTATAAGACCTTTCGCTGTTCACACAGACACACACACGCATGCGCATGCGAGCCTTTTTTTAAAAAATGATTTTTTTATTCAGGGGGCCTCAAAACATGCATTTCCGGTAAAACCTGGATATGAAATATTTGGGTGGAATGCAATATTTTCTCCACCAACTATGTACGTAAAAGGTAGTTTGGGGTGGGAGATCTTCCTGAAATACACTATGTCGTTTTTTTTGGAAGATGCTAAAGCTAAATACTCAGTTATGTATCTATCCAAATTTTCATTTTTGAGTTATAGTGTAGCGGCGGCGCCGTGGCCATTCATTCTACCAACTGTTCCATCATCACCTTTCGTTTCATCAATTTACCGTCATTTCATATCATCTCCTTCCACGCTCTTATACCAGGCCCCGGGGTGATCACCTAACCTTGCTATTCCACTCGATCCAATTAGTCTGTCTTCTCCCCGACAGGTGTCTGACCTCAGGCACTTGCTTGTAAGTCCAGGGGGTATAAGTCTTGCTAACGGGGAGGGTGAACAGAGAAAGAAGAGAAGAGTGGTGATGTAAGATTTTCACACACACACACACACACACACGTGGAGACTATGCTAAAATGACTTTTTGATTTCAGGGACATCAAAACATGTATTTCCCATATATCAAATTGTTTGATGAAATACTATACTTCCTGTAGTAGCTATAGATAAGTGGTAGTTCTAACTGTGACAGAATGAATAGTTTATAGCAATGCAACAATATCAATGGATACATCAACTATCCCAGAATGCATTTAAACGCCAGAAGTTCGCGTCGAAATAATTCAATAGTATTTTTTTTGTTGGTGCACCACGTGTGCACTGGAAACGAACAGCTAACCTTGCGCATTTACAAGACCCAATCACCATTGAAACGTTGGCATACTGTTTGTGCATAACAAGGAGAGGGTACAACGAAAAGGCGGTGACGTGTTTTACTGGTTCTCGCTTTTACATTCTGCCTCGACAGAGAATAAAGCGTAGATGAATTTGATTTTTTTTCATCCGCTGTGCTTTTGCTTCAAATTTGTTCTCATGCACTGGAGTTCAAAAGATTGGCAAGTATGAGAGCTGTTGCTGTCACTCGGTAGGACAAAGGGCAGTCAAAGTCTTTTATTATGTCACCTACCTTTCAGCGTTTTGTGTTTTAATACGCTTTAAAAAAAGATTATTATTAAAACCGTCACTTTTATAACGAACCTAAAGCGTTATTTATATTAGTTTTTCCTAAAACTAACGTGAACTCTTTGTCTAGGGTCCAGTGTTAATGAATGCTGCATTTTACAGTGAGCTGGTTCCATGTTAGCGCCATATTATTTTATTTAGTGGGGTGTATAACTATTCTAAAAATCAAGGAGGAGTAAACAACCTAAAAGAAACACGTATTTAATGCTCGCGTATTTACTCGCCGTTTAAGTTCACATAAGGAGTATTTATAATAAGTAGGCATAGGACTTCTTAAGCAGTTAGCTTCAACTTAGCTACACTCTGTCATCAATACATAGAATATACACTCGCTTCCATTTATGTCGTCACCGTAGCTTTAGGAGGGATTCTACTGGCCTTCACAGGTGGAGTATGTATCCATAGCAAGGAGGTGTTATGTATCTGTTTACCTTTTCGCGCATAGAGGTGCACAATTCAAGAATATTCACACATGAATATTGCACTTTGAGCAATAACTTTACTCGTCACCACTTATAATAACGATGTTTAAATATACAGGGTGTCCATAAAGTCTGGATTCATAGAACATAATACATATTCACACTAAAGAATGTGCTGCACATGTCTGCCACTATTTTCAGCACACTTCTTCATACGTTTTACACAATTTGTTTGAATTGTCCTCAATAACATATATGGGTTAAGAGCATCACATGCAGCAATAATTCTTTGAAGAAGATGTTCCATAACCCGAAGTTTTTCTACATACACCTCAGCTTTTACAATCCCCCAAATGGCAAAATCCATAGGGCTCAGGTCTTGTGACCTGGTGCCCATTCCACAGGGTCCCTTTTGCCAATCCAGTGTCCAGGAAGCATTTCATCCAGCCAGTGCCAAACGAAACCTGCATAATGAGGTGGGGCCCATCTTGCATGAACCACTCTGGATAGTCGATAACATGTAGTTGTGGTACCATTTCACCGCCCAACATCCTCAGATAATTGCCAGTGATGTTGATTCAAAGAAGAATGGATCAACAATCTTATTGTCCCATAAACCACACCATACCATCACTTTTGGAGAGCCTTGCCTTTTACTGTCGATGTACCAGTGTAGGTTTGCTTGTGGCCAATACCTAAAATTTTGTTTGTACACCTCCCTACATACGCAAAAATTTTCCTCGTCTGGGAACATCTAGAAAAGATGGATTTACTGTTATTTGGTGCAGGTACCATTCACGCATCTCGACCCTTCCGTCAGGATCGTCCTCCGTTAGATGATGCATGATCTGCAACTTGTAAGGATGAACCTTATAAAATTTTATGCACCGTGCTCCGGAGAACACCGATTTCCAAGCTCGTGCGCCGGATTGATCTTTTTGGACTAGCGTGAAACTTTGCAACTACCGCACTCCCGATATATTCATCTACCGATGGTCTGCCGGAACGCCATATATAGTTTATCCAATCCTGTTTCACGAAATTCCTTCAATAATTTTACTATACCTTGCGTTACTACTTCTCTGGATGCCTCCTGTTAAACTCAACCTGCACGTACCTGTTTTACCCCCCTCTCGTCCACAAAGAAGAATTATCTCCACACTCTGCTCTTTCGACAGTGATATAATGAACCTGTGAACAAACAAGCAAAAAATATCCATTCTATTATGATTCCAGACTTTATGGGCAACCTGTATAACTAAATAAAACACTTTTTGCACAATATCTCTACGAACAAATATTTTAATGGCAACATATATGAAACTGAAATACGTTATACTCTTTATTCCCAAAGTATTTACTGGATATTGTTGGAGTCATCTGTTTCAATCCAAATATGCCACTAATATCAATTGTTTTGCACAATTTCTCCATCAAAAGTATTCTAATGACAATATAATGTAAAACTGAAGTAAATGATACTTTTTACTCTCACGGTTATTACTCTAGGCCGAGCCCGAGAACTGTAATTATAGATAATTTGATTAATTAATTTTTATTGATGTTAATTCATGCTATGTATATATCTTTTTTTTTACTGCTTATATAGTTTAAGAAGGGTGATTTAACGATATGTATGTATTTAGGTTACTAATATTAGAGGAGTTAGGAATTGTTTAATGTAAATAATTTAAGCGCTATGTTAAAATACTGTCCACGACGAAATGTTTTAACTACAGGAATATTATCTTCGAAGGTAGAAAATCTAGTTTTACGATGTCTCTCTGGTCGCAGGGGCATTGTTCATACAGCGAGGGTGTAAGTCTTTGTTCCTTTATACGATAATTCGCCGTGACCAAGTGAGAGAGACAACTAGCTTAACGGTAAATTTAGGAAAATCCGCGATTTATGTTAAACTTGGACCAATGAGATCCCTGTACGTTTATATGAAATAGTGAGACGCGTCGAGTGGCGCTAAAACTGCACCAATAGGAAAGGAAGCAGCCCCAGAAGCCTGCGACTATAATGGGATCTGTTAGGAACAAATTCTGGGCATTTTGTCATTTGTGGGTAATTTGTCATGTGGTCAGGGAACATTTTGCTAAACTACAGGCAGGGAGAGATGCTGCAGGATGTTTGAGAGATATCGCGCCAAAAGGGAATGAAGACAGTTTTCGAAACACACATAAGAATCGCTACTCGTAAAGAGATAAGAAGCATATTTAAACTTCGCGTCATATCCGCGCCGTGTTTCAACAGCGGTGGACAGTATTTTAACGGCGGCAATATCAGTGTTGTGTACGTGGATTAGCTAAATAAAAAGGAACTGCAGTGTCGTCTTTTCGTAACCAATGTACGTCTATTTCTCCTTTTACCACCACCCGAGATCTACGCTTCCTTTACCAAGGATAAGTCCATGCTCCCACATAGTTTAAAGAAAATTACTGCAGCTAGCCGAGGATAAAAAATGCAGAGAACCAACACACTGCGAATATCTGGAGCCAACATGGAGGATGCAGCAAGGTAAGCCGCGAGCAACGGGCATCAACAAGAACCACAACTTCGGACAGGAGGTGACAGCCCCACCGCCTAGGCACTGAAACACTCGTCACCCTTTGGGAACACGTTGCGTTTAGAGCCAGATTTCTTCCTGCACCTAAGCGATTCAGTGCCTAGGTGGCTGAATCAGGTATTGGACGAATGGAGTTTGGACGGATTATTAAAATAATGTCTTGTAAATGTGACGTCTTTGAGAGTGAAACGTGTAATGTATTATTGTTTTACATTATGTTGCCATTAAAATATGTTTGCGTGAAGATATTGTGCAAACAGGATTTTATTTAGTTATATATTTAAAGGAGAGAATGACAATAAATACAAAGATGAGGATATTCAGTTTGTGGTGGAATCGATATTATCTTATGGGTGATGTTATTTATAAGGGAAAGATGATAGGGTAATTGAGACAGTGGAAATGGACTTTCTAAGTAGAGCATGTAGGATTTCTAAATTACAACATGAGTCCAATGCAGAAATTCAAGGCAAACTGGAAGGATGTTTAAAAAAAGTGCTGAGAGGATAGAAACTACGCAGTTATGATGTGGTCACGTTAAAAGAATGGAAGACCTGCAACGTAATGGACATTAGAAATTAGAATGCTCGATAGGGCTGTTGGAGAAGATAAATGGAGTATTAGAGAGACATGATCGAAATGCAGAATGCGAGAAAGACTATAGGACCCCCGCAAGAAGGGGTTATTATAAGTGATGACGAGTAAGTCTATTGCTTAAGATTATATATTCATATATGAATAATATACAATTGTACACGTAAAACAGGACGCCACTGCATGCGTGAAAAGGTAAACAGATACATACACACCTCTTCCTTGATATATGTAGCATACTCCACCTGTGAAGGGCAGTAGAATGCCTCCCAAAGCTGCGGTGACGGCATAAATGGAAGGGAGTATACACAACAACGCCTGATGGCAGATAAAACATGGTCTCGTGATTGGTCTGCACTAAGCTGTCAAGAACATGCGTTAAACTCGTACGTTTCATATGGTACATAATGAGACTCGCTAGTTTCTTCCAGGCCAATTCGTTCGAAAAGCAGCAATGAATGTACGGAACTATGGACGAGCTTCTGGTTTACGTGCCTTCTCTTAGGAAACGGACATTTACTCGCTCGAGTATTCGCTCGTTTAAGAGTTCACTCATAGCGTTTATTGTAATGCATTTGCGTTAGGGCAAACCATGCCATTTTACTGTGTTTTCGACTTTGCCTCTACCTATTTTTACGGTCAAGACTTCTTTTACTACATTATGTCACACAAATTCCATTTTGTCACGTATTCTGTTAAGCAAAATACGTATTAAAATGTGTTCCAAAGTAAATGTCATCTAAAATGTATATAGAATTTTATTCAGAATTTAGTTAAATACACATTTCAAATTACACACATACAGGGTGCACCATTTAAGTTGAGACTGTACAATATCTCCAAAACTAAGCGTTGTAGAAAGAAATGTCTTTAACAAAAGTTGCTTGATATTATGGGGCAAAGTAGATCCCATTTGTTTTGTTTGGAGAACGTTATAATGCTCATTTTAGGGTCAATTAATTTTTACTTTGGAAAGGTAGAATCAGATGACTGAAAAATTCAATGCCATAGCCGGGATTTGAACCACGGATCTCCCGGTCTCCGTCCGGTTGCTCTAACCACTGAGCTACCATGGCAACATGCCGACACGACATTAAATTCTCCAGCTGATTCGCATTTTTCCCGGTAACACACGGGAAACTGTCCAACACACGGCTTGTGTGAAAGAACAATTAATTCCACCAATTTTTACTTTCTCTACTACGTATAGTAAGTAGGGGATGTACTGTAATCCACCCAAAAATTCGATACCGAGATTTCACCGGAAATACATGTTTTCAGACCCCCTGAATCCAAAAAAAAAGCATTTTTGGAAACATGTCCGTGTGTGTGTGTCTGTGTTTCTGTGAACAGCATAACTCAGAAACGAAAGTCCGATAAACACAAAACTTGGTATTTAGGTTCAGTATCTTCCAGAGATGCGACACGAAGCTTTTCAAGAAAATTCCCTCCCCAGATTACCCTTTACATGGAAAAGTTTTCGAAAATTTTAATTTTCTCAAAAATTGGCTCTAACGATTTTGATTAAAATATCATATGTTTAATATATTTTCATGACAAATAAAATTTATATCTTGAATTTTCTGGGAATGTCTCCAAAAGTATTCTTCATTGTGAACGACTTTTGCATAACTGGTAAACCATAAGAGATAGACAAACTTTTACTACACAAAAAATGTAGATCGCGTTAAAATACACAATTTATGTAATATACACTTTTGCTGTTGAGTGAACAATTTTCGAGATATTGCTTGTTATTCCCTTAAATTTTTCAATACTTATTTTCTCAAATGGGGATTCGTTATTCATTTTTACTTTCTCTACTACGTATAGTAAGTAGGGGAAGTATTGTATTCCACCCAAAAATTCGATACCAAGATTTCACCGGAAACACATGTTTCGAAACCCCCTGAATCAAAAAAAAAAGCATTTTTGGAAACATGTCCGTGTGTGTGTCTGTGTTTCTGTGAACAGCATAACTCAGAAACGAAAGTCCGATAAACACAAAACTTGGTATTTAGGTTCCGTATCGTCCAGAGATGCGACGCAACACGAAGGTTTTCAAGAAAATTTCCCGTCCCCAGATTACCCATTACATGGAAAAGTTTTCGAAAATTTTAATTTTCGCAAAAATGGCTCTAACGATTTTGATTAAAACATCATATGTTTAATATATTTTTATGACAAATAAAATGTATATCTTGAATTTTCTGGGAATGTCTCCAAAAGTATTCTTCATTGTGAACGACTTTTGCATAACTGGTAAACCATAAGAGATAGACAAACTTTTACTACACAAAAAATGTAGATCGCGTTAAAATACACAATTTATGTCATATACACTTTTGCTGTTGAGTGAACCCTTTTCGAGCTATTGCTTGTTATTCCCTTAAATTTTTCAATACTTATTTTCTCAAATGGGAGTTCGTTATTCATTTTTTTGTCTTGGATATGCAAAGAGTATTAATCTGTGGCAAAGAGAATGGCGCACCTAGCAACCAGCTATTAAGAGATATGTATGTGCTTAAAGGCTACTGTTTTTCTATATTGCCCTTGTAAATATATTTTCCCCTTACATCTACAAGAAAATTAGCAATAAGATAGAGTCTGCAAATGTTTATCTCGATTAACATGAAGTAGATGGAGAATAAGCGTTAATAAAAATAGTTTGTACAAGAGTAGAGAAAGTCATGTGACTGTAACACATCAGATTTTTTGTCTTGGATATGCAAAGAGTTTTAATCTGTGGCAAAGAGAATGGTGCTGCACCTAGCAACCTCCTATTAAGAAATATGTCTATGCTTAAAGGCTACTGTATTTCTATATTGTCCATGCAAATACAAAAACAAGGGTAACATAGTACGCCTTAAGGGAAAGTCAAATATTTTTAGAACTGGTCGCTATGTGTAAAATGTAATTCTCTTTGCATGTCAAAAGATCGTTTCTGCAAGTGTTTATCTCGATTAATGTGAAATAGATGGAGAATAAGAGTTTGTAAAAATAGTTTTACAAGAGTTGAGAAAGTCATATGAGTGTAACACATCAGAATTTTTTAATGGAAACTACCATTTTTATGTTGTTTTCTCATTACAAAATGGTTTATAAAAAGTTGTTTATTTTGTGATGAATAAGAAAACAAAATTACTTCTAATTACTCGAGATAAACATTTGCAGAAAGTATCTTATTGCTAATTTTCTTGTAGGTGCAAGGGGAATTGGTAGGCTTTAAGCGACAGTCAAATCTTTTAAGAGCTGGTTGCTATGTGGAGCATTCCATTGTCTTTGCATGTCCAGGACGTGAAAAAAACGTAATAAATTCCCATTTGAGAAAATTCAAACGGACAAGGAATTTCTCGGAAATAGTTCATTCGACAAAAAAAATGTATATGACCTAAATTCTGTGTTTTAAGGAGATCTACATTTTGTGTGTAGGAAAATTTTGTCTATCTCTTACGGTTTACCAGTTATGCAAAGTTCATTCAGAATGAACAGGACTTTTGGAAACATTCCCAGAAATTGAAGATCATTTCATTTGCCATGGAACTGTTGTAAATATGATATTTGAATCAAAATCGTTAGAGTCATTTTTGAAAAAAACAAAATTTTCCATGTAAAGGGTAGTCAGGAGTGGGGGAATTTTCTTGAAAATCTTCGTGCCCCATCTTTGAAAGATACTGAACCTAAATACCAAGTTTAGTATTTATCCAACTTTTCGTTATGCTTTCACAGACACCCACATGGATCTTTTTGTAAAAATGCCTTGTTTTTATTTCAGGGGGCTCAAAACATGCATTTCCGATTAAAACTCGATATCGAATTTTTGGATGGAATGGAATAATTCCCCTATTTACTATACGTAGTAGAGAAAATAAAAATTTTGGTTCCGAAATACGAAGCGTAACTTAACCGTCAAATGACCATCCATGGATGGTCCAAGCATTCATTGCGCTCTTCGTAGACAGCCATTCAGAATTTCGTTGTTATTTACGTTGGTGTAAGAATAATTGTAAAGTGCTTTATACAAATATGGTTTAGTTTTTTATGAGGAGTGAGAAAACAACATAAAAAATCTGATGTGTTACACTCACATGACTTTCTCTACACTTGTACAAACTATTTTTACAAACGCTTTTTCTCCATCTACTTCATGTTAATCGAGATAAACATTTGCAGAGTCTATCTTATTGCTAATTTTCTTGTAGATGTAAGGGAATATATATTTACAAGGGCAATTTAGAAATACAGTAGCCTTTAAGCATAGACATATCTCTTAATAGCTGGTTGCTAGGTGCAGTACCATTCCCTTTCCCACAGATTAATACTCTTTGCATATCCATGACAAAAAAAAATGAATAACGATTTCCCATTTGAGAAAATAAGTATTGAAAAATTTAAGGGAATAACAAGTAATATCTCGAAACTGGTTCACTCAACATAAAAAATGTCTATGACATAAATTGTGTATTTTAACGCGATATACATTTCTTGTGCAGTAAATTTTTGTCTATCTCTTATGGTTTACCAGTTACGCAAAAGACATTCACAATGATGAATACTTTTGGAGACATTCCCAGAAAATTCGAGATATACATTTCATTTCCTATTACAATATCTTAAACATATGATATTTTAATAAAAATCGTTAGAGCCATTTTTGAGAAAATTAAAATTTTCGTAAAATGTTCCATGTAAAGGGTAGCCTGGGGTAGAGGGATTTTCTTGAAAACCTTCGTGTCGCATCTCTGGAAGATACTGAACCTAAATACCAAGTTTGGTGTTTATCCGAATGTTCGTTTTTGAGTTATGCTGTTCACAGACACACAGACACAGACACACACACACACAGACACACACGGACATGTTTCCAAAAATGCTTTTTTTGGATTCAGGGGGTCTCAAAACATGTAATTCCGGTGAAATCTCGGTATCGAGTTTTTGGCTGGAATACAATACCCCTACTTACTATACGTAGTAGAGAAAGTAAAAATTAAATTGACCCTAAATAACCATCACAACGTCCTCTAAATAAAACACGACATTTAATTTCCCCCATAATATCAAGGAACTTTTATTCAAGTCATTTCTTTCTACAACGCTTAGTTTTGGAGATATTGTACGGTCTCAACTTAAATGGTCCTCCCTGTATAATGCAATAAATTAAATAAAGGCTATTCTGTAAACTCTAGAAATTGCACGTCATTAAACTAAATTATGCTACTACCAATCTTTAACACAAATTAAGGTTAATTAACTCAACAGTTTTTGCTTTACCTACTTTAATGCTATATATATCATTTATACCTAAAATAGCGTTTTGTTTTAGCGAGATACAAATTAACAAACCTGAGAATAAACTCGGTAATGACAAAAATCCCTAACGGAAAACTAACGATAGTTGAGAGTACCTTAATGTTAAAAATAAGTAGTACGAAATATCCAATAATGTAAAAATAAGACATAAGAGGTTATCTTAAAACGAAATTTAAGATTTTCTCAACACATTATTATGTCGTTTTCTCAACAATAATCCCGAAAGGCCTCGAGAAACACTTCTTCCGGTCTTATGTTCTAACTGATAAACTTCTTCATTTAATTTTAAGAAGTAATTTTTACTTTTACCACCCGAGTGCATACCGGATTGCTGTGGCAACAACGTTAGTGAAGCAGACTGAGGGTCTGGTTACTCTGGGCGTTCGAACAGGAAATGAGATACACACACTCCTTCAGTGTACTAAGCGGAATGGAGAGAGCGAGGCACGGTTCCAGCCCTCGTATACCTAACTTGCCCGTATACGTGAGCTCATTTGATTTCGAAAGCACGAATGGTACAAATTAATGACCAAAACGCGTTCGATTCTCAGCATGCCAGCAGAAAGTGCGACGGGGGTGATTTGTTATCTAAGATTACACACACGCACAAACAGATCGGACTTTTTTTTAAATTTACTTTATTCAGGGGGCCTCAAAACATGCATTTCCTATGAAATCTCGATATCGAAATTACTATACACATGTGAGGAAGTCAAAAAGCATTTTTAGAAAAGGTTTGTTTGTGTGTGCGTGTATGTGTATCCGTGAGAAACATAACCCTACACCGAAAAGTCGGATAAATATCAGGGTTCTTATTTAAGCCCAGCATATTTTAAGGACACAACGATTTTCAAGAAATTTCACCGTACCACCTTACATACATTTCGCAATTTTTGTTTCCTAAAAATGGCTCCAAGGATTTTTATAAAGCTGCATATGTTTAAGATATTTTCATGACTAATAAAACGTATATATTGAATATTCTGCATATAGCCTGTGAGGACCTCTTCTATCTAAATGAATTCTGTACAAATTTATATAACCAGTAATCCATAAGAGATAAACAAAGGGTTACTCTACAAAAAAATCCGATGTGTTACACTCACCTGACTTTCTCTACTCTTGTACAAACTGTTTTTACAAACGCTTATTCTCCATATGCTTCATATTAATCGAGACGTTAATCTTATTGCTAATTTTCTTGTAGTTGCAAGGGGAATTGCTAGGCTTTAAGCGATAGCCAAATATTTTAAGAGCTGGTTACTATGGGCACATTCCATTCTCTTTGCATCTCCAGTACATAAAAAAACCTGATGTGTTACACTCACATGACTTTCTCTACTCTTGTACAAACTATTTTTACAAACGCTTACTCTCCATCTACTTCATGTTAATCGAGATAAACATTTGCAGACTCTATCTGATGCAGTAATTTGTATCACAAATTACTTAAATGTAAATAATGATTGTAATATGAATATGCATTTTTATGTGACATTGATTTCAGATGTTTATTAATTGTAATTATTATTGGGAAATAAGTTTATATGGCCTTACTGAAACTGTCAATAATAGCGCAATAATGCAGCGAGGGGGTGAGCTGTTTATCATTATTGGAAACGAGGAAGTTACGTAATGTTGGCGCGTTTTTCCGTTTAGAACCTTCTGGAATATTTTCTCCCTAAAGCATATGTATTCATAATTTTAATTGGATATTAAAATAGACGCTAATGTTGGCGCGTTTTATTAGCCAATTGCAGTTCAGTTATAATCTTTAGGCGTATCTGGATGCAGGAGTATAAATAGGGTAGGTTAGAGGTAGCTTGAGGCCAGTTCATCAAAATTCTTTGTGCACTACACGTCGTCTTCAGTTCGTCAGTTCGTCAAAATATTTGTATGAGATACGTCGGCTATAGATTCACAAGTTACGAAAATCTAAAGTATTATAAAGTTAATTATACAAAAAGTTGAAGTACGTGGATTAAAAGTTATCAGTAAGAAGTTGTTATAACAGTTTCAGTTTGGCGAGTGTCAAGATCAATATGTAAATGTGATAGTTAACGTGTTCGACAATAAAAGTATAAAACAAATTTCTTCATCAGTGTTCTTTTTGGATAAAAGATTCCTTTCCGATTACACAACCCTGCTCAAGAGACATGTTCGACCGAGAGATAATAGCTAGCCGGAGGACAGTAAACAAAATTTAAATCAAATAACAGTCGCATTCTTTCGAACACTAACACTGATGCAAATTGCTAACACAAGATGGAGCTACAAACCGAACAAATGAATGACGTCACAAGATGGCTTCAACACTGATGTAAACAAACATTTGTAAGTAATACCGTTACAAATTGGCTACCACAATGTGGGGCTGCAATAATGTTAAATAATAAACATTAAACCGCATCATATCTTATTGCTAATTTTCTTGTAGATGTATGGGGAATATATATTTACAAGGGCAATATAGAAATACAGTAGCCTTTAAGCACATACATATCTCTTAATAGCTGGTTGCTAGGTGCAGCACCATTCTCTTTGCCACAGAGTAATACTGTTTGCATATCCAAGACAAAAAAATGAATAACGATTTCCCATTTGAGAAAACAAGTATTGAAAAATTTAAGGGAATAACAAGCAATATCTCGAAAATGGTTCACTCAACAAAAAAAAGTATATGACATAAATTGTGTATTTTAACGCGGTCTACATTTTTTTTGTAGTAAAATTTTGTCTATCTCTTATGGTTTACCAGTTATGCAAAAGTCGTTCACAATAAAGAATACTTTTGGAGACATTCCCAGAAAATTCAAGATATACATTTTATTTGTCATGAAAATATCTTAAACGTATGATATTTTAATCAATATCGTTAGAGCCATTTTTGAGAAAATTATAATTTTCGAAAAATGTTCCATGTAAAGGTTAATCTGGGGTGGGGGGATTTTCTTGAAAACCTTCTTGTCGCATCTCTGGAAGATACTGAACATAAATACCAAGTGTGGTGTTTCTCCGACTGTTCGTTTCTGAGTTATGCTGTTCACAGACACACACACGGACATGTTTCCAAAAATGCTTTTTTTTGGATTCAGGGGGTCTCAAAACATGTATTTCCGGTGAAATCTCGGTATCGAATTTTTGGGTGGAATACAATACTTCCCCTACTTACTATACGTAGTAGAGAAAGTAAAAAACAATGGTAGCTAGAGAAATTCACATGAGGATGTAACACTCACCTTTTGTTTGAAAATTAATTTATTGTAAAGTTAGGTTCATTGATTTTAAGTTATTACACTGAAAAAACCTTCGACGACTGTCTCTGTAGTCTGTTGGTTGACATGTTATCTTGCAAACCCTGAGGTCTGAGGTTCGATTCCCGGCTGGGGGAAGGGAATCTTTCTTTAGCCAACATTATTCCCCTTCCTCCATAGAGTCTGGAGGTACGAGTGAGAATGTAAATGTGTGCGTATGTGAGTTTAATATTTATAAAGAAATCTCAACGTAAACAAGTCCAAATATAGCCCCAATTTTTAACACAAATTTCAGCTACATTGTTAGACATGTTAGAAATTCGCCTCAATATAATTAAAGTGAAATGCATATAAGAGGGGCGTCCAATAAGTAAGTTTCCCTATTTTATAAACAACATTACACACAATTGATCATGTAGAATTAATTTTATTTATATTGCATACAATCCTTCTGTTACTTTTCTATAGAGTCAACATGTTTTTCCAAGTTTTTTTGGGGACGTGACAAGTTTTTCCAAGCCAATGTTATGCCAGGTCGGGTCCTGTGCTCGCAACCAGCTGCTCACTGATTTGACTTCATTATCGGTGTTAAAAGTGATTACCTTTGAGCTGGAGGAACATGTAAAAATCACTTGGGGCAAGCTCCGGTGAATACGGAGGATACGAGAAAACTTCTTCCAAGTTGAATCTTGACCCAGGCGGAGCTCAGAAGACTCAACTGAGAAGTTTTCTCGCATCCTCCATATCACCAGATCTTTTCCCAAGTGATTTTCAAATGTTCCCCTGACTCAAAAGTCATCTTGGAGGTAAGCACTTTAACACCGTGACGAAGCTGAATTAGAAGTGAACCAGAAGTCGGGTACTATGCTCGTAATGTCAGGGGAACATGTGAAAATCACTTGAGAAAAGATCTGGTGAATAAACATCCCATTTGAATCTTTTGAGCTCCGCCTGGGTCAAGATTCAACTTGGAAGTTTTCTCGTATCCTCCGTATTCACCGGAGCTTGCCCCAAGTGATTTTCACATGTTCCTCCAACTCAAAGGTAAGCACTTTTAACACCGATGATGAAGTCAAATCAGTGAAAGACTGGTTGCAAGCATAGGATCCGTCCTGGTACAACTCTGGCTTGGAAAAACGTGTGTCTCGTCCCCAAAAATGCTTGGAAAAACATGCTGGCGATGTAGAAAAGTAACAGAAGATTTGTACAATATAAATAAAATTAATTCAACATGATCAATTGTGTGTAATTTTTTTTATAAAATAGGGAAGCTTACTTACTGGACGATCCTCGTAAGAGGGGCATTCGAATGAAACCTGGTCAGTGCGTCTAACTTTGCATTACACGTAAGGTGGCACCATGTAACTGCGTGTATGGTGGCACCATCTATTGGTAGAGCGACTGCAGCGTGTGCAACGTTTGATGTTTCATAGCAACTGTGTGGTTTCACGCCGAAGAGAAGTTGGTCACACAAGTTATCGTCCACTACTGAACATGAAGGCGAGTAAGCAGGAACAACGAGGAGTGATTCGATTTTTAGCGCGTAGGGAGTTAGAGGCTGTGAAATGTATCGACGGATGAAGGCTGTGTACGGTGAGTGCAGTCTGTGTCGTTCAGGTGTGGTGAAATGGCGCACAAGATTCCTTGAGGGACGCGAGTTACTGATAGACGATGCTCGTCCTGGACAGGCTCATCGTGTCATCACACCTGAAATGATTGCGGAAGTGAATGCTTTGGGCTTGGGCAACCGCAGAATTACCGTGGATGAGATACATCGGTTACTGTGTATTAGCGTGGACACCATTCCCACTATAATGCATCAACACTTGAAATTTTGAAAAGTTTGTGCGCAGTAGGTTCCCCACCAAATGACCGCCGAACAGCACAATACTCGAATGGCTCTGTCTTTGAGTCATCTGCAACGTTGTCATGAGGAGGAATACGGCTTTCTGTCGCATATTGTCACTGGTGACGAAACATGGTGTCACCATTTTGAACCGGAAAGCAAGCGTCAGAGCAAACAGTGGAAACATGCGACTTCACCACCTCCAAAGAAATCAAAGGCCGTGCATCAGTTCTGGTAAGGTCATGATGTCCTTTTTTGACCACAAGTGCCCACTGCTTGTCTAGTTCCTGGAACGGGGAACCACCACCAATGCCCAACGTTATCAAGCCACTTTCAGAACCCTAGACGAGCCATCAAGTCGAAACGCCCAGGCATGTTGTCCAATGGTGTTATTCTCCTGCAAATGCGGTGAAGATGACATTGCAGTAATTTCGATGGGAAACGCTGGAACATCCACCGTACAGTCCAGACCTTTCACTGTGTCACTTTCATGTTTAAGGACTTCTAAAACAAGCTATTCGCGGACATCGATTCACAACGGATGACGAAGAGTGTGAATGGGTCCAGGACTGGATCCGACAGCAGCCTATTAGCTTCTTCAAAGATGGAATCGACCGGCTAGTGTCGCAATGGGATAAATGTGCCAACAGGGTTGGCGATTATTTTTGAGTTAATAAAATCGTTTCCGTTACTTTACACAAGTGACCGGGTTTCATTTAAATGACTCCTATAGTTACCCAGATGTTGTGCATTTTAAAGTGAAATCAATTAAAGTGGGAAAGAGAAAGTAGGAGCAAATAATGAGCATTGTTCTACTGGTGTTGCAAAAACTTTGTCTCTCCAGATGTAAAAAACAAATGAATATTGCTGCCGCGTAACCCGTGATATACTGCAAAACTCTAATCTGTTCTCAACATTGTTAGCATCATGTGTGATATGTTACAAATAAACTTTTCGCATAGATACATGTGCTGTGCAGTGTAGTACGCAGCCCGCTGCTGAAAGCTGATTCATTAGACAGTAACAGATGACATGATGGCTGATTAATTAACGGTAGAGAACCTGTTATCACGTCTGGAGAGACGAGATTCCCATGGGTAGGGAAGAAGACGTCTCTTTTTCATCTTGTTTCAACCTAATTAAAAGTTTTTTTTCCCAAACCGAAGAGGCGGAAACCTGAGCAATTGATTAATGCTTTAAACAGGCCTAAAAACGAAGGTTGCTCAAGGAACAGTTGAAAGTCGCGTAGTTAATTGCCACTGAGGTGTAATTACAGAGAGGTACCCTACTTGCAGCTTAAAAACTTTGGGATTACAAGAACTGTAATTTTACTTTCTCTACTACATAGAGTAAGTAGGGGAAGTATTGCATACCACCCAAAAGTTCGATACCGAGATTTCACCGGAAATACATATTTTAAGGCCCCTAAATCCAAAAGAAAAAGCAATTTAAGAAAAAAGGCCCAAACTTGGTATTTAGGCTCAATATTTTAAGAACTGGTTCCTATGTGGAGCATTGCATTCTCTTTGCATGTACAGGACATAAAAAATCTGATGTGTTACACTGACATGACTTTCTCTACTCTTGTACAAACTATTTTTACTAACGCTTATTCCCCATCGAGATATCTAGATGTTAATCTTATTGATAATTTTCTTGTAGATGCAAGGGGAATTGGTAGACTTTAAGCGATAGTCAAATATTTTAAGAGCTGGTTGCTATGTTGAGTATTCCATTCTCTTTGTACTGCCAAGACAAAAAAATGAATAACCAATTCCTATTTGAGAAAAAGTATAAATATTATAAAATGTAAGGGAATAACAAGCAATATCTCAACAAACAAAAAATGCATATGATATAAATTGTGTATTTTAACGCGATCTACATTTTTGTCTAGTAAAATTTTGTCTATCTCTTATGGTTTACCAGTTATGCAAAAGTCGTTCACAATGAAGAATACTTTTGGAGACATTCCCAGAAAATTCGAGATATACATTTCATTTGTCATGAAAATATCTTAAACATATGATATTTTAATCAAAATCGTTTGAGCCGTTTCTGAAAAAATTAAAATTTTCGAAAAATATTCCATGTAAAGGGTAATCTGGGGTAGGGGGATTTTCTTGAAAACCTTAGTGTCGCATCTCTGGAATATATTGGACCTAAATACCAAGTTTGTGGTTTATCCGAATGTTCGTTTCTGAGTTATGCTGTTCACAGACAGACACAGACACACACACACCAACGGACATGTTTCCAAAAATGCTTTATATGCATTCAGTGCACCTCAAAACATGTATTTCCTGTGAAATTTGGGTATAAAATCTTTGGGTGGAATGCAATACTTCCCTTACTCAATATACGTAGTAGAGAAAGTAAAAAAAAAACGAATAACGACTTCTCATTTAAGAAAAAGTAGTATAAGTCGTGGAAAAATTCAACAAATAACAAGGAATATCTCGGAAATGGGTCATTCGACAAAAAAAATGTACATGACATAAATTTTGTGTTTTAACGAGATCTACATTTGTTGTGTAGTAAAATTTTGTCTTTGTCTTACTGTTTACCAATTATGCGAAAGCCATTCAGAATGAGGAGGACCTTTGGTGATATTCCCAGAAAATTCAGGATATACATTTAATTTACCAGGAAAATATCTTAAACGTATGGTATTTTAATCAAAACCGTTAGTCATTTTTGAGAAAATCATAAGTTTCAAAAAATGTTCCATGTAAAGTGTAGTCGGGGGTGGGGGGATTTTCTTTAAAATCTTCGTCTCGCATCCTTGGAAGATACTAAACTCAAATACCAAGTTTGGTATTTCTCCGACTTTTCGTTTTTAAGCTCTCAACACTCCAAAAATGCATTTGGATTCAGGGCACACCAAAACATGCACGATATTTCCGGTGAAATCTCGTTATCGAATTTTTGGGTGGAATGGAATACTTCCCATACTTACTATACGTAGTAGAGAAAGTAAAAAGATGTCCGTATATCTGTGTACGTTTGTGTGTGTGTTTATAAATAGCATAACACAAAAGCGAAAGTTGAATAAATACCAAACTTAACATTTAAGCAGAGTAGCTTCCACGGATTCAGATATGAAAATGTTCAAAAGGATATCCCGTATTCTTGACTATCCTTTAAATGGATTTTTTTTGTTATTTTGATTAAATATATTTTTATTGATTGTTTATTTTGATAATCGTTCTTTTGATTATATATATATAGATATAGAGAGAGAGTGAGAGAGAGAGAGTATATATTGATTTTATAGAAATATTTATGATGTCCTCGTCATCGTGATGAATTTTGTATAACTGGGCAACGTTTGAGAAGGCTAAATCTTACTACAGAAATATGCATAGTTCATTAAAATACACAAGGTCAAATAATTATTTTTTCGTAACGTTGGAATTTTCGAATTATTTCATGTTGTATGTTTACAGTTCCTCAAGTACGCAATCTGACGGGCATGCTTGAAGGTTTGTGATCGATTTTCTTCCACTGCTGGAGCCCGACGTGTTACCCCGACCTGTTACCACGGCTAAACATTTGAGTGCTGTTTTCGTTTGTTTTGTGTAACTAAGTACCCCTTGCTGAATTTGAAATGCACAGGAGTTCTTAAGTCCAGCTAGAAGGAGATTGGCATGTTGGGATCTACTGGAAAAACTTGGAAAATTTCCAGGTTAAATAAAGTGCGCGAAGTCAGATGAAGTTTGTTCAGCTAGTCAAAGGCAATTAATCTATATTTTTATTTTTTGTTTCTTTTTCATTTCTTTCTGCTACCTTTTAATTATATCTTAAAGGTGTATATATATATATACCGTCAATGACCCATGCAAGTGTATGTGCAATTATTTTAATAATTTGTCATTCATAACGATACCTTATCTACCTAATTTGAAATCACTCTACAGTATATGCGAATTGGTCATGGGTAGAGAATGTCTATTCGTTATAAACACACCTTTGGTTGTTTACACCGATATACTTCAGTTGTCTTCTAAGCTCCAGTCTGAATAATCGTATGCGAATATACCGTAATTATTGTCACGGAGATATAAATACATAAGTAACGAAATCATAGTAAGATATAGAAATAATTGCAATAAACAATTTCCACATGTTAAACCGTATTATGCAATAAGCTTGAGGTGAAAAGAATTTTCCAAGGAACAGGTCATTAGTGTATCATGTTAAGCAAAGTCATTAGCAAAAGCCGAAATAGTGAACATGTTATTATGAACGTTTTTGGTTATAAGGTCAGTATGTTTGAACAGTCAGGTATACCATAATTTTGGAAAAGAAAAGGAGAACAAAATTCTCAGAATCAGGGAGGTACCCGACAGTAAAAAAATAACAACAAACGTACACATGGGATTTTTAAGATTAGTCCCGGGCTAGAAGGAAAGTTAGTGGGGTGTATCTAAAGTAGGCGGAGCATAAGTTAAGAAATAGACGTGCATTCTAATCAGAGAAACATTCGTGCATAAATCAGAGAAACTCTTTTCGTTCATACATTCGTGCATACATTCGTCATTCTGGATATTTGTGACGACTCGTGTGTTATTTTAACATAAATTAATGTATAAACCCTTACGAAAAATTCACCCTATAATAAAGATTTCTAATAATGCTTTAGTAGATTTACCAACATCCTCAAACATTACCTCATGATGAAATTTTGGTTCTCTGAATTTCAAATTATATCGAATCGCACGATAGTAACTTTCAGTGTGACGTGCTTATGTGAGTCAGATTTACCGGCTATTGCAAGGGATCTTTCCGAGCCACATTTTAGCGACTCACGGTAAGTTACGTTTCTAGTTTCTTTTATTGCAGAAAGTTATTTCAAACCGTAAAATTGATACTGCAGAAGTTAACAGACATAATAAGTCAATTTCTATATTTTCGAATGCTACGATTCATAATCAGGTTCATTCTTTATCACACCCGCCCACGCATACAAAGAGAGAATGATTTCATAGCAAACCACTGTAGCAGAATCAACAGCAGATACTGAGGGGAAAGGGCACGGCTTCAAAAAAAGTGATGACCAACGCTTTGCTTGTTTGACTTCAAGTAGTGTATTGGGGTGTTCCAAAAGTTCTCGGCCTGATCAAGAAAACACAAGATATAAGAGAAATATTTGTTTTTTTCTCAACATATCGCCCTGTAAATCAATAGCTTTAGCCCAAAGACTTCCCAAACTTTTAATAACCTCGTAAAATAATATTTGTTCAACTGCACAACATAAGCCTCCTGTGTCAGCTTCAATCTCATCATATGATGTAAACTTTCACCCACCCAGTTATTTCTTCAAATGTGGGAATGGAAAGTAATCGCTGTAGCCAAATCTGGCAAAATTGGTTGATATGGAAGCAACGGTCAAACAGTTTAGCATCAGCAATCCTAAACATGCATTAAGCCACATATCTGGACGAAACGGAACTTTATCACAAGGTGTGGACGTTTATCCTGAATATAAAGCATCACTTAATCCAGTAGCGAAGCGCAGTACTACCCGGTGATGATTATGCACTTCTGGAGCTAGTCTATGAGCTTCACACCATGGTTTCTCCCGTAGATGGGATTATTTTTGCTGTTTTCATCCACTGTTTGGACTGTTCCTTCGTTTCTGGCATGTAGTAATGATTCCATGTATCACTTACTGTTATGAAACTCGTAGACTATAACTGCGTTTAAATAAGTCTAAATACTCTTGAGAAATCTTCATTCGAATACGATTTTGGTCCATTGTTAACAAATACATCACCCATTAAGCGGAAAACTTTCTCATTTACAAAACTTCGTGTGAAATGTAGCCAACACTACCTGATGACTTTGCAATGTCAGTCAACTCGTGTACCTTCAATCGGCGATTAATTAGTGCGATATTGTGAATTTTTACTACAATCTCTTTTAGGACGCTCTGAGCGCTCAGAATATTTTATGGATGTACGGCCATGCTTAAACCTAGCAACCCGGTTTTGTAACCGCGGTAAACAAGGGGAAGAATTCTTTATGTCGAAGCTAACTTCTTTTGTATTTCTGTTGGGGTTTTACCGCTCAAAACGAAATACTTTATACTAATTCCTGTTTTATTTCTATTAATTTTGTGGAAAATGTTAACACTAGTTTGCTTACATTATCGTCACACACAAGTGACTATACTTGGCCATCTGAAACTTTACAACACGCCATCTAAAGGATGATACTTGAGAACTATTACAGTAATTTGGCCATCTTCACGCCATCTCTCAGTCAGGTCGAGAACTTTTAGAACGTCCCTAGAAAGTTTTGTTTAGAACGTAAACTCTGCTTGTTTGTTGTTCATCGAAATAATGATAGAATTAAAGTAGATTACACTTTGTAATGAACTGGCTATTTCTACCCTTAAGCAAGACTGTCCTTTGTCTTGTGTAGAACTGCGTCGGTTATAAGAAAATGTCCTTGGAAGGCACGAATGGGATGCTGCAGGGAGAGTAAAACCAAGCTAGGAAATCTATACGAGAAATCTTTATGCTCGAGTCCAAAATTTCCCTAAGGTATCGTTGATTGTTATCGGGCTGTTTTATCACGCACAGTTTTCTCTTGTGGAAATGAAGAACCCGTGGTATTTCTGTTAGGCATTCTGCCCCATCGAGTGGCTAAGATTGCTTGTAATGGTTTGCCAACAAACCGAGGTAACTGAACGTTAAGGCTTCGATGAAGGATTTAATTGTATAAAAACACGAATTGAAATGCTAAAGAGTATAGAGGAGTTTCTCGAATATGGAGGCTGAGGTAATAGTGATCTGTTTATAAAGTAAGTACAGAATATCTAATATAAATATAAAATGTCCAAAATATATTTACAATATGGTAGTTGAACCCAAAGTGGTATTGAGGTGAGTTGATGGAAGAGAGAAAATTGTAGATATGCTACATAGGACGCTTTGAAGGGAAATCTTAGGTCTACCATGTGCAACTATAAGGAAGTAAGAGTAGATATCACGAAAGGGTGCCGGGGTAGAGCACCGCATGTAAGCTAGTATGGCCTTTTGTGCTTCTAACGTGTGCCCTGGGAGAAAGGGATGAGGGGAGAGGCCAGCGAGCAGATCCGGGCGATGATGTGCGCAAGCACGCACGGGTCCCTAACAGTCCAACCGACGTCACGGAGAAACCTATCCAAAGCATACCTCCACCGCCCAGCCGCAACGCATCGAAAACCGTCGCCTGGTCCATCAACCCTAAAATAGATGATAGGAAATGATGGATAGAGAATTCGTGGTATAAAATGAACCCACGAAAAAACACATGGCCAGAATGCCGGCATGAGGGGAATTGAACCTGAGCTCTCCCGAATGTAAACCTCGTGCGTTACCGCAGAGCCAGCTCGCTCGGTTACTGTAAAGGAAGTAGTCCAAATATAACTGGGAAGAGTGTTAAGGAAGAATATAATTATGGAAAGGGTGATGAAATATTGGTTTAGGATCTTGAATTTAGAAGGAAATAACATACTAAAACAATGTTTAGAACATCAAAAGAAGAGTTTAAGAAATTCTGGAAGGATCGATAGTCTTCAAAATAATTTTGGGAGATAGGAACACAATTAAGAGGCATTTGGAGAATAAAAAGGAGAAGATCTGAAGATATACATATTCAAACAGTGCTTAGTGAATTAACAGAGAAAAAGTCTAGCATTTTATGTTTCAAAGAAGAACACTACGAAAGGGAAACATAGATTAACAAATGAGGAAAAAAGAAGAGTATTACATGGGTAAGAACAGGGGTATGGAGATAAAAATGGATAAGAAAAGGTGTCCCACAAAGTCAGTGCTCTTTGTGGTCGAATGAAGATTTTGAATATGTATCTGAATGTGGATAAAAGAGCTAATAAATCAGAAATTGCTTAAATTTTCAGAAACGATAAGTGGATAATACATAGGATAGTTCTTAAGCAAAGTGAGAAAAAACGGAAATGCTGTGTCAATAGAATGATAGCACAAACGTAGTTTTCTTTAATAATTTTGTAATCTAACAAAGAATTACAAATAGTATAAGGCTAGTTGAAACGGCAACTCTAGGCCGAACCCGAGCTATGTAATTATTAATAATTTGAGTAATTAATTTTTAGTGAAATTAAATTATGCTATGTACAGCTATTTTTCTATTTACTGCCTGTGTAGCTTAAGAAGAGTGATTTAATGATATGTTTGTATTTAGGTTGTTAATAGTAGAGGAGTAATGAATTGTTTAATGTAAATAATTTAAGCGCTATGTTAAAATACTGTCCACGACGAGATATTTTAGCTGCAGGAAAAGTGTCTTCGAAAGCAACCAGTGAGTTTTACGATGTCTCTCTGGTAGCAAGAGTATTGTTCATACAGCGAGGGTGTAGAGCTTTTGTCCTTTTGTACAGTAAATCGCCGTGACCGGAGTGAAGGAGACAACAAGCTTAACGGTACAATTAGGAAAAGCCGCGATTTCTGTTAAAATTGGACCAATGAGATCCCAGTAAATAGATATGAAATAGTGAGACGCGTTGAGTGGCGCTAAAAATGCACCAATAGGAAATTAAGTAGCCCAAGAAGCCTGCGGCTATAAATAGATATGTTAAGACCAAAAATCGTGGAGTTACTTCGAAGCTACAGGCAGAGAATGACTCTGCCGGATACTTAAGAGATGTGGCGCCAAAAGTAATGAATTAAGACAGGTTTCGCTACACACATAAGAATCGCTACAAGTAAAGAGACCTAATAAGTATATAAACTGCGCGTCATATCAGCGCCGTGTTTCAACAGCAGTGGATAGTGTTTTAACGGCGACAATATAGTGTTGTGAACTACCAGAAGTAACGAAATAAAGAAAACAGTGGTGTCGTCTTTCTGTAACTGGAGCACGTCTATTTCTCTCCGTTACCACACCCGAGATCTACGTTTCCTTTACCAAGGAAAAGTCCATGCTCTCACATGTTCCAGAAATTACTTCAGCTAGCCGAGGATAGAAATGCAGAGAATCAGCCCACTTCGAACATCTGGAGTGGACGCGGAGGCTGCAGAAAGGTAAGCCGCGAGCTACGGGCATTAAAAACCACAACATCGGACAGGAGTAGATACTGCTGTAGAGTTTATTGTGTATATTTGAATACGATTGGCTAACAACCTAGACTGGATGCCTAGTCATATTCACATGTAGTAATGCTTAGCACAAATAAAAAATAAATAACTAGATAAATGAAGTTGATATACAAATGGAGGGGATACAAGTGCCTACCTTTAAATTACAGAAAAGTCTCAAAGGGTTCTTTATATAATTTTTAAGTACTTTTCTTCTATCCTTTATACATTTGCGGTAAATATGCTTTAAAAACAGAGTTAGTGTTTGCCAACTGCGCTTTCACTTGAACGAGTGTGAAAAGTGACTCTTAACGCGTAAGGCAAGCGTTGCCGCACCGTACAATGTGCGCTGATTTTACGAAGCCGGCTGCAAATATGTTACGGTATAAACGCTTGCTAGGGGTATTGCTTTCTAAGCATCTATTCTTTCTGCATTGCCTGTGAACTTTGATGTTCAGAAGGAAACTAACTGAACGGCAGTTTTTACCATATAAAAGAAAATGCTTTAAGTTGAATGCTTAGTCTCATATGGACTTACAGCAAACCTCAAACAGTCTTTATATTATGAATCCCAATAGAGATCATTTTCTTATAGAAACACTCAGTGAAAAGAAAGAAAAGGAAAATGTACTGCCTTTTTCGTTTAGGAAGTTCAAAAAATTGAATAAAGCAAAATAAACACTGCCTTACCCGGGAATGCACTATTGCGTATAGCACAATGTTTCAAAAAGTGGAGGGGAGGAGACGTAAGAAGGAAATAAATAATAATTTAAAAAATCTGATGTGTTACAAACTATCCTACTGTAACTCGTTTTTCTATCTGCTTCATATAAATAAATTGAGTTTTATTTATGGACGCTCTTTAACCACTGTGGTCCTTAGCGTCCCATTCTATATTGGGCGTGAAAAATTGAATAAAGCAAAATAAACACTGCCTTACCCGGGAATGCACTATTGCGTATAGCACAATGTTTCAAAAAGTGGAGGGGAGGAGACGTAAGAAGGAAATAAATAATAATTTAAAAAATCTGATGTGTTACAAACTATCCTACTGTAACTCGTTTTTCTATCTGCTTCATATAAATAAATTGAGTTTTATTTATGGACGCTCTTTAACCACTGTGGTCATTAGCGTCCCATTCTATATTGGGCGTGAAAGACCGGAACTTTTACTCAGAGGTCTCTTTATCAGGCTTGAGGTTCTTTTACGTGCCGTAAATCTACGACACAGGACCACCGGCTTTACTTCCCTTCCGAAGGAAGCCATTCTAAGGGTTTTTACGCCCGAAAACATCCATCGCCCTCCGCCGGAGTTGAACCCGCAATCATCGGGAACTAGAAGCTAGCATTGTACCTCTAGACCACGCAGGACGTCTATCTGCTTCATGTTGATCCAGATTAACAGATGTAGAAATAGTTACATATTTTGTAGGTCAAGAGCGGTAGAGAAAACCAAATTGATAGTCCAGTGTTTAAATAGGGCTCGCTGTGGCTTCCATGACATCGCTAGAAACAAATGAAAAGCTACAGGGCTTTAAAAATCACAAAATATTGAACAATTGAAAGTAATGTTAACGGATATCTCGGAAACGGCTAACGCCATAAAAGAACTATTTGAAATAAATTGTGTTTTTTTAAAGAGACCTACGTTTATTTTCAACTACATTTTTGTCTACCTCTTAGCGTTTACCAGTTACACAAAATTATATAAAATTGCTTTCGAATTATAGACAGGTTTATCTAAAACTGCTATTTTTTATTTACGGGCCTTGAAACATGTATTTTTGGTGAAATCTCGATTTCGAATTTTTGGATGGAATGAAATACCTTCTGTAGTTGCTAGGTACGTGGCACAGAAAGTAATAAGAGGTTGCAGTAATTATTGGTCGAGTGATTAATCGGTTACGAGATGCCACCATTTTGTTGCCGGCTAGAGCATGCTGAACACTGAGTACTAATTCTAACACAAGTAGTGACAATTTTATTTAATTTATCAATTGTCGCAGTTCTCAATATCTTGTGTTATCTTATTTGTTGGGCGCTTATTGTTTAATTATTTTTAAATTTGTGTACTTTGTCCTCCGGGTAGCTATTGTAACTCAGTCGAGCACGTGTCTCTAAGCAGAGTGTGTATACGGAAAGGAATTGTTGCTAAAGATAACACTGATAAAAAAATCTGAATGTAGACCTTTATTGTCGTCACGCTTAATTAATAATTGACATATTTAATCTTTATACACGCCTGACTGAAACTGTGATATTTCCAAATGTAACTACAGTCGTTTTAGTTGCCGGGCACCAATTACTTCGCGTACTTTTCACTTTTGTAACTAACTCTACGACGTGCACCTCGTGAGAGATTCTTCAGAACTGTGCGACACTTCCTTATATACTCCTTCACCTCGAATTGCCTAAACATTATAATAGAGCTGCTATTGGTTACCAAATCGCGCCAACATTAGCGTCTGTTTTGGTCAGCCAATCACTACAACTAACATATATGCTCTAGGGAAGATATTCCCTCCATTTCTAAAAAAAAGGCACGCTACCCTGACGTCATTTATTTATGACTTCTTAGTGATACACAACTCACCCCCTCGGTTTATTGTTACCCACTTCTATTGTCAGTTTCAGTGAGGCCGTGTAAACTTATTTCCTAACAATCCTTATGGCTAACAAACATCTAAAATCATGTACATACAATAATATTAATTTACACTACAATCACTCTGGCATTCACAGCATTATGATATAAAATATTGCCTCACAATTAGAGACAATCAGAGCAGGCAGAAACAAAATTCCATGCTGTTTCAATGGAATCGCGATAAACAAATGTACGTTGATAGAACTTCAAAAGAATGACCAAGTAATGAATAATTTGAACCATTAATAACAGATATCTCAGAAATGGCTTATGCCACAATAAATGTATTTTAAATAAATTGTTATTACTATTACTCTATTTATTTTACGTCGTTTTAACTGCAGGTTCATATTGTGATGGATCTGCTAGAGGATAACTCTTAGAAGGATGTGTGGCGGTCAGTTAGTCTTCTAGGTCTCATCCCTGTAACCACCCGCGTCATGGTGTCCACAGATACCCTAGTGCATAGCAACCCTGCCCCGTGCCGTGCAGATGGCATTAGGATGCCGTCCAGTGCAACCGCCGCCCTCACGCAGAAAGGCGGACAGTTAGCCTTCTAGGTCTCATCCCTGTAACCACCCGCTTCGACATATTTACAGAGACCCTAGTGCACAGCAACTGGAGCTTCTGCTTCGTGCCGTGCAGATGGCAAAATAAACGTGTGTTTTAAAGAGATCTACATTTCTTGTGCAGTACGTTTTCATTAATCGCTTAACGTTTAGTAGTTATCCAAAGTTCGTTCCGAATGAAGAGGACTTCAAAGGCTATTCACAGAAAATCAAACTGTACATGTTATTTGTCATGTAAATATAATTAATATATGGTATTTTAATCAAAATTGTTAGAGCCATTGTTTAGAAAATTAAAACATTTGCAAAATCTTCCATGTAAAGCGTAGTTTGGGGTGGGGAGAGTTTCTTGAAAATCTTCGTGTCACAGCTTTAGATGGTATTGAACATAAATGCCAAGTTTGAAGTTTATCCGACCTTTTGATTTTAAGTTCTGCTGTTTAAGGACACGATCACACGGACCTTTTTCTAAAACTGCTTTTTTTTATTAAGGGGGCCTCAAAATATGTATTTCCGGTAAAATTTTGTATCAAATTTCTCTACGTATTACGTACATTTTTATTTCTCATTCCTACATTTTGGAACGTCACTTTTGAAACATGCTATATATCTAGATAAGGAATTCTAATATCCAGAATCTACGTCCATTTTTGTCTGAAATTCGTCATTCAAAAGTGATTACATACATCACCCTCCAAGGACTTGTAGTGAAAAGCGTTGGATTGATTTGATTATGAGAGATAAATGTGACAAAATGTGTATTTTTGTGCACATAACCCCAAGCAGGTTTTTTTTTTAAACCCCACAACGTTTTTCCTCTCGAGAGAGAATAGCTACGTATTAATAGAGCTGCGACAATCGTCCAAATTTTATTAGCCATGTTTAAGGTGGTGTGGGGAAAGAGGCGAATGTGAAGAGGGGAAAGCGAGTGACTAGCGGGACAAGGGAAATCCATTACAGCAATGGGCTGGCCCTTGAAAGGAACAGGCTTTACGTTACCTCAAGTATTTTTAAAACTACGCAGATCAATATTTCAGTTGCTTTTGAGGGCCATTCATTTTGAACTAGCACAATACAATCCTCAATTTTATATAGGAGTTACAACAAAATCCAATATCAGAGGGACTTGGGGAAAAACCTGATGTGTTGTATTCACAAGACCTTCTCCACTCACTCCTGTACAAACTGTTTCTACGTAAGGTTATTATGCTATCAATTTGTGGTTATTCCAGATAAACTTTCATTTACACATTTCGTTGTAGGACAAGTAGATAGCGCGCTAGTCAGAGTTTTACTTTCTCTATCACATACTTAACAGGTAGAGAAGGTATTGTATTCCACCCAAAACTTCGATACCGCGATTTCACCGGAAATACGCGTTTTCAGGCCCCCTGAATACAAAAAAAAATCATTTTCAGAAAAAGGTCAATGCGTGTGTCTGTGTTCTGTGTGTCTATGAACAGCATAACTCAAAAACGAAAAGTCAGATAAATACCAAACTTCCTATTTGAGTTTAGTATCTTCCAAGGATGTGACACAAAGATTTTCAACCAAATTTCCCCCACCCCAGACTACACTTGCATAGAAAATTGTTGAATTTTAATTTTCTCAAAAATGCCTCAAATATTTTGATTAAAATATCGCATATTTAAGATATACTTCTGGCAAATGAAACATATATATTGAATTTTCTGGGAATTTACCAAAAGTCCTATTCATTCTGAATGACTCTCACATAACTGGTAAACCGTAGCTGGTACTGCATCAAAAATGTAGATCTCGTTAAAACACAAAATTAATGTCATACTTTTTTTTGTTGAGTGACCCATTTCTGAGATATTCCTTGTTATTTATTTGAATTTTATAATACTTATACTTTCTCTGCAATGGAAATTCGTTACTCACTTTTTTACTTTCTGTACTACGTATAGTAATTAGGGGAAGTATTGCATTCTACCCAAAAATTCCATATCGAGATTTCACCGGAAATACATATTTTGAGGTACCCTGAATCCAAATAAAGCATTTTTGGAAACATGACAATCTGTGAACAGAATAATTCAAAAATGAAAAGTCAATAAACACCAAAAACAGTACTTGTACAAGAGCAGATAAGGTCATGTGAATGCAGCACATCAGAGTTTTATGTTCTGGACATGCAAAGAGAACGGAATGATCCACATAGCGACCAGCTCTTAAAATATTTACTATCGCTTAAAGCCTATGGTATTTTTCTATATTCCCCTTGCAAAAATCAGCAATAAAATAATTTCTGCATATGTTTATCTCGTTTAATATGATGTAGATAGAGAATAAGTGTTTGTAAAAATAGTTTACACAAGAGTAGAGAAAGTCATGTGAGTGCAACACATCAGATGTTTAGAAATAGGTCCGTGTGTGTATGTTGAGCAGCATAACTTAAAAACTAAAAGTAGCATAGGTACGAAACTTGGTATTTAGATTCAGTACCACTCCAAAGTTGCGGCAGGAAGATTTTCAATAAAATCCCCCCGACATCAACTACACTTTATGAAGCTTTTTTTCGAAAAGTTTGATTTTTTATAAAATGGCTGTAATGCTTTTGATTAAACTATTATATATTAAATATTTTTACATGACAAATAAAGTATATATCCTGAATTTTCAGGGAATAGCCTGTGAAGTCCTCTTCATTCGAAAGGAATTTTTCATAATCTTGTATAACTGGTAAAGGTTAAGCGATAGACGAAAACGTACCATACAAAAAGTTTAGATCACTTCAAAGCACACAATTTAGATAGAATATGTTTTCTGTGGCATAAGCCATTTCTGAGATATCCGTAATTAAAGGTTCGAATTGTTCAGTACTTGTCATTCTTTTAAAGTCTCGTGGATTTTCAGTTGTCTCTCGCGATTGCATGGAAACAGAATGGAATTTTAAGGTACAGCATATAGCGTCTAGTTCTTAAACATTTGACTATCGCTGTTTGCTTTGTAGCTATAACGAACTGTGTAATGTAGCTATTTTGCAAACGTTTGTTTAAAATGTAGTAGATAGAAAACTAAATTTCAGTATGAATGGTTTGTATACCCTCTAATAAAGATAGAGGGTAAAAAAGTAATGTCAATGTATCACATCAGATTTTTATAGAATTTATGAAACGTATCGCTATGTAATAACTTTGAAATACCACAATCTGCTTGACCACGAGAAAAAACCTAAAACGATTTCCCATTTGAGAAAAGCATAAGTATTTGAAAATACAAACCAATAACAAGGAATACCTCAAAAATGTTTAATAACACACAAAATATTACTTGATATAATTGTGTGTTTTTAAGAGATCTGCGTTATTGAGGCAGTATTTTTAACACTTAAATGATTTCAATCAAATTATATAATATGTAAATTCAATAACAGCCCGTCTTGAAGCAATATGTGCATGTAATAATTTGTAAAATGTATATAACACTCATTGCATATGCTTATATTATTGTAAACATGTTCAATAATGTTATGTGAGTATATTACGTAATTTAATAACGTAGGAGCTGTGAGAATAATAATTAAAAGTTGCTAACAATGAGGTAACAATGAGGTAACCTTGAGGCAATAATGAGTTTGGAAGTTTAAATACTATTTCTGATTATTGGAGTAACAATAATGTAATTTTAGTCACAGTTTATAAAATAGCCAATCAGCAACCAGAAAACGTTTTAGTTAAAAGGTATTGGATTAGGAATAGCCAATCAGAGACTTGAAATACAGAAATATACAAGTTTAGGCGCTTGAAATCAGTTCAGTTGCCTGCAAGCAGTGTTCCTAACCGGACGCGAGACACGTCCTCGAGAAGTATTCGTGTGAGACGAAAAATAGTTTACATGTTAAAAAGTGCAAGTAATTCATAAAAGAATCTCTCTCTATATATATCCGTGAAGAGTTAATTAAATCGTGTCAAGCATTAATAAAAGAAGTGAAGTAAAATTATAATCTGTGTAAGCCCACATTCAGTCGCACCACAACCCTGCCAAGACATCCATGTATCTAAAATAAATACTGACGCAGCCGAGGCAAACATAAATATATAATATTTAAAGAAACAGTCAAATTACAAAGTTAATATTTTTTAAAGTTGGGGCAAAGGCCACCGTCTACCATACGTATGGTTGCAACTACTACAAGTTTGGTTCCCCAACATATGAAATATAATACAACTCCTTCAATACAAACTGCTTCAAATTGACGCCCAAAGCGTGGTAAAAAAAATAACGTAACAAACCATCTTCTTCAAATTGGCGTCCATAAGTGGAGCTAATAAAATACTTCTTCATTATTTTTAACCGATTTGTCTATACCTTACGGTTCACCAATTATACAAAGATATTCGGAATGAGAGAACTTCAGAGGCTATTCCCAGAAAATCAAGTATACATATTTTCATTTGTCATGAAAATATTTTAAACATATGGTATTTTAATCAAAATCTCTAGAGCCATTTTTTTTAAAACCGAAAGTAAAGAAAATGGCGGCGCCGGGCCGAGCGGTTAGACCGCTCGCCTCCCACCGAGGCGGCCCGGGTTCAATCCCAGGGACCTGCATGTGGGATTTGTGGTGGACGAAGCGGCGTCTGGGCGGGTTTTCTCCGGGTTCTCCGGTTTCCCCCGCCATTCATTCCACCAACTGCTCCATCATCACCTTTCCTTTCATCCATTTCACCAACATTTCGTTTCATCTATTTCCTTCATCCCATACCAGGCATCGGACTGATCACCCATCCTAGATACTCTGTCTGATCCATGAGTGTCTGCTCCTCGACGGGTCTCTGACCCCCAGGCACCCGCTTGTAAGTCCTGGGGAGTGTAAGTCCTACATAAGAGGAGGGTAGACAGATAATGAATGAAAAAAGTAAAGAAAATCTTTCCATTTAGAGGGTAGTTTTGGGGGCGGGAGGTCTTACAAAAGTTTATTTTTCTTACTTCATTTTAATCGAGATGAACCTATGCAAAAATAGCTACATATACATTTGGTTAGGATAAAAAGGAAACAACTATAGTGAAATGTTTAAGAACTCTATGCTATAAGCTTGTCTTAAATTTGCATTCTGTTTCCAAACAATACAAAACAAAAAAATCTGATGTGCTACACTCACATGACTTTCTCAACTCTTGTACAAACTATTTTTACAAACGCTTATTCTCCATATGCTTCATGTTAATCGAGATATCGAGATGTTAATCTTATTGCTAATTTTCTTGTAGATGCAAGGGTCAAATATTTTAAGAGCTGGTTGTTCTGTGGAGTATTCCATTCTTTTTGCATTACCAGGACAAAAAAAAATCTGATGTGTTATACTTACATGACATTCTCTACTCTTGTACAAACTATTTTTACAAACTCTTATTCTCCATCTATTTCATATTAATCGAGATAAACTTTTGCAGAGACGATCTTTTGACATGCAAAGAGAATTACATTTTGCACATAGCGACCAGATGTAAAAATATTTGACTATCGCTTAAGGCGTACTATGTTCCCTTGTTTTGTATTTGCAAGGACAATATAGAAATACAGTAGCCTTTAAGCATAGACATTTCTCTTAATAGCTGGTTGCTATGTGCAGCACCATTCTGTTTGCCACAGATTAATACTCCTTGCATATCCAAGACAAAAAATGAATAACGAATTCCCATTTGAGAAAATAAGTATTGAAAGATTTAAGGGAATAACAAGCAATATCTCGAAAATGGTTCACTCAACAACAAAAATGTATATGACATAAATTGAGTATTTTAACGCGATCTACATTTTTTGTGTAGTAAAATTTTGTCTATCTCTTATGGTTTACTAGTTATGCAAAAGTCGTTCACATTGAAGAATAATTTTGGAGACATTCCCAGAAAATTCGAGATATTCATTTCATTTGTCATGAAAATATCTTAAACATAAGATATTTTTATTAAAATCGTTAGAGCCATTTATGAGAAAATAAAAATTTTCCCTAAAATGTTCCATGTAAAGCGTAATCTGGGGTGGGGGTTTTCTTTAAAACCTTTATGTCGCATCTCTGGAAGATACTGAAATAAAGTACCAAGTTGGGTGTTTATCCGTCTGTTCGTTTCTGAGTTCACAGATACAGACACACGCACAGACACACATACGGACATGTTTCCAAAAATGCTTTTTTGGGATTCAGGGGGTCTCAAAACAAGTATTTCCGGTGAAATCTCGGTATCTAATTTTTGGGTGGAATACAATACTTCCCCTGTAGTAGAGAAAGTAAAAACAAAATCTGTGATTCTACGTACTGGCTCCTTGAGTTTATACTTTACACCAATAAAAATGCACATACTGTTCGTTCAATGACGTTTTAGCTAGTGGGGTGAGGTGGCTTATCTCTCAGGTAAAGCCTTAGCTGGTGGAATGGGTATTCAGTATTCTGAACTTATGCAGCGCGTGACGCGTACAGTGGAAAACAAGCCACTTTCACTATTTCGTGTCTTTACCCCTCACTTACCTTATACCAAATAAACCTACCTACTTTCCTCCAGCAGCTAAACCCCTACCTGCTTAGAAAGGCTCCCTCACCCACTAGCTAAGATGTCGCTGAACAGACAATTTTTTTCATTATATTAACACATTTTGGGTAATATTATTACTAACTTTATTTTACCTAAATGACACTAAATCTAAAATTAAATCTAATCTTAAACTAAAATTCCCACCCATTTTTATCTAATCGCCTATTACTGGAAAACTTTAATTAATACTTAACTGCTGGAAATCCTACCCTTAAAATTTACCCAATATTGTCATATCGTTTAACTAACTGGAATCCAGCACGTACCATTCGAACAATTCGAACCGTGTAATAAGGAATATACGGAAATTGTTTATGCCACAAACAATTTGTTTGAAATGAATTGTGTTTTAAACAGATCTGCACTTATTTTGTAGTATATTTTCATATATCGCTTAATGTATACCAGTTTATAAGATTATACAATTTTTTTCCGAATGAAGACTTCGCAGCTGTTCCAATAAAATTCATTATATATATATATATTTTATTTGTCATGTACATATCTTTAATACACCACGTTACTTTAATCAAAACTGTTAAGAGTCACTTTTGATAAAATAAAAACTTTCAAAAAATACTCCACGTAAAGAGAGATAGGTTGGGAGGATTTTCTTTAAAATCATCGTTTCGAATCTTTAGTAGATACGGAAATTAAATATTAAACTAGTGGTTTATCCGACTTTTAGTTTTTTAGCTATGCTGTTCACATACACGTGCGGACATTCTTTAATTAACGGGGCCTCAAAACATGTAATTCCAGTGAAATCTCGGTAACAAAATTTTGAGAGAAATTCAATACCTTCTTTAACTTCATGTACACTATCGTGCATAAAAAGTGGTCCAATCCACTAGATCACTTTTCCCCTCAGATATCAACTTTTGACCTCACCCATCCGGTATGAATTCCCTATGTGACGGGCATGAAAAACAATTCAGGGACGTATAAGCTAACCAATGATCGATGTTTATAACTAATGTGAAATGAAGGGATGGTTCGGATACCACCTCTGTGTAAGTGTTTCGTTACGATTGGTATACAAGGAAAGGCTAAAATTAAATTGGGTTTTATTTATGGACGCTCTTTACCACTGTGGTTATTAGCGCCCCATTCTATATTGGGCGTGAAAGATGTAATTTTTCTCAGAGGCCACAGGCTTGAGGTTCTTTTACGTTCCATAAATGTACGACACGGGACCACCGGCTTTACTTCCCTTCCGAAGGAGGCCATGCTTAGGATTTTTACGCCCGAAAAAAATCCATCGCCCTCCGCCGGTTTGAACCCGCGACCTCAGGAAGTAAAGGCTAGCATGGTAACCACTACACCACTGAGGACGACAGGAAAGGCTAAAGCAATACAATTCGGCCTTCTATAGGAAATGGTGAACAATGTTTGCATGTTTCGTTAAACCGAACGACAGCTACGATATTTACGTATGTGAGAGCTTTCATCAGCGACATGGAGACGAAGGTTAACGTTGTTGCCGCTACTAAACGACAATGTAACATGAGAATAAAATTTTAAGTTGTAATGTTACCCTTCGGAAGTTCCGCAATTCTTTGGGGGAGGACCCTGCCAATCCAGTGGCCAGAATTATACTCGAAAAAAGAGGTGGTCTCGCTGGTAGGGGTGGGGCTAGATTTTGACAATACCAACATAACCAGCTCCGCTCCATTATGGGACACATTTTATGTACGTCAGAATACGCTTTTGTATGAATAGTTTGAGGAAGAATGGTTAGAAAAAGTCATGTGAGTAACATTTTTTTAAATGCTGGTACATTTTCAACTATATTTTAGAGTGCATCATAAATACAGGTGTCCGGCCTATATGTTTAACATTACAAACTGTTATAACTTTAGTTGTATAGATCCAGATAACAAAATTTGACGTGTGATTAGTAAGGTTCTTGCCATTTATGGTTGCAACAATGACAAAAATGACCACATTATTAGTTAGAATAGAATTTGTAAAGATGGCGACGTGGATATCATAATCGTCTTGGACTGGCTGAAACAAAATCTGTGAAGCGTGTACTACGAAATGCTCGCCTTGGCCGTCACGACGATGTCCCCTACTATGTAAGCATTATGAAATGGTACAGACAGTTACGAGAAACTGGTAGTCTTTTGTCTACATGTAGAAAGTGTGCAGAAAATGTGGAAAGTATTCGTGCGGCCTTCGTAAGAAGTCCGAAGAAGTCATTTCGAACAGGTCATTTCCAATTTGCCATTCCGTGGTCTACGATTGATAACGTAGTCCACAAAAGATTACGGCTACGACCTACAAGATTCAGTTAGCCAGTGAATATATCCCTAGAACAACAAACGGAAGACGTTGGGCGCAGACGTTTTGGATAAAACTGAAGAGAACGGTGTTTTCCTGGATAGAGTGTGCTTCTCTGATGAAGCAACTTTCCATGTGAATGAGAAAGTTAACAGACATAATTGGCGCATATTGGGTAATGAAAATCCTCGTGAGGTTAGTGAGGTCGAAAGAGACTCGCCAAATTAAATGTGTGGTATGCACTAATGAAAACTGTCTCTCCCATTTCATAATGCTTATAGGAGGGAACATTGTCGTGATGGCAAGAATTTCGTTGTACACGCTTCACAGAGTTTGTTTCAACCTGTCCAAATGACCAGCCTGGTTATAATGGATGTGCAGCGGTATTCCCTGATTACACTATACAATATAGTGTCCCCAACTATTCTTGTGAATTGTTCGCAATTCCACTCTCATTGTAATATATACTTAAAAAAGATAACCTACATAATTACATAAAATTCTGCGACTCATTGAGTGCTTTAACATCCCTTCAACAAAGCTCAATCCCCCAAAATATTGTTAAAGAACTTCAGAAGCTGTATAACCAAATACTAATCTCTGGTATGGAAATCTTGGAAATGAATCAGCTGATCAGACAGCCAAAGAAGCCACCAAACATCCCCCTCAGGACATCAACATCCCACACACGGACTTCATCAATACGACTTGCAGCAATCAATGGAGACAAACATGGAAAGCCAGAACTAAGTTACACGATGTCTACATTTCCGAGTCCAAACTCCAACACTATCATTTCAACCACAAAGACCAAGTTGTATTAACTCGACTACGTATTGGACATGCTTCTATAACGCACAAACATTTCCTCAACAGTGTCCTTCCTCCTGTGTGCGACCCCTGCAGATCCACCCTCACAGTTCATCATCTCGTTACAGCCTGCTGTCGCTATGTACAACACAGAGAAAAATGTCATCCCTAACAGCCTACCAGATGTCCTAAATTCAGCACAACAAAGAACTTTAAGCTTTATTAAAGCGACAAAATTGTATAACAATGTATAGTATTGTTGCGGTGTCTACGTCACCATCTTTGCACACGCTAATCTAACCTAATAATGTCATTATTGTTGTCATTGTCATTGTTGCAATATAAATGGCAACAGACCCACTAAACATATGTTTAAAGTTTTCATTATGTGGATTTGATACGAGTACAGCTAAAGCTACAAGCTTTTGTAATGTTAAACGTATAAGCCTGTACTTATGTGAACCCACTTTCGGTGTAGTGCTTGTAAGTGCGAAACGAAGCGGTCCAACGTAAAAAGCATTTCTTTATCAGCTGACTCCAGGGAAGTGGGCTTAAAAATACAATGTTATATAAAACGGCCCACATACACAAAGATGTTACATCTATGGCGCCCAGAATGTGAGGAGAAAATGAGAAGATGCATTCAACAAAATGATTACCACGTGAAGAGCCCATTTGCGCTGTTCTGGCGCGGCTAATGGAATGCCGAGGACGCTGCTGTTGGAACTATTAAAGCTCGCTGAAGACTTGTGGAAGAGGAAGAAAATGGAGTGAAATTGCGAGCATTTCGAAGTGAATGGAGAAACTTAAGAGTATACGACCACCCCTTATGTCTCATTTCTGATATAGACCATTCGAGTTTTCTTGTATATTGCCCACAACACAAACAGTAGCCCAGGAAGGTCATGTTTGTATCTCCACTACAGTGTTTCTCAGGAAGGTTAAACACTAATCTTGCATACCCCACATCTAGTTCCTGCAGTGAAAGCAGCGAATCATGCATCCGGAAATGAAAACCCTACTCGCTATGACGTCACGAGCACAACGGATATATACTAACCCCAAGTAAACTCTCTGTGCTGCAAACTCTTCTTAAAAAGTCTGACGTGACACATTCACACCACTTGCTCTACTCTCTATCTTTATTAGTGGGTATACAAGCTATTCTTACTAAAGCATATTTTTCTACCTACTACATTTTAATCCAAATAAACCTCTGCAAAAATAGCTACATTAGAGATTTCGTTATAGATACAAAGAGAACGGCCATAGTCAAGTGTTTAAGAACTGGACGCTATATGCCGGCCTTAAATCTCATACTCTTTTCATACAATCGCGAGAAACAACTGTAAATCAATACTTCAAGGAATGAGTATTGAACAATTCGAGCCTTTAATAACAGATATCTCAGAAATGGCTTATGCCACAGAAGAACCTATTCTAAGTGAATTGTATATTTTAAAGAGATCTACATTTTTGTATGTTACGTTTTTAACGTTTACGAGTTATATAAAATTATACAAAATTCCTTCCGAATGAAAAGGGCTTCACAGGCTATTCTCAGAAAATTCCAGATATGCCTTTTATTTGTCATGTAAATATTTTAATATAGATACTTTGATCAAAATCGTTACGATCATTTTTTAAAAAATCAAATTTTCAAAAAATGTTTCATGTATACGTAGTTTGGGGGTGGGAGAATTTTCTTGAAAATCTACGTGTCGCATCTTTGGAAGGTGTTGAACCTAAATACCAAGTGTGGTGTTTATCCAACTTTTCGTTTTTGAGTTATGCTGGGAGGCAGTATTTTTAACACTTAAATGATATCAGTGTAAATATATAATATAAACATTTAATAATAGTCCACCTTAAAGCAATATGTGCATAATATAAAAAGTGTATGTTACAGACAATGTATTATGTTTACTTTATTATGTGCATGTATAAAAATGTTATGTAAATGTATTACGTAGTTTAAGAATGTAGGAGCTGTGAGAATAGAAGCAAGCTGCCTTTCGTAGCAAACAGAATTACAAAGTGCAGCCGAAAAGTTGCTAACAATAAGGTAACTTTGAGACAACAATAAATTAGAAAGTTAAAAAAGGCTACTAATAATTCTTGGAACAATATCAATGTAATATTTAAAACAGTTTATAACAGTTAAAAACTAGAGAAGCTAAAAGTTAAATAAAGGTATTCTATTGGAGTAGGCTTAGCCAATCAGAGACATGAAATAGAGGAAAAGTACAAATTCAGGCGTAACCAAGTAGTTCGGTTTGGTCAGGGTTCAATGTGAGACGAAAATTCCTTAAAGTTTACCTGTTAAAAGTGCAATTAACAATAATCTCACAGCTCTATAGTAGGATACATCAGTGAAGTGTTATTTAATCGTCTGAAGGATTAATAAAAGAAGAAGAAGTACAATTATAATTTGTGTAAGCCATCATTCTTTAGCCGTACCAGCCTTGCTAAGAGATAAGTGCTCTGCAAATTACTACTGACGCAGTCGAGGCATACATATATAATATTTAAATAAGTAACATTAAAATAGTTATTACACATAAAGTAAACATGGGGCGAAGGCCACCGGAAAAGTAAACGTGGGGCGAAGGCCACCGGAAAGTTTGTACCGTATGTGGGGCGAACACTCCTAGAAACAATCTTCAGCAAATTGGTATCCATTGCATGCGTGGTATAAAACAGCTTCAAAATGGTGCCTAAAGGTGGTACAACTGCAACAATTAAACACCTTCAAGTTTGGCTCTCCAACAGTGGGGGTACAATGCAACTACTTCAGCTGTACTCACACACAAACACATACACGCGTACACGGATCTTTTTCTAAAAATACTTTTTTGTATTCAAGGCGTCTCAAAACGTGTATTTCCGGTGAAATCTCGGTATCGAATTTTTGGGTGCAATGTAATACCTTCTCTACCTATTATGTGCATGTTAGAGAAAGTAGAAATCTGAGGTGTTAATTCACATGACTTCCCCCCCTCTGTCGTTTATTAGGTTATAAACAAAATATTGTTACGAAAGCTTATTATTTTCTACGTATAGTAAGTAAGGGAAATATTGTATTTCACTCAAAAATTCGACATCGAAATTTCAGCGGAAATATATGTTTTGAACCCCCTGAATAAAAACAAAAAAGCATATTTTTAGAAAAAGTTCTGTGTATGTGTGTGGATGTGTAAACAGCATAACTTGAAAACAAAAAGTACGAACCTAGCTTTTTTATGTTTTTTTCTCATTAGAAAATGATTTATAAAAAGCTGCTTATTTTGTGATGAGGAATAAGGAAACAAAATAAAAAACATTGGCTCCCAATTACAAAACTAACTTGACCCTCAAATGACCATACATGGATGGTGCCACCATTCATTGGGCTCTCCGTACACACCCATTCAGAATTTTCGTTGTTATTTACATTGTTGTAAAAGCAATTGCAAAGTGTTTTATAAAAATGTGGATTAGATTTTTATGAGGAGAGAGAAAACAACATAAAAAGGTAGGTTCCCATTTAAAAAATGAAATCTACCCTAAAATGACAACCACAACGTCCTCCAAAAAAACGCGACTAATGGCATGTATTTTCCTCTATAATATCAATCAACTTTTATTCAAGACATTTCTTTCTACAGCGCTTAGTTATGGGGATATTGTACAGTCTCAACTTAAATGGTCCAGTCTGTATAAATTCATTTATATATTGAATTCCTTGGGAATTTCCTATGAAATAATATTCATTCTGAATGACTTATAATTTTGTATAACTAGTAAACCATAATAAGCAGACCAAAAACTTGCAGCACCAAAAATGTAGGTGTGTTAAAAATATGAGTTTATTTTAATATTTTCATTCTTTTCTTTTTATTTCTTTGCAAGAGACATTTCTGAGATGTTCATTACTGTCGGTTTGAATTTTTCAAAGCTCGTTATTTTTTTAAGTGGTCACCAATCAGATATTTCTTACGATGTCATGAAAAGGGTATGGAATTTTAGTGACAGCACATCAAGATTTGAGTATCGCTTCAGGCTATCTTACTTCTTTGTGCCTAAAACGAAATATATAACGAAACTATTTTTGCACATGTTTATCTTAACTAAGATGAAGTATGTAGAAAAAATCTATATGTTACACTCACATGACTTTCTCAACTCATGTACAAACTATTATTACAAACCTTTTTCTCCACATGCTTCATGTTAATGGAGATATCGAGATGTTAATCTTATTGCTAATTTTCTTGTAGATGCAAGGAGAATTGGTAGGCTTTAAGCGATAGTCAAATATTTTAAGAGCTGGTTGCTATGTGGAGTATTCCATTCTCTTTGCATTACCAGGACAAACAAATGTATAACGAATTTGAGAAAAAGTATAAGTATTGGAAAATTTAAGGGAATAATAAGCAATATCTCGAAAATGGTTCACTCAACAACAAATATATATATCATATAAATTGTGTATTTTAACGCGATCTACATTTTTGTGTAGTAAAATTTTGTCTATCTCTTATGGTTTACCAGCTATGCAAAAGTCGTTCACAATGAAAAATAATTTTGGAGACATTCCCAGAAAATTCGAGATATACATTTCATTTGTCATAAAAATATCTTAAACATATAATATTTTAATCAAAATCGCTAGAGCCATTTTTGACAAAATTAAAATTTTCGAAAAATATTCCATGTAAAGGGTAGTCTGGAGTGGGGGGAATTTTCTTGAAAACCTTCGTATCGCATCTCTGGAAGATACTAAACCTAAATACCAAGCTTGGTGTTTATCCGACTGTTCGTTTCTGAGTTATGCTGTTCACAGACACACACACGGACGTGTTTCCATAAATATTTTTTTTTGGATTCAGGGGATCTCAAAACATGTATTTCCGGTGAAATCTCGGTATCATTTTTTGAGTGGAATACAATACTTCCCCTACTTACTATACTAGTACAGAAAGTAATAAGTTTTCGTAAGAAGATACAGACACTTATGGACATTCTTAAGGCTGTTGTTATCATTATTGTCATTGTTATTATTATGATTATTATTATTCCCGGTTAAAACTCGATATAGAGTTTAGGGTGAAACACAATGCCACTTCTACGTGCTATAGAAAGTTAAGGTGGACTTCGCAGCTTCGTTAGGCAATATGAAAGGTATTCAAAAGATATAATATTTCTGTGGAACTCAGCAATTCATAACTTCGCTGGTTCCCTTTTTCGTCACTTCATTTGACCCCAATGAAGGAATGGATGTTTGAAGAAGGAGGTGGCCTTAGAGATGAACTGAGTAGTTTGTCACCTCTCCCTATGATATTCCCAGTCTGAATACCTCGACCAACTCTCAAAGTAAAAACGACATACATTAAATAATGCTTCTTGTGTTTATCAATGACGAAGTGTTTGCCTGCAATTATTGCATTAATTATATGCGTGTTTAAATAACTTCAACTATTTCGTAGTTTTTGACCAAATATTATTCAAAAAGTTTGTTTATTTATCTTCTTCATGTTAATTGAAGAAGATATTTTGTTGTAACTTGTTTGCAACACGCTTTGGGCGTCAATTTGAAGTAGGTCGTATTGAAGTAGTTGTATTATAGTTCAACTTTTGGGGAGCCGAACTTGTAGTAGTTGCAACCGCATGTATAGTAAACAGTTTCCGGTAGCCTTCGCCCCAAAATGTACTTTCAGGTGGCCTTTGCTCCAAGTTTAAAAAAAATTATATATTAAATTTGTAATTTGACTGTTTCTTTAAATATTATATATTTATGTTTGCCTCGGCTGCGTCAGTATCATTGTTAGAGACACGTTTCTCTTAGCAGGGTTGTGGTGTGACTAAAGAATGTAGGCTTACACAGATTATAATTTTACTTCACTCCTTTTATTAATACTTGACATGATTTAAATAGCACTTCACTGATATAGAGAGCTGTGGGATTCTTTTTATTAATTACTTGCACTTTTAACACGTAAAACTATTTTCATCTCACACGAATACGTATTAAATCTCTTGAGGACACCTTTTGCGTCTGGCTAGTAACGCTGTCTGCAACCAACTGAACTGATTTCAACCGACTAAACATGCAGATTTCTGTATTTTAAGTCTCTGGTTGGCTATACCTAATCCAATAGAATACCTTCAGTTAACTAAAGCTTTTTATGGTTTTTGATTGGCTATTTTTATAAACTGTCACTAAAATTACATTATTGCTTCCAAGAATCACAAGTAGTATTGTTAATCTTTCAAATTCATTATTGCCTCAAGGTTACCTTATTGTTAGCAAACTTTAACCTATTATTCTCACAGCTCCTACATTATTAAATTACGTAGTACATTCACATAACATCATTACATGTACACAATAATATAAACATATACAATGACTGCAATATACACTTTTTTATATTGTTACATACACATATTGCTTCAAGGCGGGCTGTTATTGAATTTGCATATTATATAATTAGACTTAAATCATTTTAGTGTTAAAAACACTGCCTCATAATAGAGATATAAATTTTCCGAAATGACTACATTGTAGGTACAAGTGAATTAGGGGAATACAGTAGCCTTAAGCGATAGCCAAATGTTTTAAGAACGGGTCGTAGTGAAGACTGAAATTCCGTTCTCTTTGCACATTCACATGAAAAACAGAAAAGGATTTTTCACTTGAGAAAACTGTTACTGTTTGAAAATTCTAATCAATAAAGGTTAAAGCCAAGAGAAATGTTATTTTGCATAAATTGTGTTCTTTAACCAGGTCTAAAAATTTTATGTAGTAAGATTACGGTTTGCCAGTTATAGAAAAGTCATTCAGAATGAAGAGGACATCACAGGCTATTCCCAGAAAATTCAGGACATTTATTTTGTCATGAAAATAATCTTAAATGTGGGCTATAAAATACCTTTTAATTTCAATTCATAAATTACTAAAACACTAAAAACGACTTAGAAAGCCTTGTTGAGAATGTCGCGGAGTAAAAAATTATAGATTTACCTCACATAGTGCATGTGTGCTAGTGGAATCTTAAGCTTTATACCAGGTGTTAAAAAAGATATTCCATGTTTTGAGATGTGGTAGTATGGATCAAAAGAAGAAACAAATGTCCAGTAAACATGGGCTCTAAAATGCAGACCTTAAGAGCCAAAAGCACTTGTTCATCTTCGCTATTGTGAAACATCTCTACTGCAAGCTCTTTGCTATTACGTACGACTTGTAGCAGGCAGTAACAAATGAGGACACATTACTCTGTTATTATCCATGGATACTGCTTTCAGTAAACATCGTTAGTGTTGTTGCTGTAAACAGTGTTCACAGTTCTGTGTAAGTGCAAGGCATATTCTTATTTGTTCTAATGGGATCAGTTTGTTTTGGTAAGTTTGTGAAATACTTTTATACTCTAGTTCTATCTTGAAATCTTTGGTTATGCAACCCCCATTAATGATGTACAAACACTACAGGAAGCGTCATCAATGCTTGCCAGAGCATCCGTGACCAGCCTGGAGTGGTGACAGTACGTGATTCCCTAAGACGTCGGACAGAAACATGCCTTCTATGAATGGGCAACATGATGGTTCACAAGTGCAGGTCGTATGTAATTGAAGCAGATTACACTAGAAGCTATGCTGGTTCACAGTAACAGAGTAATGTGTCCTCATTTGTTTGCTGCATTCTTGCAGTGGAAGAGGTGTTTCACAGTAGCGAAGATAAACAAGTGCTCTTAACTCTTAAAGTATGATGTTTAGAGCTCATGTTTACAGACATTTATCCTTGTTTTGGTCCATACTACTACCTCCCAAAATATGGAATACCGTTTCTTTAACATTCTGTATTTCGCGCTAGGTTACGAAAAGTTTCTATGTGCGACCCGAGGCTCCCTCGTTATTAGTTTATTTTGGTGGCTGTGAGGGCGTTCCGGTTGCGTCTTGAGGTTAGCTCGGTGGAAGCATAGAATGCCACAATGACTTGCTTTCTTGGCTTTCGTCTGCGCGTACGCTGCAGCACCAGCTGATGAGTTAACCTCGATTAAGTACTTTATTGGATAAATTTGCTGAGTTGGTCGTTTTCTGATTGCTTGTCTTTTTCCTCTTCGCGTCTCTTTATATTCTCGTTATATTTGGAAATGGTAGATAAGCGTAGAATAATTTAAAAATTGTAATCTTGTATCAAAGCTAAACCTAATTTCAGGGGTTTTTTAATTCCTTATTTAAAATTTTGCCATTTTTAATGTGTTTGCTGGTTTCTTTTCTGGGTTCGTGTCAACAGCTATTTGCCAGTGTAGGTCGTTTAAATAACACAATTTTCGCTTGACATTTGTCGAAAGCAGCGGGTATACATACATATATAGGGAGTTAAATTATATTCGAACCCACTCGCGGCCTCTCTCTGCGCGAGAGAGCCGGCAGTCACCGGTGAAATTACGCCGGCAGAGGCGGACTAAAATCCTCACCTGTAATAGATGCTGGAAATGTTGACCTTCTGCTCTCAAACGGGCAGCATATCTTGTGTAAATCTTCTCGCTCACTCTCCGAAGCTCAGCAGCAGGAATTCTTGTAATGAAATGCCTCATTATGATCAAAAAATTGGAGTGTGGTGTGCGATGAGTGCTAGAAGAATAATAAGACCCATATTCTTTGATGAAACAATAAATACAGAGCGATATCAGAGGTTAATTCTGAGACCATTTGTAATCGCTTGATAGAAGAAGAGAAATTGTATGGTTGGTTCCAGCAAGATTCTGCAACAGCACATACGGCTGCCGAATCATTAATGCAATAAAAGAGGTGTTCAATGACAGAATAATTAGTGATGACTTGTGGTCCCCTCGTTCTCCTGACCTAACGAGTTGTGATTTTTATTTATGGGGCTCTTTAAAAGACAAAGTGTATCGTTCCAATCCTTGCACACTACAGGAACTTAGAGAAAACATTGTGCAAGAAATCACAAGAATTCCTGCTGCTGAGCTTCAGAGAGTGAGCGTGAATATTTACACGAGATATTCTGCCTGTTTAAGAGCAGAAGGTCAACATTTCCAGCATCTATTATAAGTAAGGATTTTAGTCCCCGGCGACTGCCGGCTGTCTGGCGCAGTAGAGAGAGGCCGGGAGTGGGTTGGAATATAATTTAACTACCCTATATGTACCTGTTTTATGCCCGTCTATCCTGTTACCGCATTTATAGTTTATGTGCGAGTGTACTAATGGGACATTTCAATATGCAAAAAAACTTTGAAGCACTTAATTGTGGAGTAAGAGACTTCAAGAAACGATTCACACTATAATTTCTTTCTTATTCTTACAATCATAATGTCATAAATGCTTATTGGAATATGTATATATATATATATATATATATATATATATATATATATATATATTGCTAATATTGTTTATTGAAGGCAGTCACTTGGTGGTCAGTTGATCTTGTCGACCCTTTCCTTTGACGCCTCTTTAGAGAGTCCTTCCATGAATTTATAATCCGCGAAATAATAGAAAGAAAGAAAGAAAGAAAGAAAGAAGAGAGGGTAAAAATATTCTCGAGCTTCACCTCTGGGGATTCTGTATTATGTGAAACTATTATAGATTTTATATTATTAAATATCCAGGAGACCAAATAAATAAAACAAAATAAAATCTTAATATTCAGCCCCGGCATCTAGGCTACTATACCGGGCATATATCCAAATAGATCAATTTTTTCATTTTTATATACATTCATATTACAGATTAAATGTATAATTACTACCTCACTACAAACAAGGAAAGCATAAAAATAGAAAACGTAAGTAAAATAAATAATAGATAGTAACGGTGTAAATAAATAATAATTACAAAATCCACTAAATCTATACTAATACTGGTAATCAGCATAAAAGCAACTGGTATCCAGCTACTTAACTAACCAAACTTTCTACAAAGCTAAAAACTACTCCATTGGTATCCAGCTGCTATTATTTTATTTTTTATTTTATTTCTTTATCATTATTTTATTTATTTATAACTAGGAAACCAAAAGAGAAGGTATAAAGTTTTAAAATTCCACCTCATGCAAAAACATGAAACCTACTCGACCATTACGATCGACCGCCAAAGCGTACGTTTAGGCTCTGCAGCCTTTCCAGATCTTGGAAGATTGTCGGGGAAGGGAAGAATTTGGAAGTCAGACATTCCGCCAATCTTTCACATCGTTTGTGTGAATAGTATGATATTCTTCATTTTCAATAGCTCAAACAACTGCTGGAGTTATTGCTATACCCTCCTTACCAGGGAGGTCCCAGAACAATACCCAATGTCGCCGTTGTGGCAGAGAGCACGAAACCCTTGCACACGTTCCGCGTGTTTGCCCATACGGAGAAGTGCTGGAAACAGCAGACATCACAAAATAAGAAGCGTCATTGCAGCAGGTATGAAGGAAAAAGGTTTTCATGTCCACGAGGAGGTATATGGATTATCTAACAGTGGTAGCAGCAGGCGCCTCGACATCATCGCCTACAAGACATCATCTGACAGTAGCGGATTAATCATTGATCCTACTGTTTACTTTGAATCCCACTGCCAACAGCTCGAAGAAGCAGATACAGAATAAAGGTAATTTATGAACCCACTATCTCCTATTATAAGGATAAATACAACTTAAATAAAATCTCAGTCACAGGATTGATGATAGGAGCTAGAGGGATAATACCCGAAAAGTTATACACATTTTGGGTAGATTATGGCCTAGATAAATGCTTACTTTATCAAATAGCAATCATGGCTATTACGGGATCAATTCTCATCCTCATAAATCATTTATATTCAATATAATATCAATACACTCTTTACAAATCATTGAAATTATTATGTATTTATTTATTTTATCTGTGTGATATGATTGTTATATACTACTTTTATGTTCTGATTTAAATTCATTTATATTTTTATTACTTTCTCTACTACGTATAGTAAGTAGGGGAAGTATTGCATTCCACCCAAAAATTCGTACCGAGATTTCACCGAAAATACATGTTTTGAAACCCCTGAATCCAAAAAAACATTTTTGGAAACATGTCCGTGTGTGTCTGTTTGTGTGTGCGTGTGTGTGTGTCTGTGAACAGCATAACTCAGAAACGAACATTCGGATAAACACCAAACTTAAATATAGGTTCAGTATCTTCCAGAGATGCGACATACAGGTTTTCAAGAAAATCCCCCACCCCAGATTACCACTTTACATGGAACATTTTTCGAAAATTTTAATTTTTTCAAAAATGGCTCTTATGATTTTGATTAAAATATCAGATGTTTAAAATATTTTATGACAAATAAAATGTATATCTCGAATTTTCTGGGAATGTCTCCAAAAGTATTCTTCATTGTGAACGACTTTTGCATAACTGGTAAACTATAAGAGATAGACAAAATTTTACTGCATAAAAACTGTAGATCGCGTTAAAATACACAATTTATGTCATATACATTTTTTTGTTGAGTGAACCATTTTCAAAATATTGCTTATTATTCCCTTAAATTTTCGAATACTTATACTTTTTCTCAAATTCGTTATTCAATGTTTTGGTCCTGGTAATGCAAAGAAAATGGAATACTCCACATAGCAACCAGCTCTTAAAATACTCGACTATAGCTTAAAGCCTGCCAATTCCCCTTGAATCTACAAAAAAATTAGCAATAAGATTAACATCTCGATTAACATGAAGCATATGGAGAATAAGCGTTTGTAAAAATAGTTTGTACAATAGTAGAGCAAGTCATGTGAGTGTAACACATCAGATTTTTTAAGTTGATTTTCATTATTTTGATATGTTAAGTATAAATCGTCCTTATTGTTGTTAACTTAAATTTGTTAATTGTATAGGTATACTTTGTATGTATGGCAGCCCTCAATTGAGGGAAGTGTTAATAAATAAACACATCACATTAAATTGCTCAGTCAATCTAAACTTGTGTTATCCTTTCATACTAAGCCTTGAGATAAAATACTTATAGCCAACCACTGTAGCAACCGGCAGCAGATTCATAAGCAGATATATTGGAGATGACATAAAAAGCGTTGCGGAGGGGTATGTCATCACAGATTATAGGTAATCAGCGACTATGGCGGAGAAGGAAGGTAATTAACAAACGTTTGCACAGAAGAAAAAAGATTTTACGGAGCAGTATATATGCTTTCACAGTGACTCATAATACTAGCAGAAGATCGAAATATAGCGTCTTTTATAAACAGGTTGTCTGGTGATTTCTCTGATTATATATATCTAGTGACTCAAGTCTATATGCTGCTAGTTCTTGTGGTCTAATTGTTCTATTCTCTATCAATTCCACATTTAAGGCTAGGCAAATATTCCTCGGTAGCGAACGGAGCAAGTGTTTGTGATGTTCAGGCGGCCGGTCTACCTTCTGTTTGTTATGCTTTCAGCAGGGTTCGTTTTCACGCCGTGCAGTATTAAAGAGGTGATCACATCACCTGCCAAAAACAGAGAAATACAGAGGGAAGTGGACAGAGAGGGAAAGGGAGAAAAACGGAAGAGTCAAGAGGTACGAGAAGGGTCAGCGAGAAAGGGCTTATAGGGTTGGCAGGAGGGACGTGGGCGAGGTAAATATGTGTTGGGGGAAAAAGGAAGGCTTTTCACAGTACACCTGCTTCAAGCTTGTTCATTAATATCAGCGTATTTCGGAACTACTACAATTACATAGTTAACTACTTTCTCTACTACTTATATATAGTAAGTAGGTAGAGGAAGTATTGCATTCCCACCAAGAATTTGATATCAAGAATTCACCGGAAATACACATTTTGGGGCTCCCTAAATCCAAAATAATCATTTATACTTTCCCTACACGTACATAGGACGTAGAGAAGGTTTTGCATTCCACCCAAATATTCCATATCAAGATTTTACAGTAAATACGTGTTTTGAGGCACCCTGAATCAAACTATTTTTACAAACGCTTATTCTCCATATGCTTCATGTTAATCGAGATGTCAATCTTATTGCTAATTTTTTTGTAGATGCAAGGGGAATATGGTAGGATTTAAGCGACAGTCAAATGTTTTAAGAACTGTTTGTATGTGGCGTATTCCACTCTCTTTGCATGTCCAGGACAAAAAAAATGAATAACGAATTCCCATTTGAGAAAAAGTATAAGTATTGGAAAATTTAAGGGAATAACAAGCAATATCTCGAAAATGGTTCACTCAACACAAAAATGTATATGACATAAATTGTGTATTTTAACGCGATCTACATTTTTGTGTAGTAGAATTTTGTCTATCTCTTATAGTTTACCAGTTATGCGAAAGTCCTTCACAATGAAGAATACTTATAGAGACATTCCCAGAAAATTCGAGATATACATTTCATTTGTCATGATAATATCTTAAACATATGATATTTTAATCAAAATCGTTAGAGCCATTTTTGAGAAAATTAAAATTTTCGAAAAATGTTCCATGTAAAGGGTAATCTGGGGTGGTGGATTTTCTTGAAAACCTTTGTGTCGCATCTCAGGAAGATGCTGAACCTAAATACTAAGTTTGGTGTTTATCCGACTGTTCGTTTCTGAGTTATGCTGTTTACAGAGAGACACACAGACACACAGACACACACTGACGGACATTTTTCCAAAAATGCCTTTTTGGATTCAGGGGGTCTCAAAACATATATTTCCGGTGAAATCTCGGTATCGAATTTTTGAGTGGAATACAATACTTCCCCTACTTACTATACGTAGTAGAGAAAGTAAAAATTAGATAAACATGCGTGTGTATGTACGTATGAACAGCGAAATTTCTTGGTACTTCAGTTCTTCAACGTCCATGGATGCAACACAAAGATTTTTTGGGGAAATCCCGCACCCCAAACTACCTTTACATGGAAAAGCTTTCTAAAATTTCCATTTTCTCACAAATGGCTCCAACAATTTTGATTAAAATACCATATACTAAGGATATTTATTTGACTAATAAACTGTATATCTTGAATTTTCTGGGAAGAGCCTGTGAAGTCCTCTTCATCCGGAAGGAATTTTTATAACCATGTATAGCTGCTAAATGTTAAGCGACAGACGAATACGTTCTACACAAAAAATGTAGATCTCTTTAAAACACACAGTTTAATCAAAATAAAGCTTTTTGCGCCATGATCAATTTCCAATATATTAATGGTTCGAATTGTGCTTTGTCATTCTTTTGAAGTCCTTCGAATATTCAGTTATTTCTCACGATTGTGTGGAAACAGTGTGGACTTTTAAGACAGTGTATAGTGTCCAGTTCTTAAAACGTGTGTGTACGAGGTGTGATCAAAAAGTTTCCATAATGACGTCATAAATACTACGCAACAGTTTGTTTTGTCTAATCTGCACCGACACCCTCGAAGTAGTCTCCTTGGGAGTTGACACACTTGTCCCAGAGCTTCTGCCACTGCTGGAAGCACCTCTGGAAGTCCTCTTCTTTCAACATGTTCAGAGCCTTCTGCGATTTGCGATAGACGACATCAGTGTCCTCAAACCGGTGTCCTCGGTGCTGCATTTTAAGTTGCGGGAAAAGAAAAAAGTCCGCTGGTCCCAAATCCGGAGAATAGGTGTGATGGGGAACAGTGTTCATCCTATTTTTATCCAAAAATTGGCAAACAGAAAGTCTTTGTGCGCCGGCGCATTGTCATGATGCAGGAACATGTCCAAATTGTCTTTCAAAATGCTTCGAACACTTCCAAAGGAGAGTCCTAATGAGTCAGAAAGTTCTCTTATTGTAATGCGCCTATCATTTAAGACCATTTCCCTCACCTGATTGATATTTTCATCAGTTTTGCTGGAACAGTGTCGCACCGAACGATCTGCATCTTTAGCTGATGTCACACCACTTTTAAATTTCGAAAACCACTCCAATGCTTGAGTTTTGCCCATAACTTCCTCCGCATAAGCTGTTCTTAACATTTCATAGGATTTTGTTGCAGTTTTACCGCGTTTAAAGCAAAATCTGATGTTCGTTCTTTGTTCTTCCTAATCTGACATTTTTGCTACGCGGAAAAATCACAGCACTTGCAAAACACGTGTTCACTTCAGAGCGTCTACCTTGTCACTGCATGGACACAGGAAGTCATGTGACCTGTCATTTTTATCAGGAAGGAACGCTGCATATATAGTCTGGGTAAGAATTAAAGCAATCTCAGCGTCAGAATTGCTGTGAAGACATTCCGGAAACTTTTTGATCACACCTCATATGTGTGTGTGCGTGTATGAAGAACGTAACTCAAAGATGAAGAGTCTGATTAATATCAAGCTTGGAATTCAAGTTCTCTGTCTTGAAGGTGCGACATGATCTTCAACAAAATCTCCCCAAACCTAACTACCCTTTGCACGGAGAATCTTTCGTTATTATTCATTTTCTCAAAAACGGCTCTAACGATCTTGATTAAACTACCATACTTTTAAGGTATTTTATGGCAAATAAAATGCATATGTTGAATTTGTGAAGTCCTCTTCATTCTGATTGACTTTTGCATAACTTGTAAACCGTAAGAGATAGACAAAATCTTACTACACAAAAAGTGTAGAATTCCTTGAAGCACACAATTTTTGCCAAATGCATGTTTTGTGACGTTAACCATTTCTGAAATATAGTTGTTATTGGTTTGAATTTGAAGATACTATAACTTTGTTCAGTTCTTCAACCGTTACTCTTCTGAGTTCTCAATGTTCAACCACACTTGGACTTCGTTTAGTTCACACTATCACTTCACCAACGTGAACTAGTTCATTTTCGCGGTCACTTCACTTTCCTTATTGACGTAGCGGCGTAATGAAATACGCACGACGTAGCCAATACTTCAGTCTCTCCTGCAGCAGCACTCACTCACGTCACTGTTGTTGCCAAAAGCTTGCTCGGAGAACAGCACCCTTCATCGCACCGGAAACTCACCGACCAAATTGCTCTCACCAACTGACTTCTCTCGCGAGAACGCTCGCTTATATAGGCAGTGGAACCTTCTCCATTCGACACACGTTCTGGAGGAAGGAGGAAAGGAACTTCCGAAAGTTTCTGGTTATCTGCCGATTACGCTCCCGGTGTTTACGCTGGCAAGCGTTAGTTATGCTTTTCTCAAGTGAGAAAGTGTTATTCCTATTATTTTTCTCTCTCGCGGTCATGCAAAGAGAACGAAATTTCAAAGCCATTACATAGCGACACGCTCTTAAAGGATTTGATTATTACTTAAGCCTGTTGTATTCCCTTGTTCCTACACGGAAATGGGAATGAAACTATTTCTGCAAATGTTTATCTCGATTAACATGAAGTAAATAGAAATGTAAACTATTGAATAATACTTTGTTGAAGAATGGGTGGATAAAATAATGTGAATGTAACACATTCGTGTTATATGTCGGCAAAGTTATTTATAGCATACGAGGGGCACTATTTATATTTGCAGCCTTGGCAACCCTGAATGCTGTACGTGCCATCTGACGTTTCCAATGGAAAGTTTGACATTTTTTACCATAATCTACTTCAAACAGTTTGTCAATAGAGCGTCATTGTTTTTATTTACACTAACTTGAAAATTGTATATCAACAAAAATATGGATTTAACTCGTGAAAATGTTCGTGCAATGATTTATTACGACTTTCGACGTGGATTATCAAGACAAGAGTACATCGATCAACTAACTTCCACATTTGGCGACAAAGCTCCATCCTTTGCCACTATGAAACGCTGGTATAACGAATTTAATCGTGGCCGCTGTTCGCTCAACGATGAAGTTTGTGAAGGTCGTCCAAAATTAGTTGTTGTGCCAGAAAACATTGATGCTGTGCAAAACCTAATAATGAAAGATCGTCATGCGACATATTGTGATATTGAGTAAACCCTAACCATTAGTTCCACTAGCATATACAAAATATTGCATGATTATTTAGCCGTGAAAAAGGTTTGCTCTCATTGGATCCCACATAATTTGACGCAGTCTCAAAAAGATGCTCGTGTCGATTGGTGTACAAACATGCTCAAAAAATACAATGGCGGTGCCTCAAAAGACGTATATAAGATTGTAACATGTGGCGTATCATGGATCTATGCGTATGAGCCAAACAGCAGTCGACTGTATGGGTGTTTCAAGATGAAGCAAATTCAACGAAAGTTGTTCGCACTCGAAGCAAATGGTCGCCTGCTTTTTTCAGCAAAACTGGCCATGTGGCAACAGTGCCTTTAGAGGAACGTAAAACGGTCAATGCCGAATGGTACACAACCATTTGTTTGCCGTAAGTCTTTGGTGAAGTAAGGAAAACCAACAAGAACCGCAGGATCGTTCTTCAAGACAATGCAAGCGCACACACATCTCGACTAACAACAGAGTATTTGAAGGCTCAAAAAATCGAATTGATGCGTCATTCGCCATACAGTCCTGATTTGGCACCTAATGACTTATTTTTGTCCCCGAACATCAAGAATAAATTGCGTAGACAACGATTTTCGTTGGCAGAAGAAGAGGTTGATGTCTTCAAAAACTATGTTTTGGAGGTGTCTCAAGAAGACTGGAATAAATGCTTTGATAAATGTTTCAAACGGATGCAAAAGTGTATTGATCATAAAGGAGAATATTTTGAAAAACAATAAAGCAGCTTTCAATCAGGAATTACTTTGTTTTAATTATTAGGCACAAAATATATATAGTGCCCCTGGAATTCTAAATCTAATTTAGGCTTAAGGTAATGCTAGAATTTTAAAAACTGTGTTGAAAAAATAACAATCCCGGCAGTTAAACTGTATCCGCGTATTGTATATGCAAATATTCATAAACGTTGCATATGTAACACTGAAATGTTACTGGGAATAAAATGAGCGCTGGTTTGTCATCGTATCCAGGAAGCCATGCATGTTCTTCAGAGCAGAGAGTATCTCACAGGCTTAGCCATGTTAAGAGTCGGCTTCCTTCTCTTTGCTTTGAGTCTATCCCTTTTCTACCCTGCATTAATATGCATAAAAACTTTCTTCTGGAGGAAAGAATTAATTATTAAAGTTAATCTTCATAGCACAGCACACGTCCTCCTGCCTTTAATGAAAACGCAAATTGAAATTTATATGTGCTGCGGATTTTCAACCACTTTTACTGGAAGAAAAAGAAAAAGAATGCTAATTGCCGTTATATGCTCCATGCCCATTTTCTGGTACGACCATTTGAAAGTTTTTATTTGGATGTTTAAAACACCTGGCAATATCTTTCGGAACTGAAAAACATAAACATTCTGTTAGGGAACAACGGTTATTAGAACAATAACTCCCATTTTTGAAGCTTTTAAAAATTGATACGTATGTGAAAGCATTACCCAAAAATTTGATATCGAGGTTTCACCGAAAATACCTGTTTTGAGGTCCACAGAATCAAATAAAACCATTTTAGGAAAAAGGTACATATCTGTTTGTGTCTTTATATCTCTTTGCACAGTGTAGCTCAAAAACGAAGTCCAAGAATTACAAAATTTGGTATTTAAGTTCAAAATGTTACAAGTATGTAACACGAAGCTTTTCAAGAAAGTCCCCACACCCTAAACTACGGTACAGATCTCAGAAGTGGCTCTAATTATTTTGATTAAAATACCGTAAGAAATTACATGTAAAATAAAATGTATAGTTTGAATTTTCTGGGAGTAGCCTATTAAATCATCTTAATTAGGAAAGAATCTTGAAAGAAATATAAGAGATACATAAATAGGTGTTAAACAATAAGTATAGAGCTCCTTAAAACATGCAATCTGTTTCAAATAAATTTTTATGGCATTAACCATTACCGAGTATACTTGTTATTAGTTTGAATTTTTCAATGCCTTTATAGAGCTTTCGCTATTCAGATATTTCTCGCGATGTCATGCAAAGAGTATGCAATTTCTAGGCCAGCATATAGCGACCAGGTTTTTTAACATCTGAGTATCTACGAGGGTGATACTGAAAGGTTTAGGAAATCAAACAAGGATTAGTTTTTAAAAATTTAAATTATTTTATTGCTTTTCAAATATCAATACGAGGGGCATTATTTAGATTTTGAGCCTACTAATTAAAAAAGGCAATTTCTGATTGAAAACTGCTTTATTGTTTTTCAAAATATTCTCTTTTATGATCAATACACTTTTGCATCCGTTTAAACCATTTGTCAAAGCATTTATTCCAGACTTCTTGAGACATCTCCAAAACATGGATTTTGAAGGCATCAAAAGCTTTATCTGCCAACAAAAAGCGTTGTCCACCCATTGTTGTCACATGGCCAGTTTTGCTGTAAAAGCAGGCGACCATTTGCTTCGAAGTGCTTCGAGTGCGAACAACTTTTATTGGATTTGCTTCATCTTGAAACACCCATACAGTCGACTGCTGTTTACGTTCCGGCTCATACGCATATATCCATGATTCGTCACCTGTTAAAATCTTATATACGTTTTTTGAGGCACCGCCATTGTATTTCTTGAGCATTTTTCTACACCAATCGACACCAGCATCTTTTTGAGACTGCGTCAAATTATGTGGGATCCAACGAGAGCAAACCTTTTTCACAGCTAAATAATCATGCAATATTTTATATATGCTGGTGGAACTAATGCCTAGGGTTGCCTCAATTTCACAATATGTCGCATGACGATCTTTCATTATTAGTTTTCACACAGCAACAATGTTTTCTGGCACAACTGATTTTGGACGACCTTCACGAAATTCATCATTGAGCGAACGGCGGCCACGATTAAATTCGTTATACCAGCGTTTCACAGTGACAAAGGATGGAGCTTCGTCGCCAAATGGGGAAGTTATTTGATCAATGCACTCTTGTCTTGATAATACACGTCGAAAGTCGTAATAAATCATTGCACGAACATTTTCACGTGTTAATTCCATGTTTTTGTTGACACACAATTTTCAAGTTAGTGTAAACAAAACAAATGACGCCCTATTGACAAAATGTTTGAAGTAGATTATGGTCAAAAATGTCTAACTTTCCATTGGAAACGTCAGATGGCACCTACAACATTCAGGGTTGCCAAGGCTCGAAAATAGTGACCCTCGTACATTAGATGAAATCAGTTTTTAAAGCAATGATGCTACTCTTCCTGAGGAAAACCAGGTTTTTATAATGTTCCACTGTTTCATCTATGATGAAAAAAGTGACTTCATGCATTTTATTTTTATTTTTTGGAAACAAAAAGAAATCACAAGATGTTAGGTTAGGACTGTATATGATGGAAGGTCCATGGTGCTGACTTTAAGGTATCCAGATACTCAGTTGTTAGTTTTGCTGTATACGACGATGCGCTGTCATAATGTCACATTATTTTTCGTTATGGGCGTTTTTCACAAACTATTTCAAAACCTTGCGGTAAACAGATATTTGGGTACCAATCGGCGGTAAATGCTATAGTAGCAACATACCCACTAGCTCTGCGAATTCGTCGTACTTTTGTGGGTTTAGGCCTATTGAACCGATTTACTTTTGTTTTCAGGATCATAACAATAAATCCAAGATTCTTCACCAGTAATGATGTTCGAAATTAAATTTGAAGTGCCGTTTTGGAATTTTTCCAGAGTTTTTTCTGCGCCAATCAATGTGTTGTTGTTTTTGATCGGGAGTCACTTTATTTGGAAACCATCAACAATAAAGTTCTCTCACGTCTAACTGTTGAGCCAAAATGTTCTGGATTTGACTCATATCAATGCCCAATGTCGCCCGAAAAAGTTCATAAGATGTCAATGGATCGTCTTGAAGCATTGCTTGGACAGTGGCAATAATTTTCATCAGTAACAGCAGTTCTTGGGCGTCCTTCACGAAATTCATCACTAAGAAATAACCGATCTCTTTGGAATTCGCTGTACCAATTATAAAAGCTTGCCTTAATGAGGCGCTTTCGCCAAATGCATTTCTAAGCCGATCTTCACATTGTTTAGGCGTTAATTCTTCTTCTTCTTTCTGTGTTTAACCTCCTCGTATGTAGGACTTACACCCCCCTGGACTTACAGGCGGGTGCCTGTGGTCAGATGCCCGTCGAGGAGCAGACACTCATGGATCAGACAGAATATTCAGGATGGGTGATCAGCCCGATGCCTGGTATGGGAGGAAAGAAGTAGATGAAACAAAATGATGGTGAAATGGATGAAAGGAAAGGCGTTTATGGAGCAGTTGGTGGAATGAATGGCGGGGGAAACCGGAGAACCCAGTGAAAACCACCCCAGACGCCGCTTTGTCCACCACAAATCCCACATAGGGACATAGGCGTTAATGACGATTTAAAATCGTAAAAATTCATAGCCCGGAAATCCTCTAGCAAATTCATTTTTGGGTGAATACAAAATCTTTAAATGATGATAAGTAATTTATTAGTGGGTATACAAACCAGACTTACTAAATCTTATTTTTGTATCTACTTGATTTTAATCCGAATAAACCTTTGCAGAAATAGTTACAATATACGTTTTGTTACACATAAAAAGGGAATAGCAATAGTCAAATATTTAAGAACTGGACGCTATAAGCCGGGATAAAAATTCCACGCTCTTTCCATGACAAAATTTTAAAAGAAATGACGAAAGTGTTGAAAAATTCGAACGTCTCGGAGAAGGTTTATGTCGAAAAAAAATTTTATTTGAAATAAATTGTATGTCTAAACAGATGCATTTTAGTACCTTTTTGTTTATCATTTTACGATTACCAGTAATACATAATTATACAAAATTCCTTCCAAATGAAGGGGAAGATTTGCTTCCCAGAAAATGTAAGATATAAACTTGATTTGGCATGTAAATATCTTTAATATATGATGCTTTAATCAAAATACTTAGACCCATTTTTGAAAAATAAAAAGTTTCGAAAACAATTACCATATAAAGGGTAGTTTGGATGAGGAGGATTTTCTGGAAAAATCTTGTGTCGCATCTTTGGAAGACACTGAATTTAAATACCAAGTTTTGTATTTATCCAAGGTTTCGTTTTTGAGATAAACACACATAGTGGTATTTCTAAAAAATCTTATGTGTTACACTCACATGACTTTCTCTACTCTTGTACAAACTATTTTTACAAACGCTTATTCTCCATATGCTTCATGTTAATCGAGATATCGAGATGTTAATCTTATTACTAATTTTCTTGTAGGTGCAAGGGGAATTGGTAGGCTTTAAGTGATAGTCAAATATTTTAAGAGCTGGTTGCTATGTGCAGTATTCCATTCTCTTTATATTACTGGGACCAAAAAAATGAATAAAAATTGAGAAAAAGTATTGGAAAATTTAAGGGAATAACAAGCTATATCTCGAAAATGATTCACTCAAAAAAAATGTATATGACATAAATTGTGTATTTTAATGCGATCTACATTTTTTGTGTAGTAAATGTTTCTCTATCTCTTATGGTTTACCAGTTATACAAAAGTCGTTCACAATGAAGAATACTTTTGCAGACATTCCCAGAAAATTCGAGATATACATTTCATTTGTCATAAAAATATATTAAACATATAATATTTTAATCAAAATCGTTAGAGCCATTTTTGAGAAAATTAAAATTTTCGAAAAATGTTCCATGTAAAGGATAATCTGGGGTGGGCGGATCTTCTTGAAAATCTTCGTGTCGCATCTCTGGAAGATACTGAACCTAAATACCAAGTTTGCTGTTTATCCGACTGTTCGTTTCGGAGTTATGCACACGGTTGTGTTTCCAAAAATGATTTGTTTGGAATCAGGGGATCTCAAAACATGTATTTCCGGTGAAATCTTGGTATCGATATTTTGGGTGGAACACAATACTTCCCCTACTTACTATACGTAGTAGAGAAAGTAAAAATACTTTTTCTGGATTCAGAGTACCTCAAAACATTACTTCCAGTGTTATCTTGATATCGAAGTTTTGGGTAGAGAAAGTAAATATACATGGTAGGAAAAGTAAGAACCCTGTATTATGTATACCCCTCATAGAAAGTAATCAATGTGTACAAAGGTGGGAACGTGCTACCATATGCAAATTCATTTTACAAGAAGTATAAATGAATATATTTCGTAAACATGTTTTTAGGCAGCGTAGCCTAAAAGTAGAGCTTCCAAAACCGAAGAAGTAGACCACACGAACTAAAATCTTTAGAATATCGCACTAGTGCAATTAACCTTTGTATTTCCACATGTTTAATAACTCGACTTGGTTAGATTAGGTTTTAGTACTTTCTCTACAACGTATAGTAAGTAGGAGAAGTATTGTATTCCACCCAAAAATTCGAAACCGAGATTTCACCGGAAATATATGTTTTGAGACCCCTGAATCCAAAAATGCGAAACATGTCCGTGTGTGTGTGTCTGTAAACAGCATAACTCAGAAACGAACAGTTGGATAAACACCAAACTTGATATTTAGGTTCAGTATCTTCCAGAGATGCAACCCGAATGTTTTCAAGAAAATTCCCCCACCCCAGGTTATCCTTTACATGGAACATTTTTCTAAAATTTTAATTTTCTCAAAAATGACTTTATCGATTTTCATTAAAATATCATGACAAATGAAATGTATATCTCGAATTTTCTGGGAATGTCTCCAAAAGTATTCTTCATTATGAACGACTTTTGCATAACTGTAAACCATAAGAGATAGACAAAATTTTACTTCATGAAAAATGTAGATCGCGTTAAAATACACAATTTATGTCATATACGTTTCTTTTGTTGAGTGAACCGTTTTTGAGATATTGCTTATTATTCCCTTAAATTTTCCAATACTTTCTCTCAAATGGGAATTCGTTATTCATTTGTTTTATGTCCTGGACATACAAAGAGAATGGAATGCGCCACAGATCAACCAGCTCTTAAAAGATTTGACTATCGCTTAAATACTACCATATTCCACTTGCACCTACAAGAAAATTATCAATAAGATTAACATCTCGATTAACATGAAGCATATGGAGAATAAGCGTTTGTAAAAATAGTTTGCACAAGATTAGAGAAAGTCTTGTGAGTGTAACACATTAGATTTTTTTTTCATTGTATCTTTTTACATGATTAATTTCCCATGGCGCTCGCATTATCTGTTCACAATACAAATCGTCATGCTTAAATTTATCGCAGTTCGTTGTAGAGTTCACCTATACGTTATACTGAAGCCTACTGATTTCTTTTATAAAAACGTTATTCTTTTATCTACGATAACCTACATAAACATTAAATGACGGAAATTATGAATACAGAAGAAACTGAAATTACAAAAGAATGCCTGGTGTAAGGCAAAACATGTTGAAAATAATTTCACTGAAAACGACCGCTAGCGAATCAACAAAACATAAAAGCATCTAACATCTGCTGTTCTAAACGTGATTTTGTTTGTTTCAGCAATCAATATAATATTGTTGATGTTTTACCAATTCTAGCGCTGTCTAAAGTAGCATATGCCACACGTGTTATAACTCGTAGGATTGCGAAACGCAGACTGTAGGCAAAATAAAACTCTAATTTTAACACTTGTATCGTAATCTACTATTAAGTAACGACTTTTATTTCATTCTGAATTCTTCTTAATGTATTCACATGTTTCGATGTTTTAATCCGAATTTATCCCATATTAATGCGGCATGGATACCTAAAACTATTCGGATACTAATTTGTTGGGATGTACGTCAACGGGTTGACGTGATTCACCTCTGCTGTCAATCAGGCTGTAACCCATGTCTGTCTGTCCGTCTCTCCATGGATCTGTACACAAACCACGTATGTCCATTTGGGATAAACACGTCACAACAGCGGGGTCATGATATCACGCCCCCTTGCATTCAACACGCTGTGATACGTATCTGAGCCCAGGATTCCCAGTAACTGAAGTGTGCAACTGCTAGTAGGCTTTGGTATATGCGCCCCTAGGATATTGCTTTTTCAACAGCATGTGGGTTTAATACAGAGGAAGTAATGTACTCCACCCAAAAACGTTATATCAGGATTTCACCAGAAATACACGTTTTGAGATATCTGAATGAAAAATGTGTCGCATTCACATGACTTTCCCCACTCACTTTTCTACAAACTATTCTTACCAAAGCTAGCGGCTCATATGAATAAAAAGCAAGTACTTACTCAAAGTTTATACTCATGAGTATGAACTTGATTATATACTCAACTCAATGAGAACATACTCGTTTACATAAGAATAAAAGCCTAATACCTCATACGAGTATATACTTATCCCCACAGCCATCTTGTTAATTTACATGTGAGTATATGCTCATGTCATCTACACTCTTTGAGTATATACTAGCTTCGTTGAGTGTGTGATGGTGTGTTATTTGTCATTCTGAATTAGAGTAGATATTGTTGTATTTGGTTCTGTCCCTTCTAAACTGCTCAGGAATTATCCTGTGTTTTATAACAAGTTTCAACAGAAATGTTAGAGAAATATTAGGTCGTTCAAGAAATGAAAAATTAATTGAAGTTCAAAAGCATAGCTGTGAATGAAATTAGCAAAACAACAAATAAAATGAAATGGGCAAAATTCTATTATCAATAAATCAGGCAAAAAGAAAATATTTACGAATTCCTAAGTCATTTGCCACATTCAAATTCAAATCAGACTGTTTCTAGAATCCGGGACGTTTACATTATTTTTCTACGAAACAGATTTATAAGTGACCTAATTCTTAAGCAACTGAATTTTGGGGTTAGGATTTTACATGGTAAAATTAATTAATAAATCTGACCTTTAATAATACTTCTAGGTTATGTTTTCATGCAGCAATACAGGATTTTGAAACTCCTTGAATGTTCATGACAAAGTTAAAAAATCAATAAATAAAATGGTTATAAGCAAAATTAAAGGAATAATTGTGGATTGGAAAGTCATAACTCATGAGGTGCTGGATGAGCTCATCCGACTGTGTTTAGAATCCCAGGATATTTACACTTGAGCATGATCTCAAAATGAAGTATTTACTCAGATGGCTTCATTCTTACTAAACCGAGGATTTAGTTGAAAAAGTGAAGCATATACTATATACTAATTTTTATTCATATAACCCAGTGAATCGTGATGCTACGAAGATGAAATTAACGGCTTTTCTTATTTTTCTTCGACACTACCGCTGGATGGCTGTACACTTTGGGTAGGGGAGAAAATTCGTCGCCACTTAGTTAAAATTTGAGAGGTCAGCTAAGCAGCTACACCCACACGTGCGCGTAGGGAGTTCAATGTATTATTAAAAATGTATAACATTAAAAAACTGAAATACATAAAAAATCTTATGTGTTTCACTCACTTGACTTTCTCTACTCTTGTACAAATTACTTTTTACAAACGCTTATTCTCCATATGCTTCATGTTAATCGAGATATCGAGATGTTAATCTTATTGCTAATTTTCTTGTAGATGCAAGGGGAATTGGTAGGCTTTAACAGATAGTCAAATATTTTAAGAGCTGCTTGCTATGTGTAGTATTCCATTTTCTTTGCATTACCAGGACCAAAAAATGAATAACGAATTTCCATTTGAGAAAAAGTATAAGTATTGGAAAATTTAAGGGAATAACAAGCAATATCTCGAAAATGGTTCATTCAACAACAAAAATGTATATGACATAAATTGTGTATTTTAACGCGATCTACATTTTCTGTGTAGTAAAACTTTGTCTATTTCTTATGGTTTACTAGTTATGCAAAAGTCGTTTACAATGAGGAATACTTTTGGAGACATTCCCAGAAAATTCGAGATATACAAATCATTTGCCATAAAAATGTCTTAAACTTATGATATTTTAATCAAAAGCGTTAGAGCCATTTTTGAGAAAATTAAAATTTTCGAAAAATGTTCCATGTAAAGGGTAATCTGGGGTGGGGGAATTTTCTTGAAAATCTTCGTGGCGCATCCTTGGAAGGTACCGAACCTAAATACCAAGTCTGGCACATATCTGATGTTTATTTTTTGAGTTATACTGTTCACAGACACACACGACCTTTTTCTAAAAATTCTTTCTTTTGGATCCAAGGGTCCCCAAAACGTGTATTTTCGTTGAAATCTCGGTATCGAATTTTCGGGTGAAATTCTATACCTTCTCCACCCACTGTGTACGTGGCAGAGAAAGTAAAAATCCTACTTGGGTAATGGACAAACTTTGTCCTGTATAAAACACTGAATGTCTATCTTTATAATATATTTTTGAGAACAAAAACGCGGAAGACGTCGTAGAGGTGATCCGATAAATGGACACCAGGATTGTGAGATTCAAGTTGGGGAAGGATATCGCGCTGAGATTATGTAATGTTTATTTATAGTATACGGCAGTCAGATAGGTACGTAAAACTGATATAAAATAAAGTTGTTATTTACAACAGAATAAGTAACAGAAACGTTACAATCGAATCACTTTTGGCACACACACGAAACACAGCACAACCGATCCATTGGTTCACAACTCACACTGGCACTGTCCACTTTCGCTGCCCACTTTTCACTTAGTTACTTCTTAACTGAACTCCTCACGGGCAAGAGCAGCCCCCTTATATAAGCATCCATACAAAGCGGAATGTTCTAGAAGGATAGTCTACTAAAACACGCCGAAATGAGTGTTCTGGAAGAGATAAGCGACACGCAATGGCTATTACACCCACACAGGAACAACTCCACAACTGCCCCGTCTGTTCACAACTCATACTGGCAGTATCCACTTTCATCACCCACGTTTCGCTTAGTAACTTCTTAACTAATTGAACACCTTACGGGCTAGAGCAGTCCCCTTTATAAAGCTCTCCATACAAAACGGAATGTTCTGGAAGGGGAGTCTGCTAAAACATGCCGAAAAGTATGTTCTGTAACAAGTAGGCGGCACACAATGATTATTGTTCCTCACCAGCTGTTCCATGCTGGCTATTTTTTCGACGACCGGTTGAAGGCCCCGCACAGGTGCCGGGCCAAGAGAAGCTTACCGGCGGCCCGGATGTAGCTTCGGGCGTTCGGTCATAATATTCTCTACCATGCCAAAATGTAGTATTTATACAACTGGTAGCAGTACTTTAATGGGCCTCATTACAGTACACCTGTTCATTAAAGTATTGGTACTTCGTAGTACGTCTCACAACTCTAGCAACTTTGTTTGACACAGGTGCTACAAGGTCATTGTATTGTAACCATAGATAAAGGAATAACGATTGTAAAACATCACTCAAACCAGAAATTAATACTTATGAAACCTTTAATTTAGACACATGGTCGAGCATGGTCGTATGAAACTTGATTACAATGGTGATTAAAGCACTCGTATGATTATTAACCGAGCGAAGCGAAGCTCGGTTAATAATAATAATACTCGCGTTTTAATTACTACTAGTATAGTCTCGTTGCATAATATACTATTAAATGCATAGCGATATAAAGAGAGAGGTTAAGGTACTACGAACAAAACACAAAACACGCATAAAGTATATATCAGTACGATACATGTTTTTGCGCAGAATGTGAGGTTATATCTTCTTCAATAACAAAGCATTCAGTGGCGCTAGTTAATAAGCTACTTTTTCAAAGAGTCATACGTCTGCCGAAGCCCCTCAGCGGTTCTATTCGCAGCCATCTTAGCGTTAAATACTATACCTACTTAGTGATCCTCAAATCCCTACCCTATAGCAAGAAGTCACAGTGTCTGTCTTTGTACCGTAAGGGTGTCGTTTGGATTGGATTGAACTCGGCGGGGCAATGGTTCTCGATACATGGGAGATTGGGTGCGTCCAGGTGGGGTTGTGAGACGCCTCAAGCTCCTCTGGTATCGCCCTGGATAGCCGGTAGACAGATTTCTGTTGGCCCCACCGAGGTTCTTCGGTAGTCTTGCCCTTTATGGGGTTGACGCGCGTAGGTAGCGTATCCACTTCCGCCCTGTAATGGGGGGGCCGGATTATGTTTTCATGAACCGGCCTACAGGAGATGCTCTCGGAGGAGGGAGTGACACTTGGATAGCGCCCTCCTCCTAGGGTCACGTGGAGGCTTAGTCCCCTGGTGTCTCATGTCTGTCTTTGTATTTTCCACCACGCGCATGTATTCTTCTGTAATGCACCTCCAGAATTATATTGTTTGCATCCGAACACGCTTGGGAGCACTCATAATTATTTCCCAGACAGCAAACAGTCTAAACTAGTAATGATAATAGTTTAGGAAAACAGCTGATTGTGAAAACGAAAAATGCTACACAAATTTCAAAGCATTTAGTGGTTCGTATCAAGCTGGCCATGGGTCACTAGGAATATTTTAACTGTGCTAACAGCGGAATAGCTATTTAAGGAAATAGAGGCGTATCCTAAACTGGTCTTCTCATTGATACTCTAGTTTTAGTATACCGAGGTTAACTGTTCCAACATTATTCCGAATTCGTACCACCGCCCCTCAGTTATTTTTACTTTCTCTACTACGTATAGTAAGTACGGGCAGTATTGTATTCCACCTAAAAATTCGATACCGAGATTTCACCGGAAATACATTTTTAGAGACTCCCTGAATCCAAAAGACGCATTTTTGGAAACATGTCCGTGTGTATGTCTGTCTGTGTGTCTGTGAACAGCATAACTCAGAAACGAACAGTCGGATAAACACCAAACTTGGTATTTAGGTTCAGTATCTTCCGGAGCGACACCAAGGTTTTCAAGAAAATCCCCCACCCCAGATTACCCTTTACATGGAACATTTTTCGAAAATTTTAATTTTCTCAAAAATGGCTCTAACTATTTTGATTAAAATATCACATCCTTAAGATACTTTCATGACAAATAAAACCTAAATACCAAGTTTGGTGTTTATCCGACTGTTGGTTTCTGAGTTATGCTGTTCACAGACACACACACACACACAGAGAGACACACACACGGATATGTTTTCAAAAATGCTTTTTAGGTTTCAGGGGGTATCAAAACATATATTTCCGGTGAAATCTCGGTATCGAATTTTTGGGTGGAATACAATACTTCCCCTACTTACTATACGTAGTAGAGAAAGTAATAACCAAAATCTTCTGAAGGTTTACCTTCCTCCGCCTCCAGAACATTCTAGTATGTTCTGCGGAAACTTCCAGCGACTACAAAAACCAGCGTGTTCACAAGTGAGAAGTTAGTGAAATAGTGAGTGCGTTTCTGATACGACAAAAAGAGCTGTTATCCAATTGAGTTTGTGAGGACTGTTGTGATGTGGAGCGAGTGAAACAGATTGAAAAAGAGGTTGCTTCGCGCGTGTTTCATTATGCGCTACGTCGCAAAGAAATGTGAAGTGATAGAGAAAATTGAACTATATCACATTAGTGAAGTAAGAGTGAGAACTAAGTGAAGTGACAGTTGAAGCGGTTCTTCTGTGCGACAATCTTGATGCCACTCCCTGTTTCAAAATTTTTTATAACATTTAATGTTTCCTGCTCTTGTTGATGAGTTATATGATCTCATCTTGTAGTTCGTTCTGTGTTGTCTTGTGCGCCAGCTGCTTTAGTTGTATAGCTATGAGTTCATCTCAGGTATGCATGAGTGTATTTTGAAAGTGTAACACCAGTTTAGTTAGCTGAGAAACTTTAATGTTGATTAAAACGTTTTATTTGAAGAGAGTCACCCACTATTGAATTAACGAATTAAATTGTTTCTATAATAGCAATAATAATAATAATAATACTAATAATAATAATAATAATTGTAATAGTAATACTAATGCGAAGCGTCAGTTGGCGTTGAAATGTTACTTGGAAAGATCTCTCGCACTAGCCGTTAAATCTTACTCACGCAAACGCGTAACTGGACTTAAAATGAAACTCACATTCACAAGGGTCATCACACGAATAAGTCACGAATTTAAGTAAAAATGCAACTCTGATTTAGAATACACACTCTTTTATTAACTTAAGCTCCGTCTACCTTTCAATACTCCTACCAACGTCCCTTCTCTTGCGGTCCAATCTTAAAACCTCTAAGTATGCATATATGGTACTGTTTCTATGCGGAACCTCCCCATTCCCTTTCTAATTTCCAGAATTCTTGCCTACCTGACTACGCAAACGTACTGAACCCACTCGCTAACTGCATTCCAGGAACTTTATCTAACGCATTCGCCTCGGGTGTTGCTAATGAATTTGTTCGGCATGACTTGCTAATGACCTTTTTGTAACTCAGACTTATTACATTATACGTTGATTTAATATAGGGAAATTATTTATTTCAATTGTTTATCTCTCCATCATTTACTCATATCTTCCCATGAATAATTACGGAATCACGGGGAAAACTGGATAAGACTACAATATTGAGAGATGAAAGGAAATTTAATCCCTTCTTTTGTAAAATTATCATTCCATGTGTTGTTTGGGTACATTAATTAAATGACTTGCTCCGCTCATTTTACTGTCCGCACACGTTTAGTCATATGTAGATTGTTAGAGATGTTGTGATGAAATGAAAGTAGAACTTCCGAGTGAGCTTCTCGGTATTCTAGTGGCTAACATACTTGACTGGGCATATGCGGGTTGGCTGGAAGACCGAGCGAGGTGACGCTGCGTAATGTGTGTGACTCGCATTCCGGTGGCTCCGGGTTCAAATCCCAGCGACCGTCCACTCTAGATTTTTCGTGGTTTCCCTGGGTCGGTAGGCGAATGCTGGCATGGTTCTACAAAGACATTCCTGCCCCATATTTCCCGCGTCCATCATTTCCATGTTTCAGGGTTGTAGGACCAGGCGACGGTATTCAGCGAGTTGCGACTGGGCGGTGTCTGTTCAGGTTTCCTTCTGTCATCATTGAGGGACTGATCAGTTAGGACTCGCCTCCAAGTGGGGATCTGGGGGCGTGGATTCAGGCCACGGATGTGTTCTATCTAGAAACATTAGAGACACCGTCCATGCTTGAGCCTGTCGTAATCCGGATCTGGTCGCCCTTTGGATCTCTTCCCCCATCGTTCCCTTCCAGGGGTCACGGCCCACATGCGGTCCTCTGTCCCGTTTCGGTGACACCTTCGTTCGTCCGTACCTTCACGTTTACCAGGCTGAGAGTTTGGCCTCTGTGTACTCCTGTTTGTCTTTTGGTCCTATAAATACTTAAAAAGTTTACTGTTGGTCATACTGACCCAAGAAATACTTTATTGAGTCAATAAACGTTATTCAGGGATTCAGTTGATATCCCTCTTACATGAATAAATCTCTAAAAGCGACGACAAAACGAAGGTATGACTGACTTCTTGCATTTCAGTTATTACTGTTTTAGCCCCCCGCAAATGCACAGGGTGTGTACGTTCCTGTATGTATAAACTGTAACGCAGCGGCTATGCCCAAGGCTATCGAGAGGTCGGGGCCGAGCAGTCGGAGTAAACAAAATAACCGGTGCTTCCCAGAAAAACAACGGACGGTTATCGGGAGATAACTTTTTTCGAGTGGAGGAGAAAATGATTTAATCACTAACCCCAGCCACGATGGGAGTCGGAACTGGGAGTGTGGGACTCACCATAACCACTAAAACTCCTCCACCGGAGTGGAAAAGAATCGGTTTGTTGCGGTATCGCCTGAAGCACCCGGCATTCCATGGAGAGAATATAAACTGGCTCGCAGTGCGGTGACCAGTGGAGTTAGCTATTGGGAGCTGGGGGACAGGCTTGACCTAGGCCCAGCCTGGCCCCTAGCGGATTCCAGGAGAGGATTTTTGTTGGATTTCGTGTATTGTGTGAGGATATTCCAGGAGTAGTATTCTTATTCTAGTAATATGTGTGCCTTATTCACGCCGTAGCGCTGCGTCGTTTAGTAGTAGCTCCGTCGTACATCACAAGTATTGGTCTTGTATGCGAGTCAGTGGTTGGCTGAGCCGGCAGCTGCGTCTCTATGTCGAACTTACACTGTAAATGGATACATATATATATATATATACATGCATATTGCATGATATTGGTATATGAGGTGATACATTACATGATGGCGCTATGTACACATTCTAAACATGTTAAATAGTGCCCTGTGGGGGCATTGTCGTGTAATGTAGTTTTCCGCCATGTGGCGTCGTCTTGTGATGACTTTTATGTATTAAATAGTATTGTTGATATTTTATGTATTTCATTGAGCGTGTCCTTTTAGTAATATGGGTCACATAGAGTGCGCATCCGGCGGGCTGCCTGCCTGAAAATGCAGGTGTGAGCCGGTGCCACCTTGGGGGGGGGGGCCTCGTCCCCCGGGCCCGCCTTGGCTTGTGAGTAAGCTCAAGGACTTGATGGCTGCTGTAGGTAGTGAAATGTATTGGTGTGTATGTGTGTGTGTGTGTGCTGTTCAGAGTTCAGTTATGTATAACGTCGGGGTAACTAAATTGTCTAGGTATTGCTGCATGTCAATTGCCGGCTCCCCGAGACCTATGGTTCTCTCAAATAGAGATAGTAGCCTTGGGTGCTTGTTATGAGTTATGTCGTAGTCACCAGGTGCCTGTATTAATTCGTTGTGATTTTTATTCTTTTTCTCGTGCAAGTTAAAGCTGAGTCTTTTAATGATAACTAGAACCTTCTGGAAGCTATTTCTCCCCCCTCTTCCAGAAAGTATCACTAAATAGTTCTATAAGGTTCGAGAACCTTGTGGAAAGATTATACTGAATATATAAGCGAGCGCTCTCGCGAGAGGTAGCCTATGCGAGGTGAGGAGTCGCGAGTTATCGACTGCGTTTCTGGTGCAACATCAAGAGTGATTCTCCGAACGAATTGGTGATGGCTGTTGTGTCGTGTAACGAGTGCTACTGCGGAGCGACGGGTTGTGGAAGTCTTGTGTTCGACTCCGAATGAAGCGAACCGTTCGACGTGAAGAGGTTACGCCACGAAGGTAGTAAACTGGCGGATAAATGAACTAGTTCACCTTAGTGAAGTGACATTACGAAGTGAACTAGATAGTAACTTAGAACAGTGACAGTGAGAATTGAGTGAAAGTTGAAAAACTGGACAACATAATCGCCTCTCGTTGTGTTTACTTTCAACTTTCTGCTTTAAGGATATGAGTGCTTTGAGGAGAGAGCTATTTGTTCTTGGCATGGAACCTTCTGGCCGTGAGGATAGGGGCATCGCGGCCTGGAAACATTAAGGAACCCAATGCGCTGCATCTCCCGCCGTCAGATCTGACCGCCCTTCCTACTCTCTCACCACATCCCTTCCTCTGGAAATCAGTATGCACAGGCTTAGTGTTGGTTTCAGTGCTGAAACTCTTCAGATCCAAATCCAAGCTTTACCAACCAGTAGCACCACCCTTCTTTCTCTATAAACACGTCGAGCCTGCGGTACTTTCCCCTCCCAGTTGCTATTTTTTTGCCTGCAGGGTTGCCAACACGAACGCTGTTACATAAAAACAAATCCTGACCAATATTAGCGAATTCACGCATGTAGCGGCATTTGATACCAATGCCGGCGGGAAATTATTTCCCCGTTTTTTCGCTGTGTGTTGGCAGCGGGAGTCTAATGGGCCGTTAACATATCAGGGATCGTCACATAACGAACCACGTGCTAAACACTATCTAGACGGCACAAAACCCCCCCTGGCGAACCTTAATATCATATTGATGAGTCGAGCCGCCTCGCCGCCGTGTATAATGAGCGCAACATGTCACCCGAAATGACGTCATTAGTCGGTTACATCTCCCCTCCCTTGCAGATGGTGGGCAACTACGAATTTAGAGTGGGAAAATGAGGTAATTTTTTTCTACAATCGTTGGAGGGCTCCATGGGAATGGCAATAGATGAGGGCGATCTGGTCTCGTTGTTTAAATTTAACTTCCCTGTTCCTGTAGACTGTTTATTGAGCAACATGGCAATGCTTTGCACTCCGTTATCACATTAGCCTTGCTTGGCAGCCATTTAGTTCTAACCTTTTGAAATTATTTTCACAGAAGACAATAAACCCAACAAAACACGCAGTTAAATGTACGAGCTCAGATGTTTTATGTGCAAAGAGGTTCTTACCTCCCTCTCTCCCTCCTTCTCCTTAACTCTCTTCTTTGAGACATTAGTAAATTTGAGCATATTGGAATTAATTGCTGTTTCACACAAGCAGTGTGTTGGACAGGGTTCGAAAGGTAGAAGAATGAAAGAACAATTAATTCCATTAATTGACCTAATAGTGGTTGCAACTATAAAGCCCGGGACTTAAAGTACTTGCAATGAATGTAAGTCGCCATTGGGGTATGACATCTCAATACATTTGATATCTCCTTGTGGTTTACCGGGAAAAATTCGAATCAGTTGGAGAATTTAATGTCGTCTCAGCATGTTGGCATGGTCGCTCAGTGGTCAGAGATCCACGGTTCAAATCCCGGTTATGGCATTGAATTTTTCAGTCATCTGGTTTGAGCATATTGCTTTCTTCTAATTACTCTCTCTCTAATTTACATAGTATATAAAGAAAATATTGCATTACACCAAAAAAAATATCGCGTTTTCAGTGGAAATACATGTTTTGAGATCCCCGAATGAAGAAAAGAAATTTTAGAAAAGTGTCCGTTGTGTGTATGTACATATATGTGAACAACATGACTATAAAAATCTGATGATACATTCACACACTTTTTCTACGTCTATCTTTATGAGTGGTTTACCAACTATTCCTATTAAAGCTTATTTTTCTCTCTACTACATTTTAATCCAAATAAACGTTTGCAGAAATACCTGCCTTATACATTTCGTTGTAGATACAAAGAGAACAGCGACAGTCAAATGTTTAAGAACTGGACGCTATATGCTGGTCGTGATATTCCATACTGTTTCCATGCAATCGCGAAAAACAGCTGATTGTTGACAGGATCTCAAGAGAATGGCCAAGAAATTAACAATTCCAACCTTTAATAACGGATATCTCAGAAATGGCTTATGCTACAAGAAACTTATTTAGAATAAATTATGTATCTTAAACAGCTCCACAGTTTTGTGTTGTACGTTTAGCAGTTTTACAGGATTATACAAAGTTCCTTCAGAATGTAGTGGACTTAACAGACTATTCCCATAAAATTCAAGATATACATTTGATTTGTACTTAAACATATTTAAAACACGGTATTTCAATCAAAATCGTTAGAGCCACTCTTTAGAAAATTAAAACTTTCGAAAAATGGTCCATGTAAAGGGTAATCTGGGATAGGGGGATTTTCTTGAAAACCTTCGTGTCGCATTCTTGGAAGATATTGAACCTAAATACCAAGTTTGGTGTTTACCCGACTGTTCGTTTCTGAGTTATGCTGTTCACAGACACAGACACACACACGGACATGTTTCCAAAAATGCTTTTTATGGATTCAGGGGTCTCAAAACATATATTTCCGTTGAAATCTCGGTATCGAATTTTTGGGTGGAATACAATACTTCCCCTACTTACTATACGTAGTAGAGAAAGTAAAAATTAAAATTCAGGAGGTCTCAAAACATGTCTTTACTTCGAAGTCTCGGTATCGAATTTTTGGATGGAATGCAATACCTTCTCTACTTAATATACACATTGTAGAGGAAGTAAAAATAGGTTAAAACTTAAGAATCTGGGTTCTACTTTTGAGGGAATGGAATTATACTTTGCCCTCTTTTTCAGATCTGAAACAGTGGTAATAACTGCCCAGTTTTAAGCTATCCCCACCATGAGACTTAAGTACGGAAACCGGGTATTTATACCACTTTATGGACTTTCAACCGGGGTTTAAAAACGACATTAAAAACTGGGTGATACCCGAGTAATAGCCATTGAGGCAGTGTTTTAACACTAAAATGATTTCACTCTAATTAGATAATATATAAATTCAATAACAGCCCGCCTTAAAGAAATATGTGAATGTAACAATATATAAAAAATGTATGTAACAGTCATTGCGTATGCTTGTATTATTGTATCCATGTGTAATAATATTATGTGAATATATTACGTAATTTAATAATGTAGAAGCTGTGAGAATAATAGGATAAAAGTTGCTAACAATGAGGCAAGAATGATTCTTGGAAGCAATAATGTAATTTTAGTGACAGCTTATAAAAATAGCCAATCAACAACCAGAAAAAGTTTTAGTTAAGTAAAGGTATTCTATTGGATTAGGAATAGCCAATCAGAGACTTTAAATATAGAAATTTACAAGTTTAGGCGGTTGAAATCAATTCAGTTGGTAGCACATAGTTACTATCCAGACGCAAAAAGTTTTCTCAGTAAATTTAATACGTATTCGTGTGAGACGAAAATAGTTTTACGTATTAAAAAGTGCAAGTATTTAATAAAAACATCTCAAAGCTCTCTCTCTATATCAGTGAAGTGTTATATAAATTGTGACAAGCATTAATAAAAGGAGTGAAGTAAAGTTATAATCTGTGTAAGCCTACATTCTTAGTCGTACCACAACCCTGCTAAGAGAATCGTTTCTCCAAAATAAATACTGACGCAGCCGAGGCAAACATAAATATATAATATTTAAAGAAACAGTTAAATTACAAAGTTAATATGTTTTTTTTAAACTTGGGGCGAAGGCTGCCGGAAACTGTTTACTATACGTGCGGTTGCAACTATTAGAAGTTCGGCTCCCCAACAGTTGAAATATAATACGACTACTTCAAATTGAAGCCCATAGCGTGTTTCAAACAAGTTTCAACAAACCTATCTTTCTCACCTTAAGTAATAGCAAACCGGTTAGATAAAGTCAGAGATGCCTTGTATTTTGCAGTGAACATCCAAAACATCCTGTAATACAACACAGAGAGGTTCTTCAGTATGAAATTCGAATCAGACATAGAATCGCGGGGAATTTACCTGCAAGCGATACATCTGCATCAAGAGTCGCACTTGTGCTCCATACATAAGTAACGCTAATGCGATTGTCTCGCCATTTATGCCGATTAGCACAACACTGCTGGCAGTCAGAATTCTCACAAACTGTGTTCTGCTAGCTATCCGTTTCTATTAGCTTCCAACTTTCGTCTGTTTTACTGCAGTGCTGCCAACATCAACAGTCGGATGTATGCTGCTCTGTCTGTCTTTGTGAATATCACTCCTATCTACAATCACTATAATACTTTTTGTAGTTTTCACAATTCTAAAGGTATCATGTGACTCTTGTCTGTGTTAAATTTTAAAATTATTGATTACCTCAGCTGTTCAATCCTTCAACATAGTGAGATAGGAACTCACTATAAAGAAAAAGAAAATGGAAATAATACAGAGTGAGCCAAAAGACTCCGAAACGGCTGCGCGGTGTTTTTCCTATGCCGCTATCATAGAAAGGCGCGGATGAAACCATACAAAATTTTTAAAACTACTTTTAAAGGCTTTACTTACCAACTTTACGAAAGGAGATGCTGAAACTGTCCATAAATTTTTGGCACCTCTTTAGGAAACTATCCATCGTTCGCCGTAGTTCACGTTGAGAAATTTCCTGGCGGATATTTTGTTTTAATTCTTCCAGGGTGTTTGGATTTGTCTTGTACACTTTATGTTTTAAGTTACCCCAGAGAGGTATTTTATGAAGAATATTACCGGCTGCGCGGTGTCTTTACTCTGGGCGTGTGGAAGTATGATAAAAACATGATAATGCGCTGCTGCTATAAACTTCTGCTGTCGTGCAGTGTGAAGTGCAGTTTTGAGTTGACGGTGATGTGATGTAGTTCAGTTATTACGATTATTTATGATTTTGTCCGTTACTTAGTTACAAGGTATATTGTGGCTCAGTATATGTTTTCTATTATATTTATGATTCGTATGTGTTAACTCGGTCAGCTCGCCAAGTGAAAGTACGATTTGCAGAAAGATTTCCATGTGTAAAAGTTCCAGGCCGTACAACAATCCATGTACTTTACAGCAAATTTTAGGCCACAGGAAGAAATCTAAAAGTCGGAATTCGGTTCTTAGCGAAGTAACATTAGACGACATTGGCCATCATTTGGAAAACTCCTCCCAAAAATTTCATGATGGATAGTTTCCTAAAGAGGTGCCAAAAATGTATGGACAACGAGGTGGCCAGTTTCAGCATTTCCTTTCATAAATTTGGTAAGTAAAACTTTTAAAAGGAGTTTAAAAATGTTGTATGGTTTCATCCGCGCCTTTCTAAGATAGGATGAGAGGGCAACGAGCGCCGAGAACGCGGACAGGAAAAACACCACGAAGGCAGTTCGGAGTCTTTTGGCTCACCCTGTATATAAAATAAATAAAATATTTTATAACACGAAGAACAAAGGAATACATATTAAATAATAGTTGTAATCGCAAATTTGGGGACGATGAGAACTCGGTAGCTCTGTACCTCGACCTAAAGTCTTTTGTGCGTCCCTTTTCCTTTCGTAGGAATTCGAGTTTCTCGGAGCTTATTGGATCCAAAACTCCCTTTCCTGAGATAGAATCCCTAAATCTATCCAATGTTGAGGCCCCAAAGAGTTGATGTCTTCTCCCTACCAATTTAATAGTAAATGCTTGGCGGTTTCTACTCGCTGCTCACAAACTCTGCAGCTGGTATCCCCTTGGAGGATACCTACAGTTCGATGGTGCTTTCTGAAGTTTCCGTGTCCAGTTAATGAACAACTAAAAATAAATGCATAAATAAATATATAAATGAATTAAAATATCGAATTACTATAAAATAAACAATTACTATGAAAACAATGGAATGTTATAAATAGATAACTTTAAGTTTTTAAAGAAATGTTTAATTAAGGAACATTTTATATAAAATATAAATATAAATAAACTTATTAAAATGATTAGTAGTTTAGTAGAAGCTTTTGTGCTGGCTACTAGTATATTTTCGCTGGTTTCCAGTGAATTTAGTTAAAAAGGAGTAGAGTACCTGGTTACCAGTAGGTGCTTACCTATGCAGCCGTTTTCTAAACCTCTTTGTGCACCGGCAAGAATCCTATACATCTCAGTGTATATTAAATAATAGTAAAGAAATAGAAGGTAGAGAAACGTATACAAAAGAATGAGAATAATATTAAAGGGAATTATTAAACGAGAATAAATTTTAAATATTATGTTGTGACCGCGCTTGTAGCTACCTGCGGGCCACTGGCAAAGGCTGGGAGACTTCGGCTGGCCAATCGTCGGAACATTTGGCAGAGTGGAGTAAAGAAAGCTCCTTTATGTGCCGCTTACCTGCCCTGGGACATTCGTTTCGGCATGTTCTGGTAGGTTCTTGTTTTTGAAAGTTCCTCTTGTGCGCAGGACCTGTATAACAGGGGCTGTGCATGTCCAGACGAGAGTTCAGTTGAGTTGAGTTCTGTTAAAAGTGATTAAATGAAATGTGGACAGTCTATTTTAATTGTGAATTTTAACTCAACATTCAGTTGTAAAAACTGACTTTTATTTATGGACGCTCTTTAACTACTGTGGTCGTTAGCGTCCCATTCTGTATTAGGCGTGAAAAAAGCGGAAGAATGAAATTGGAGAAGAAAATGGAATGAGAGAGAAGTGATGGAAAGGTAGAGAAGAAGCCACCCGAGCATTCGCCTGCCGACCCTGGGGAAACCACGAAAACCAATGCGCCAGAGTGGACGGTCGCCGGGATCGAAAACGGACCTTCCGAATGTGAGTCGCACACATTACCGTGGCGCCACCTCGTTCGTTGCTACTTACCTCTAACAAATGGCGCAAGTATTGCATTCCGCACAGCAATTCGATAAAAAGAAAATCTGATGTGTTACACTCACATGACTTTCTCTACTCTTGTACAAACTATTTTTACAAACTCTTATTCACCATCTATTTCATATTAATCGAGATAAACATTTGCAAAAACGATCTTTTGACATGCAAAGAGAATTACATTTTACACATAGCAACCAGTTCTAAAAATATTTGACTATCGCTTAAGGCGTACTATGTTCCCCTTGTTTTGTAATTGCAAGGACAATATAGAAATACAGTAGCCTTTAAGCATAGACATATCTCTTAATAGCTGGTTGCTAGGTGCAGCACCATTCCCTTTGCCACAGATTAATACTCTTTGCATATCCAAGACAAAAAAAATGAATAAAGAATTCCCATTTGAGAAAAGTATTGAAAAATTTAAGGGAATAACAAGCAATATCTCGAAAATGGTTCACTCAATAAAAAAATGTATATGACATAAATTGTGTATTTTAACTCGATCTACATTTTTGTATAGTAAAATTTTGTCTATCTCTTATGCTTTACCAGTTATGCAAAAGTCGTTCACAATGAAGAATACTTTTGGAGACATTCCCAGAAAATTCGAGATATACATTTCATTTGTCATGCAAATATCTTAAACATATGATACTTTAATCAAAATTGTTAGAGCCATTTTTGAGAAAATTAAAATTTTCGAAAAATGTTCCATGTAAAGGGAAATCTGGGGTGGGAGTATTTTCTTGAAAACCTTTGTGTCACATCTCTGGAAGATACGGAACCTAAATACTAAGTTTGGTGTTTATCCAACTGTTCGTTTCTGAGTTATGCTGTTCACAGACACACACTCACAGACACATACACACAGACGGACATGTTTCCAAAAATGCTTTTTTTGGATTCAGGGGGTCTTAAAACATATATTTCCGGTGAAATCTCTGTGTCGAATTTTTGGGTGGAATACAGTACTTACCCTACTTACTATACGCAGTAGAGAAAGTAAAAATGGGCTGCCAACAGTTGATAAAGTGGCATTTCGAGAGAGAGAATAAATGTTAAGTTATGGCATACCTGTTACTTCTTTTTCGCTCGTTTCTTTTAGAACTAAACGATTATATGTGCAAACGTTTATTTTGTTGTAACTATCAAGCTTATCACCTTTAACCCCCAACAGAATATGCTAGTCACCCTTTAAGTTGTCGGAAAAGGGCTCTGTTCTTTTTGCATTAAGTAGGACTATTTCTGGCGCGAATGGCGGAAGGATACATTATAACGGTGCACTGGTCACCTGAGTTTTGTTTTGCGCGGATCAACTTAACAATGAGTGCAGAGTAGTTAGATCGGTTGTTTTTAATAGTTTGTTGATTATCGTCATTTAAAGATTTTATGTTCACCAAAAAATGAAGCGATACACGAAAACGCACTGCACAAAAAATTTTAGATTTCTTTAAAACACACAATTTATTGCAATCTGAGATGTCCGTTATTAATGGCTGGAATTGTTTTCAATACTTAGCTAGTCTTTTAAAGTCCTTTCAACATTCAGTTGTTTCTCGCGATTGCATGAAAACAGTGTGGACTTTAAAGGCCGGCGTATTGCGTCCAGTTCCTAAACATTTGACTATCGCTGTTGTCTTTGTATCTATAACGAAATGTGTAATGTAGTTATTTCTGCATTTATCTCGATTAAATGAAGTTGATAGGAAAATATACTTTCGGAAGAATAATTTGTGTACCCACCAATACGCGATAGAGGGTAGAGAAGGTCATATGAAGAACACATAAAATGTTTGGATGGGTTACAATGCTGCCTCTACTTTAGATAGCTGCTATAGAAGGTAATAAAGATATACTAAAAGAATGAATGTGTATGACAAATAATGGCACTGAGTAGAGATAATTTACTAGAGAAATTCCTATGAATGTTACAAATGCAGCAGGTATTAAAAACTTTATATGTTCTGTTCGTAAGTGCGCACTTCAGCTAAACAGTTGCGCATTTTGTCTCACAAAGTCTGTTAGGGTAATGAAACATCTAAAAAGACCAGTTTGGAAATTATAACGTGCACTTTTCAGTTATACCGTCTCATCTTGCACGGTCGTTTTCTGTTTACCACACAGCAACTGCTGCCAAGGTAGTAAAACAACGTTTAAGAGTCGAATTTTAAACCGAAGTCTGCAATTTATTGCCTGCGACACAGTAGCGGAAAGCATTTTCCATTTCCATGAGAAATCATCGGCTAGTGACATTTATAACGAAGGCTAACGTTCTAATCGATCGCTAGTGGTTGGATGATTTGCGACGACTGCAGTTGTGGGCCCGCTCGAGTCATTAAATTGTTCTCTCCCTTGTGGCATAGGTTTATATATCATCTGTCGCCACTAACACCTCTCGCAAACAATATTAACATGTACTGTCGAGAATTGAGGCCGGTTATTTTAAACGCAAGTCCCTCTGGAATGTCTGAGATTAAGCGGTATTGAGTACTGTCAACTGCTGATTTGGTGACCATCATTCCAGTGATCCCAGTCACGCACATCAAGGTAATGGAGCCCTATTTGTGTACTTAAATATTCTGTGGTTCCCGTTAAACTATACATAAAGATCATCTTTTTTGTTTTTCTAATAGGGGGAGGTGTCCGAGATTCAAACAGTCGGATTTAGCAATATCCTATTAACTAATATACCCTACTCTGTGTGTATGGCTGTCAGATTCTCTTCCTTTCTGTCTCTCTCTCTCTCTCTCTCTCTCTCTCTCTCTCGTAGACCATAGAACAGACGGTACATCTCTCACCTCGACCCAACGCGGAGCTTTTATGCTTACAGCCCCCAGGAGGACGGATGAAGTGAAGGAACCGCAGAAGGCTAAAGGCCGCAGGTAAGCCGGCCGACAGAGACGCGCAGATTCCAAGCTTGATGAAGGCTTTAAGCAATATACAGTACCAGACACCGACAAACTAATACAATAACTCATTAATGTAATAAGATATCTAACTCAAAGCTTCTCAGCAGTAACACATTAATAATTTTTTTCTTCAATATTTGCTGTTCTAAGTTTTACGTGTTATGTACTTTCTTTGCTAATATTGTATGTATAATTATTAAGAGGATGTTAGAAAACACATATTCATAATGTACACATGGTAGATGAAGTAAGTGCATTGTTACTTCACATATGGAAAGACAATTTGAAGAAGTTGTATTATAGTTCTACTGTTAGGGAGCCGAACTTGAAGTAGTTGCAAGCACGTTTTGTACAAAGTTTCCGGTGGTCTTCGCCCCAGTGTTCACTTTCCGGTGGCCTTCGCCCCAAAGATTTCTTTCCGGTGGCCTTCGCCCCAAATGTTTAGGAATCAACTTTGTATCTTTATGTTTCTTTAAATATTATATATATTTATGTTTGACTCGACTGCGTCAGTATTAATTTTGTAGAAACATGTTTCGCTTAACAGGGTGTGATACGGCTAAAGAATGTAGGCTTACACAGATTATAATTTTAATTCACTCCTTTTATTAATCCTTTACACGATTAAATAACACTTCACTGATATAGAGAGCTGTGAGATTATTTATTAATTACTTACACTTTTTAACACGTAAACTTTATAATATTCGCCGTAATGAATTTTTTTTGTCTCACACTGAATACGTACGCGTCTAGCGTCCGGTTAGGAACGCTGTCTACCAGCAACTGAATTCTACCGCCTGAATTTGTAAATTTCTGTATTTCAATTTCTGATTGGCTAATCCTACTCCAATAGAATACTTTTATTTTACTTTCAGGTTTTCTGGTTGTTGATTGGCTATTTATAAACTGTCTCAAAGATTAAATTATTGTTGCTCCAAAAATTGCTAGTAGCTTTATTAAACTTTCCAAATCATTAATGCCTCAAGGTCACCTCATTGTTAGCACCTTTTGACCTATATTTTCACAGCTCCTACATTATTAAATTACGTAATACATTCACATAACATTATTAAACATGTACATAATAATATAAACATTAATACAATGACTGTTACATACATTTTATATATTATATTATACACATATTGCTTTAAGGTGGGCTGTTATTATATTTTATATTATATAATTAGACTGATATCGTTTAAGTAATAAAATAGTGCCTCAAGTTTTTACCTTTCCAAAAAATATATGCTCATCAAACAAAGTAACCTTTGTGACACAACACGTTTGCCTTATATTAATAACTACATAGCAAGTTTTAGTTAGCTTATGTTGGGGAAACTAATCCCAAATTTCACTCTGATTTCTTCAAAATTGCATCGTAAGGAACATTAAATACTGAAAAATTCTAAAATATTACAACTTAGAAAAACGCACCGTAAAATTTATTAACAAAATCTGCCTGAAAATCTGCCTAAATTTTTATTAAATAGTTTACAAATTAATTGAAATAATACATATTTAGAAATATTAACACATGAGCAGTAAAGTTTACAAAAGCATCAGAAAATGCCTCAAAACCACAACCACGCCCCCCGTCTTGAGTTATAAATTTCCATGTAACTCTGTCATTTTCACTTCGATAAAAAAATGTTTACATGAAAACGTTTCTAGGGAATCGGACGCAATAATAAGCCAAAAAAGGTTCATTCTAATTTTTTAATATTTTTACTTCTCCTTAAGGACCTATACGAGGGCGAAAGGGAAAATTTTCAGAAAATACAACAAGGATTAGTTTTAAAAAATTTAAATGTTTTTATGTTTTTCAACATATTCCGTTTTAACATCAATACATTTTTTGCATTCGATGAAACCAATCCTTAAAGTACTTATACAGCTCTTCCTGAGGCACTTCAGAAACCAGACTTTTAAATGTTCCACCGCTTCATCATGACGAAAAAGTGAATCCACGCATTTAATCTTTAATTTTTGAAAACAACAAGACATCACAAGGTGCTAGGTCAGGGCTGTATGGTGGAGGGTCCATGGTGTTGATCCTCAGGGTATCCAGATCTTAGCTGTTAGTTTTGCTGTATACGACGATGCGTTGTCATGATATAACATGATTTGGGCATTTTTCATGAACTTTTTAAAAAAATTGCGATAAACAGACATTTGTGTACCAAACGGCAATAACGGCACGTCTATCTTCTAATGCTATAGTAGCAATTTTCTCATTTTAGAAAAACAGGACTAGCAACCATTTTCTTACCAGCACTGCGAATTCGTCGAACTTTTGTAGGCTTAGGTTCTGTTCGAAAGACCCACTGAACCGACCGACTTTTCTTTTTAGGATAACAATAATTGATTCATTACCAGTAATGATATTCCAAACCAAATTTGAAGTGCCACCTTGGAATTTTTTCAGTTTTTCTGCACCAGTCAAAGTATTGTTTTGCATCGGGTGACGTTTATGTGGAATACATCCACAACAAAGATTTCTCACGTCTAACTGCTGATGTAACATGTTTTGGTTTTGACTCATACCAATGCCCAATGTCGCCCGAATAAATTCATAAGATATCCGTCGATGTTCTTTAAGAATTGCTCAAACAGGAGCAATATTTTCATCAGTAACAGCAATTATTGAACATCTTTCACAAAATTCATCACTAAGAAAAAGAGAATTCTTTTGAATTCATTTACCAATTATAAATTGTTACCTTAGATGAGGCTTTTCGCCAAATTGCATTCTAAGCCGATTTTAACATTGTTTAGGCGTTAAGGACGATTCAAAATCGTAAACAACCATAGCCCAGAAATGTTCTCTTTTTGAGGCAGTATTGTTAACACTTAAATGATTTCAGTCAAATTATATAATATGTAAATTCAAAAACAGTCCGCTTTAAAGCAATATGTGTATGTAATAATTTGTAAAATTTATGTAACAGTCATTGCAAATGATTATATTATTGTATACATATTCAATAATGTTATATGAATGAATTACGTAATTTAATAATGTAGCAGCTGTGAGAATAAGTTAAAAGTTGCTAACAATGAGGTAACCTTGAGGCAACAATGAGTTTGAAAGTTTAAATGTTACTTGCGATTCTTGGAGGCATTAATGCGATTTTAGTGACAGTTTATAAAAATAGCTAATCAACAACCAGAAAAAGCTTTAGTTAAATGCAGGTATTCTATTGGAGTAAAAATAGCCAATCAGAGACTTTAAGTACAGAAATTTACAAGTTTAGGCGCTTGAAATCAGTTCAGTTGCCTGCAGACAGAGTTACTAGCCAGATGCGAGATGTGTCCTCGAGAAATTAATTACGTATTCGTGTGACACGAAAATAGTATACGTGCTAAAAAGTGCAAGTATTAAATAAAAGAATCCTACAGCTCTCGATATCAGTGAAGTGCTATTTAATTTGTGTCAAGGATTAGTAAAAAGGAGTGAATTAAAACTTAAAATATGTGTAAGCCTACTTTCTTGTCGCATCACACCCTGCCAAGACTTCCATGTCTCTAATAAATACTGACGCAGCCGAGTCAAACATAAAATATTAAATATTTAAAGAAACAGTTTAATTACAAAGCTATTATTTTTAAACTTGAGGCAAAGACCACCTGAAAATACATTTGGGGCGAAGGCTACCGGAAATTGTTTACTATACGTGCGGTTGCAACTACTTCAAGTGTTCGGCTCCCCAACAGTTGAAATATAATACAGTATTTACAAACTGACTATCAATACGTAGCAGCAACTAAGTATTGACGCCTAAAGCATGGTGCAAATAACGTAACAAACCACCTACTTCAAATTGGCGTCCATACGTGGAGTTAAATAAATAAACAACTCCAAAGTAAAGACAATATCTTCTTCATAGTCAAATCCATTTTTGAGTGAGCACAAAATCTTTGTATGATGATAGTTGAAACACTATCAGAGTAAATCGCTCAAACTACACTGCAATTAATTCGCAAAACATTAGAAGGTAGCCATAAAATATAAATAAATGTAATTTCTTTTAAGAAATATGGTATTTAAATATTTTTATTATCGCCATTATTCTTTGCGTAGAAAAAAACCACTTGAGATATCCTAATTTTTTTGCTAATGATTATACATGTGTCGGCTCGCGGAATTACACAAACGTGAATACTTTTAAACATATTGCATGTATTACGCACGTTTTGTCTCCAATGGGAAATACAAGCAATACCTTTGAAATTGGTCCAGTTTTCATAAATAACTCCACTAGCAACAGCGCCCTTAATACTGTAGCAGCCTTTGATTTGAGCATCTATTGTCAAATTGCAATCAGCAGAGCGAACGGCGATACCCCGTTCATTGTCGCGTTAAGACTCTGTGAAGTGTCGGATGAATACGCATAAATCCACATTTCATTTGTTCTACCGCGCCAATAAAACGTTTCATTTAGCATTGTTCTCGCAGCAATACATCGATTACAGCTTTTATTTGCCGTATCTGCTGTTGTTTCTCGCTCTGCAGCAGTGCGGATTTATTGCACACTATATTGCTGTCGGCAACGGGGTTCTTAGGCAATAAGATCATCCGGCTTAAATGTTTTTGTTACAGAGAGCCTCCCGTCCAACATTCCGGCAGCAAGCATCAAGGTGAGTAGAATCATAGAGTTTTAAAGTTTTGGAAACTATTGCTGCGTATTTTCACTTTCTCTACTCTCTAGGGGAAGTATTGCATTCCACCAAAAATTCGATACCGAGATTTCACCGAAAATATATGTTTTGAGACCCCCTGAATCCAAAAAAAAGCATTTTAGGAAACATGTCCGTGTGTGTGTCTGAAGGTGTTTCTGTGAACAGCATAACTCAGAAACGAACAGTCTGATAAACATCAAACTTGGTATTTAGATTCAGTAACTTCCGGAGATGGGACCCGAAGGTTTTCAAGAAAATCCCCCCACCCAAGATTACCCTTTACATGGAAATTTTTTTGAAAACTTTAATTTTCTCAAAAATGGCTATAACGATTTTGATTAAAATATCATATGTTTAAGATATTTTCATGACAAATGAAATGTATATCTCGAATTTTCTGGGAATGTCTCTAAAAGTATGTTTCATTGTGAACAACTTTTGTCTAACTAGTAAACCATAAGAGATAGACACAATTTTACTACACAAAAAAAATTTAGATTGCATTAAAATACACAATTTATGTGATATACATTTTTTTGTTGAGTGAACCATTTTCGGGATATTGGTTATTCCCTTAAATTTTTCAATACTTATTTTCTCAAATGGGAACCCGTTATTCATTTTTTTTTTGTCTTGGATATGCAAAGAGTATTAATCTGTGGCAAAAAGAATGGTGCTGCACCTAGTAACCAGCTATTAATAATGTATGTCGATACTTAAAGGCTACTGTATTTGTATATTGCCCTTGCAAATACAAAACAAGGGGAACACAGTACGCCTTAAGCGATAGTCAAATATTTTTAGAACTGGTCGCTATGTGTAAAACGTAATTCTCTTTGCATGTCAAAAGATCGTTTCTGCAAAAGTTTATCTCGATTAATATGAAATAGATGGAGAATGGTAGTTTGTAAAAATAGTTTGTACAAGAGTAGAGAAAGTCATGTGAGTGTAACACATCAGATTTTTAGTCTCATTCTATCTTTCTAACCTTGTCCTACACACCGCTAGTGTGAAAACAATTAATTACCATTCAGTTCACACTTCATTAAGAGAGTAGTGGAATTTAATAAATTTAATATATTGAATATGTGTATTTGATATTTCTATACTGTTCGTTCATATCAAAACAAGCTTTTAAGTGGTATATGAATAAATGATTCCTGCCTTTTATAAGTTTTTAGCCGTATCGCACAGAGCTCATCATAGCCTGTGTTAATTAGCGAAGAACGTATTTTAAATTGTGAACGAATTATAAAAATGGGTAAGTGGTTCTTGATATACCACCTACACATTCATCCGCCCTCACACACACACACACACACACATATATATATATATATATATATATATATATATATATATATATACAGATAGATATGTTTTCAGTGTATAATCAGAGCCATAAAAATGTTTGATAAATGGCTTTAAAGTTTAAAATTTAACATAATTACAAAAAACAACTGAGATTTATTTAATGTATTAAAATTAGTGCACAGAGTATATAAATTGGTTTATACATTAGTACAACTGCTACATAAGTAGAAAAAGTAGATATAACAATAATAACGAAATAATTTAGAAAATGAATTCAAAATATATTTTTCCATGTTCTTGATTGAAGAATTGGTTTTTGAAGCAGATCTTACAAAACTTTAGCATTAACTCCCCAAAATTCTCAGATTATACATAATTAATTGCGAATGAGGAGGCTTCATTTTCTGTAACAATAGAAACCTATACGCACTCATTAAGGGGAAAACTGACCTCTCTAATCCCTAGTTTGAGACCTATTCCCCTGACAATATCCACCGCTCCACCAGGAAATAACGCTTTCCAGACCAAATATTAGATAGAATGGATTTTTTATTTTCCCCAAGAATGCGAGTAAACGATTGACGTCACTCTTATTTCCTAATTGAATAGTGAAATTTCTGATGTTCGAAAGTTACCCTGATGTAAAATGTCAATAATATTGTGACCACGCACGCTAAGTTACTTACGGTGCGACCGCTTCCCGGCTCATATACCTAGTCACAGGTGGGATTAATGGCAGGTCCCCTCCAGAATTGTGTGCCGCTTCTCCGCTCCAGAGGATTCCTTTGGAGCGTTTCTAGTAGGTTCCGCTTCTAGAATGTTTCACTTTGTATGCTGAGCTATATAAGGGGCTGCTATTGCCCTCTCCAGCCCTATATCTCGACACTTCCAAGAGACGACTTCGGACCACCGCACCACCACTCTTGACAACATTGTCCAGATCTCTCTGGATACCACCGAATGCCCTGTTAGGACACCACTGTTCATAGGTCCCTGTCAGGGCTTCGCTAATGACAGATACCTAACCACCACAGCCAAGAATCTGCCACACATTAGTAATCACCCACAGACAGCGGGTTTGCTTCGGCGGTACCAGTCACCATTTTCAACCATTTATGCTCCTATTAAATAGCGCCACAACAGCATTAAATCCTTTCTAGTTCTCTTCCTTTTTCTTTCCTAATACCCATTTATGTCTTTTTTTTCTTAAACCTTTATTCCTGTTTTCCCCAATAAAACACAGGAGTTGAGTTCTGTTCAGAGTTAAAGAGTTACGATGTCGGCGTGCCAGTACATTTTAGTTGTGATTTCATTCGACGGATCGGTTGTGTTGTGTTCCGAAGTGTGCCATAAGCATAACGTTGATGTTACGCTGAGTGCCCGGTAATAATAAAGTGTGCTTCGCAATAACTGGTGTTTTCATTTGTTGCAATATAAATATTCGTTGTATACCGAGGCAGTATTTCAGTCTACTTATATAATATATAAATTCAATAACAGCCCACCTTAAAGCAATATGTGTATGTAACAATATATAAAAAGTGTATATTACAGTCATTGTAAATGTTTATATTATATGCACATGTTCAATAATGTTATGTGAATGCATTACGTAATATAATAATGTAGGAGCTGTGAGAATAATAGGTTAAAAGTTGCTAACAATGAGGTAACAATGAGGTAACTTTGAGGCAATAATGAATTTGAATGTTTAACACTACTACTTGTGATTCTTGGAAGCAATAATGTAATTTTGGTGACAGTTTATAAAATAGCCAATCAACAAAAAAAAGACTTAAGTTAAATAAAAGTATTCTATTGGATTAGGAATAGCAAATCAGAGACTTGAAATACAGAAGTTTACAAATGTGGCGGTAGAAATCAAGTCAGTTGCTTGTAGACAGTGCTCATAATTGGACGCGTTGGTTGTAGACAGCGTTTCTAACCGGTCGCGAGACACGTCCTCGAGAAGTTCAATACGTAGTCAGTGTGAGACAAAAATAGATTACGTGTTAAAAAGTGCAAGTAATTAATTTTAAAAATCTCACAGCTCTCTTTCTATATCAGTGAAACGTTATTTAAATCGTGTCAAGCATTAATAAAAGGAGTGGAGTAAAATTATAATCTGTGTAAGCCTACATTCCTCAGTCGCACCACGACCCTGCAAATAGAAACATGTCTCTAACAAGAATACTGACGCAGCCGAGGCAAATATAAGTATATAATATTTAAAGAAACAGCCAAATTACAAAGTTGATATTTTTTAAATTTTTGGACGAAGGTTACCGAGTACCATACGTGCGGTTGCAACTACTTCAAGTTGGCTCCCCAATAGTTGAAATATAATACTCCTTCAATACAACTCCTCCTTCAATTGGCTTTCCATACGTGAAACAACAACGTTCTTCAATGTTAGTGCAAGAAGATGACAAAATAATGACGTAAAGTCGAAAAGATACCCTAAAATATAAAATGATATAAAGTGGCTCAAAATGGTACGCATTTTCAGTGTGGAATCTATGATAAGATTTGTGGGCAAGTTAACAATGCCTATTATGCATTAATTAAAAGATGGCCTATCATCAGATACCGTTTCTCTTATATTAGTAGGTACAGAATATTGCACCAACTTGTTCGTATTCCAATATGGAAGTCTTTTAAACGCGAACTGCCACGGTTATGCCCAGCCAACACTCATACATCCCCGAGATGTTTTATCAAAATTCTAGAAAATACACAACGAGAGTAGTATTAGTCCCGGATGAGCCAATTGTTTTAACGATAATCCTGCCGCTAGGGGCGCTGGTGTCGCTAGTGTCGGTGCGTGCGACGGCGGCGGCGGTGTGTTTGAAAAGCGCCCTGAGCGGTAGGATTATCGTTATTGCAATTGGCTCATCCGGGACTGTTTTCTTTATTTATAATTTGAATACAGTACATTGGATAAAGATATGTATACATAGTTTTTTGATTAACATGATGTATTATTTGCTTAACATATGAATACATAGTTTGAGAATAACATAATGGATTATTTAATTACAGGAGATTAACATATGAATAGAATAAATGGACAATATAAGAAATATTAGGAGAAAAAAAGCACATTAAAATTCATAGTTTTTGTTTTGAGGCACTAGGACACACAGATTTCGCGCACAACAATGATTTTAAAGTACGTGGTGCACTTTGAGTCCTCGTCATCGCTGCTGCTGCTATCGGCGGTAAATTGGTGGATAGGTTTGGTGATGCAGGTGACGAGCAGGTGAGAGAAACTTTCGTTGACGAACTCGGTGAAGGTTGGTATATAGATGGGGATGGTAAATTCGTTGTAATGGCTGGTTGAGAAGCATCCTGTGGATGTGACTTTGTTGGTTAGAGCAGGAATGTTGCTGTTGCCGAGGTATATGACGCATAGTGCGTCTTGTTTATGCTGGTGTACTTTGGTAGGTACGCATTTGACGTGGACGGCGTGAGCCCCTTGGACGTCGAGTGTGATGGTGACAACTCTGCTGTTGCGGAAATAGGAGTTGGAGATGCAGAGGATACGGATAGGTGAAGCTGCGTTGAGAATGAGTTGTAGGTTAAGATTGTTCCCCACGGGGACGGGGTAGGTTTCGTCGGACATTATTTAGGGTTATATGGGGAGAACGTGACGATGTGACGTTTGAAACCGCTGCGTAGTTTTTCCTCGCCTGCGTATATGATGCAGAATGAGTTAGAGTTGAGTTTGTTGACGAGTTCTGGAGAGGCTTTTGCAAATCTTGTTGGTAGGAAAACTTCTGTGTCGTTGTCGAGTTTGGCGACGAGCTTTGTACCGTGAACGGTGTCGATTGTTTTGACGCCGACGACGCGATATGGTACGTGCTGTTGAAGCGTAGATACGCTGAGAGTGTGGGCGCTGCTGGAAAGTTCTTCTAGCTCTTTAAGGACGTCCTGTGACATTCTGACGGCACAGATGGCAGTTTTTGATAAACGGGGGAGGACCGTCTATATGAGTGGTTTGATGAGGAAGGTTGTAGTGTTGTTTACACCTGCGATAAGGTGCGCAAACTACCTGTGCGTCTGCGGGAAGTTGGTTCCACACAAGGTCGACGTCGCTTGGGGGATAACGTTCGAAGATGTATATGCCGTTCTGCAGCAGCACTTGGCGTTCCCTGGGCAGTAGCAGGTGGATTCTTCGTCCGTTATCGAGATACCGATAGAGCACGATGAAGCAGTTCATGTGGTGTTTCTAGCGGAGTACCTTCGAAGGAATTGCTGAATTTGCTTGTTGAGATGATCGAGGTCTTCGTAGAAACCGTGTTGACACTGCGTGCACAGGAGGGTGAGACGGTGCTTAAGTTCGCAGCTGCACGTTTGGTGAAAGCAAAACGAGCAGTGGAAGTCTTTACACGACGGTCCTGGCATTCCCCACGGCTGGCTAGCACCGAATGAAGGGGTAAAGAATGCGCGTGCATAAATATAACCCAACTGCCGGAAGCAGGAAATCACTGGTGGGGGAAAAGTTCGTTGGAGATTTACCACATCAGGGGAAGCACTGGTGGGGGAAAAGTTCGTTGGAGAAACACCACATCAGGGGAAGCAGTGGTGGGGGAAACGTTCGTTGGAGGTTGGCTACATACGCCGGAAGCGCTTAGCGATTATTGCACAACATCCGCAGGAAAAACACTGTGTCCGTTGATTTAACGGTTTTCGCCTTGGAGGAGAACTCTGTTTTGAACGGTGCTGAACATGCAAACGACCACATGAGGGGGAAGCACTGGTGGGGAAAAGTTGGTTGGAGAATTACCACATCAGGGGAAGCACTGGTGGGGGAACGTTCGTTGGAGGTTCACTACATCCGCAGGAAAAACACTGTGTCCGTTGATTTAACGGTTTTCGCCTTGGAGGAGAACTCTGTTTTGAACGGTGCTGAACATGCAAACGACCACATGAGGGGGAAGCACTGGTGGGGAAAAGTTGGTTGGAGAATTACCACATCAGGGGAAGCACTGGTGGGGGAACGTTCGTTGGAGGTTCACTACATCCGCAGGAAAAACACTGTGTCCGTTATTTAACGGTTTTCGACTTGGAGGAGAACTCTTTTTTTGAACGGTGCTGAACATGCAAACGACCACATCAGGGGGAAGCACTGGTGGGGAAAAGTTGGTTGGAGAATTACCACATCAGGGGAAGCACTGGTGGGGGAACGTTAGTTGGAGGTTCACTACATCCGCCGGAAGCGCTTAGTGATTATTGCGCAACATCCGCAGGAAAAACACTGTGTCCGTTGATTTAACGGTTTTCGACTTGGAGGAGAACTCTGTTTTGAACGGTGCTGAACATGCAAACGCCGTGAATGTGATCGGGTATGATATAGGATGCTTCGCGACCCGAATGCGGGAGCGAAGGGCGCGAGATGTTTGGGTGAGGTGCGGTTGGAACGCTGGTAGAAAAACATGCGCACTAAGAACTATTTTGTGAGATGCGCAGTGCGAAATGGGTGTTGAGGAAATGATGAACCTCGAGGAATGTTCTAAAATTGGCGCACCGTATGTACTTGGTGAACTGCGTGAAATTCATGTCATGTAAGGGAACGTTGGAGGCATGGTTGTGAAGCATGTACTTGTGGTATGCCATGATTTGATTTTGCACGTCCGTCTCTTCCTTCTTTTTGTGATAGATGATGTCGGTAATGATGCGCTGCAGGGTATGCAACACGTGCCATTCTTGTTGGTTGAGCGTAACGGATGCGCCTTGCGGTTCTTTGAAAACGAGCTTTAGCTTTCCGAACACAAACTTAAACACGATGGTGACGCTGTCGCTGAACTGAAATTGCTGTAGACGTCCCTGCGGGTCATTCAAGCGTTTGTGAATGATGGGGATGGCTTCGACGAGTTTGTGCCACTGCGAGGAACTCATGACGACTGCGTTGTGCTGTCCACATTTGGCAATGGTGACGACGAGATGGTGCGGCGGCCGGGGGGAGAATCCCACACTGACGAATTTAGTTTGTTGCGGGTTGAGGAAGTAGATATCCGCCAGAGGACCCACAACTGCACTGTGTTGGAACTGTGCTGGCGGAGCAGGGCTGTCGGGATGCTGTTGGAGGTCGAAGATGGGTAGTTTCCTTTTTTCCCCGGGTTTTGAGGTGGTCGGGGTTCGACATCCGGTTATACTGGAACACACAAAACAATAATAATAATGTGAGGGATAGAGAGAGATAAACAGGATAGAAAAAAAAGCAAGCTAATACATAGGTGCGGACCTACCTGGTCGGCGTGCTGCATGGCAGCAGGACTGTATCCGCGCGCTGCATGGTACACTCTGAATGAGGCGAGCGGCACCGTGACGTTGCTTTTTATATGAGCAGGAGCGTCTTCTGAAAGCACGTGCAAGACGATAGATTAGCTTAGATGTGCTGAATAGTGACACACACACACACACACACACACACACGTACTCACCTTCAAGGGTTGACAAGTTTGCCGAGCGTCAGAGCACTTTGCGCGGCATGCGTTTTTGAACGTTTTGCGAATGACGACATCATTATGCGCGTGATTGCTGACGTGAAATTTTGAGAAGAATGTATGCTTAGGCAAGCCGGAGCAGCGGTGGGTGAGGTAGGCGATGACGTAATGACCGCACGTGGTGCTGTCGAAACCTTGCAGCCTTCTAGCGTTGGTGGACCAATGCGTCCCGCAGACCGAATTTAAGAACCGGAGAAAATGGGGTGAAAGCGGTCCTATGCCGTAACTGTCAAAATATTCTGCATGCGAGTTTTTGTCCACAAAGATGCAAACCCAGTGTTGCCCTGATTTGGTGCTGGGGTCGGTGTTAGCCACTAGCGCCAAGGGAGGCGTTC